>OY754472.1:45630080-46350982 GCA_963575645.1 Xanthostigma xanthostigma
AGGTCGGTTGACTACCGAAAATATGATTTGAATTTTGTGCTCCAAAAATAGTCTGTGAATGTTGTTGGGGTGCGCCTCCAAATATCGAGTCCGATTGTGGCGTTGAATTATTCTGTCTGAAAACCGAATTATTCGTTGACAAACTGCCACCTCCAAAAACACTGTTAGTTTTTTGCGGTTGTTGAGAGAAAAATGGCGACGCATTAGCCGAACTCCCGACCGGCTGACCGGTTCCAAATAAAGAACCAGTACTCGATCCGCCCGTATTACCAAAAATCGTACTGCTTCTCGGTACACCGAACGGATTTGAATTCAATTCCACATTTGTCGGGGAATGGTACAAATTCTGGATTATTTTAATTAACTCTTGACTGGGCGATTGCAGCGCTTGAATTCTACGAACAGCGGCTTCGAATAGTAATTGTACAGTTTGTTTCTAAAACACATCAAAATATTAATTTAAGAGTATTGTTTGCTCAGAAAAGTTACGATTAATTATATAAATTTCTTTTTGAAAAACTAAAAACCATTCTACGTGAAAAACATGAGAACAAAACAAAATAGAATAGGACAAGGGATGGGAAATTTGTTTACGAGCAAAATCGTAAAATTTCTCCAGCGATTTAGCGCCTATCGTGTCTCAGAATATAGTATTGATAGATAGATATTTTTGTTCACAGAAAGCCCAGTACAAGGATGTGACAAGTCAAAAATATAAAATTGATTTTTTTTAACAATAAATTCTGATAAAAATCTTACGTATTGATCTAGTGTCTGTTGTTTTTGGGCTTGATAGTAATGCAGTCTGATTTCTTCGAACGAATTGTCTTCAAAACCGGGAAAACACGGTTTTTCTTTAAACGGCGCATACGATGACAATAGCCACTGACCACTTGTTTCAACTGTCTTCATATCGTTAGCTACTACTTTTATTAAGCTCGTCAGATCAACAGCACCGCTCGGAGGGGCTGGTTCAGGCTTACTGGTGTTGTAATTCAAAGGTACGCTGTACTGATTTCCGCCTATAATATCAATAATGACGGTTAGCACGCGATTACAATTTATTCAAAAATGTGAAAGCCTTAGACGTGAGAGACCATTTGTTGTAAATAATTTAATTTTAAGGTTAAAATATTTTATCAATTTAAATCATAAGTACCTGCGTATCTATTATATTCTTCATATGTATGTTGGTTTCTACATCTTTCCCCAAAACGACAAGCTCCTCTCAAAAAATATTCACACACAACCATTGCTTTGTAAATTTGAAAGAATAATACATAAAACAAAAATATAAGTGAGGTTAAGTTAAAATTGACAATCTACAGCGGGCAGAGGGCCAGAGGCAAATAAAAAAAAAAGTTCTGTGGCACACCACCAGGTGAACACGCTTTTACCAAGAATTGATATAAAAATAAAGATCGTTTTGTTTTTTAAAATAAAATACGTTCACAGTTTTTAACAAAATTTATTAATTCTTTTTTACAACTGGAAAGGAGAACTTATGAATGATCTAAAAAGAACTAAAAATTCTACAAAAAAATAAAAGCAACAAATAATTCTTATAATAAAGATTTTATTCCTTTGTTATAACTAACTGTAATCTATTTATTTAATTAACAACAAAACACTGAAATTAATGTATTTACTGTAAAAATAATTTATACATTTTTTCTCTTAGAAATCTTTAATGAATTCTCTTAAATGATCTATTGCAATGCAGAATATATTAGAAAAAATACAGTGAGGCTAGTATAGGGCTCTCCACAGTCCATTTCTATACCGAATACCATTGCACATTTTTATTCAATACAGCCGATTCTTTTAAATGACTCACACATAAATTCAGCTTTGCTTAACTTTGGAGCTGAGCTCAACTAGAATCTGATAAAGATTCCAAAATTTACAGTCAGTCGACGTTTCATATCGAAATCGGAAAATAACCCAAAAATAATGCACATCGGGAGACGAACTGGTTAGTTTAAATTGTAGAACAAGAAAGAAAATCGACTGTGTTATAGAAATGAATTTATTCACAATAAATTTTGAATTGTAATATACATTCGACAGTTGGCACTAAAAAACAGTCCGTCGACAAGCTTTTGTTTTAGCTATTCAACTGTTTCTATGTACAAATCTAGTTTTCAAAAATACAGTAACTAGCACTAAAAAACAAAGCAAAGCTCGAAAACAAGTCCACAAAAAATGCGAAAAAACTGAGTGGAATGTGTCAAAAAATTATTCTTTTTTTAGAAATCTGTTAAATTTCATTTGAAACAAAGAAAATGTTTTGTCTAATAATAAAAGTACGATGGTTTTATTTGGTTTTAATAGAAATGTAAGAAAACCTTAAAACATCGGTGAAACAATTTTTTTTTTATTTTGATCTTGTTATTAAAATAGATAATTTTATTACTATGACTAATTTAATGAATTTCAATAAGCTAGTGCAAAGTTCGAATGATTGCGAAGCCAAGTTAATAATTTTATTTTTCAATAAAAATGACCGCTGAATCTCGCATATTGTAAAAACGTATATTTTCAAAAATCTTTTCGAAACAACCAGAATGAGCACAATAACAATTACTGGGGTAAAAAGAACCGAAACAATCAGCCCAAGCTAGATTTTTTTAACAAAACAGCGAATTAAATGTTTTCTATAAATAAAATCACATCAAAGAAGTTCAAATATACAAATAAATCTTACCTTTACGATTTTAAGTCGTAAAAATTATAATATTTTTACACTATTTAGGTTTCGTAATGACTGATACGATTAGAAATTAAAATTAATTATAATCATTTCATAGAACTTATATTAGTAACACGTAAAACAAAACAAAACGTTACCCCGTTTTCAAAGTACCACCATGTATAGAATTTATTTTAGTTCAACATATCTCCCCTGAATATCAGAAAAATATTTCTTTTAGAGGTGAGTTAACATATCGATTTCGTCGTAAATCCTAAAGGGCCCATATTTTACGCCCCTGAAAATTTGTAATGCCTCCAACACGTTAAACAAGTTGTGTAATGCTAGAAGCATTCGTTTAAAGGTAGTTTAGTTGAAACTAAGTAAAGAGAATTAAATTTTTGTATCATAAATAAAAAATAAAATTATATCAAATTGTCGCTAACTGTCGAGTTTTTTTATTTCTAAACTATTCACATCAGCATAAAAGTTTCAGCTCGGTTCAATTAAGGAGTTGTCAATTAAGTAAAAAACAGTATTATAACCGAATATCATAAACCAATAAACAATACGCTACGTTAGAACACTAACTCTACGGAATATTTTAAGTTTGAATATGATGAAGTAAAGCTAATTTACAAATATTAAATTAACTATTTCATCCGAGTGGGAGGCTTTCGCGGCCGACGTATTCTAAATCTTCTTGGTTTCTGGCCTACATCTTTGGAAACCAAGATTTCAATTTCATAAAAAAAAGCAACGCCTAATTTATTCTGTCATGCGTAGTTGCTTCAAAATTATACCTCAGTTGAATGTAAGGTTATGTTACAGTAATGTATGGCTACTGTCCGAATTACGGAGAACGATGACATGAATAAATACAAAAACGTTATAACTATGGTCCGGCGCAATGTAAAAGGTTGCGAACGACGTTAGAGAAAATATTATTTTCTCAGGCACCGTAATATAAAAAATATAATCATTTGAAAATTTAGATTCAACCTCAGCACGAAATCTTACTGATCGGCGCGCTTTAAAAAAATAATGTAATTTTTTTTAATGCTTGGAAGCCCGCGTTCACGACGCTCTGCCTTTGAATCGTGAGCGATTATATCAGACCAGCGCTCCAAGCGTGATTTGGACCGCAACCTATAAGATTTTGGGTCTAGTTCCGATATGCTCCGCCGATTTTCCACTCCGCTTTTGTGAGTTATTATTCAAACGTAGCTGTAGTTCATAAACGACTTTTCTCATTAGCAACAACATTGAAATATTTGAATTATATCCGATAATCACATATATTTTCATTTAATTTTTACAGTGTGTCCAAACACAACCGAACAGTTTATTATCCGATTTTACACGAATGTTTTTGACGACTTTCAGTAAGACAATAATAATGAACATTAATGATTTTTTGTAAGAAATTCTACTTAAAAAAAAAAGATTTACATATATTTTTTTCATATGTAAAAAGAAACGTATTCCATTTTTCAAAAAGCCCGATAACTGCCATTTTATTTACAAACTGGCTACTGAAAAATTTACTTCAAGAATAAAACATTTATGGAAATGTAGGATTTATACAAAGTACATAATATTAACCTATTATTAATCAAACTTATAAAAGAACATAATTACATGCTTTTTTATAAAAATTTCAGCAACAGTTGTTTCATTATTTTCAATTTTTACATCATATTGGAATATTTATCCGATATTAAAAATGACAAAACGACTCCAACGGTTGCTGACTCATTCTATACAGAATAAACAAACGAATCAAGTAATTTTATAACAAATCTCTTTTGTTTTCAGTCTAACTATCGAAAATGTTTGAGATCTTAGTTCTCTTTTACTAAATTATATTTAAAAAAAAATGAAATGATGAATAAATTAAACTTTAATAAATGAAGAAAATATAACTGATAAAGAAAGTAAAGTATTCACAAATTAAATTAATTAAATGCTTTAAAATTAACATTTGAATGACTGCATTAAAAATGGTAGTTGTTTGTCAGAATAAGGTTAACAAACAAATGAAGAACCTGGTTTCTTTTGTAATTTCAGAATGAGATAATTCAACGTTTCATTGTTTATACCAAATTCTGCGAATCTGAATTTCCGTTTTTCCAAACTCGATTAAAAAACGGGATTATTCTGTGTAATTTAAAGTTTTATTTAAAACCGACATCGTATGAAAAATAGACACGCTCGACAAATGAGGTCATTTTTCCTAAAATAATACTAATGAAATGCAGTTTGTTTTTTGATTGAATGAACCGATGAGATTAATAATATGTTAATTTTATGAACTATAACGAAAATACAGTTTTAAATAATAATCATTACATTATAAATAATTTATTTATTACGCATCTAGGTCATTAATGAAGAGCACTTCTCGGTTTTTGAGGCCGGCTTGATACAGTGTGAGTACCTGATCACCTTCGTGTGACGCACGACATTTTAATACTCGCTTTGGGAAATTCGTTGTTATTTCAAATGAATCGGGTGAATTGGGATGACAAAATACATAATAATAGACGACCTGGAAACGGAAAAATACCTATAATACCTGCGCACTCGCAAATTCGATATTTTTTAAAAAAGCAACAGACTCAAATTGTTTGCCTTCAAAACTTAACTGAAAGATTTGTAACTTTTTTCTCTGGAATATAAAAGTTGGCAAGATGAATATCTGCACTAGTGATGTGCCGGATATCCGTATCCGTATCCGCGGATATCCGAGGGAGAAGAAAGATTCGTATCCGTTATTTTTTGGCGGATCTTTTACCTTATTAATTTTCAATTTATAGATGAAATTTTATATATATATATATATAGGTGATTAGGTAATAATGAAAAACTTAAATTCCATTCAGATTATTTTTTTAAAATCGTATTTGGCACCTTTATATTGCAAACATTTATCGTAGTGAGTACCATACCAATAGTACATAACTCAAAGGTACTAAAAAACTTTATAATGAGATATTGCACATCGATCTTTGGAAAGAGACAATCTGTTATGAGAGTTAACTCTTAAAGAGGTCAATAACTTTTTCCCATAACAGATAGTCTCTTTCCAAAGGTCGATGTGCAATATTTACCGCCGCGTACTCTAAGAAAGTAAAGATCCGTATCCGTATCCGCGGATCTTGAAACCAAAAATCCGTATTCAGATCCGTATTCGCGGATATACATTTTTAACGATCCGGCACATCACTAATCTGCACACGTCGAACGGACGTAAAATTTTGTCTGACAAAAATTGAGTAAAGCAAGAACGAGGCAAACTTTTTAATTGAATAAATAATTTTACACTCCGTTTAAAATGTTGGATTGTTGTGGCATTGGAAAAAAAATAGTAAGAATCTTACCTCCAGAGAATCGGTGCTTAAAAACCTTCGTTCGAGTCTCAGTCCAGACGGTAATTTTATAACCATGTGCACGGCGTCAGGATCGTTCGGTTCCGGTTCTGTCGGTATTTTATTAAGCGAATCTACTTTTTCTCTACGTATCGCTAACTTTCGTTGTTCCTCGGCTTCGACCTCGGCCTCCAGTCTTCTTTGTTCTTCGAGCACCGCTTGTCTTTCTTCTTCGCGTTTTCTTTCTTTTTCCTGGTCTGCACGGAGGGATTCCAAATATGCTTCGTCTTGTTGGGCGCGCAATGTTTGCGTTAGACTACGCTCCACTCTAAAAATAAAACGGGAAAAGAAGTCCGTCACGAATCTATAAATAATAATCGGTAGGAAAACATTTTATCTGGCGAAATTTTTCGCTTGAGTCGATATTGGATGTCATGAGTTGTCGAGCGTCTATAACCTACAATATTGTTTAATGTTGCTCTCGCACAGGACAACAAAGAAGTTTCAGGGATACACAAAACACCGAAATGTAAATTTTAAAAGTGCAAATGCAAATTGTTATTTTGAAAGCCCTACAAAATTCGCCGTTCGTTTGTTACGATTGCGTCACATATTACCTTTCAGCACGTGCTTGAATTAAATTTATTTCATTGTCCGAAATAATTGCTTGTAGTCGTTGAAGTAAAATACGAGGTGCGTTGGGTCCCTCCAAACGGCCAACGATTGTCATACGGTTATCTTTAAGAACGATGACAGCAAGAAACGGATAGTAACTCGTCCGGAGCGACTGCGATACTCTGTATCCTTCCGACGAATTCACGGAGCACGCCCAGAAAAGCATATTCGCATTGATATACGTGTAGACTTCGGTGTTGGACAAAGTATTTCTAAAATATTAAGAAGTATTAAACGAATACGTAATTCTGATCAGCTGAAACGAACAGACGAACGTCTTTACTGACCTACAAAACGAAATGGCTTCGTTGTTTTCATCTTTGTGTAAATAAACTAATAAGAATCTGAGTTCTTGTTTTGCATCGCTCAACGCTTGTGAATAAGTTCCCTGATAAAAGACCGGGTGACAATTTCCGAATTTTTCTTCGTATGTCCTAATAAAATTCATAACGTCTTCGACGGGATCTGTTATGTATCTTCGCTGGTCCGGTCTCAAAAACCGAACGCCGATTTGAAACATTGACATGACTGTGTTGTAACATAACGACACTACGAAATTGAAAAGGTAACTAATAAAACCGCCGACACCTCCGCTTGCACTAGCCGATGGCGACGTGTAGAAATAATGTATCGAATGATCGTTAACAACAGCTGGCGGTCTCGACTCTGTCGCGTACATCGAAGGTCGTCCTTCTCGGATGTTCAGTTGTTCTTGTACAGCCACTTCCAAGTCCCACTGATGTCTTTGTAATACGTCTCTGCATATTGACATATCTTCGATACCTGTCAAATCTTGAAACTGTAATATTTTTTCAGTTTGTTCAGTCGTTAACCCTAAACCTAAATTATCTTGTGGGAAATCCATTGTTATCTTTTGAAGCACTGATTTTTTTTGTTTCTTTTAACTGTAGACTGAACTCGATTGTAGTTTGTTAGCTGATGAAGCCATACAAAAGTAAAAACGCGCACAGAAAAACTGAAAACTTTAAAAATACTGCAAATGTAAGAACAAAATAATAATTACAAAATATAGTTCAAACACCTCTGTGCAGCCCCTGTGTTTGTTATTACATCGACGTGTTTTTTGATGAAAAACGTAAATGAACAAATAGTATAGTTAATATTAGTTGTGGAAGGGGAAGTGGCTACAGACAAGGAAAAAACAAAATTTCTGATTTTTTGTGTATCACTTTTTAACACTTCACTAAAGATATACAAAGCTTATACTAAACAAAATGATTAATTTTTAAATTCACTGTGATTTTTTTAGAATACTCTTGTCAATTTTTTCTCACAAAAGATATCTGATCGGTTGTATTCTGAATAGATACAGGTCATGTTTTCGTGATAAAAATATAGTTGTAAATCACATGAGTCATGACTTTTATGAATCATCAATGACAGATGTACATTTTGAAGACTACTGTTTTCCAAATACTACAGAACACAGGGACGTACTTAGATTAGAGAAACTTAAAATTTAAGAGAGAAATTAACGAACATGACAATATTAAAATTAGGTAAACGGTTTGAGTTTTAAATCTTCCGGCCGATTATATCTTATGGCGTTTTCGGCATCAAGAACTGCCCCGAGGCAGAGCAGGCTGAATGGGTAACGATTGGTTAAAGAAATTTGTTTATTGTTTATTTAATCAATAGTTATCCATTCGGCTTGCCCTGTCCCGGGACAGTTCTCGATGCCGAAAACGCCATTAGTTGATGTTTTTTCACCGTTTTCCTGTCACTAGCCAAATCAGAGACCAAATGTTGAGATGAGCCATTACTTGAAATCAGCTATGAATGTGAATTTCTATTTCATTATTTGTAGACAAAGCTCGATTTGCACAACTTTGACGAGGTCCTTCTTATGATGTACCGGCTCCAAGACGAAAAATATTTTACTTTGTTCTTTTTGCGTTGTTTTTGAACGCGCCCTGTGTTGTAACATAAATAGAAATTGTTTCGCAATCACTGGTGCTGTCATGACGGCTCAAGCATTGCACCATTTGACCACTTGGTTGGCAGTTGGCGCAGTTTGTCGGATAAAATGACGGGGAGAAGTTCTGTGCATAGCGACATAATTCTATGAAATAAGAACTTATTATTCTTTGTAAATTTATTGTGTTTTTAAATAGTAATTAATCTTTGTATGCAATTATTGAAGTGTTTAGAATAAGATTTGTGACTCGGACACAAAATTTTCGTGTGGTTTTGTTGTGAAAACTTATCGATTTCCAAGTAAAAACTATGGCACTCCTCGACGGAGAAAATAAGAATTTTCTCTTCAGATGCAATCACCGGTGTATTTTCACATTTTTTCTGGTCCTAACATCAATTGCTGTTACGGTGAGTTTATTTTCGTCATCGTTTTTTTACTCTGATTTATTTTGTGTACCGTCGACATTTCCCTGTCCGTTCTGTCAAAATTGTAAACGCGATTGCTTTGGAAGACTCATTCAGTTTTTTTTTTATATTTTAAATTCAGATACGTGTCGAATATTGAAAAGTATACTTTGTAAGAATATAATAATTGCTTTTCATCATAATTTACACTATAGAACTATTATCTGTATTGATACAGTTAATTTTTATCGATAAGCTATTTTCTTCGTAAACGTTTTAAATTTTTTCCTAAATTATTTGATAAGATAGTAGTTTTTTAAAACTTCAATCAGTTTTCTAAGAACAATGCAATAATGCAATATTGAGAAAAAGTACTTATATTATTACTTACATTAAAAAAAAGTTGCTATTTTTTTATAGGTAGGTATAGGTATCAATTTTTGAGTTATTGTATTACAAATAAATAATTTAAGATATGTCGGTCGTACGTAATAATGTTATGCTAATTAGGTAATTATATATTTTTCGTTAACATAATATTGTTATGTGCACGACGTACATTTAAAAATAAATTTGAACTTGAAGATGGTGCATCTTTTTTTGGCACATGTGAATATGTATAAAGATTAAAGCTACTAAAATAAACCATCAAAAAATACTCTTGCCAGATTATTTTGGCAAAACATAATTCTAGAAAATTATTCAAACCGAAAATATCGATCAAGTTGAAATTGAAATATCAAAGTAACCATATTATTATAGTGGCCGTCGAATATTCCATTTTTAAACGATTTTTTGTCCAGCTTTTTTAGTGCAGTTGTACGGTAATTCGAAACAACCAGACAGACAGACAGAAATTGGGAATGGCTAGAAATGTCTTTCTGTATGCCAGTTTTTTCCGGGTTAACTAAAAAAATTCCCATCCTGAAACCTCAGTTGTCGAGCGTTTATACAATCTATCTCTTCTATTGGTTAGCGAGCTACGGCCTTTTGATCAAGCCGTCGTAGGTTCGAATTCCACTTCTGCAACTCACGGCTGTTTTGTGATTTCGTTCAAATAAATTTGATGTAATCAGACGCCAGCGATGATAGTTGTCGAACGTCTATATAATCAACAATCTCTCTGATTTTTTTTACTTAGACGACGATGACCTCAGCTGTTTAGCGTCTATAATCTATCTCTCTTTCTCGTGTTCCAAATAAAACCAGACAGTCTCACGTGTCCTGAAACAGCCAATAGTGAAATGTTTGCGTTACGAGAGTCTTACTCTTGCAATTATTGAAACTGAAAAAGATAAGAAAATGCTTATGTGCTTAGTAATTGTGATTCAAAAATAACTCATAACTCCATGACTAATATTGTAATGCATATTATATTTTATGCGTTAGTCAATTCATTTTTTTTCTTATCTATATACTTCTATACTAATACTAGCGGCACGGTTCGGCTTCGCTCGAATTTGTAGCTTGTCGCCGTTTTTTCGTCGAAATTGAAAAAAAATTTTTTTGTTGGATAGCCCATCTATCGAGGAACGCTATAGGCTATATAAAATCAGGCTACGACCATTAGGAGCGGAGCATTAATGAAAAATGTTGCAAAATGTATCTCAAAAATAAGCTTCTATATTCAGGTGAAATGCACTAACTAAATATACTCATATATACTCAATCGGTAGAGCACACGACTGTCAATATCAGGGTCGTGGGCTCGAGCCCTTCGTTGGGCGAATATATTTTTATTTTCTACATTGCTTTCTTCTAAGACTTATACATTTAAATTTATTTAAATTTTATTTAATTAATTAAAAAAAAATTATTAGTTAAAAAAAGTATAAATACTGCTTTTTATCGACAAAAACTAATGAACGGTATCTCCGATCATCATGAAAACATTCATCTCGGTAAACTAAGATGAATGTGTGTACTCATGTTCCTCCCTCCCCCATTCGTTCTTTTACACCCGGGTGAAACCGGACGGGACCGCTAGTATACGATACAGGGGAGGAAGTCTTATAACAGAGGACGCTAAAATAAAAGACTTAAGTTATATTTACTTAGTTACAATTTTGGAGATCATGAATCGAAAACGCTTTCTGTTAATTGGTTCGAAAAGAGTAACCACTAGTTCTGTCCACAAATTTTGTTTATTTTTAAAATTTACAATATTTAAAATATTTTGTAATAGTTGACGCAATTGTTACATAACTTAAACAGTCAGGTTTTTTCAGAGAATCGATAACATATGAAAATATTCTCAATGGCTTGTTATATTTCAACAAGTTTATTTTCAGAAAAGACGTAAGTACATTTTTTACGTGTACTTACCTTAGACGCGGATATATTGCTTCTAAAAATAATTTTTACTTTGAGGTATATTAAAGACTACATTTTTCTAAAATTGTTTATTTATAATTTGTTTTGGCATCGTCCAGATTTTTCGCTGACAAGTTTAATTTGTTTGATTTAAAATTTTATGATGCACACGGCTTGCGGTCAGAAATCGGAGCCGACTTCAACATATCAAACTAGCGTGACCTGTGCGAATTATTCGCACTAAATAAGTATAATAATTATCACTATACAAAATTATTTTTTAAATATGATTGCAGGTATTCAATTCGTTTCTAATTTTGCACACTGCTTATAACGTTCTTCTTTTTGTTGTAAAAGAAATATTTTACTAAAATTGTCATATAGAGGCGCAAGTAGCAAAAGCGTTGTTCGCAGCGTTGCCCGTCAGATGGCAGTATTCAGTATTTACAATATGAAGGTCAGATGACAGATCGAGGTGTTAACGTTACGCCGTCAGATGGCAGACGTTGTTCAGAGTTTAATTAATTTACAAAAACAATAGCAATAATAAATTTTTTAGTTGTCGATGTCAGTAGAGCAAGCAATTATCTGTAAAATGATATATAATTTATGTGGAGAAATTGTGTGGTTTTTTCTAAAAAGGGAGGCAAACATCTTAAACCTTAGCGTATTAATATATATGATAACTTTTATAGCTTTCAAGTCCGACATGGCGCGTGCACCCCATGTTCACGAGATTAACAAAAAATGTTTGTCCGCAGCGAGTAATATTTTTTTTTTAGTTGACCGTTGAGTGACCGGTCGTCGGCGAACCCGAAAACTTCTTTGCAATAGTTGGAAATTATACGTAAATTGTTTGCTCTGATAAAAACACAACTGACCTACATTAGTTGTATATAGATCCAGTTTTTTCTTTTCAAATGCGAGAGTTGTTTATACTACTTCTATACGGCTGGAGTCAAAACACATATAATAACTGTTTTCCTGACCTATTTCCTCCTCTTTTATTACAACTCTCACGTCTTAAAGAGCAAGTTTCGTTTTATTAAGTATATTATACATCTGCGGCCGAAAAGCTAAATTGTCAATGTCGAATTTTTCGAAATCTTAACTTGAAAGCGTCTTGTTCGTTCTTTAAGTACAGCGACAGCCGATCGAATTTTCCTGTGTTCAGATTTGAATCGCTAATAACCGCGAGACTAAGGCTTAACTCACACGGACCACATTAGAACCACAAAAAAGTGGTATGGCATTAGTATGTAATGTCGTGATAGCGCTCACACGGACAACAAATTGTGGCCGGTGTCAACAACAGTCGTCGTGTGTTGATGATATCGCCCACAAACAAACCGGCCGATGTTGGTCAACCCCGCTCACACGTGCAACTCGCCGACCACAGACTGAACAGACGTACAAATAATCGAAAGTACTTTTGCTCATTCGAAAATAATTAAAAAATGTGTCATCGTACAGTCTTAAACGATGATAAAGTTGTTGAAATTGACTATCGTTTCTATCTTCAAAAATTGGATGAACCCAATAAATTCTATTAATAAATCCATCGCTTTACTGTCTGTTCTGTGTGGTTCATTTGTGGTTGTACCCACGTCTTCGTGACCACAAAACTGTTGTTGGAAAGTGGTTGAGTTCAACCACATTAGTACCACTTTTTTGTGATCGGAAAGTGGTACGTGTGAGTTAAGCCTAAGTAAAACCTACCAGCGCTGTGCAATACCAACCCACTGAATGGAACGACCAATCACAGAAGAGCATACTGCGACCGAGCAGAGAACACGAGCACGCTGACTATAAAAGAAGGAAGTTCCGCACTTGTCCACACACTACTTTGATAATGTCTACCGCAGTTGTAGACGAAACGTCAGGTATAGAAATACCAATGGACCACGGCATACAAGCCCGGAAACCAAGAAGGTTTGGAGTAATACTCGGCGTTTTCACGAAAAATTTACGGTGCGAGCCCGAAAGGCGCCAACGAAGATTTTGAAGAAAATGACATAAGCGCATTTGCCTTTTGGCCTTGTGTAGTTGCATCTCGCCTACAAAAATATATTTGGGCTGTTTTTAAGGGATGTTCGGAATATAGGCCACTCGCTTCTTAAGTGCGATCGACTGGATAGGTAGGTCAATGTGGAATCGCGTTTATCACTCGCCCTAAATCTCTCTCGTATGCTTGTAAAACTTACAAAATAAGCGCGTTAAAGGATTTGTGTGAAAATTCACGCTTATGTGCTTGAGATAATGTTTGCACACGGAAAACAGATTGTTTTTTATTATACAGGGCGAACCGCTTCTCTTTTTCTCTATAATATGGAAATTATTTCGGCGAATTAAATGATACCTGTTTTTTTTTTTTTGTAAGGCAACTAACTTTTAAGGTTTTTTTTCGAAAAGAAAACAGGTAAATAAAATAAGAAAAATTGTGTGTGCTTTCGAATTAATTAACAAACGATTAAATAAAAGTGAATCGTAATCGTGCGGAGTCGCGGGTAGCAGCTAGTATAATATATGAACATAAGGTTTTGAATATGTTTCGGAAATATTTTTTCGACCTTATCACTTTAAGACTGGTTCCGTGCAGAAGGGTGCGACAATTTGCGCGAGAGACTCAGGGCCTTATGGGTACAGCTTTTTTACGAACCCCAACCGCCATCGATTTTCGGAACACGCGCTTTCAAGGCCCGTCTTTCGTATCCTCCGTGAATAAAATATAGCATGTAATATTTTTGTTTACATATTTTATATAACAATTTTATGTTTCATTGGTGAAAAAATATCAGATAAGCAAAAATTAATATTCAAATAGTGAAGAAAATGCGGTTCGTCCTTGGCTTATATAGCTACGTTGTAAATATGACTGTTTACCTTACCATGCAGTTGAGTTCTTTAGTACCCTGTTTGCACAATTTTTTTTAATAATGGCTGTAAGTTCGTGTTGCAAAATTGGCAGAATAAACGACTTGGAAATTCAGGTGGCCATGAATGTGATTTCTGTTTTAAGGCATGAGGCTATTGCAACCGGTATAATATTTATACAAGGTGTAGTAGAAAGCAGAGCCGTAGCCAGCTCTTTTGGGGCAAGACCTCGTCACTGGGCCTCCCTATACACTAATTTTTATGAATTAAATACAGCTAGTTCGGATAGTGATAGGGAGGGTGCGGGTGGTCTACTGTTTTCGTTGTTGAAAGGCGTAAAGCTTTTAGGCGCGATCCAAGCAGTAGCTGGAAGCGTCTTTACACGCTGGCGTTCGTCATACCTCGTCGGAATAGACTCCATTACACATCTATACTAATATATAAAGCTGAAGAGTTGGTTTGTTTGTTTGAACGCGCTAATCTCAGGAACTGCTGGTTCAAATTGAAAAAAAATTTTTTTGTTGGATAGCCCATTTTTCGAGGAAGGCTATAGGCTATATAAAATCAGGCTACGACCATTAGGAGCGGAGCATTAATGGAAAATGTTGCAAAATGTATCTCAAAAATAAGCTTCTATTCAGGTGAAATGCACTAACTAAATATACTCATATTAGCGTTGCCAGAATACGACGCCGGCTAGCTCAATCGGTAGAGCACACGACTGTCAATATCAGGGTCGTGTGTTCGAGCCCTACGTTGGGCGAATATATTTTTATTTTTTTTTTTATTTTCTACATTGCTTACTTCTAAGGCTTACATGTAAATTTATTTTAACTTTTTTTAATTAATTAAAAGAAAAATTATTAGTTAAAAAAAGTATAAATACTGCTTTTTATCGACAAAAACTTTTGAACGGTAACTCCGATCATCATGAAATTTGGACACAACATTCATCTCGGTAAACTAAGATGAATGTGTGTACTCATGTTCCTCCCTTCCCCATTCTTTTACACCCGGGTGAAAACGGGCGGGACCGCTATTAGATATATAATTTTACTATTTTCATCAAAAAATCACGTTGACAACAGTATTATATTTTTTTTAATGCGAGTCCTGGAATGTCTGCGGCATTTAACTTCATTCTAGCTGTAATCTGCGTTCCCAATCACTCACCGTGTACCTATAGAAGGAACATGGATGGTCAAAAAAAGCCTCGTTCTTTGGCGTTTAAAAGACGATTGCAAAATGTCTGATGTTATTCTGAGGACATTTTCCGTGCATATAGACACTACGTCGTCAATGACGACATAATTCGTACCGATACGAGCGTAATAATTTGTCTTTCTAAACACGTATTCTAGGGTATTTACATATGCAAATCGTTCTATAATTTCCACATATATTATCTCCGAGTCATCGTATCAAATTATGGCACTCTCGGGTGCTGTGGGTACATCTGCACTCGACGACTATGAAAATATGACCGGCTGGTACTCGGCTTTGTTTTGATCGCTTGATGGAAGATTTCCTGGACTAGAAGGACGTTAAACCTCGAATCTTTTTAATCGTAATATTTGTTTACGAAAATAAAGTCAAGGATAAAAATATCAATCTTGTACAGGAGCAGAATCTTGATGAGCTTACAGCTCGAGGGACATTTATCATTATTTTTTGACGAGACGTTTTTACAGGGAACATTTCTAGAAATCTTCCTATTCACTAGGCGACGGAGTTTAAGGTTTAAGGTTTTAAAAGAAGCAATAAATATGTTGTTTAGAAAATAAAATGGAAAAGTTACAGCTGTTGAATCTGAAATACAATTCTCGTGGCGGAACTTTTTCAAATAAGCGTTTGTTTAGTTTTTCAGTGACGTCATGTAAGTTATTTTAGAATGTTTGATTTAATTTTAAACAATTATTTACTGCCTGTACATTAATTTGTAGTTTGTATCAATAATATAATCTCACCTCTTGTTTTCTAAACACGCATATACCTAATTGTATAATTATGACGTTTGTTGTCGGTAAAAAAATCTTCCAATTCGATTTTCACTTTCTTCCAAATGTCAAATTGACGTGAAACTTTGCGGTCGCATGCAGCTTTGATGACAATATATATTTTGGTTAAAAATGACAAAAAAGTGGTGGGAGTGACGGTATTTATGGTGGGATAACGTGTCTCCAACCGTTTAAAATTTAAATTAAATGTATGTACCTAACTAAATATTTGAATATCAAATTTATAGTTTCAAAAAAATCTAAAAAAACGCTTCTATTAACGCACTAAGAAGTAGAAAATAAATTTAAATGAAAAGTAGGGAGGTAGCCATTTTTTAGGGGGTCATACAGAATCTTTACCGGATAAATAAAATCCACAAGAAGAAAAAACAGCATGTATGTAAGCTTTTTCTGAAAAGGGCTGGACCGATTTTGATATAACTTGTAGTAAATTTCCTGAAACACAAACTTAATACTTTTTTACTAGTGTGACCTGTGCGAATTATTCGCACTTAATAAGTATAATAATTATCACTATACAAAATTATTTTTTAAATATGATTGCAGGTATTCAATTCGTTTCTAATTTTGCACACGGCTTATAACGTTCCTCTTTTTGTTGTATTACAATATGAAGCTCAGATGACAGATCGAAGAAATATTTTACTAAAATTGTCATATAGAGGCGCAAGTAGCAAAAGCGTTGAGCTAAGCCGTCAGATGGCATCATGCAGCATTGCTGTGACGTTGTTCAGCGTTGCTCGCTGTTTCAAAATTAAAGCCGTCAGATGGCAGTATGCAGTATTGTGTCTGTTGTATAGCAATATGAAGGTCAGATGACAGATCAAAGTGTTGACATTGTTTCAAAATTAAAGCCGTCAGATGGCAGACGTTGTTCAGCGTTGCTGTTAATTAATTAATTTACAAAAACCATAGCAATAATAAATTTTTTAGTTGTCGATGTCAGTAGAGCAAGCAATTATCTGTAAAATGATATATAATTTATGTGGAGAAATTGTGAGGTTTTTTCTAAAAAGGGAGGCAAACATCTTTAACCTTAGCGTACATTAGCGTATTAATATATATGATGATATGTTACCCTGTCAAAGCCGAAGTCATTCCCAAATTATTCAAGTACCTACGAAACTCTGGACGCTGTTTCTAAAAATATGCGAATCATGATCAGTCACGTAAAATGCAAGCTGTACAATGACAGATGGTTTTGTATTTGTAGATATTTGATTCATCAACTGCCTATCATCACAGACAATAATTTTGATTCTTCGAGGTGCTAATTGAGTCACAATTCACAACAAATATCGTTTACGTCTGTTTCTCTGTCAACAAACCATTATTGATTATTTTTCATTTCGCTGCTAATTAAATGTGCACAGCGTGTTTCAAATGTCGCGGTACTTTATCCGGCGTCGTCCGAGAATAAGATCCCGCTGTAATGATAAGCACAATGAGATATTTTTTGCGACGTTGCGGCCGCACAACACTAGCAGAAATGATCCCGCAAACAAACCTTAATCTTATGGGATTTGGTTCTCGGTTTTATTTTATATAGTTTAAAGGTCGCTAAAGAAAAAGTGTCCATAGGCGCATAGCAAAAAAAAAACAACAGATTTTTAGCTACACGTATGTTTAGCGAGATTTTAGATATAGTGATATCCATTGAATTCACAAACATGTTCCATGTTCAACTTTTGTGCCTTTTTTAGAAATAGAAAAATAGTCGAAAACTCGGTAATGTTGGAATGTGTCATCCTGTATAAAATAATAATGTCATATTCGGATTCAGCGCACTCGAAAACATATTTCTAGAGCTTAGTTTTTTTATAGATATTCAATGGATATCCCTATATCTAAAATCTCGCTAAACATATCTGTAGCTAAAAATCTATTGGTTTTTAGGACACTTTTTCTTAGCGACCTTTAAACTAAATATAAAATAAAACCGTTTTCGATCAATTTAACCGAAAATCAAATCCCATAAGGTTTGTGCGCGGTCTCTTCCATGAGTAAAGATGGTTATGTAATAGCTTCTATTGACATTATTTGATTTTTTTAATGCACCATATGTCTCCACTTTAGATAAGCACCTTGATTATTTGATATGCTAATTAATTTTTATAGCTATGCGCGTTTAATTTGATCGAATTACACAAATATCATATTATACGATCAGGTTTCTGTTATACATTGATATTGTACTCTTTTACAATCTTCTATTATTATTTCAAAAAATATTTTATCATCGAATTGACTTTTTTTTTGCTTGATAAAAATAGTAATTTACTGAGGCCAAAAGTCGAGTTGTTGAATCATTTACCAATAAATAAAATTGTAAAAATGACTGTATTTTTAACGATATAACATTATCGAATTTAGATTATTGTAATATTTATAGCTGTTTTTTTTGAGTCTTTTAGATCTATTTTTTCTTCTAATAATTAACTGATCGTGGAACACTATACGCAAATGCATCGTCTTTGTGAATTTATCTTTAGTATCAATTGAATTGAGTTTATAATTTGCACTGATTTTTCACTCGGCACTTGGTAGAACATGATTAAATAGTAAAAACAAAAAAACACGTGAAAATTCTACAAAATATTTTCTCTTCTAAACGACATTAAAGGAGGTTGATCCGTTACAGTCCCAATCAAAATTAAGTCGAATTCTAAATAAGAACTTTTCCATAATATTAAATTTTTACAGAAGGTTATAAGTCGATGATACCAATAAATTATTGTCATATTTTTTGCAGTAAATAATTAAAAAAAGAAATTGGAAGTAATAAAAATTAAAATTAAATCATTAAAAAGTTGAAAATTGAGTTAAAATTGTTAAAACTGTCAAGAATAAAAGTCCATAATCAAAAAGTGCTAAGGTTTAATAATTTTTTTTATTGATTAAAACTCCTAATTAAATTGTAAAAAATATTAAAATATGCGTAAGACATCGATGCTTAGTTTTCGGAACTGCTGACATTATTTGGTTATTTGCAAAAAATTAAAATGAACAGTTTGCATGCTAGGTTGACATATTTTCCATAAGACTACATGTAAAAGTTTTTTTTAATTTTTAACTTTATAAATCTCCTAATGATTATGGATTTTTTACAGAAAATTTTGTCATAAAAAAATCTATTAAGTAAAAAAACTTTATTTCAGATTTTTTTCATTATCTTCGTAAAACGGCTCAACCTCCTTAAGTCCATCATCATCATGTCTGTACTCCTGATGATGGACTTAATGTCCGAAATGATCGTTGAGAAGAAAAAATATTTTGTAGAATTTTCGCGTTTTTTTGTTTTTACTATTTGAATTGAGTTTATTTTTTTTATAAAATAAATTGAAAATGTGTGTCAATACAGGACCCAGATAATCCTGGCAATTGGCATCAGAATATATTCTGAAATCGTGAGACATCACGAACTGCTGTATAAATATAGGAACGGTATGATAATATGCGAAACTGTTAGCCTCTAAACATATAGTAAAATAATGATTAGTTACTAATTACTTCAACAATAGTACTACATGTGACCTTGAGCATGCAATCACGCAAAAATGTCTACCTGTGTGCATTTTACAGCGGCTGTCAATATAGTGTAAATATGCAAATGTCATAGCAAGTTTCTTTAAGACCACTTTTTATCGTAACTTTAATTTAAAATTATAATTTTAAAATGCATAGTTTAAAAGATATTAACGAGAATCGAGCATTCCTCCACCCCAGCTCCGAAATTACCGAGCCTAAAATTTTGACAAAAATATAGGGTGTCACTCATAGTTTACAGGGAAGCTTAATCGAAAAATCTAAGTCTTAAAGTTCTCTGCCAGGAAACGGAACGATATACGGTTAATCCTCTCCATATAACGAAAAACCGTCGTCAGCTCTGAGCCTATTGTTTCCTGTGTCTGCGTAAGTGTACTAACATATCAATATGATATTATTAATAAACCATAATATCCTTGATAATCCGTTTTCAACAGACAAGTTGAGAAACTGGGTCAACAACAACTTAACCACCGCTGACAATTCAATTGTCTGAGCCGTTTCATCTGTCGCGTCGTATTATTATTATATATTTCGGGAAAACATGGTCGCTTTTGTGATATTAGTTATCTTACAGGAGTGTTGAACTTCCTGTTTTGTCGCAGAACTGAGGAATATCATGTATAGTACGCGCCACGAATCTAAAAGGCTCGGAAGCTAGATGCGAATGCAGGCTTGCACTTGTACAGTCTGTTGAAAAACTACAAACTCGTAACTCAACGAAACTAACATAGCAATAACAACTTGACAATAGCGTAGACTGTACTTTAAAGCAGGAAAGTGACAAAGGCAACGAGCGATCACGGCCAATCACCGACGAGTGCACGTACCGTGCAGGTAGCTGGTATAGGCTCTAAAATGTGCCTTTGCGACGCTGTTTGTGACTAACTTCCGAACCTTTTAGATCCGTGGCGCGTACTATAAGAGGCCTCCGCTTCACGTGATAATTTTTGCATCGAAACCGTGCGATTTTTTTGTTGAGTTGTGCTTGTATTCATGGCCGCGATTATTTCAGGATAATCTGCTCAGTTGTAGAGAGTATAATCTATAATCCTTTGCTTCGTTTTCATGATATATTAGTAAGATGTTAGGATTGTTTAAGAAAGGATTTTATTACAAAAAATTGACCGCCTCTAGAAAGTATATAAAAAATAATTTTATTCAACACACGTGAGTAATATATAATTTCGGGGCCCTGCTAAATTCGGGAGAAATAATAAATTACTTCATGTTGACGCGTAGAGTGCTAATAATGAGCCGAAACTGTATACGATAATGTATTACTGCATAGTTTCTGGACCAATAGGAACGCGGTAGCGATTTGTATATATGAAAACAGCATCGCAATTCAGCGAAAGTCAGGGCCATCTTGTGTGCATCGAGGGCGGTGGGTACGTCAATCAATGAAGTGATTTATTATTTTTCCCTCTTTTATCAGGGCCCCGATTACCTACATATTACTCGTGCTAGTTGAATAAAATATTATGTGCGACCATTGATCGAAGGAGAATATTCCACTCGCGTGTTACCGCACTCGCTACGCTCGTGCGGCAAATTTCATGCTCATGGAATCTTCTTCCCTCACTAATCGCATAGTATACTATTGGTCGTATGTTTTATTAAGTTTGTATTTTCTATACTGTGTTTAGTAATAATTAATTCAAACATTCTCGAAAAGATTGTAGATGCGCTATAGTAAAAAAATATATTATGATGAAATGTTATGAGCACCTGTATCTTCTAAAATTTGTACATATATCCATTAGTAAGCACTTTAATATAACAATATTATATGTGCTTTCAATGTAACTTACGTAATAATTCGGCAGAACCTTTATGGTGCATTTCCAGTTTCCCAAACATATTATTTATAAATTATAAACATTTGGAGAAGCACATCTCATTTGCATTGTTTCGCAATGAGAATTTGTCCAGTCTCAGCGTATTATTAATTAATATGCATAATTAATAGTAAGTTTAATTTATTTCGCAAGCCATTATAAAATTAATATATATGTACAAGGTGTTCATAAAATCGTGCAGAAATAACCTTATTCCCTAGATTCAGTAAACAAAATTATCTACCAATTTTTCAGACAATTATATTGACAGAAATATATAATTTTAATTCAATAAATTTACGTTTCGGTCCGGATTTGGATCTTCTTCAGAGTTGAGCTAAAAAATATAATAATTAATTAGTAATTAGTTTCTAATAAAGTTTTTTTAATCAGACAACCAAAAGCGAGAGATCGGTTGGTGGAGATTGAAAAAGGTTTTGAATTTTTTTGTCAATTTGTCAAAACTGGAATTAAACAACATATTAAACATTAAATACGTGAAATTTCCGAACTACGGGAGATGTTTTTCACGACAGTGTAACTTTTAAGTTGAAAGAATGCTTGTGTTAAAATTCGTTCAAATCGGTCTGCCCGTAACAACCGAATGAAAACTTCGCTTGTTTATTGGATAAATTGCTTTCAAAAAACGTGTTGTTTTTTTTCATTTTAAAAGTTTTAAAAGTATAATACGGATAGTTTAAAATTCAGAGCACATTTGATTATCAATATTTTGTTTTCGTCAATTATTCTAAGTTATTCGTCGATTGAAAAGTTAGATTGTGAAGTAGACACGGCATCGAATCATTAATGAAATTTGAAATATTGATTTCCGTGTTATACAACTATATATACGTCGTATGTGACAAGATATAGTCGAGAATGGATTGGGATCACCGCCCCTCTAAATTAAGGCCTAGTTTATATGAGAGGCGTTCAACGCGCGTTGGTCCAACGCGCGTTTACAGCTTCTATACAATTGTATAGAACTGTTTATATGATAACGCGCGTTCAACGCGCCACCAACGCGCGTTATCATATAAACAGTTCTATACAATTGTATAGAAGCTGTAAACGCGCGTTGGGCCAACGCGCGTTGAACGCCTCTCATATAAACTAGGCCTTAAACTCACTTTTTTTATATAATTCAAATATATATAGCTCGGTCATACTTAAGAAACATTACAAAATTTTTACGTAACGTTTCTCACAGGGGAAGGACAGTTATAATCACCCTTGGCTGCAAGTTCTGAACTAGCTCTGATCTTCCAAAGCCACTGTCGGCAATACAGAACTCTTCGGGCATGACTGCGTTGTTTTCATATTTTTCAAACCTGGTTCTGGCAGTTTTAGACTCCTAGAACGGCAAGAAACAAGTTCGAAAGGTTCGTGAATTTGACCAATAAACACGCAGTTCGAAAACTTGACAACAAAACACGCCTGTTATAAAGCCAGTTCAGAATTTGCCAACAATTTACACCTATATAATATCAAGAAAGATTATGTTTGCAGACGAAGTCTCTGCGAGAATAGAGTATAGTCGAATAAGAAAATAAAGATCGAGTGCTTTCTGTGGTTTCAATAATGCGTAATAGCGTTGATTCCATATATTGTGACCCGTATTAAATATTTATGAGGGTTTACAAGAGTTTTCGGTTGAATCATTAATTATTTATAAATAAAATAGGTCAAAAGGGGCATCTCTTCGGTCATTAACTGTAGGTCAATCAGGGTTGTATTGCTCAATATAAAAATCGTATTTGACTAGCACATTTGGACTGATGTGTTTTCTTTTAACACCAGCGTCGCTTCTTACTCAACCGATTTTCGTGATTTTTTTTTTAATGAAGCTATAATATGTTATCTCGAATAAAAACGAGACCGATTTTGCATAACATAAATCGACGAAAAAACGGTGGTATAGTCTACAAATTCGGGCGAAGCCGGACATAGTCTACAAATTCGGGCGAAGCCGGACCGGGCCGCTATAGTACTATTATAGAGATGCAATTCTAATCACTCCTTTTTAACATGCTTGTTTGGCGATAAGTTCGAAACGAGCTACCTTACATGACTTGTTTATGTTCCGGGCAATTTTTCAAACTCTCTGAACTGTCTGAACTCGGTTCTAGCAGTTCCTGGTCTCAAGACTGATTATCCTCCCCCTTTTGACGACATCACAGTGCGCGCATTCCGAACTGTTTTTGGTATAAAATTTGTTCGAAAACAGAGCAATTAACAAATCTTATCTGATTCGGATTGTCCGACTAGCTCTGTATCGAAACGTTCTAGAAATCTCAGTCCAACTCTGATATTTAAATACGATTTTTGATCGAGGTTGAAGTGACAATGACTTACGCTTTTGTTTTGTTTGTGCGTCTTTTAATCATCCGAGATGAATCACGGTAATCGATTCATAAACTCATTTTCGATGACGTCCGTCTTATCTAAACAAAATTCATTTATGTTTTATTCAAAGTTTTTCTTCTGTTCCATCTTATGCATTATTTATTTGTTTTAAACGAGCTTTCCGACCCGGCTTCGTGCGAGTAGATTTTGATTTGGCAACAAAATAGGTAATCAAGAGCCAGCGTTCATCAATTTTGCTAAAATGGCGTGACACAGATTTACCAATCAAAAATTTATGCTGTTGGTTGTTTTGCTACACTGCACATTGTAATATTCTATAACAGAGGCTCCCAAACTTTTTTGTTTCGAAGACCACTTGCCATGTTTTTCGGTTTTGGGTAGACCCCCTGCTTATCTGATATTGATTTTTTGCAAATTCATTAATTTCAAATGTATTTTTGACAACCGGTATAGTGCTACTCACTTTGAACGATTTAAATTTATAACGGTAGTGAAATGTAGTGTGAAATGTTTAATTTTATACATTTATTAATATATACTCAGACAAATATGTTTGTCTATCGAAATATAGAGTCGATGGCTTTTAAACAGTGAAATAAGATTTCGAATCGGCTCAGTAGTTCCTAAGATTACCAGCTATACAAACGACCAAAATGTTCGTCTTTATGACGTTAGTTTATATAGATAAAACGTATCGAAGCTAAACTTTTATATTCGATATTTTACTTTTATGAAATTTTGTTTTATGATAGGTATTTTATTTCAATTTTGTGGCAAGTGTGGTGAAGTTCAACGCACTTTCTATAAGTTCGACATGCGATATTTATTATATTCTGTTTTTATACACGACTAATATATACCGGTTGATTGACCATACTCGTTGACTATTCCGTCATATCAAGATGAACCATATTTGAAATTGATTTTTGATTGTATCGGATGTGTGATTTTGACGTGATAACGTCTTATAAATAGATGAATCACCAATCTTATAAATTGATAAAACACCGGCTGCATGCACGAAAAAGTGTAACGGTCGTAACGTTCGTAACGTTCCTAACGGTCGTAACGTTCCGCCTGACCCTGTGCGTGCTTTTCTCGAAAACGGCCCTAACGATTTGGATGAAATTTACTGAAAAGGGATTTTGGGGGACAAAATATCGTTTCAGCTAGGTCTCATCTCTCGAAAAAATCGTTTTCTTACAAATTTTATCATTATAAAAATCAATTTTTTGACGTATGAAAATACTTAAATATTGTAAGTAGGTTTTGGAATTTTATATAAACAGTGAAACAATTGTTTTATAAATATTATGACAGCTAATCTTTGAGACTTAAAATAAATACGAAAGAAAGAAAGTTAAAAAAAAACAATTATATTATATGGTGAGTAATTTAAATAAATAAAATTAACCTAAATTTGAAGCGAAAGATGCAATATCATAGATTCGAATTATTATAATTATTATATGTAGAATTTAGGTTATGTATTACGGAATACGTTATCACGTAAAACTATCGTCCGTAAACCGACTTTACAGACAACCAATCTTTTTTTACGGTACGTTATTAAAACAACAAGTTTATAATGAATCCTAGATAGGATCACTTTGTTGTCCGTCTGTTCTTCAAGGCCCTTTTTCTGACGAACGGCTAGAGTGCTACGACCCGACGATCCTGTAAAAAATTCAAGCTTCCAACTCGATGCAATGAAAAGATATGGCCTTTCAAAAATCACGTATTTTTCATCGAAATCTATGGGCTATGTGCAGGGAGGCGGAGTTACAAATTTTCGATGCGAGCGTTTGTGGTGAGCACTAGGGGAAACTTCAGTCTCAAATTCTCCGTTTGTCAGTGAGCAATGTTTATTAAAAGTGAAAATAGTTACAATTTTATAAAGTTTTTTAATTACAAAGAAAACATAGGAAAACTAATCGATCTGGAAATGCATGTTGTGTTCCGGGCTATTGCGCTGATAGCGAATTAAGTAAAATAAAGACCGTTGGCGTCCTAATTTGACGTTCCGCTGTCAGTGTAAACAAATTAACATCAGTTTTCCTTATTTATTTTTTTTGAGACATCATGGATAACTCAAGTTTTTTACTTATCACCATAGAAACATGTCGCGATTTCCACAAAAAGTGAGTTCAATAATTCTCTATTACCCACTAGCTGCGCTAGTAGGCTTCGTGCACACAGCCTATAGGATACTTCGCGTTGATCTAAAAAACTTTGGCACGGAGGAAGATCTCATAGCATTTAAGTATAGGTAAACATTCGAAAATCATTAAAATTTAACGTGACGAACTTAATTTTTATTAATCTTGTCAATTGTCAACCTCAACAAAGTAATTGTCAATTGTTAGACCCTCATTGCGTGAGTTGTACGTTCCTCGTCTTTTTTTAATTGGTCACTATTAAGTAATTGAATGAACATAATAGACCTCCCGTCAAGCCGTGATTTTCTTCCCGAGCAACCCCCAGACTTGTCGAAATAACACATTTTTTTATAACGTATTGTTTTGGTCTGGTGGTACCTACTTCTTATATTCAGTGCAATTCGATAATTCAACGACTTCTTCTTGTCGAAAAATAAAATACTGTTTACGTAATTTTTTTTATAACTCATCCGTTACAAAATAAATTGACATTTTATAGTTAATACTAGTGATGTGCCGGATATCCGTATCCGTATCCGCGGATATCCGAGGGAGAAGTAAGATCCGTATCCGTATCTGTTAGTTTTTGTGCGGATTTTTTACGGATCTTTTACCTTATTAATTTTCAATTCATAGATGAAATTTTATATATATAGGTGATTAGGTATAATAATGAAAAACTGTTAAATTCCATTCAGATTATTTTTTATTTTTTTAAAGTCGTATTTGGCACCTTTATATTGCAAACATTTATCGTAGTGAGTACCATACCAATAGTACATAATTCAAAGGTACTAAAAAACTATCTTTATAATGAGATATTGCACATCTGTCTTTGGAAAGAGACAATCTGTTATGAGAGTTATTTCTTAAAGAGGTCAATAATTTTTTCCCATAACAGATAGTCTCTTTCCAAAGGTCGATGTGCAATATTAACCGCCGCATACTCTAAGAAAGTACAGATCCGTATCCGTATCCGCGGATCTTGAAACTAAAAATCCGTATCCGTATCCGCGGATCTTGAAACTAAAAATCCGTATCCGTATCCGCGGATAGACATTTTAAACGATTCGGCACATCACTAGTTAATACATCAAAGTTCTTATAAAAATCTTAAATGAAACGTAATTAAAAAAAGTTTCCGTATAGTTGAATATAAAAAGTAATTGTTTATATAAAAAAATGTAATTTCGTAAAAGTGAGTGACCTTACATTTTTTATTACTTATTCATTTTTTTAATTACCTACCTTCAGTCGAATAATTTTAAATGAAAAAAATCACATATATGCATTAAGATTTATAAATTTTATTTTTCACAATTATACAGGTAATTGCTCGTATTCCTCTCGGGAGAAGAAACTATGACTAATTTGGAATGATTTAACCTCTATCACTTGGGGGTCGAAAATGCGTCATTTTCGAGAAAATCCACTTCGATTTTCTTTTTACAAAAATCCAAATTTTGGTCTGTATTTTTCCATGATCTGAGCTTACTAATTGGCCAACCTTCCTAAAGCTAAAAGCCACGAAACTCACTGTTAGATTTTATGTTGTGTGTTAAAACTTTAAATAAATAAAAAAAATAAAATAAAAATTCTTCACAGAAATGTCATTATCATAAAAAAGACCCCCAAGTGATAGAGGTTAAATCATTCCAAATTAGTCATAGTTCATTCTCTCGAGAGGAATACGAGCAATTACCGGTCTCCCTATATACTGTATATAGAGCTTTATAACCCCCGATCTAAATACAAAAACATTCGTAAGATCTGAAATTTTCGAAAAGTCGAGTCGTGGGCTTCAAAATTTTATCTCAAATGATCTCCCTTCTAAATTGATCGAGTAAAATTAAGTTCTTAGATTTTAGAATTTTTCGACTAAATGTAGAATCTCCACTTAAATTGAAAAAAACAAAAGACATTCTAAAATCTAAAGATTTATTGCTGAAAGTCGTATCAGAAACTGAAAATTATTATGATAAAGAAGAGCTCCGGCTTATTATACGTCACGTTCGCATCGAGTTAATATGTGTGTTGTGAACGGACGGCGGGTACACTTGTCCCGGAAACGATTAAGGAACACGAGTTGGCGTTCTCCGGGGGGCGTCTGAAGACGGGTGCACTGCCGATACAATAAAAGAGCAAGGCAACACGTGAGCGCCGCGTCGTGTGTGCTCCGTCCGCGTTGGGGAAATGTTCCCTAATTTCAGACCGGTTCGAATATACGCTCTCTCAATTGGTGTTTATTTCCGTCACGTGGACTCATAACCGCGATGTCCTGCCATTGGCGCTTTATTAATTATTAACTAGCTGTACCCGGCCACGCGTAGCAGTGGCTCAGTCTGGTTTGCGTGCGTGTTGCTGTTACGTTCTAAAGACGGCGCTCCCGTTGCGGTAAAATATTTAGTATAGCTTTAACGGCGAATAGATACAGTATGTAAACACGTAAGGTGCACATAAGGAAATTAACGTTGGGAAAAAATGACTGGATCAGAGTGAGCCTTGAAATCTTGTTTTTCAATTTGACAGATAATATTCTTTTGCGAAATGAATGTGTATACTACCGAAGAAAATATTCAAATGATTACAACATAATCGGACTTTTTTTATTAATGGGACATTAAATTCCCAAAAATACTTAAATATGGTGCGAGATCAAATATCTCCGCCTATTTGTGTTGAACCTAAAGACTTTGGGTCACTGATTTACCAACGCGCATACGTCATACCAGTCAGACAATTTTTGAATGAAATGTTTCCAAACAGATGGAGTTGTTTTTTTTTTTTTATTTTTGTACAAAAAAACTAAAATAATGATTTATAAGAGCTTTTTATTATATTAAAAAAGCCAAGTAAAATAAAAATAAACCAAAATAAAATAGAAATACTCAAGATTACCACGATAATTCAATAGAAATAACAATTAATGCAGTCATGGCTAACTCTGATCCAAGTATTTTTTCCCAATGCTAATTTCCCTATGTGCACCTTACGCGTTTACATACTGTATATGGCATCGCCATTATTAATTATTGATTAGAAGAAAAGGACAATTGTATGTCACGGCTAACTTTGTTGTCAAGCGTCTATAATCCACGGTCTGACCTCTCGTTGAGATTCGCGCGTAGTACAGCTATATACAACTCTATCACCGCATTTTACAAGATATCGCCTCTTGAGTGGAAAGAGAAAAGATTGAGGAAGGACTTGAGTTTCGTCAACGTATTTGCGTGCGTGAGGCGACAGCCTCCTACGACGTTGCGCAATCACGAGGTCGGGCTGCGCTGTTCACGTTTCCACGGGGTCCTATTAACTCGTTGTATAATTCAATCAGTGGTAAACATTATGTAATATGTAATGAATATATATGACGATGTAGGTACCTATAATATATTTAGATTATCCAAGGCGAACGATATTTGACGATCACGCGTGCAATTTTTTAATCTTCTAATTTGTATAAGAGAACAACATTAAATTACTAGCCTCTACCTGCGCTTTGCTCGCTTTAACCCATATACTTGTATTCTATACTGAGCATAGGAATAAAATCGCAATCGAACTATGCAAACATATAATTCTGTCTTTTTTAACGTCGTAAGCACTGGCGTATCCAGGAGAGCAAAACAAGCACGGGGGACCCGGCTTAAGAAATTTCTAATTTGCCCCCTCCTGGGCCAGAAGCTGGGTACGCCCATGTTAACGTCATAGAAAAAGACAAAGTTTTTGAAACAGAGATACTTTATTCAGATTGAATGCAAAGTACATCAACCAATCCTATCATCGGAGAAATCAGGGAATTACATCGAAGAAAGAGACGCAGATATATTTTCGATACGCTTTGTCGCGTTCACTCACCGCACATTGAGTAGATAGGCAATGATTCATATAGTTAATTAATAGATATATGCTTTTACCCCTTCTGGCGGTCATTTCAATGGACATACTATACCCTGGGTGCTGCTTTTAATTAATCAATTATTAAATAAAAATTATACATGTCAAGATAAGAGACAAAAATTGAAATGTAAAGACTTTGAGTGAAAAGGGACAAATATCCGTATTAGTAATTTAAAATTCTTTGAATTGGCACTCCTGTCAGTTCAGTGACTATATAAACTTTTTCATCTATTATTTAAAAATATTAATCAATGATTAAAATATTTACGTTTGATGAAAATATAGTCTGTTTTCTGAACTCATATAATATTATTTTTTTATTAGCCCACAATAGACTGTCAACAATTAAATATTACCGTAATTTCTTCAGTTCTTCAGATGTCCGCGTCAGGTTTTTGTCATCTGAACGATCTGAATCTACCTATAATATAGAGTTAATGTAAAGGAAAGGAAATTCCAATAAAGTATAGATTGTGTTATTTGAATACGATTTTCATGTAACTTGGGTTTTTCTACGTTCTTGAGTATTGGATTTCTTTGAAATGTATTTTTATCAAATTATTTTTGTATGCCACATTCCTCACAAATCATAAGGTTTCGGCAAATGCGCCGAACTGTCCTAAGAGGGGTTTTTGACAAGTAACCATTGATTTAGAAAAGCATGATGGAGTTAGCTTCCATCATGCTTTTCTAAATCAATGTTTACCTTATGCCTCCATAGTTTACCTGTCAAAAACACGCCTTAAGACAGTTCTACGCATTTCTCACCAGAGGTCTCACCATTCCTTTGGGTTCCGAATAGGCAACTTTTACAATTTGTGTGAACTCTCTGATGATGCTATTAAAAAAAATGCAGGACCTGAAATTCAAAGCATTTGTGTCCGGCTTGAAAAAAGCAAATAAAGTCGATCCAGTCACAGTCGGGCATAATGAATGAATGATTTTTTTTATTTATATACAAAATATCAATTAATATACAAATTATGAAGTGTTTCCTGCGTTTAAAACGTGATCTGTATAGACTTTCAAGAACGTCACGTTTTAGAAGTCGGTCGTGTGGACGTTCCTTTAGCGCTGCTCCGTTGGCACTCGAAGTCTCGTAAGTAAACTTTAAAGCTTATGCGGGAGCTTTGTGTAATAAAACTTTACGAGAACGTAAGTTCGAACGCCGTGCGTCAAATGTACAGCGTCGGCCAAATTTATCATCGTGACAATTACTCGTCGTCGAAAGCAGTTGCACTGGTAATTTTTGAATACCACCAGCTGCGGCCGTTGTCAGGGTCCGTGTTTGGCGTTTGCAGTAATAGTTGAATTGATACTTTCTCCAGATTCTTTATAGACGAGCCGTGCGGAAACGCTGTTTAAACTCCGAACGTTTTGTGTTTTTGTGGATTGAATTAAATTAAATTCCATGTACCTTCGGAAACATTAATATTTATTCAGTGGAAAAATTTAATTACGGGAATGTCGTTTTTATTTCTGAATTCGTTTTTATACACAAACTACAAAATTGTCAAAATAATAACGAAAAATAAAATTAATAATATGAGAAATCTATATAAATGGTTGACCAACAACAATAATCTGTTCTCAATTTTTTATTTTTTAAGACTGCTCGATTTGTCCAGTCCTATAAAAAAATAAATAAAACCATTGTTTTATAACGAAAGTGTACGCAATGTTGTGTATTGATTTTTAATATAATTCGACGTTATATAGACCTGACCTACATTTTTATACGTCTTTTCAATTGTTATAATATATTTAATTTAATTACTAGACAGAAAATCACGTGGAATGCTAAATAATAAGGCTTCCTTTTAAATTTACTTGTTTTTTCCAGTTATTGTGTTATTTTGGTAACTGTTTTTCACCTCGATAACGCTGACATTTGCTTGGAGTGTTCAAACTTTGTACAGTTTGGGGCGATTTTGATTATGTCGGTGCAGTTTCGAAACGGTCGGCCGCTCTTTCCCGCGCGACGCGATCTCCAAAAAAGAGCGCTTTATCAGCAATCAGTCGCAGGACAAATTTCGCCTCGGTATTTTTGGGTGGGAGACGTTATAGATATGAAACAAAAAACCTCAGATTGTGATCATATATAATTACGGTTTTGTAGATGGAGGACCAGTCTAATGTCATTGTGAAACTTACTGCCATGTAGAACATTATAAGTTATAACAAATGACTGATCTACTATATAGAAAAGATCACATTTCAAGCCAATTTTTTATCAAAATGCGGCGACAAAAAATTTAAATACGTGTATAATGCATATACAGCTTAAAAAATATCTTTTTAGTTGATCAATTAATTATTTAAAAAAAAATCGATTTAAAATTGTACAATCCTTTTCTTACGGAGAAATATATGGTGATCATAAATCTAAGGGTGGTGTCAAATCAGATTTTCTGACAATACTTTCTGCAAACCGGTCACCTTAATATTTCAAATCGCGTTGGCGTCGTAATCGAAAAATATACCTATTTTTTTAAAGTTTCAACCCCGTCGATGCGATAATTTTGAATTCTTCCCGTTTGTTGAACTTAGATTTTAGAAGAAATTTCTCCACATAAATTATATATCATTTTACAGATAATTGCTTGCTCTACTGACATCGACAACTAAAAAATTTATTATTGCTTTTGTTTTTGTAAATTAATTAATTAACAGCAACGCTGAACAACGTCTGCCATCTGACGGCTATAATTTTGAAACAACGTCGATTTGTCATCTGACCTTCATATTGTAAATACTGTATACTGCCATCTGACGGGCAACGCTGAACAACGTCACAGCAATGCTGCATGATGCCATATGACGGCTTTGCTCAACGCTTTTGCTACTTGCGCCTCTATATGACAATTTAAGGAAAATATTTCTTCGATCTGTCATCTGAGCTTCATATTGTAATACAACAAAAAGAAGAACGTTATAAGCAGTGTGCAAAATTAGAAACGAATTGAATACCTGCAATCATATTTAAAAAATAATTTTGTAAAGTGATAATTATTATACTTATTTAGTGCGAATAATTCGCACAGGTCACGCTAGTTATCTATAAAACTCTTCAGTTCTTCTGGAGGCGAATTGAGTTTTCTCCTCGATGCGGAGCGTAGTTAGCCATGCCTCGGATTGAAGCAGGATGGAAAATCAACGACGTCATAGTTTTCGTGTATAATATTAAAGCCATGCATGTTGAATATTGACCCGTTTGATGTAACCGAGTATATAGAGAGCGAGACGAGGGAGGTACACAGAAACCGCACAACTTCTTGACGTGTTTCAGAAAAGCGGCGAAGGTTGCGTGACACCGACTCCAGCGGCGTTAACGTCCCCCCTCGTTGCCTTTTGTTTCCGCGATTTAATTACGCTTGTTGTGATTCGTTGCGCCAGGATATTGTTATTTCCTTTCTTTTGATTTAACCGACGTCATCAAGGATATTTTCAAGGACGTGCGTTCCGATTGAAGTTAACGGGGAGAAATAAGAATTAATAACTAAAAGAAAAGGAAAACAGATCGGAAACCTATTTGTCTCTTTCTTTTGTTTTTTATTGGGTTGAGATTTTCCGACTTGTTTTCCGCTTTTTTAGGTATTAATTTCATTTTGTTGCAGTCAACAAAACCTAGCCTATAACCATCACATGGTTAAGACGAATCGTTGATTAAAATCCATCCGCAGCGCGTGAAAAACATAACCCTGTCTTTGCTCTCGCGCCGTCGGGTAAAAAAATAAATGAGCGCACAGTTGGTATTAAAACTGAGCAGATACAAGTATAGTACGCGCCACGAATCTAAAAGGCTCGGAAGTTAGATGCGAATGCAGGCTTACGCTTGTACAGTCTGTTGAAAAACTATACAAACTCGCGACTCAACAAAACTAAAATAGCAATATCAACTTGACAATAGCGTACTCGACTGTACTTTAAAGCAGGAAAGCGACAAGTGACAAAGACAACGAGCGATCACGGCCAATCACCGACGAGCGCACGTTCCGTGCAGGTAGCTGGCAGATGGTGGGAGTAACAACGGCTCTAAATTGTGCCTTTGCGACGCCGTTTGTGATTAACTTCCGAACCTTTTAGATCCGTGGCGCGTACTATACGCCTTTTGAATTCTCTCGAGTCGATTTTATTGTAGCTATAATTTAAAATCTATCTATCTTTGAGGTTAGGATCCTTGTAAATACTTCGTAATCCAAGTACCTAATGTCCTTATTAATGAATATGGATGACGTGCATATACGCAAAATTGGTAAGCCACTGATCCCTTATTTCCCACGGCTTTTCTCTTCTCGTTTTGATGATAATAAATGATATAGGAACAACCGGAAGACAAGCGTCTATATATAGGTATATATATATGAAAACGGTGCTCCTTTGAAAGTTTTCTTTGGCGTGCAGTTGATTCATTGTTGAACTGTCACAAGCTGTGAGCCTCCTGTGCCTGTTTGTATATTTAGATGCCCCCCCTTTGAGAAAACCCATGTCACTACGTAGGGTTCAACGACACCATTTTCAACGGTGCGTTGTTCTTAATGCGCCACTTGAGTAGCGGAAAATTTATATTTTCCGCGTTATTTCACATGAATAATGCGTTGTGCGTGCATGTAGTTTTCCTATTAAAATATGTACAATGTACATATAGTTTTTGAACGTTTTTATGGTTGGTGACACTACTTCTTTCAAAGAGAGACCCGTACTCCTCGGGGAATTCTGGCCTTAAAAAAATTGGTTGTCTGTAAAGTCGGTTTACGGACGATAGTTTTACGTGATAACGTATTCCGTAATACATAACCTAAATTTATACAATAATTATAATAATTCGAATCTATGATATTGCATCTTTCGCTTCAAATTTAGGTTAATTTTATTTATTAAAATAACTCACCACCTATAATATAATTGTTTTTTTTAACTTTCTTTCTTTCGTATTTATTTTAAGTCTCAAAGATGAACTGTCATAATATTTTGAAAACAATTGTTTCACTGTTTATATAAAATTCCAAAACCTACTTACAATATTTAAGTATTTTCATACGTCAAAAAATTGATTTTTATAATGATAAAATTTGTATGAAAACGATTTTTTCGAGAGATGAGACCTAGCTAAAACGATTTTTTGCCCCCCAAAATCCCTTTTCAGTAAATTTCATCCAAATCGTTAGGGCTGTTTTCGAGAAAAGCACGCACAGGGTCAAACGGAACGTTAGGAACGTTACACTTTTTCGTGCATGCAGCCGGTGTTTTATCAATTTATAAGATTGGTGATTCATCAATTTATAAGACGTTACCACGTCAAAAAGAGAGACACATATACATTCATGCAAACCTTTTGACGTGATAAAGTCTTATAAATTGATGAATCACGTCAATATAAAAAGATGAAACAGCGGCTGCATGCACCAAAAAGTGTAACGTTCCGCCTGACCCTGTGCGTGATTATTAAATATGATATTCGAGCGGAATACGTTATCACGTAAAACTATCGTCCGTAAACCGACTTTACAGACAACCAATTTTTTTAGGTCAAGACAATTGGAACGGACAAAACGCCTTTTCACTTATTTTTTACTGCCATCTGTTGCGAGTGAATGATAGTTTCCCTATACTAGTACCGCGGTTGCATTCCTTTCTCCTTACGCCCACGGCTTGTTTTGTCGCACTTTTTCCTTACCAGCTGCCGTACTTAAAAGATTTTGATTTAAAAAAAAATTATCTGATTTTTTATAAAAATCAGAAGACAAATGGCCGAGTTCATAGGGATGCCGTTTGCCGATGGCTCGTCGATTACAAGCCCCCAGTTTTCACACGTTTTAATTCAAGAACTGGTATATAGTATTAATAGAAACTAGTGTGACCTGTGCGAATTATTCGCACTAAATTAGTATAATAATTATCACTTTACAAAATTATTTTTTAAATATGATTGCAGGTATTCAATTCGTTTCTAATTTTGCACACTGCTTAGGTATAACGTTCTTCTTTTTGTTGTATTACAATATGAAGCTCAGATGACAGATCGAAGAAATATTTTACTAAAATTGTCATATAGAGGCGCAAGTAGCAAAAGCGTTGAGCTAAGCTCGTCAGATGGCAGTATGCAGTATTTACAATATGAAGGTCAGATGACAGATCGAAGTGTTGACGTTTCAAAATTAAAGCCGTCAGATGGCAGACGTTGTTCAGCGTTGCTGTTAATTAATTAATTTACAAAAACAAAAGCAATAATAAATTTTTTATTTGTCGATGCCAGTAGAGCAAGCAATTATCTGTAAAATGATATATAATTTATGTGGAGAAATTGTGTGGTTTTTTCTAAAAAGGGAGGCAAACATCTTAACCTTAACGTATTAATATATTATATGATTATTGTCAATAAATAACAAATTGAAAATATAAATCGGCGCTGGGAATAAATTATCCCGATTGTTCATGGTCTTAAAATTAGATGACGTTTTCATATATTATCTTTAAAGTAAATCCCGCAGTTTCCCACGGCGTAATCCGAGAACAGGTGGTAAAAGAATGTAACCAACTTTTGTAGGTGTGTGATTTTTTTCTTAAGAAATAAAAACTTGCACATGTCAAGGTTTTGCTGTTAAAATGTTTTTAGAATATTTTCTTGCTATACGCTAAACTTATTTTTGTTATTTCGTTGATGTTTAATTATTTGTCGGAGTGAGACAGAATATTTAAATAAATATGTTTGAAAACATTGCAAACAAAATTGGACATGTAAATAAATTGGCTCTGCTAATTATGAATGTCAAGTTTTGGAAGGGGCCTCGTGAATGAACGCTCCGGTGATATTGTCAGACGTCTAAAAAAAGAATAATTAATATCGGTGGTGTGAAGTCGAAACTGCTTACGGCGAATTATTTGTAATTTTTTTCCTGTACACAATTTTTACCTGGCTTGTAAAAGGAGCTTGTCAAATCGGACAAATTTTAAGTTACATTTTGCAACATTTTTCATTGATGCTCCGCTTCTATTGGTCGCAGCGTGATGTTATTATACTAGCGTGACCTGTGCGATTTATTCGCACTAAATGAGTATAATAATTATCACTTTACAAAATTATTTTTTAAATATGATTGCAGGTGTTCAATTCGTTTCTAATTTTGCACACTGCTTATAACGTTCTTCTTTTTGTTGTATTACAATATGAAGCTCAGATGACAGATCGAAGAAATATTTTACTAAAATTGTCATATAGAGGCGCAAGTAGCAAAAGCGTTGTTCAGCGTTGCCCGTCAGATGGCAGTATGCAGTATTTACAATATGAAGGTCAGATGACAGATCGAAGTGTTAACGTTACGCCGTCAGATGGCAGACGTTGTTCAGAGTTTAATTAATTTAATTAATTTACAAAAATAATAGCAATAATAAATTTTTTAGTTGTCGATGTCAGTAGAGCAAGCAATTATCTGTAGATGATATATAATTTATATGGAGAAATTGTGTGGTTTTTTCTAAAAAGGGAGGCAAACATATTTAACCTTATAGCGTATTAAATATATAATATGATATAGCCTATAGCCTTCCTCGATAAATGGGCAATCCGACAAAAAACATTTTTTTCAATTCGAACCAGTAGTTCCTTAGATTAACGCGTTCAACCAAACAAACAAACAAACAAATCTTCAGCTTTATAATATATTAGTATAGATTTTAAAAAGTTCTGGATGACCCCTGTATATTCTATATTTAGCTTCAGTCAATACATACGTTTATATGTAAAATATATAAAGACATTTCGCAGTAATTTCATTTCGGTTTTTCGAGTAGGTATTGACGAAGAAATTGTTTACAAGTTTTTTGTCTATTTGTTCAGCACTCCTCGAAAACATTATAATGTATAGGTGCCGATTTCCTTTCCAATATAGGCCACCTACATTATAATTTTGGTGTTTGCTATTGTAATCGGATCGGGAGAAATATGAATCCAATGTAGACGCAGCCTTATGGAGCAGCTGAAACGCGGTTTCCGGTTTGTGGTAAACAAATGAATGCGCCTTATCAGTTTTTCTATACTATCACTAAATCGTTTGACGCATCCATACGAAGGACGCAAAAAATATATCTAAATCGTTTCCGGTGAAAATTTACAAGGAAAAAGACAAGAGTTGCGTTTAGAAATTAATTTACTAGCGTCATTCAAGAACGGCTGGGCCGGTTTTGATGACAACTTGTATGCATCATCATTTATTATTGCTATACCCAAACTTATAAGTTTGTTGTACTTTTTATCCCGCTACAAATAGGTTAAGATACGGTTCTTGATGCTAAAACGAAGCCACGGGCCAAGGCTAGTTATGGCACGCCGTTTTACTATTTAATGGTAAAATATTTTTCCAAAAATTATAAAAATATTTAACAATTTTAATTTCAGAAAAAAAATTTGAATGAATTTTTTTATGTGGTGACATAATAAAAATACATTATTATTATGTCATGACATAATAAAAATACATTATTTTTATGTCATGACATAATTATAATTCGTCGTTTTTCCTATCTCTTCCTATGTATAAGCATTTAATTTTATGTCATGACATAAAAATAATGTATTTTTATTATGTCATGACATAATAATAATGTATTTTTATTGTTATGACATAATAATAATGTATTTTTATTATGTCACCACAAAAAAATTCACTCAAAATTTTTTTTCTGAAATTAAAATTGTTAAATATTTTTATAATTTTTGGAAAACTTAAATAGTAAAACGGCGTGCCATAGCTAGTTGATATTAAAAATAGACGCAGCTAGTCATTTCCTAAAAAAAGTCAGAGAAGCTCAAAGTGTACAGGGATTCGAGGGAGTAATCTGGATAAGTCAGGAAAATTTTATGAATTTTAGCGTGTTATGAAAAAATAATTTTTATGATGCGCGCGCACACCGTAACATCATAATTAACAGAATGAAGATGGCCGTAGAAAAAGACTACCGATAGAATAGAGGTAGTAACCATGTTCGCACGCGCGTATAGCGTCTGATAGCTGTATCTATGCTAATCTTAATTTATATTAATAAAATATTTGCATGTAAATTAAAAATCAGTTTTTAATCACGCCAAAGAAGTATAATTTATAACGCGCGTAAGCAAGAAGACGCGCCGATTTTTTTTTTAATTTTAATTTGGGAAAGTAACCAGGAAAAATGGTCGGGGATTTTTTTCCCTCGTAGGCAGTCATCTTATATTTTCTGTTTCAGTGATGAAGCCGTTAATATAGGAAGTCGGTGATAATGTACGATCGCAGCGTACAACCGAACGGTTCTGTGTTGATTTATTATTATTAATTGGTTGTTTAATAAGGTTAGACATCATAGTTGACCTCTACCAAGGCTGCGTATTTCGATAATGTATATATTACACCGCCATGTGCAGCAAAACGACGCAGACGGGCGCAGCTAACCTTGAGTCGGGTCCCCGGCTGCAGTGGACCGATTTATTTGACGTTATATCGCTTATACTCTGCACAATTGTTTCTACAGCGTCGATGGGTGTTTGTATAGTACGCGCCACGAATCTAAAAGGCTCGGAAGTTTGATGCGAATGCAGGCTTGCGCTTGTACAGTCCGTTGAAAAACTATACAAACTCGCAACTCAACAAAACTAGCATAGCAATGACAACTTGACAGCGTACTCGACTGTACTTTAAAGCTGGAAAGCGACGAGTGACAAAGGCAACGAGCGATCACGGCCAATCACCGACGAGCGCACGTTGCGTGCAGGTAGCTGGGAGGTGGTGGGAGTATCAACGGCTTTAAAATGTGCCTTTGCGACGCTGTTTGTGACTAACTTCCGAACCTTATAGATCCGTGGCGCGTATTATTCAACAATCTCTTGCTAAGTTGTCGCTCCCAAACTTGGCGCGACGTCGGCGTCGGTCCTGTCTGAAAGAAGAGTGTGTAGCGATGCCGTTGTTTGTGCGCTGCATTACAAGCCCCCAGTTCCCAGACTAATAAAATGAAAATGTGAATTGTATAACCAAAATAACATTGATAACCTTGCGGTGTACCTACCTACTCGCGTCGTGTTTTGAGTTTCGAATAGTAAAATTAATGCTTTTAATGCGTGTATTTCAATTAAACTTGTTTTGCATGATTCGAAATTTTAAAAATGTTTACGTCTTGAAACTTTACACGTTTTTTGACTCAATGCCAGACAAAATATCGAAATGAAGGATTTGTTTAAGAGATGGCTTGACATTGACGTTTTTTATTCGATTACTTTAAATTTAGTGGGGACTTTTTTTAATATGCCGGATTTTAAGGATCTGAAGGCCCCCGGACAGTCAAGTCGGTTGGAAACCCTCTTTTTTTCTGGAGGCCTCTGGGTAGTTACCCAGCTCTTTTATAAGAAAACGTGTTCAATAGAATTTTTCGTAAGTCATGTAGGAATGAAAACGGAAGAAGGATCATAGAAAACTATCAAGACGAAATTTTTATTTTTCGCAACATTTCGTGTTGTAATGATCCTTCTTCCTCTAAAAACAACAACTTACTATATCATCATCCAGGATCTCACACACTTAAATATATACCTATTCTATATGATTTACAAAAACGCGACTTCAAAATTAAGGTCAAAACTCTGTTATTCCCGAATGCAGAATTTTGTATTTTCATTAACGAAATAATTTGAGAACATACAAAAAATTTGCGGTGGAAGCCAACGAACCAACGAAGAGGTTCCATGCTTCTTAAAGCGATTCGTGGATAACGTTTTATGTCGATTGATACTCGATGACGAATGGGTTCGTTACCATTAGAGAAATGAATAAATAATTAAATAGCATTTAATGTATTCAATTAAGGTCAATTTGTAGTCTTGTCTTCAATTATAAATGCAAATGGGGCTCTTGAAAGAATAATCGAAACACTTGAAACAGTAAATTGATATTAATTTTATTTAAGTAGCGGTTTCATTAATTAAATATATCGATTACAGACAATTGTAATTAATAAAAATTCATAGACAACAAAGCGAAACAATAATACTTATTTTACTTCATTGTATGCCAATCTATATCAAGTCGAATTGTAGTCTAGTGTCGATTATTCCGAATCGACGAACATATTGGATCCAGTATCCGTAACGTACAACATAAGCCCTCTATCCTTCGATAGTCGGTCAGATTTACATTTTTTTTTAATTGAAGATTTTTATCTACGGACGTTCCATGACTATTTTTATTATTGGGTAAGAGTACGATAACTTGCTATGCAAAATATCCACTGGAAATTCACAATTATTGTTTTATATAACCAGGGCCCTCGTAAGGCCTTACGCCGCCCGCGTGCGGATTCATAATTGACGCCCCTTATTGGGGATAAACTCACTAGACGATAATATGTCAAATTGAAATTTGAAAAACGTTAAAAATCCTAAATAACTAATACTGTAAGTGCAATTAATAGAAACTTTGTTTCGTTGTCTTTTTGCAAATACTTCTTCATAGAATCAGACATTTTGTTTTTTTCTTCTTGTATAATTTTTTTAAGTTGCCGAAATTGTGCACCCGAAGGTTTTTTCTTTTGTTACTTTCCTGAAATGCAACAATGCTTCACTTCACATCGTCATTACAAAACGATTTGGACAGGTAAAAATACAAATAAGATAATTAATTTTTGAAAACAAATAAAAATGTGAAAAATGTAACAGTGAAAGATACTTTACAAATGATAGGCTAAAAGTAAAAACGAGTCAAATTTTTAATCAGGACAAAAGCGGGATGAAATAATTTTTAAGCAAAAAAGATTTTAAAAAAGTCGATTCAAAAACGGTTACGAAACACAATCATTGAAACATGGAGCTAAATTTAATTCTGAAATATATTCAATTAAAATGAAACACATTAAACAGTGAATTTTGAAAATTCACTCCGTACAGAGTGAACTTCAAAAATTCTCTTCACGTTAAAAAAATCACTCCGCAGAGTAAACTGTTCTCTACAAAAACAGTTTACTCTGTGCGATTTTTCACGGCGTTCTTCTCCTGTCGTACTTATGAATTTAATTTCACCGCTGAGCTGAGAGAATTCATTAAGTCAAAATAATCATTAGTTTATCAATTAGTAAAAAGTATTTGTTGATTGAAAAATACTTTACTTCACTCGCACTCTTGCAGGAATCGAGAGGAAAATTCAAGATATAAACATACGCGGGAGTCTCCCGATAGGGGCGCCCTGTCTACGCGCTGATGTGAATTAACTATCGAATCGAAAACTGCGCGCGAAATATTTCGAATTCGAATTTCATTAAATAATAAATAACTACTCGTAAGAGTTTTCACGCAAATAAAATTGATATAATATCAGTTATATATTTTTTCTATACAGTACAAAAAACATAACACAACTAGGCTATTTGCCGCCCCTTGAATGTGCCGCCCGCGTGCATCGCACACATCGCACTATAGGGCGCGAGGGCCCTGTATATAACATATAACAGCGTTATTGGTCGTTTTAAGTGCGGAAAATTAATTTTTAAAAATTAATTTAAAAAAATTAAATAATTATGGTCTAGTAAGTTGAGAGTATATTATTTACTATAGCGATCGCTATCTTGTCTCATATAGTGATAAGAAAAGAGAAAGTTATATATACCTGTATCTATGATAAACAAAGATAGAAATATATCAATTGGTTGGAATGAAATACAATTGAACGTTCAGGGCAGAGTCGTATTTGGAAATTTTAATTTATAAAACGAATTTTAAATTTAAAACTCACATTTTCATGAAGATTGAAAACCACCGCTTTTTTTGATAAAGGGGTATGCGAATTGTCTCGCAGTGAAACGGGAAGGGGCAAATGTTGAGTTTTTAAAAAAACAATTCCGGGGTGAACGATAAACGGGTATGCGAATCTAAATACGACCCTGCTTCCATAACACAATCGAAAGCTGCATACAAAGTGAGATAGTTATACAATAATTCTACACCAGCTGCTATGACGTGTATTTGTGATTTTATGATTGGTTAGATTCAAAAAATGACAGTGAAAGACGAAAAGTAGTTCCATTTTTTTCACGTATTTTTGAGGAAATTTGTGAATAATCCGCAAAGTTTTTTTTTTTAAACGTCAAAATTTAGCGTTTTCTATGACTTAAAAAAAAAATTTCAAAATTTGGGTGCATAGTGTTATCGTACTGGACCCTTATTATTGTTTATATTACCATAAAAAAACGATTCTGAACGCTCCTTTTTAGCATGCTTGTGTATGAGTCGGGTTTCAATGGAACTGTTCGGAAAAGCCAAAGTTCAGATACCTACCAATAATTGAAACAATACAATAAGGTTTATCGTGAAATGAAAAAGATTAGAAAATTTTGAAAATATTAAACTATTGGATTTTTCCAACCAAATTTGACTGTCAGTTCCAGAGTTGGTAGATTTAACCGTTCCTGTCTGCTCCCGGTACAAACAGACGAAAATCCTGGATCTAAAAATACCCAACCTAACAGATAAAAGCTGAGGAACCTTGTCAGTGCGTTGTCGCGTAAAAATTCTATATATTTTAACTTCGGATACCAATTAATAATGTAAATACTTAGGTACCGAATTTCATTAAAATTGGTACAGCAATTTTAGAATGATGTTGGTAAGATCGGACAGGCAAAAAGCGTAGGTAGATGAAATTAAATTAAACATCAGAAAACATTGATGAACGGAAATGAAATTTGAGTCCATTACACCAAGATACCTCCTATGGTGAGAGAGATTGTGGAAGATTATGGATTAAGGACGCTCGATAACTAAGGTCCTTACCGTCTACTGACCTGTATAATGCTTCTATAAATAGTTGCACATTTCTAACGCCTTCTTTAATCTTCCTTGGCGAACATAAATTATGTTGAGAAAATTCTTTGATTCCTAAGTGATCAAAGAAATCAAAACGAATGTAAAATAGAAAATCTGCACCGAGAGGAAAAGTAATATAAACTGCTTTTAATTGCGTTTGATCGGATGTCGTAACCACAATTCCTGGTCTTGCTTTCAAACGCACTTAAAACAAATCCAATAATAAAATTGAGTGTTTAAGATTCATTAATATTCAGTGTGAACGGATGAATGTGTAATAAACCAACAACACCCAAAGGCTAAATAACAAATAAGATGGAGGAGTGCCAGCCAAGTGCGTACGCACCGGTAGTGAATCTGGCGTAGCCGAGTATACGGGGGCGACGTCTCACTGACACACTGTTTGCTAGAGGTGCATTTTGTCGCGGTAAAATCTAATAATAAAAAGTCATCCAAGACCGACGGCCAGTGGAAGCGTGCTGTCATTATGAGCTTCCGTTATTTTATCAAAGGGTCTGTTCTGGTCCGTTGGATAAGAAATTAATCCGCGATAAAGATCTATTGGACTTAAGAGCTGGCTACGGAGAAAATGTGTGACTCGGTGCAGAGCTGAAAATTTGCAGAATAGTAGGAGATAGTACAAGTAAGTAGGGAAAAAATTGCCAGAAGGCTAGGCGGAAGATAAGGAGCCGCCAGAAGGCGCTAATGTTGCGAAAAATCAGTGCACTTCTGGCAATTTCTATACTTATTCTGTAATTCAAAACTAGATTATATATTATGTATATATTTTATACATTATACAGTTATAAGGGCATACTGAAAATTCAAACATGATGTAATAATTACATTCGACAAATATTCAAAATTATTAATGTCATTTTGATAGAAATAAAATTAAATAAATTAATAAAATTACGTTGTTATAACAACGTAATTTTATTAATTCTAAAAATGAATTGTGACAGCTCTTGCGGGGTAACCACGACAACGATGAACAGATCTCATACATTTTCTTTGAATTAATAATCAATTAAATATAGAGACAACTTGATGGACCAAGCTAAATCAAAAGAAAAATAGCTGTAAATGGAAACTAATGAGGAATAAAATTATTGTCGTAGGTCTGTATCAAAATATCGTTTTTTGAAAACAATATGAAAATACATGCAAAAGGTTTTGCACGGGTACACTAGTCCTATTTATATTCTTCTTGAACAAACCCAATTCAACTGCGCGTTTTCGTGTCTCGTGATTATAGCTCATCTGCATGTTGTTTGTAAACACGATTATCCAAACAACTTGACATAGTATACTCTGTTGTTCCCTCAGTTAATTGAAAACAATTTGACATTGGTAAATTCTTTGCAACGTTTATTTGCAGATCTCATTCGAATATTGATTTTTTTTCGAGTGGTAAAGTCGCAGTTCTATTAAGATAACGCGAATTTTGATTAAATTAAATCCACGCTTGAAACCACGAACCAGGTCCTCTTTTTAATTTGAACAAAACTACGTAGAGACACGTTCTAGATCCAATTTGAGAATTGAATATTTTAAATAACGGTGTCGATTTTAAAAGTGAATTAACGAAAACACATAACCTAAAATCTCATTTCCGTTGCTGGTTTTTCAACTTTCATAAATATCTATTGTTCCAACATGGATTTATTGACATTCTTCAACTGTTTTATTGCTTACGCGTTGAAAACAAGCGCGTGTCAATTTTTGTTGAAACAATTAAATGAACGCGTGTTAACCGTTTTATTGTTGAAGATGACTCATTAAAATTTATTTTTATACAACGGCGTTAATTGAACTATACACGTATACGAAAAACAGATTCATTTATTTTTTCTCAATAAAACGCCACTATAAATAATTTGTTTATGGATCGAATAAACTTAGCAAAGAACTGTGACAGTGTCTTGTTCTTTTCTGATCAGACTCGGGCCAATAAGGCTCGCACAGATTCAAACTCGAACCAATAACATTCGAGGTCATCCAGACTGGACCAATAGCGTTCGAGGAGATTCAGATTCGGACCAATAGCGTTGAAAGAGATTGGCAGCCGCTTTATTGTATCTCGCTCACAAAATGAATGGTGAACAATTTACAGCACATTGATAGAGAACCCCGGAAGATACAGTCAGAATAAATAATGGTGTTTTGAAGACGGTTAGCGTGCTAGCCTTTGACTCAAGCTGTCGCGGGTTCGAATTCCACTTCCGCTCACGAAAGTTTTGTTGATGTCGTTTAATCTAATTATTTTATTGTAATTAGACGCTAAAGTTGTCGAGTGTCTGTATTCTACATTCTGCAACGAATTAAATAATGATATTTTTCCGTTGGTTTATACGATTAACGAAAAATTTTCTAAGCGAATTTGTCGTTACAAATTTTTCCTGTAAATCGTGTAAAAAGCCGCGGCAAAAATAGCTTTTATAAAAACAACCTCGCAGTAAAAAGAATTATGTATTGTTTATTAGATTGGACTTGTTAAAAACAGTTTATGGCTAATTTAAAGCACTTGTTTATGCATCGTTTGATCGTCAAACAATCGATGCACGTAGGTGCCCATTGGCAGATTTATTATGAGGGCGTGGGCCAATGAGATCGATTGATTGTTAGTTTACCCAATCGCGCTTCCCAGAACCTGCCTAATTAGTCCAATGGTTGGAATGGACCTGACCATAATGATATTGAAGAAGCTGTTTCTTTAATTTTTTTCGTCTTGTTTCAGGCATCTGCTAAGGACCCAGCAAGCAACTACCAATGCGTTTGGTACGGGGAATGCAACATTGATGTCGTCGGAAGATCACAGTACTGCCCGTACTCGGGGCCGCCGAAGGAACTGAACACCACGGGACAGGTAAAACAATAATCTTTTATCACTAGCGAATTATTCACACTAAATAAGTATAATAATTATCACTTTACAAAATTATTTTGACGTGATAACGTCTTATAAATTGATGAAACACCGGCTGCACGCACGAAAAAGAGTAACGTTCTCTTCTCGCGTGACGTCAGAGAGTAGTGTGCGTTCAACATTTTTTTCGGCTGTTCCAGCGAAAGTTACATCTGACAGATGGCCAGATAAATTATACGGTTTGTTAACAAATATATAATATATATACATTCTTTTAAATGTCTTTTATAATTGCTTAAAACTATGTATTTTTCTTTGGTTGATCAAATTATTAGTCGGTAAAAATATAGTTTGACAGCTACTAAAATTTAGGTTATGTATTATTAAATATGATATTCGAGCGGAATACGTTATCACGTAAAACTATCGTCCGTAAACCGACTTTACAGACAACCAATTCTTTTAAATATGATTGCAGGTATTCAATTCGTTTCTAATTTTGCACACTGCTTATAACGTTCTTCTTTTTGTTGTAAAAGAAATATTTTACTAAAATTGTCATATAGAGGCGCAAGTAGCAAAAGCGTTGTTTAGCGTTGCCCGTCAGATGCCAGTATGCAGTATTTACAATATGAAGGTCAGATGACAGATCGAAGTGTTAACGTTACGCCGTCAGATGGCAGACGTTGTTCAGACTTTAATTAATTTACAAAAACAATAGCAATAATAAATTTTTTAGTTGTCGATGTCAGTAGAGCAAGCAATTGTCTATAAAATGATATATAATTTATGTGAAGAAATTGTGTGTTTTTTTCTAAAAAGAAAGGCAAACATCTTAAACCTTAGCGTATTAATATATTGTGATTGTTTATTCGCCATTCAGTTGAAAAAAAAAGATACATTATCAGAAAACGACTATTCTTACTAGTATCTATAACAGTAAACAATACCACTTTTTCGCTTATCATGCAAAAGGGCGCAGCAATGCACGTGATTCGGGGTTGTATTCGTATGCAGCGCCGCGCGTGACACTTTTGCGAAGTAATCGACTTTCGAGACACGCACTCCGAGTAGTGATGTGTCCACATGACTCTTTATTGGGAGCTGGCTCCGTGCGCTCCGCTCACTAAAAAGAGTCGCTTAGACCGAGTCGTTCAAAGGAGTGACACTAGACAGTACACAAGAGTGCAGACTGCAGAGCTGTGAACTGTCATCATGCATGCTCAGGAGTTACGTAGCATTGCACAGCACAATACACACTCTGAGCTCATTTTAATACGATTCTGATCTTATATTATTTAGGATAAACTATAAAGTATAATAAAAGTTTAACAATAATAATGTTTATTGTTACAATATTAAATCTTTGTCAACGACGTCAATGTGAATGGTTTAAGTCACTGTAAGCTTAGTACTATTACACTTGCAGTGTGTCATTCAACATTAAACGACTCGGCAAAGATAACTCCGTACGCGTGCTAAATTCACTAGTGCCCCTGTGGCCTGTGCTGTGTGCGCTCTGTAAATGTGCGAATGCAACAGTACAGAACAGCTCAGCACAGAGCAATGGCGCTCGGAGTGAGTCATTCACAAAAAAAGAGATCGACTCGCTCCGCTCCGAGAAAGGAGTCGCTCATTAAGAACGACTCGCCCGGGAGCGACACATCATTACTGCCGAGATCTCTCTCTCCGTCTTTGCATCGATGTAAAATTGTTTTCTGACGGTCGAATCTTGAACTATTTGACACCAAAGCTTCGCACGGCTTCGATCGGGAAATTGAATGATTTGCACATTTCATAATACGTAGTATTCAGAGTTCAGACTCTGTATTATTAACGTCAGACGGGCGCCCTTGACAAGCGGACCGTTTAATTAGTTCTAACGAAATTTCTTGATTGTTGCGAGATTGGATGGACTCAGTCGAGAGATTCTAATCAGAACCGCAGGCCAGAGGTGCGCTGGTTGGTTGCACAAATCATTGTCCACAATACTTTAGATTGTGATCCATACATGTTTTTCCGCAAGAAAAGCAATGTACGATTTTAAATCGATTCTATACTCGAGAAATAATTGATCTATTGAAACATTTTTTAAAAACTTTTTCACAATTTCTCCTTCGACACAACGTTTTTCTACGCTTTTTGACAAGAAATTTGGCTTGAATTGCGATCTTTTTCGATGTAGATCAGTTATTTGTTTTTAATGTCTTACATGACTGGGAGTTTCAGAACGACTTTTGACGGGCCATGCATGTATAAAAACTGTAAATATAGATAGATAGATAGATAGATATTTATTTGGTCAGTTGAGACATACATCTATTTGACACGTCAACGAAATACAAGATAAAATTATAAAGCTATCAGTCACATAAAAATTCATTAACACTATAAAAGGCCCGTTCTACTAAAAAATGTTTCATATTTTTCTCAAAAAGTGAAACGGTATTGTTTTTCAGCCTTTCAGGTAATTTATTATAAATATAGGCTGAATAATTTTCTGGACAATATTTATAAATGTCTTTTGTTGCCAACGGTAGTTTAATTGCTTTTTTACCTCGAGTATTATGACCATGCCCATATGATCACAATCTAAAGCCATTGTCTAATAAATTTTTTTGTCAATGTTTTGTGTAACCCAGTAACCTAGTCTCTCATAGTACAACAGCCAAAAATCATTAATTTCTAATTCAATGTGAAATTATTCAGCTAATTATTGCGCATAAATTTAGATTTTTGATCAGATTAAACTGTACGATAGATACGCCTTTGCTGTTTGCAATTTTTGCCGATATTAATTGGCAAAAAAATAGTATGGGTAGATGGTGCGGAACCCTCGATATGAAATAACTAAAAAAACTCCGGGTCGCAGTGCGAAACCCTGCCGACATATAGTGTATTTGCTTTTATAAGCAGTGTGGCTCTATTATATGAACTTAACTTTGTTTTTGGACAAAATAAAAAAAATTTCCCCTTAATACAACCCTTAAAACATTTTTTTACTTAATTTCAATACTACATATCAATTCAACATCTGTACCAAATTATATACACTCTTCAGTATGTAAAATCCATATCAGAAACTTGTGTTTTCATAAAATTTGTAAGTCCGGTCCTGTCGGGCCGATTTTATTAAAATTTTAGCAGCACATTTTAATAATTACTAAAGGGTTAAATTTCAAATTTGAAACGGTTCCGAAAATTTTTTCGGTATTTTTGGACCCGAAAACTTTTTTCAACCCCTAAATACCACCCTTAACATGGCCCGATTGGGCCCATTTTAAATAGGCTTCGTGCGGTGATGGATTTCAACATGTGGTCCAAATTTCGTTAAAATCAATTAACTCCTTCGAAAGTTATAGCCCGCACATATATATATATAAATATATATATATATACATATATATATAAACATTTCCAAAAATGGTGCCAAACTTCTTAGAAAGTTATGAAACGTCGAGAAATTTTGGTCCGACCCCTAGGTCCCGCCATCCGACCGACGCCAATAGTGTAAGTGCCTTATGGCAAATACACTAATAAGATTGAAGAATCGTTTATATATGATTCACATTTCAAACATCCAATCGAGTAATTTAAGCCTTGCGACTTTGTTGATAACACGGTTTTCCTGTTATCATTATATTATTATGACTAAACAGTTAATGAAGCGAAATTAAATATTTGTACATAAAAATTCGAACGCATCACTGACAGAGAGAGAGAGAGAGAGATAGATCGTGACGTCATCGGAGCTGTGAACTGATATAAATCTAGATTTATTGAACGAGGCTTGTAATTTTCGAATTGAAACAATTGTCTTTAATCGGCTTGTTTTGCAACTAGAAAATTTACTATAAATAGTTGAATAACAGTGTAGTATTTTAATTGTTTTTAACGATCGGCGCGCGTTTGTTTCGCATTAGAAACATATGCCGGTTGAAGGCTCTAGTCAAGGCCAAGCAAAAAAAAAAGAAAGAAACACGAGCGTTCCAAAATACTACGAGTTTTTCCTATACCGGCTTCATCTGCCTGATATTTTTTTTTCTTATTTTTTTTTTAATCGGGAGTGCATTTCGTTGCATGGATTCCAGAGAGAAAATTTAAATTTCCATTTTTTTTTGTAAATATAAATCTTCGGGAGTACATTTTTATACGGAGACCTTGACTTGATCCTAGAAACTTTTTGGTGTCAAAATTCTGAAAACATCACAAAAAAAATATGTCGTTGTTAAAAGCCGACATAATATGATTTAATTAAAGATGTTTGCCTCCCTTTTTAGAAAAAACCTCACAATTTCTCCACATAAATTATATATATCATTTTACAGATAATTGCTTGCTCTACTGACATCGACAACTAAAAAATTTATTATTGCTTTTGTTTTTGTAAATTAATTAAAATACAGCAACGCTGAACAACGTCTGCCATCTGACGGCTTTAATTTTTAAACAACGTCAACACTTCGATCTGTCATCTGACCTTCATATTGTAATACAACAGACACAATACTGCATACTGCCATCTGACGGCTATAATTTTGAAACACCTAGCAACGCTGAACAATGTCATCTGACGGCTTAGCTCAACGCTTTTGCTACTTGCGCCTCTATATGACAATTTTAGTAAAATATTTCTTCGATCTGTCATCTGAGCTTCATATTGTAATACAACAAAAAGAAGAACGTTATAAGCAGTGTGCAAAATTAGAAACGAATTGAATACCTGCAATCATATTTAAAAAATAATTTTGTAAAGTGATAATTATTATACTTATTTAGTGCGTATAATTCGCACAGGTCACTCTAGTATGATTTAATTTTGTAACTTGTTTCTATTTTGTGGCAACCTAATTAACAATACATGTGTAATTATTAATTTGCAATCAAACTCATCGTACAGACTATGTTAAACATTGTTGATTTACAAGTAGAGCAATTATAATCAGATCATCATACCAGGATCGCATCTGGCTCTAATTATAATCATCATCATCATCATCGACGCTAATGATTTCAGTTATCGAGCGTCTGTAATCTTGTATCTGTGTCTCTCTAATTATCATTGCGTTGGCAAATTCAATTAGGAAATCATTTACACGTCGTTATCTTCTTGTCGCTATTGTAAAATTTTCTTAAAAGAGAATTGAGGTCAAGCAGGATAAAAATTAAAGGTTTTCTTCCCGAAGTCAATCGATGCTCGAAAAACCAATCATCTCTGCGTCGTAGCCCGGTAAGCAATTGGATTTGGAACGAGAATGAAGAAGGACAATTTTTGAAGTGAAAACTTCTTTAGCGGCGTTGTACACTTTTTTTGTAATGGGTAAAAAATGTTTAAACTCGCGTCAGATCGAAAATTCGTAAGACGTAAGACCTGATCGATAATGCGTAAGACAAAATTCGTAAGACGAAAACTTTTTTGTTTTTTTTTTGCTTAGCTATTTTAAAATAATACAAAGTGTAATCACATATTTTAATGGAGTAAGCAATTGTCTTTCAAATGCAAGAAACAGTTTTTTGATTTAATGAATATATTTTGACAAAATCAAATGTTTGTAAAAACGATTCTCACTAGTAGTGAATTTCTGAGTAACGCTAAGTATATATACGAGTTGTTGAGGCACTTCTACCGTACTTGCTCCGGCAGTACATATACTAAAATTGGAACGTTACAGAGAAGATTCAAGTTTTCACTTCTGCCGGCACTCCCGGAGTGCAACCCGTCTTGTTTTTCTAAACTAAGGAATGCCTGTAAATTGATATGCACGAGGAAAAATTACTTAATCACTGAACTCTGCGAAATGTATTGACATCCTACCAGAAACATAAATGTGAAAAAACGATCGATGTCGTTTTGTTTTGTTGTATTGCAGGATCTGCTGCGCAAATGGTGTCCGCACTTGTTGAACGGCACGGGAAACCCCGTGTACACGTGCTGCGACAGCACTCAGCTGTCCATCCTCAACAAGAACGTGAAGATGGCGGCCAATTTCCTGGCGCGCTGTCCGTCCTGCATGACGAACCTTGTCAGGCATATCTGCGATTTCACGTGCGCTCCGGACCAGAGTCGTTTCATGAACGCGTCGGACATTGAAACTAACAAACAAGGTGAGCGATTTGCGTTTTCCGTTCAATTTTTTCCGTTGAAGTCATATATGTCTGGCGTCTGGGCTATCGAGAAGGTACGGAGGGTAGAGGGTAAGGAGAACAATCTCCGTGTCCGTCAAAAAGAGTGAAATTAAGATGGCGCCACCGTAGGAAGAGTGTCAATTTCTCTCCGATTATTCTATAGGTTATATTTACCAAATAATGTTTTACTACGTAAATCATTAAGGTTTTATTTATTGTGAATATATTAACTAGTCTAGTCGCCAAAAGTATTAAATATTTCATTTCAGCACACTTCACTTCGTCTACAACTGCTAAGTTTACATTAAACACTTTTTCGACACTAGCGCCGTTCTGGTCACTTTTTGAACTGTTATTTGACGCTTTCAGATGGACACTTTTTCAGTTTTACCCCCCATATAAGATGGTTCTGCTTACCTCTACTCTCCATATCGAGAAGGAAGACCATAGATATATATATTTAATAGATTGCGGATACACTAGTGCCTCCTGTACCTTTTAGAAGCCATTTTGCACGTGGAAAACGCCGTAAAAAGCGCGCGAGATTCAAAAATATTAATTATTTTATAATATAATTTTATTGAGAAAAACGACAAAACTCACAGTAAACAGTGATATTTCGCTCCAAAACCTATTTTTATACTGAAACGTTTAAAAAATTACAAAATTGAGCATAAATATAATGTAAAAGCTTAGAACATTTTACATTGTCAATTTGGCATCAAGGTTGACAAGCATTGATGCCAATCTGACAATGTAAAATGTTCTAAGCGTTTAGGTATATTATATTTATGCTCAGTTTTGTAATTTTTGAAACGTTTCAATATAAAAATAGGTTTTGGAGCGAAATATCACTGTTTACTGCGAGTTTTATTGTTTTTCCATTAACATCATATTATCGAATATTTAATCTTTTTGAATCCCGCGCGTTTTTTACGGCGTTTTCCACGTACAAAATGGCTTCCATATGGCTTCTAATTGGAACCATTACGCACAATGCTCAAGGTAAGGCATCCGCTATCTATTAATATATATATTTATGAGGAAGACACTGATATGCTAAAAGTTGACACGGCTGCCAACCTGAAGAAATTAAACATTAATAAGTAACATAACTTTCTATTCATACTGGTATATCTTGAACCGATGCAGCAATAAACTGCGTAATCGGCATCTGATTGGTCAGTTGAAAACCAACACAGTGGAACAACCAATCAAAAAGCAAGTAATTGATTGGACTCGGTTTGTGTCCGCTAATGACCTCAGTTATCGAGCGTCTGTATAATCTACAATCGTCATCATCATCAAAGACGATTATAATCATTAAAAGAAACGATTGTCTCATAAATCTCTTTTTCCCTCCTCGCAGAAAGTTATTATTCGAGTTCTCGTTTGTTCCAGGCGTCGAGTTCATCAACGGAATCGATTTGCACATAACGAAAGACTACATCGACGGCGCGTACAACTCGTGCCGACAGGTGTCGGTGCCCAGCACCGGGCAGCTGGCTCTCGACTTGATGTGCGGCAATTGGGGCGCGAGCCGGTGCTCCGCCCAGAAGTGGTTCGCTTTCATGGGCGACAACAATCCCGACGTGAACCCTTACGCGCCGTTCAAAATCAATTACCTGACGTCGAACGAACCGGTCGAGAAGTTTGTTCCGTTGAACTCGACGATTACGCCGTGCAACAAAGGAATCGACGTGAGTTTTAATAATTGTAGAAATGTTTTGAATTTAAACGAGACGTATGGAAAGTAGAGCTGTAACAAACCGTATGTATTCGTTACTGAGTAACGGTTACATCGTCTGACTCGAAGTAATGAATCGTTACTTACAAATTCATTACGTTACTCGCATCTTTCGCATCCATGTCAGTTCGACTCGTTTGATGCGGTTATACGTTATACGAACGAAGTCATACCGTATCACGTATGCGACGCGCCTCCATGCGATGGTACATGCTTGATGCTGTTAGTACACGATTGTATGTCGTATGAAAAGTAACGAGTAACGTAACGATACGAAAGTAACGGGTACTGGTTCTTTAATTAACGAATACATTACGGGTACGCAATTTCTCGTTACTTTTACAGCTCTAATGGAAAGTATGGAAAAAAGTCGCAAACGATTTTTAGAATGTGAAATGTTTTTTTTTTGACGTGATAACGTCTTATAAATTGATGAATCACCAATCTTATAAATTGATAAAACACTGGCTGCATGCACGAAAAAGTGTAACGTTCCTAACGTAACGTTTGTAACGTAACGTTCCGCCTGACCCTGTGCGTGCTTTTCTCGAAAACGGCCCTAACGATTTGGATGAAATTTACTGAAAAGGGATTTTGGGGGGCAAAAAATCGTTTTAGCTAGGTCTCGTCTCTCGAAAAAATCGTTTTCTTACAAATTTTATCATTATAAAAATCAATTTTTTGACGTATGAAAATACTTAAATATTGTAAGTAGGTTTTGGAATTTTATATAAACAGTGAAACAATTGTTTTCAAAATATTATGACAGCTAATCTTTGAGACTTAAAATAAATACGAAAGAAAGAAAGTTAAAAAAAACTATTATATTATATGGTGAGTAATTTAAATAAATAAATTAACCTGAAGCGAAAGATGCAATATCATAGATTCGAATTATTATAATTAGTATATAAATTTAGGTTATGTATTATGGAATACGTTATCACGTAAAACTATCGTCCGTAAACCGACTTTACAGACAACCAATTTTTTTTTTCAAGAACATATGTCTGTTTCGATTTGAATTTCACTAGCATTTTCCTACTACTTTATTCGAGCGTGAACCGATTTTTAAGTTCAGTAAACGTCTTTTCCGCGAACCATAAACTTTCATATTAATTAATTACTTAATTAATTATTGTTTTCTGTTACTTAAGACTTACGAATTATGCGTACCTGTTGCTCAGTCATCTGTTCATTGTTGCGGCAATTGTTTAATGTAAAATAAAACAACAGAACTTCCCGCACTGATTGTTTTAAGATATGTCAAAGACCCGAATTATGCGTCCTTTTATCTCGGATTTTTTTCATATTTTCCTTTTGTTATTTTAAATTAATACTAGTAGAAAATTATGAAAATCATGCTTTGAGAGCATCGAGTTGTACAGCAGCATTTCTAAAAAAGCGCTTTAAAATCAAAATTAAACAAAATAAATGTTTCATGTTTAAAACGTTACGAAACCATTTTGCCTGCTCTCAAACTCGATTTTAGTAATTGCAAATTTTTTGTCTACGTTATATTATCTCACCGACGAGTTTTTTTTTTTTTTTGTTATTTTTTTAGGCAAAAACTCCAGCGTGCAGTTGCGTCGATTGTGACGCCAGCTGTCCCGTGCCGCCGCCCCCTCCGCCTCCGAAAGTGCCGTTTACGATACTGGGTTACGACGGATTTGCCGTCTCCGTGCTAATCGTTTACGTTATTTTCACGTCCTTGTTCCTGGTGGCCGTTTGCTGTTTCCCAACAAAATCGCAGATCGGTAAGTAAAATTCGATTTGACATTAACTCACCGTCTACAGTCTCGATCAGCGTGTTAGCGGTATTGTTTTTAAATTTTTAAAATTCGGTTTAATATTTTTTTTTTTCAGCCGGCATGGTTCGAGGGGCCGAAGCTCGCAGCGCCGAAGTCGGTCGCAGAATAACCGGTGGGGTACACGCATCACGTATGGCACTCGGATCCGATGAAGAAGACAGCCCGCTACAGTCGAAACGATCCAGTAAGTCGACGTTTTGATCTGATTTGAATTGACTTAACAGTTATATTAACGATGGAGGAAGGTTTTGGTTGAGGATCATAAATAAATAAGCTTTACCAATGTTTCGCTAGTGGCCAACGTTTCGAAAAATTTATTTTCATCTTCAGGGCCTATGAACATGTATATAATATGTTTATAATTTAGATCATAATATTATATCTAACAGTTACAATAAGTTTTTTATTCAACTCATGCGCGTTATTCATGTTTTATCATACCTAAAAACCGAACCCTAAATAGCCATTTACCGACTGGTGACAATTACTTGTCATAACTCAATGAAGATTCCTACTAGCTCGGCCATTGTGGAGTAATGAAAATAAACGTAACTATTTTCTGAGTCGTAACGAAATAGTAGGTAACAACAACTCCGTTGTTACCCATTGAGGCTAAAATTGAGAGGCCGAATGTTTCGACATGGAGTTTATTCATAACCGGCTAACCTCAAACCAAAACATTGAATCGTGCTGTTTGGTGCTGTTAGTATTGACAGTTTTTTTTATAAAGAAATAAATAGATATTTACAACATCTCATTATAATTAAAACATGAATAACGCGCAATTGTTGAATAAAATTATGGGCGCAACTTGTAGGCTAAGTCATGACCTGTCAGCGCGATGAATGACTTAGACTACTAGTTACGCCAATAACTATTTATTAAAGCTACTATATAAATCTATTACATACCTCAAGCTGGTCGAAAGGTGGTAAATTGTTAAAACAACATACATGATCATATTATTATGGGTTAAAAAAATATTAATATGAACATCTTATTATAAAAAACTATTAAAATTATTAAATTTTTATAAAAATGTCACGCAGTAAAAAATTCTTTTTAATGAAATATTTGTCTGACAATATATTAACCTCACTTTTGACATGTTTAAAAATGGCCGTTCAAATACTGATTATTTTTCGTTATTTCAGGCATAATTTCAGATGCCGACCGCGATATGCCGTCGCACTCGGTCAGCGAAATATCAGAACAAGTCCGACAGTCGTCGTTGATAGAAAGGCTCGGCGCCGACACGGAAACCGTTTTGCAACGATTCTTCCAGAAATGGGGGACAATGTGCGCTCAGAGGCCGTGGCTAGTTCTCTTTTTTGGCGTGTGTTTCGTCACGGGCGTCAGCCAGGGAATAAGATATTTGAAGGTCACAACCGATCCCGTCGAACTGTGGGCGTCGCCGACTTCGCAATCGAGAGTCGAACGGGAATATTTCGACAGTCATTTCGAACCGTTTTATCGCACGGAACAGATAATCATTCATGCCGTAGGACTGGACAACGTCACTCACAACACGTCGGACGGTGTCATCGAATTCGGACCGGCTTTCAACGCAAACTTCTTGAGGGAAGTTTTCAAGTTGCAGGAAGCGATTAAAATGATCGGCGCCGATACCGGCGAAGGATTGGATAAGATCTGTTTTAAGCCGATGGCGTCCGAGTTTTCTCCGGACAGAAGCGTCAACAAATGCGTTGTTCAAAGCATTTGGGGCTATTATCAAGACGATATGGAGATTTTCAATTCGACGGACGTCGACGACAATAATTACACTGTGAATTATTTGGATCGCTTCAAAGCTTGCGTGCAGTAAGTTGTATTTTTTATAATAAAATTGTCTGATAACAACTAAAGGACATATGTGTCATTTGTGTAATCTCACAGCTCTAACTTAAGGAGGTTGAGCCGTTTTATGAAGATAATGAAAAAAATCTTAAATAAAGTTTTTTTAATGGATTTTTGACGTGATAACGTCTTATAAATTGATGAAACACCGGCTGCATGCACGAAAAAGTGTCACGATCCGAAATGTGTCACGTTCCGCCTGACTGGCCCAAGTTTGACAGCTACTAAAATTTAGGTTATGTATTAATAAATATGATATTCGAGCGCAATACGTTATCACGTAAAACTATCGTCCGTAAACCAACTTTACAGACAACCAATTTTTTATGACAAAATTTTCTGTAAAAAATCCAAAATCATTAGATTTATAAAGTGAAAAATTAAAAAAAAACTTTTACATGCATGTAAGTCTTATGGAAAATATGTCAACCTAGCATGCAAACGATATATTTTAATTTTTTGCAAATAACCAAATAATGTCAGCAGTTCCGAAAACTAACTATGTAAAACATTGATGTCTTACGCATATTTTAATATTTTTTCCAATTTAATTAGGAGACTTTTAATCATTAAAAAAAATTATTAAACCTTAACACTTTTCGATTATGGACTTTAATTCTTGACAATTTTAAAAATTTTAACTGAATTTTCAACTTTTTAATGATTTAATTTTAATTTTTATTACTTCTATTTTCTTTTTTTAATTATTTACTACAAAAAATATGTAAAATACAGATATTTACATAAATTTATTTTTTCTAACCTAACTTTATACAAAAAATTTAAAAGTTAGTCCATTAAGTAAAAAATACTGAAATAATTAGGTAATTAATATCAAAAAAATATATTTATTTATATATTTATGACAATAATTTATTGGTATCATCGACTTATAACCTTTTGTAAAAATTTATTATGGAAAAGTTCCCATTTAGAATTCGACTTACTTTTGATTGGGACTGTAACGCATCAACCTCCTTAACTTAAAATATACATATTTAGGAAAGACTCATTCTTTTTTATTACGTTTATAAAATAACTAGCGGCTCTGTCAGGTTTAATCCAAATTTATAGATTACCACCGCATTTTCGTCTACTTACGATGCAAAATTTGTTTCCACGAAATGCGTTCTTATTTTAAAGCGATAATACATAGCTTATGTGCACCATGAAGGATCATTCTAAATATTGGTGAAAGAGTTTTTCAAATAGGTGCAGTGGTTCCGAAGATTATCCTCCGCATACACACAAATTCACAAAATTCGCACACTCTCTCTCTATAAACTTAGTATAGATTACTGGGAGTTATATATATCTTTCGTATTTTAGGAATCCCTACAATTTTGATTGTCTCGGACAATACGGCGGACCGATCGATCCGGCGATCGCACTGGGCGGCTTTTTAAATCCGGGCGAGTCGCTATCGTCGCAACCGAGTTACGAAAAGGCAACAGCTGTCATTTTAACGTTCGTCGTAAACAACTACCACAACAAGACAAAACTGATTCCTGCCTTAAAATGGGAACAGAAGTACGTAGAGTTCATGAAGAACTGGACGGCGACCGAGAAACCGGACTTTATGGACATCGCTTTCACGTCGGAGCGTTCGATCGAAGACGAATTAGACCGCGAAAGCCAATCGGACGTTCTGACAATTTTAATATCGTACGTGATAATGTTCGCTTACATCGCCATTTCGTTGGGACAGATCACGACGTGTGGCCGATTGCTCGTCGACAGCAAAATCACGCTCGGCTTGGGAGGCGTTTGTATCGTTTTGGCGTCGGTCGTATCTTCGGTCGGCATTTTCGGTTTCATCGGATTGCCGGCCACTTTAATCATCGTCGAAGTCATTCCGTTTTTGGTGTTGGCCGTCGGCGTCGACAACATATTCATTTTAGTGCAGACGCACCAGCGCGAGCCTCGTAAACCGAACGAAAGTCACGCGGAACACATCGGACGGACTTTGGGTCAAGTCGGTCCCTCCATGCTTTTGACGAGCGTGTCGGAATGCTGCTGCTTCTTTTTGGGCGGCCTGTCAGACATGCCGGCCGTCAAAGCTTTCGCTTTGTACGCGGGCATGGCGTTGTTGGTCGACTTCTTGCTGCAAATAACCTGCTTTATCAGCTTGCTGACGCTCGACACGATTCGACAGGCCAACAACAGGCTGGACATCTGCTGTTTCTTGAGAGGATCGAAGAAAGATCATTCCGACAACGACGAAATACAAGAAGGCTTGCTGTATAAGTTTTTCAAGGCCATGTACGTTCCGTTCTTGATGCAGAAAAAGGTTCGCGCCTTCGTCATGATCGTTTTTACCGGCTGGTTGTGTTCTTCGATAGCCGTCGTGCCTCACATCGAAATCGGATTGGATCAAGAATTATCCATGCCGGAAGACTCGTTCGTTTTGAAGTACTTTAAATATTTGAACGGTTATTTGAGCATCGGACCGCCGATGTATTTTATCGTCAAAGACGGCTTGAATTATTCGAATCCCGAAATGCAGAATTTGATCTGCGGAGGCCAGTATTGCAACGGCGATTCGTTGATCACGCAGATTTATCAGTCGAGCAAGATGCCAAACGTTACGTATATCGCGAAGCCCAGTTCGAGTTGGCTGGACGACTATTTCGATTGGTCCGGCGTCGCGGAATGCTGCAAATATTTCCCCAAAAACGGTAGCTTCTGCCCACACGAACGTAAGTTTTCTTTTTGTATGTAATAAAATGAGTACAGTGAAAATCATATATATTAATACGCTAAGGTTTAAGATGTTTGCCTCCCTTTTTAGAAAAAACCACACAATTTCTCCACATAAATTATATATCATTTTACAGATAATTGCTTGCTCTATTGACATCGACAACTAAAAAATTTATTATTGCTATTGTTTCTGTAAATTAATTAAGCTCTGAACAACGTCTGCCATCTGACGGCGTAACGTTAACACTTCGATCTGTCATCTGACCTTCATATTGTAAATACTGCATACTGCCATCTGATGGGCAACGCTGAACAACGCTTTTGCTACTTGCGCCTCTATATGACAATATTAGTAAAATATTTCTTTTACAACAAAAAGAAGAACGTTATAAGCAGTGTGCAAAATTAGAAACGAATTGAATACCTGCAATCATATTTAAAAAATAATTTTGTGAAGTGATAGTTATTATACTTATTTAGTGCGAATAATTCGCACAGGTCACGCTAGTCGTGTAATAATAAGCTGTCTCTTGTTTTCCAGTGAGCTCGTGTGCACACTGCAACATAAGCTTGAATTCCGAAAGTCGGCCTAATCCGGTCGAATTCGAAAAGTACGTTCCGTTCTTCTTGCAAGACAACCCGACCGAAGAGTGCGCGAAAGCCGGCCACGCCGCTTACGGCCACGCGGTCAACTACCGCGTCGATCCGTCGACGCAACTCGCCGAAGTTGGAGCGTCGTACTTCATGACTTACCACACGATACTGAAAACGTCCTACGACTACTATTCGGCGATGCGCTCCGCTCGCGAAGTGTCGGGAACTTTGACCGAAATGCTGAACGCAAATCTCAAAAAACAAGGCCACAACGCGACAGTCGAAGTGTTTCCGTATTCGGTTTTCTACGTGTTCTACGAACAGTACTTGACGATGTGGCCCGACACCATAAAAAGTCTGTCGATCAGTTTGACAGCGATATTCCTGGTGACGTTCTTTTTGATGGGACTCGACGTCTACTCGTCGCTGACTGTCGTCGTTACGATAACGATGATCGTTGTCAATTTGGCCGGCCTCATGTACTGGTGGCACATAACGCTCAACGCGGTGTCGCTGGTGAACTTGGTCATGGCCGTCGGAATCGCCGTAGAGTTCTGTTCGCATCTCGTGCACAGTTTCACGACATCGATCGAGCCGACGAGAATCGGCAGAGCGTCGGATTCGCTCGTCAAAATGGGAAGCTCGGTGTTTTCCGGCATTACGCTGACCAAGTTCGGCGGAATCATCGTTTTGGGTTTCGCCAAGAGTCAGATTTTCCAAGTGTTTTATTTTAGGATGTATTTGGGGATCGTTCTGTTCGGAGCGGCACACGGACTGATATTTTTACCAGTGCTGCTGAGTTATATCGGTGAGTGAATTTGATTTTGTTTATCTTTAATGGCATGGCTATTTTCTCCGAACAAATGCCACTATCATTGTTCACTTGTTCAAATATAATATGGGCTCATAACATAGATATATATATTTAATAGATTGCGGATACCTTTTAGAAGCCATTTTGTACGTGGAAAACGCCGTAAAAAGCGCGCGAGATTCAAAAATATTAATTATTTTATAATAGGATTTTATTGAGAAAAACGACAAAACTCACAGTAAACAGTGATATTTCGCTCCAAAACCTATTTTTATACTGAAACGTTTAAAAAATTACAAAATTGAGCATAAATATAATGTAAAAGCTTAGAACATTTTACATTGTCAATTTGTCATCAAGGTTGACAAGCATTGATGCCAATCTGACAATGTAAAATGTATAAGCTTTTATATTATATTTATACTCAGTTTTGTAATTTTTGAAACGTTTCAATATAAAAATAGGTTTTAGAGCGAAATATCACTGTTTACTGCGAGTTTTATTGTTTTTCCATCAACATCATATTATAGAATATTTAATCTTTTTGAATCCCGCGCGCTTTTTACGGCGTTTTCCACGTACAAAATGGCTTCCATATGGCTTCTAATTGGAACCATTCCGCACAATGCTCAAGGATAGGCATCCGCTATCTATTAATATATATCTATGGTTCATAACTATTTGATGTTCACTTTTTTTATGTTTTTAAATTAGATTAAATAACACTAGCGAAGATTCTATAAGCAAGGACTATGTACTTACACTCTTCCAAATTATGACAATAATAAAATAAAAAAAAAAATAAATAAGTTCGACAAGAAACAAAATTTATTTAGCTTCCGTTTTGTATTGCATGAGAAACGGTTTTCTTTAAAAGTGTTAAGATTATATTTTAATAACTGTTTTCTTTAACTCTATTATTCTGTTGTATTCATATTCATTTTTAGGTTAAGCACTTTAGCTAGTCCCTTGACATCTTTTTTTTTGCGATTGACATTTGTTTTTTTGTGCATGTTTCAAAAAGAGAAATCATTTTTATAAAATGTAACTACAAATTTTTATCAGACTGCGTCGACACGAAGCAAAAACATAGTGTCACGAGAAATTTTTTTAGTAGCTGTCTAATCGTCGAATCGCGATTTAGTCTCGTAAATCGCGCGTTTTCGTTACAAAAAGTGGCGCGTGTTCGCTGGCCTTTTGAAGAATGTCGTTTGTTTTCTCGATTTTGTTTGAAAACTAACGGCATTCTTAAAAGTAAGTCGCCTCAGAAACTGTTCGTTAAACGTTTCAGAACAAAATGCTCCGTGTCATGCGCAGTTATTACGAACCTAAGCTGAAATATATATGTTACGGTTAATACAAGAAAGTAGTTAATTCGCGAATTAATCGGCTAATTACCCGAATTAACCAATCCTTGACGTTGGTTAATTCGGGTATTAGCCGGTTAATTTGCGAATAAACTACTTTCTTGTATTAACCGTAACATATATACTAAATATTTTTTTTGTGCGGGGATCATTCAGCATGTACTAATTGCTTTTCAACAGGCTCGCCGATCAACAAAGAGAAATTGGCCAATCACAGAAGAGCTTTGGACGAGAGCCATATACAGGAAACTTCGCTCAACAGAGTAAGAACAAATAAATGATGATTTTTTTTTTTGTTTTAATTTTTTTCAATAAAAAAAGTTGTGTGTGTGATTATTGCGTAGTTAATGTTTCTTTCTTTCGAATGTTGCGCTTATAATTTTGATATTGTCGGAAAGTCATTTTGCATAAGTGAATTTCTATTTTTTTGTAACACGTCGTGTCTTGAAATTCAATCGTTACGCACTTGTTTTTTCACGCCAATGACGTAAAATAAAAGTCGCGCGTGTTTTCGTTCGTTTGAAAATTCTGTTAAGGGAAAATAACGCTTGTAATGTACATTCTGCCAGTACGACTAATTATTATTAATGTCTTTCTTGACTGACTTAACTCAATCGTAGCCGGGCATGTAATAAACCGCAATACTTCGAGCGCAACATTCATTTTTTAATCCTTCCTCTCTCAAACGCGTTTAAATTCTTTTTGGTCAGCTACTCATTACTTGGCAAGTAATTTGACTCGGTGAATATGAATCGTCGAAGAAAAGTTTGGTGGAGGAACGTTATTTAAAAAAAAAATTGGTTGTCTGTAAAGTCGGTTTACGGACGATAGTTTTACGTGATAACGTATTCCGCTCGAATATCATATTTAATAATACATAACCTAAATTTTAGTAGCTGTCAGGCGGAACGTGACACTTTTTCGTGCATGCAGCCGGTGTTTCATCAATTTATAAGACGTTATCACGTCAAAAAAGAAGATTTACCGACGTTTTGCTTGTGGCCTACTCTTCTAAAAATTTATTTTCGCACACGTAAATTCGCTAAGTACTTGAATGAGTAGCAGACTTTCTCGTATCGATAATGAGATTTTGAGAGCGGAAGGTTTATTTATTTATTGTCACATTAAATATTATTTCAAATTAGTTCTGTTCATAAAAAAAAAATAATTTTTGAATCAGCGTTTCAAGTGACACTTAGAAATTGTTTTATTTATTTATCGGTGGTCCAATTTGTGATTTTTAATCCAAATTTTTTTATGTAAACTATAAAGATGGCACTTCACACGGCTATTCGTGTTCGCTATTGGGTGTTTGTTGTATTTGTCAAAATATATGACGTTCAAGGCAAACATGCAAATAGAGGCAAATACGACCATCCACACATGGCAGTCGAATAGCAAACACACAAACATTTGGCAGCAGAACGCAAGGTTCAAAATTCCAGGAATTTTAGCACTGTTTCATTGTCCCAATTCATTTTCAATAGTAATTGTTCCAGTTCTCGCTCACAGCACAGACACAAAAATACTGCACGTCCGTACAGATTCACGGCGCGTGCGCTTCTGAATATGGCCATTGTGTGGACGGTCTATTTGCGTATTTGCCTATTTGACTCCTTTGATGTGCCTCGAAAAACCGACAAGTGCACGGTAACGCGTATTTGGTATTGGCCTTATTTGTCAAATAGGCAAATAAGGCCGACACTTTGTCAAATAGATCCTCCACACTTGGTAATTGTTTGCCAAATACACAAATACAAATAGCCATGTGAAGTGCCGGCATAAGAATATTAAATTTGTGATACGCATCAATAGTTTAACATAATTCTTGTTAGTTGGCATACCTACTTTGAAGCGATTTTTCATTGGCCGATACCGATATAATATCGGGTCACCTCAACTTAGAGAAGTCTATAGAATGCTATGATTCGGATTTACCGTAGCCGACGATTTGACATTGTCTCGATAAGTGAAAGGAATTCTGTTTGAGGTGTCAGTAAGAAAACCTACAATCAATTAATACCATTACGTGAATAATTAGTACACTTGGACCACCAAAGGTTGAATTTTAAAGTTTTGTTTGAAAAGATATTTAATGCCTGTTTGGTTTTGAAATGTTTTTTTACGGTTTGGGAGACACAGTCACTTTTTTAAAGAACTAAATTTTCTTCTACAATCCATATTTGTGCCCTCTTCACTTACATCGAACGTTTTGTGGTTATATAAAAGAAAAATTGTTTTCATCTGTCGATGAAAATTTAACCTAAAATTTTTTTTTTTTTTAACTTCACAAAATAACTAAGCGTCATAAAAAAGTTGATGCAGGTACAGATATTGGTTTGCATGTGGTTTTTACATGTTGTCTTTGGCGTATTTTTAAATAAACAAATGAAGTTTGCATGTATTTTCATCGAAAGGGAATAGCTAAAGATGTAATGAGTAGGTCGGTGTATTTTTATTTATGTATTATTCTAAATAAATAACATTAATTTTCTCTCTCCATGTTTAACTAATGATTTATAATTTCCATTTTCAAGTAAAATTGAATTCTCTGCATGGATTCGTTTAGGTATGTGGTTCTTCAGTTGTTTCTCTACTTATCGTTGCTTTTAGAATCTTTTGTTTTATTTCAATTTTTTTAATCAAAAAAGCTCGCCACAAACATGCATAGCCGTAGGACAAGTACGGCATTAAAAATCGCGCGTTCATGCATGAAAAAGACGTACGTCGCACTTATACGCGCGTGCGCCTTCCTCGTTGTGTATCGATAAATTCGTTTGCGTTGTAGAGACGCTCGACAACTGAGTCCTTACATGTACCTACGTGCGTTTGTGACGTAGCGTTAGGTAACTGTTGTTTTTGCAGAATAAATCCTCACTTTGAAATTCATTGTTTTTTTAAACCTTTCTGACTGTTACAAATAGTTGCAATTGTTTTGTTATTTTTTTGTTATACATTTGTTTTTAATTTTTACTTACTGCATTAATTAGATTTTTGGTAAGAACTTTACGAATTGTTTTAATTTTTAATCATTAACTTGTATCCAACTTTAATTTACAATTAAATTTTTTACGACATTCTCATCGCTGCTTTTAATTAAAGTTTGACTGTCACTAAAAAAGGAAAGTTTTTTTTTTTGTTTTTTTCAGTGTTAATTCTTTTCTCCCTAGTTGTAATCAATTGTTTGTATATCCAAACGTAATTTTACAGTACCCTCAAATCATTGACAACCCTGTATTTTTAAGGTGACCAACTATTTTTTGTTCAAAAAGAGTACACTTTGCAAGTATTTCATAGGTGAAAAAAAAAGAAGAAAAAACGATAAAAACTTTATTTTCAAATATTGGAGAGATAGATATATCCATCTCTTTTCACAAATGTAATTTTGACGTTGTTAGAAAAAGAGGTCTATAGTATCTATCTATCTCTCCAGGTACATAATACGGCCTCTCAATTGTGCCGGAAACAGCAGCCATATGTGCGCGCGAAATTCAAATCACTGTCAAACTCGTGTCTGGTGTTTGCCCTGTCCTCTGACGTGCCGGAAACGGCAAGCAATATGTGCGCGTGTAAATTCAAATCACTGTCAAAATAATTTTAAATATTTAATTAATAAATTTGAAATAAAATAATCTAAAAAACTGTTTTAGAAATACAAATGAGTATAAAATTATACAAATGAGTACTTTCAGAGTACAGGATTTGAAAAGAGTACGGTTTGCGAAAAAAGAGTACAAAACTCAGTAAATGAGTATAGTTGGTCACCTTAGTATTTTATATATTGAATAACGAACTATTACATACGAAAATGATCGAATGCAGTCACGATCATTATAACAGTGAGCTTCCGTTCATTTGTTTCACGCTTAGTTTCAAAATAACAGCTGAACGACGTTTGTTTTGTTTTGTGCGACAGGCGTGATGCAGGCTAGACATAGTGGTGATAAATCAAGACCCGGCGCCGGGCCTTCTACGGGCGGCAGCTTCGCTCCGACCACTCCTCTATTGTTGGACGAGGCTGCTGGAACTAGTCGGTCGCAAAGCCGACACAGCTACAGCAGTATAGTCGCAATCAACGATGACGAAATTCATGCCGTGCAGTAATTATTGTTGTTGTTAACTTCTCATCATCAACCGACTTCACCGTTGTACAAATCATACTATATTTCATGTTCATTTTTCACGAACGCATTGTATATTAATGTATAATTTGTATATTGTTAGACAATGTAACGAATTTTAAATACGATTCCGGTTCACAGTTTTCGATTCTTGTCCGAACGGTTATTCTTTCGTAGTTTGAAGGTTTTCTTTTTTTTCTTAACGTGTTCAAAGACACTCAACGCGTTTAGGGATGTCGAATCGAGAAGAGATTTCTGTGGGAAAAATTAACTTTTGCCAAATTGAAAAATCTGTACACGTTTTAAATACCACATAACCTAACCCGGTTTACACTAAAAATGAAAAAAAACTAAGAATTGAGTGTCTGTGAACCATAGATATATATTTAATAGATTGCGGATACACTAGCGCCTCTTGTACCTTTTAGAAGCTATTTTGTACGTGGAAAACGCCGTAAAAAGCGCACGAGATTCAGAAATATTAATTATTTTATAATATGATTTCATTGAGAAAAACGACAAAACTCACAGTAAACAGTGATATTTCGCTCCAAAACCTATTTTTATACTGAAACGTTTCAAAAATTACAAAATTGAGCATAAATATTATGTAAAAACATGTTACATAGTTAATTTGGCATCAAGGTTGACAAGCATTGATGCCAATCTGACAATGTAAAATGTTCTAAGCTTTTATATTATATTTATGCTCAGTTTTGTAATTTTTGAAACGTTTCAATATAAAAATAGGTTTTGGAGCGAAATATCACTGTTTACTGCGAGTTTTATTGTTTTTAATATTTAATCTTTTTGAATCCCGCGCGCTTTTTACGGCGTTTTCCACGTACAAAATGGCTTCCATATGGCTTCTAATTGGATCCATTCCGCACAATGCTCAAGGATAGGCATCCGCTATCTATTAATATATATATCTATGGTTTCAACGCGTTAAAGCTGCAATAAATAACAGAATAAAGAAAATTTTCATAATTAGGAAAGATATTTAGTTTGGTCGGAATTGACAATAATGTATATTGAACCAATTTATGATATAATAATATAATCGTTGGCTCTAATAACTAATTTAACTTTGATCGTAAATTATAAACGTACGTGTTTTTGTACGATCGGTAATCGATAAACATAGAGTGAGAAATTTGATATAAAATTAAAAAATTGATCTCGTATATTAAGAGCTTGTGTTGTTTTTTCTAATCGGTGCCTAATTGTAAATAAAAAATTAACTTTAAGGTAGATAATTATAAAAAAAAATTAACAACGAATTATTACACAAAATTGGTTCAATAAAACCGACTGTAATTATTTGATTACAGAAGAATCTGTAGCAGAAATTATAATTAAATTTAAGATGCTTAAATTTCCGTCTTAACGGGGTCTGTAATTGGTGCTGTGATTTTTTTTATCAGCGCCAGTCGAAGAAAATATGAGTCCTAAAAAAGTCTTGTAGAATATATTGTATTAGAAAAATCTTTTGGTGTAAAAATTTAAACAAACGAAGCTAGCAGAGCTAGTAATTGTGATTTCCTTCGTTCGATATTTCGATTCGAGGAAATGGAGATTTGCTTTTTCATGCAGGGTATTTTTATAAGTTACGTAAAAATATGAAAAAAGTGTTACGAAATATAAAGTTGTTGACAAATGAACTGTTGTGTTAAGTTTGCCATTCGACTGATTTTGTTGGTAAGACTATTTAAATGGCAATCCGACGGATGCTAGCTAAATTTTACGATGATGTTTGTATTTATAAAAAAAAATGTTTTCGTACAACCGTTTAAACTACGCGCGGTTAATTTCATCGACACGGACGCGCCCTGGCGGCGTATCGTAATACTAAATTCTTGGCTCGATGGCGGTAAGAAAGATAGAGCGTCGTCCCGACATAGATATATATATTAATAGATAGCTGATGCCTATCCTTGGGCATTGTGCGGAATGGTTCCAATTAGAAGCCATATGGAAGTCATTTTGTACGTGGAAAGCGCTGTAAAAAGCGCGCGGGATTCAAAAATATTAAATATTCTATAATATGATGTTAATGGAAAAACAATAAAACTCGCAGTAAACAGTGATATTTCGCTCCAAAGCCTATTTTTATATTAAAACGTTTCAAAAATTACAAAACAGCATAAATATAATATAAAAGCTTAGAACATTTTACATTGTCAGATTGGCATCGATGCTTGTCAACCTTGATGCCAAATTGACAATGTAAAATGTTCTAAGCTTTTACATTATATTTATGCTCAATTTTGTAATTTTTGAAACGTTTCAGTATAATAATAGGTTTTGGAGCGAAATATCACTGTTTACTGTGAGTTTTGTCGTTTTTCTCAATAAAATAATTAATTTTTTTGAATCTCGCGCGCTTTTTACGGCGTTTTCCACGTACAAAATGCCTTCTAAAAGGTACAGGAGGCGCTAGTGTATCCGCAATCTAAAGTATATATTATATCTATGATGTCGATGTTATTGGCCCTGTTTGTGACAGTTCTAACTGCAGATGGCGGCGATGTTTGAAAATCAAGCCAAGGTTATGTAACACAACAAAAAAAAAAAAAAATTTTTAACAACCGGAAATCAGACATCATATTCAAGTGCCTTTTTTCTAGGAAGAAAAAAAGAATGTTTTTTTTTGTTGGCGCTGCATTTTGTAGTCGAAATGGTTGTACTTACAACAAAATAAAAGACTAGTTAATAGTGTACATGCATTCCTTGTTAAGACTCTAAAGTTTGTATATTATAACGGAATTTTCAAAAATTTTTAATACTTGGGTACGAATCACTTTCTGTGCAAGTGAAACGCACCGGCACTAGCTATATATTTTCACATCGACGATAACGGATCCTATCGAGAATTGTTCTTTTTCAGATGTTGTACAGTTTCTAATTGCATTTTTAGAAATCTCCCTTCTCATTTTTCATGCCATGCGTATTTTATTCCTGGTTCATGATTTTCTAATAACGAAACTGCAAAAAATAGTCATTTTGCGTAGTTCAGTGTCTCCTGTAAATTTTTTGAAGGCAACTTCTTTGAGCGCGACGCAAGTATCGTGTTTACCAGTTAGCGCTGTTTAAAGACATCGACTAGACGGCATCAAAAGGCGTCTATAGAAACCATCTTGAACGAAAGGGGAAACGTAGCTACGAACTTAAACTTCTTAAAGACGTACAGCAAAATATCACTATCGTGTATAGACGGTTTGTTATGAGAAAGTCATGAATATTGTTTTATTATTTTAGCGATTTCTTTTCATCAAGGTGTAATATTGCGTATTTACTTAAAAAAAAATAATACTTGTACTGCCTAGTGTCTTACAAAAAGTACTGTTTTGTGTGTATTTGAAGATAAACCAAAACATTTAACTATACCAAACGTATTTTGTGTAGTATTGTTTGAAAGTTTTGTACAAAACAACAATTTCAAACCGACTTGCTTTTGTTAATTCGTAAAAATTACAATTTTCTAAGCGATTTCAATAGATTTCTTTTGTTACTTTGTACTGCTAACAAACGTGTCGAAGATTTATTTGACAATCTGTTCGTGGATCAGTTTCAATTTGCGATTTCGTAATAACGCGTCCGTTTTGTACAAAACGAAAAAACAAATATTCCTTTTTTAATGCAGAGTAATAATTTATAAGGTATTTTTATTTTTATACGTTATATAATGTGATGCATTTCGGTTTTTCCCCTTCTTGTTTAGCGAAACGCTGTATTTCGAGCGATGGCTCGGGAATAACAGTTATTTAGTTAGTGTTAGAATATTGAGTGTAAATGTGTTTAGGAAACAATTTTAATTTGTAAGAAACTTATAATAGAAAAATAATATCACTATAAAGAAACAACTAGATTCTTGTCCAGAATCATTGTAGAATAGAATTGTTATACTTAATTGAAAGTTTTATGTGTTTGGTTAATTAAATAATCAGTGAAATTGGGGTATTATGTAATGACAGGCCGCTCTCACTGTGCGTCGGCGCGGCAACTGAAATCGGAACAATATATTTAATCGAATTCGCAGGATTCGGCAGTTTTTCCAGCGGTCATGCAACAGACCAAACGAATCGTGTCAAGTCGATCTTATTTACGCGCTCCTGGCGAACGATTGGGTTTATTTTTTTTTAATCGAGTGCATAATGTTCAACGCAACAAAACGACGGACAGTTTTTCGATTAATTAATTTTGAGGTTATACTTCTTTAGTGCAACGAGTGACCGGGAGCGAGAGAGTTTTACTTCTAGCGCGTGGTCTTGAGCACACGAACTCTGTTTTTTCTTTTTATAACAAACTGAAAATTCAGTCGTTGGTACTTGGTAGTTGGTAGAAGCCAAGTAAATGAGTATGAAAAATTTTACATGTCTGTTTTCTACAGTATGTAAACGCGTGAGGTGCACATAGGGAAATTAGCATTGGGAAAAAATACTTGGATCAGAGTTAGCCATGACTGCATTAATTGTTATTTCTATTGAATTATCGTGATAATCTTGAGGATTTCTATTTTATTTTGATTTATTTTTATTTTACTTGGCTTTTTTAATAATAAAAAGCTCTTATAAAGCATTATTTTAATTTTTTTGTACAAAAATAAAACAAAAAAACAACTCCATCTGTTTGGAAAAATTTCATTCACAAATTGTCTGACTGCTATGACGTTTGCGCGTCGGTAAAACAGTGACCCAAATGTCTTTAGGCTCAACACGAATAGGCGGAGATATTTGATCTCGCACTATATTTAAGTTTTTTTTGGGAATTTAATGTCCCATTAATAAAAAAAGTCCGATTATGTTGTAATCATTTGAATATTTTCTTCGGTAGTATACACATTCATTTTGCAAAAGAATATTATCTGTCAAATTGAAAAACAAGATTTCAAGGCTCACTCTGATCCAGTCATTTTTTTCCAATGTTAATTTCCCTATGTGCACCTTGCGTGTTTACATACTGTATACGGATACAAGAGTACTGCGTGTATTCTAGCAGCTTTTGTTGTGTGTTCATTTGTTTCGAGTAATACACAATAACTTGGTGAGTGTGCTCAAAGACAAAATAGTCCAAGAGCTATCAAACATTTTTGGGTAGCGTGAAAATTTGTGTCAACACAAAATCCAAGACCTTGCTGAAGGATAGTGGGGCCTAGCCAAGCCTTGAATATTTAACTTTGGACATTTTATTTGCAAAAAAAAAGTAATTGAGGCGCTTTGAAATTTTAATACTTTCAGATTTAGTATTTAATAAAATTAAAAATAAATAACCCAAACCGCAAGTGCGAGCAAGACGCTACGAGTAGGTCGAAGTGTGAGAGTTGTGGTCGGACGTAGCAAAATAAGTGGTACACAAATTTTCACGCCGTCTCAAATAAGTGTTCGATAGCTCTTCTACTAAAATGTGTGTAATTTTTAAAACAGTAGCTAATCTTTTTTAAGGTTATTATAATACTAAAAGGAGCCTTAGAACCAAAAATTACTGTCCAAAAAGAAAGTATTGAAGTGAAAATGAAGTCAGTTTCTTAATAAAAATGATATTAAACAGAAAACTTGAAATTTTTGATACTGTGAAAGCGTTTTTTGTTTCGCTTTTTTTTTAAATTACACAAATTCAAGTCTGACAAGTGTCATTCCTATATGTATTATTGTTTTTTTTTTTATATATACATATACATTTTTACATCTTATTTTTGTAAATAAATAAAAAACTAAAAGAAAATTGGCTACTGAAAACTGAACAAACGTGAATCAGTGTGAACTTGATACAATTATTTAAAATTATATTTTGTAATGTATTTTAAATTTAAATTTAGTTCATTTAAATTATTTAAATAAATTATAACTATTTTTGTCTTAATATTTAATTTTAATATTTTCCTAAACCAAACAGAAGACTTGTTTTTTTCAAATTTCACATTTCACCAGCATCGCTTTCAATAATAAGCATACCAAATTTGAAGGGATCTAATTTCCAAAATTGTCCAAAATTGTTTGGAATATATCTACCTCCGTAACAGTGTTAGATACGGACCTCTGGGTGCGCTCATTGAATTCAGCGTGTCGTTTTCTATCAGTACACCGAATTTTAAATGTATCCGATGCGTATTCCAGACTTTCCAGAAAACCACTTCGAACGGGTCTATCTTCGAAACGGTAAGAGATACATAGCAACGGAGGGGCTTACTGACTTCAGCGTGTCATTTTACATAAGCCTACCGAATTTGAATCGGATCGGAGACATTGTCCAAAATCGTCTTAAAAAAATCACAAAAAAACTAAGGCTATACTATGGGAAAAATCTCGTTTTTAGTCGATTTTCGACTTTTTCTAATAACTCGCTTTTCGTGTCCAGACGGTCTATACTAACACAAAATGACACTCCGAATAAAAAAATAAGCTCAGCTTTAGGTCCTGTGGGCATTTGTAGTAAATTTTAATGAAGAAGAAACATTTAAGTGTCTATATCTCCGAAACGGTTAAAGATACAGATATCTGGATGCGCTCATTGAATTTAGAATGTCGTTTTCTATAAGTAACCCGAATTTTAAATGTATCCGATGCGTATTCCAGACTTTCCAGAGAGGCACTTCAAATGGGTGTATCTTCGAAACGGTAAGTGATACGAAGCAACGGAGGGGCTTACTGACTTCAGCGTGTCATTTTACATAAGCCTACCGAATTTGAATCGGATCCGAGAGGTTGTCCAAAATCGTCTTAAAAAAATCACAAAAAAACTAAGGCTATACTATGGGAAAAATCGCGATTTTAGTCGATTTTCGACATTTTCCAATGACTCGATTTTCTGGTCCAGACGGCTTATAGTAACACTAAATGACATTCCAAATCGAAATGTAAGCTCAGCTTTAGGTCCTGTGGGCATTTGTAGTAAATTTTAATGAAGAAGAAACATTTAAGTGTCTATATCTCCGAAACGGTTAAAGATACAGATATCTGGATGCGCTCATTGAATTTAGAATGTCGTTTTCTATAAGTAACCCGAATTTTAAATGTATCCGATGCGTATTCCAGACTTTCCAGAAAACCACTTCGAACGGGTCTATCTTCGAAACGGATGATGGGCTCAGTGACTACGGTGTTGGCAATAGCAGTGAGCTAATCGAATTGGAAGTTATACATCGGGATTCTACGATTTCGAATTTGATGTTAGAATATCCAATCAAAAGCGTGAATATGGATTCGGAGGACATAAAACCAGATTTAGAATAATAAATTGTATACTTAAAAAATATTTTAATGTATTTTATTTTTACATTATTTTATAATAATATATATTTACAGTTAAAATGATTAACAAAGACTCTGTTTATAAATCAATATAAGTTAATTCATTTAAAATAAAACAATTGAAAATATAGACTTTTCGAAAGTTCGTAGCGATAGATCGTCATTTAAAGTGAAGATACTTTTGAGATAGGTATCATTTGCATTTCTATTTTGCCACGATAAATAAAAACGAGCGAATCAATATTGATCTAGTGATATTGAAACTGTTTTTAAAACAAAGTCATACTGAAAAAAGAAAACAAGAAATAGTCAGAGATCTATTCAGTATAAAAGTGGCACTGATATTTCAAAATAAATAAATTCACGTTTTATATTATATAAAAGTTATTTACCGGTAACATTTTATTGTGCACTTAGGGCAATATTAATTAATTCATATCATATCCCTTTTAAATTTGTTGTTTTGTTTTGTTAAATATTTTTGATCAAACACATTTCCCTTATTTGATAATATCATATGTTTATTTAAATTGTAGATGAGCGCCATTTAATATATTGCAACGTGACAGCTCTAAACACAGAAAGGAAAGCCTAAAAACTTTCGATCGACTCAACGAATTATTTGTCTTACTTGCACGGGCAAAGTTATTCAAGTTATTTTATTATTGTCGACAAATAATAGTACTTAAACAAATATTGTTATAATATTTACACATTCAAACTGCCAATTTATAGTGGAAATACTTTCGATAATGAAAAAACGGTCTACCAATTATACCGTTATTTACAAGCATTGACGACTAAATAGTGTATTTCAACGCCAGTAAGCGCGCTGAATAACTATTTCTCAACAGTAATTCTCCTCTAAATCAGTCTTTGAACGTATAAGTATTAAAACGACAGTTGAAAAAATAAATAATTTTGTTAAAGTCCTCGTACATGTACAAAAAACAAATTCCAACAATGAATTTTTTCGAAATATCTCCGCGTTTAATAAAGCTGCATGAAAAATGTGGTGGAGCCATCTCTCCATGCGGGATCGTCGCTGACGGTGGCGCGGCACAACGGACAGGTGGGTTCTCTATCGAGCCAGGCGCTTGCGCACGCCTCGCAAAATACGTGCTGGCAAGGTTGCAGCGCCACAGGCGACGTGAATGTATCGTGGCATATCGGACACTGTTCGGCAGCTTGGCGTAGCTGTTCTTTCGTCGCGGCTGTTCCGATGCTCTAGAGAAATAACAACGCATCAAACTTTTCGCAAGAAAACAAAACATTTTTACCAATTTAGTATCTACACAGCATCATTTTAATTGTATCGTATATTTAAGGAGGTTGATCTGTTACAGTCCCTATCAAAAGTAAGTCGAATTCTAAATGGGAACTTTTCCATAATAAATTTTTACAAAAGGTTATAAGTCGATGATACTAATAAATTATTGTCATAAAGGCATAAATAATTATTTTTTTTTAATATTAATTAATTATTTCAGTATTTTACTTAATGTATTAACTTTTGAATTTTTTGTACAAAGTTAAGGTTAGAAAAAATAAATTTATATAAATATCTGTATTTTACATATTTTTTGCAGTAAATAATTAAAAAAAGAAATTAGAAGTAATAAAAATTAAAATTAAATCATTAAAAAGTAGAAAATTCAGTTAAAATTGTTAAAATTGTCAAGAACAAAAGTTCATAATCAAAAAGTGCTAAGGTTTATTAATTTGTTTATTGATTAAAAGTCTCCTAATTAAATTGGAAAAAATATTAAAATATGCGTAAGACATCGATGCTTTACATAGTTAGTTTTCGGAACTACTGACATTATTTGTTTATTTGCAAAAAATTAAAATGTACCGTTTGCATGCTAGGTTGACATATTTTCCATAAGACTACATGTAAAAGTTTTTTTTCATTTTGTACTTTATAAATCGCCTAATGATTTTGGATTTTTGACAGGAAATTTTGTCATAAAAAAATCTATTAAAAAAACTTTATTTCAGATTTTTTTCATTATCTTCGTAAAACGGCTCAACCTCCTTAAGCGATAGAAAAAATTGTAACAAAAAAACAACGAAATATTAGTGGAGCTAGGCGACAATTCAAACATATTGAACACGGAAACGAAACAATAACTTAAGAATATGTTTAAAAATGGTCGAAAACACGCGTAAAATATCGCGGGCGTGTCCTTTAGTGGGTTGTGTATTTAACGAGTGTTCAAAAAAATTCCGACTTCAGGCAGGCAGACAAAGTTTATTGGAAGAGGTAAGACATATTCTATTTGTACTCATGAAAAACATTTTTTTTTATAAAACCTTGCTAGGAATTCGTCTGTGTTTATTAGAAGAATAACTGAAAAGAGGTCCGGTTGTGTTATCTTACGGCTAACATTTGTCGCATCCAACGTTTCTACTATTACCATAATAAACAAAACATGCCTAAGATACAGTAAACGGTACAAATAAATTTAAAATACACATTAAAATAGATACAGTCGAAAATAAAAACCCACACACATTAGACAATCTTATAAAAACACTTACGACGTTCTGGATGAGTTTAATGATAGCCATTTTGAGCATTCGTAGCTTTGAAGCCAAATCGGCACCTTTCGCAACCATGTACGCCGCAGACAGCAGGACTCCCGTTATTCTTTCCGCTCCTTGGTACGAATCCAAAAGAAACCATAACCAAGGCTGGATCGGTAACAAGCTTCGGTAAAGCTGAGATATTGCTTCCACTGTGAGATAAACTTTTCCCTAATTAAACAAAATCGAAACGTTAAAACAAAATAATTATGACTCGTTATATATATATTCAAAACAAAAGCCGTTTTCTTCAGACAGTCAGCTATAGATTTACGTAATATAAACAACTATTTTTTTGCTTTTTTTTTAAATATAATAATAATAATAATAATTTATTCCATTTTTTCCATATACATAATAATATACGACCTATAGGGGGCTATGTTGCCCGTACATAGGATGGCCCTTACAAACTAAATATTTTCACTTATCAAATTTCGGCTGAGTCGGTCTAGTAGTTGAAATTAAAATTGTTTTCCGAATGTTAGCATTAGATTAATGACAACTCTAGAAATTTTTGTCGGTGATAATTTTGACGCTGCATCATTTATTCAACTGAACGGTTAAAAAAGAACTGTACCTAACCCTGTAGAAAAGATCATAGTGCGTCGACACACAAAATTTGATAGACTATGTCAATTCGCAATTTTCTCAAAATCCGGTTGTTCTTGCTAAATTTTCAATCCAAATTAAAAAACAAGGAAAAGAAACACAGAATCTAAATATTTCGTTATTGTGATTTTAGAAACACGAGTTTTTTTACCCAACTTCGCGGTCTTTTTACTTTAAAAATAGGATATACAGTATGTAAACACGTAAGGTGCACATAGGGAAATTAACATTGGGAAAAAATGACTGGATCAGAGTGAGCCTTGAAATCTTGTTTTTCAATTTGACAGATAATATTCTTTTGCAAGATGAATGTGTATACTACCGAAGAAAATATTCAAATGATTACAACATAATCGCACTTTTTTTATTAATGGGACATTAAATTCCCAAAAATACTTAAATATGGAGCGAGATCAAATATCTCCGCTCATTCGTGTTGAACCTAAAGACACTGGGTCACTGATTTACCAACGCGCATACGTCATACCAGTCAGACAATTTTTGAATGAAATGTTTCCAAACAGATGGAGTTGTTTTTTGGTTTTATTTTTGTACAAAAAAATTAAAATAATGATTTATAAAAGCTTTTTATTATTAAAAAAGCCAAGTAAAATAAAAATAAATCAAAATAAAATAGAAATCCTCAAGATTACCACGATAATTCAATAGAAATAGCAATTAATGCAGTCATGGCTAACTCTGATCCAAGTATTTTTTCCCAACGCTAATTTCCCTATGTGCACCTTACGTGTTTACATACTGTATAAAAATATCAATGACTTCCAACCTTTCTCTGTGTTCTACAGAAAATAAATGTTAATTTCATTAAACAGATTTTGAATAAAAACGAAAATGAGACAAGTGTTTAAGGTACTTACTCGTCTTTGAAAAGTCAACACGGCAGCAGGTAATGAAGTAATAAGAATCTTTAACATAATTGTGATGAGCTTCAGCATAAAGTCTGACACACACACCGTCCAAAGGAGTTCCCACACGTTCAGCGGTCTCGTGTACGGAGGCAAAAACACTAGACTAGGATATAATTTCTCATCGTGAAAAATGTAATTTATAAAAACCATACACGCAAATATATACACCAGCACGATCAAAAGAGAGGCTATACTTCGTCGGGCCTGTTTGCCGACTTCCCTTTTGACCACCGAATTGGCGTGCGTAAAAGTTATGAACAGGGCGATCAAGTTCAGTATTCCCTCTCGATGATCGTAGATCGCTTTCGCTAACAAAATCATTAGGAACGGAATGTATCTCTGCAAAGTCTCGAGCATGGCCCTCGCCTCCGGCACTTGTCGTAACGCTTCGGCCGTCACGGAATCCTCGGGATTGTTGTTGTTGTTGTTCGACGAGTTCTGAGGTCCGAAGAAATTCGTTTCCGGAGCCGATTGGTGCCGGACGGGATTCGACGAAGTCGACGCATCGTTCCCGTCCACGTTTATGACGTAATCGTTATTTGCACCGCTAGTGTTCGGAGTCGCCATCACTATGTTACTGTCACTGTTCGAATGGTGCGATACTTGGCGATTTAATAAATTTGAAATTGTATTGTTCGATCGGGCTTGTTCGACGAGCGGTCGTATTTCTTGAAAGACATGCTGGAAATTTTCGCGAAATAACCTCGTGCCGTCGACAGTTCGTCTCTGAAAACTGACAGGACCTATTCTAATATTTCCCACTGCACTTTGGGGCGTCACGTTTGCAACTTGATGCATTAATATTCCGGGATCACTGACACTGTGCCCGAATATCGTACTTTCTGGATTTTGAGTCGGCGCAGCGTTTGTGTTGGCCGTCACCATTTCTTCGCGATCACAGTCTGGACTACTTACGTTCTGCTGTGACACCGACTGTGCCATTTTTGTCTGTCAATCGCACGGTCAACTGACGTCACGACACTTTTCAAATTTGTCAACAAATGTTTTTTTTTCCTTAATGTATTATTTTAATGAATCATCATTTACTGAACTTTGACAGTTTATCTACGACGCAATTTAAAAAAAAGATAAAAACACTTTGCTTCTTAACAAAACGAAAACACGGATGTCAAAACTTCGACGATGAAGTTGCAGCGCTTAATACTTGTAATAAACCCTCCTACCAACGTAGCAAATATTAAAATCACTAAACAGCAACCACTACCATATTTGGTCTGGACTTTTTTGTCTCCTTATCAAAAATAAGGCAGCATCCCCAGAGAATACGGTACAAAAAAAAGGAAATGTCACGATTTTCGATCCATCCGAAAACCAACAGAACAGAAATGGAGGTCGATGTATATGCTGGATGTACCAAGGAGGATTTTTAAATTGTTATTTCCTTGTAATTATTGAATTTTGATTTGTTTGGTAGTGAAATTGAATAGTAAATAATATTCAAATCTTTGATTAACGTCTGATTAGAACTCTTCAATAAATAAAATTATCGACCAATTTTTCAGACAATATATTAACAAACAATATAAAAAATTAATACATTAACGTTTCGATCCGGATTTGGATCTTCTTCAGAACGGATCAAAAATATAAAAAGAAAATTAATAATTAGTTTCTATTTACTTTGAATGGAATTCGTGATAGATATTTTTATATAAATATCTATCACGAATTCCATTCAAAGTCAATAGAAACTAATTATTAATTTTCTTTTTATATTTTTAGATCCGTTCTGAAGAAGATCCAAATCCGGATCGAAACGTTAATGTATTAATTTTTTATATTGTTTGTTAATATATTGTCTGAAAAATTGGTCGATAATTTTATTTATTGAATAAATAATATTGATATAGGCCAACAGTCAGGCTGTTGGCTTGTCTGTACTTTTTAGTACAGTACCCTAAAGGTGGCACTTCACATAGCTATTTGTGTTCGCTATTGGGTGTTTGTTGTATTTGGCAAAATATATGACGTTGACGTTGACAAACATGCAAATAGAGGCAAATACGACCATCCACACATGGCAGTCAAATAGCAAACACACAAACATTTGGCAGCAGAACGCAAGGTTCAAAATTCCAGGAATTTTAGCACTGTTTCATTGTCCCAATTCATTTTCAATAGTAATTGTTCCAGTTCTCGCTCACAGCACAGACACAAAAATACTGCACGTCCGTACAGGTTCACGGCGCGTGCGCTTCGGAATATAGCTATTGTGTGGACGGTTTATTTGCCTATGTGCCTCGAAAAACCGACAAGCGCACGGTAACGCGTATTTGGTATTGGCCTTATTTGTCAAATAGGCAAATAAGGCCAACACTTTGTCAAATAGACCCTCCACACTTGCTAATTGTTTTCCAAATACAAAAAGCCATGTGAAGTGCCGGCATAAGGCTCTTCTTATCAACTTCAAATATTTTGTAAAAATCATGTATTAGTCCGTATTATGAAATGTGGAGAACAAAATAATATACTTATATATACACTTTAGTTACGTTGGTTAAATTTTCGGCTTTTAAAACACATTACATTATAAAATCAAATAAATTATAAAAAAAAAAAACTTTTCAAACACAACACACGTACACAAATTCTTAACTATACAAACTTAAAATAATTATTTTTTTGTACTGCTTACAATGCGAGATCATTTTATAAGAAGGAATATTACATAATTATCATTATTTCCAAGGTGGTTTTAAACATTTCTGTCCGTATTTTGTTTTGTCTCCTGCGTTTGTTTTATAGTCTTCGTCCTGCAAATAGAAACAACACATACTTACTAAGGGGGGTTAAAAATAGTGAAAAATCTTACTTACAACAGGTTGCCAAGTCGGAGTGAAACTTCTTTCATTCATGGAATTCGTAGCTTCGTCTATTTGAGACTTTTCGGGAACTGCCACCGGGTTCCCCGGCGTCTTGTCCAGCAACTAAGTAAAAATAAACCATACACATTTTTGCAGTGAAGTTAGATTTTAGAATCTAATGACTTTAGTTGTCGATAAACTACACTCCGTACTGTTGAAGTGAAAACTTCTTTAGCGGCGTTGTACACTTTTTTTGTAATGGGTAAAAAATGTTAAACTCGTGTCAGGCGTCAGGTAAGTAAGAACTGGGTGAGCGAGAAAACTCTCTAATTTATACAACGTTAGACATCTAGCGTTGAAATATCGTACCTACATAAAAATGCAATCTATGATACAAACCATTTTGATCGAAAATTCGCCAGACGCTAATATTCAAGTTTTCACTTCTCCCGGCACTCCCGGAGTGCAAACCTTTTTTTCTACTTCTGGATTAAACTCCCTTTATTTTGAAATACGCAATTAAGTTTTCTATCCGATCTCAATGAAAGCGTGTAATATACTAACAATTTTGATATATTTTTGTAAATCGTTTGCCTTCACTGCTTTTTGCTGTCTGGTGGTTACAGGCGTATCCTGATGTTGATGCGGTTGTCGATACGTGACTTGACCGTCTCTGCTGAACGGCGTGTCGTCGGCAGAAGTCTCACTACCTACAGAGACGAGCGACCGAACGTCCCTAAGCGTTGCCGTCGACGATTTACGGTACGCGTCCTGTTTTGTGTCCCGATAATGGTCCGGCGTTGGATTCTAAAAGGCGACCGCGCATAACAAATGCATATCAAACATTCAATCGTCACATTAAAACATTTCGAATCTGGAAATCTAGTCTATCGTTCGATCCCGAAATTATAACGCGATTTTACGAACAAAATAAATTTTCAATTTACCTCTTGCGGCGCGGAATACGGCCTTTCTTTGGAAGCTAGGCTTATTTCCGATTCGCTCTTCAACACGTCGTCTTTTAAATTTAAACTCAGCAATCGTTGGATGTCGGCCGATGAATCTGGTTTTTGTAGATCTACCTGGCTTCCTAAGTTAAGTAAAAAAAAAATTGGTTGTCTGTAAAGTCGGTTTACGGATGATAGTTTTACGTGATAACGTATTCCGCTCGAAAATCATATTTAATAATACATAACCTAAATTTTAGTAGCTGTCAAACTATATTTTTACCGACTAATAATTTGATCAACCAAAGCAAAATACATATTTTTAAGCAATTATAAAAGACATTTAAAAGAATGTATATATATTCGTATAATTTATCTGCTGTTATGAAATGCAGATCCATTATTGTGCGTTCAGTTATACTTTGGCTTGGATGAATCGGTAATAATTATACAACATAAAAATATCCGTGCAAAAACGAACAAATAACGATGTATTATCTGAAAAATTGCTTTAAAAATTCGATAATTTATGACATTTTTATTAGATATCTTGATTTTAAGTCTTAATTTCCACGGTTTATAAAACAAAAGCCATCTGTCAGATGTAGCTTTCGCTGGAACAGCCAAAAAAAATGTTGAACGCACACTACTCTCTGACGTCACGCGAGAAGAGAGAGAAATGCATACGACGCTTGGGCCGATCGTGCATCTCTATCGCTTATACTGCGCTCTCGCTTGCACGCACAGGGTCAGGCGGAACGTTACGGCGTTACACTTTTTCGTGCGTGCAGCCGGTGTTTCATCAATTTATAAGACGTTATCACGTCAAAAAGAGGTGAATTATTGCTTCGCAACAACGACCCGATAATAATTTACCTGAAGCGGGACTTTTTCCATTGTTACTAAGGATCCTCAGCGCTTCCCTCCATTGGTTTTCCATCAAACTGTGCAACTGCTTGGCCAACTGAGCTTTTCTCGACTGCTGGGTCTGGAGTTTAGCTTTCATCAGCTGATTTTCTCTTTCCGTCTGCGCCAGTCTCAAACTGTACAGTCGAAGTTCTTCCGTATGTCGAGTTTCTAACAACTGTATTTCTAAGTTATGCCTGCAAGAAAACGCAACGATAAAATTAGCGAGTGTCGCTTCGCAACGACAAAAGAGAACAAACAATTCCGCGACTCACTTTTCTACTGCTTCTTGAATATATTGTGCGGCAGCCGTAGCCACGTTCAGCTGGGCGGTTTTTATTTGATTTTGTATAGCCTTTTCGGCTGTTTCCAACTGACTCTGAAACTCCTGTAGTTTGTCTTTGACTACTTGCTCTACTTGTCGTTGATAAAATGCTCGAAGTTCCGTCTTAGCTCTTTCCGATTCGGTTTTTTGATTTTGCAGCTGAGTTTGAAGTTTTCTCTGTGAAAAATTAAAACATAAGCTTCCTGTAAAACCCGACAATGACGCGAGCGAAGTCAAAATCAATCGATTACCTCGTTTTCTTTGGATTGTTCGAACGAATTCTGTATCGATTTCTTCTGAGATTCCAGCTGTTTATTTTTTGTTAGTTCTTCGGAAAGTTTCTGTTGTAAAGTAGATTTGTCATCGTTGAGTTTTTTTATTTGTATTCCGGCGGCTTCCGATTCTTTTTTAATTTGACACAAAGCGCTACGCGTATCCGCTAGCGATTTCCTATTATTAGATAATTCTTTTTCGAGTTGCTGTAATTTTTCAACTAAAGTTTTGTTAACATTTTCGTAACGTTCCAGTTCTTGCTGCAAATGTTCTTTTTGAGCGTGTAACTCTTTTGTTTGGGTTTGATTATTTTTTGCAATTTCTAAAGCAGTTGACATCTCATGCTCAAACTGCTGGGCTCTCTAAAACAATACTCATCGTATAGTAAAATACTACGTAAGACGTAAATGTTCGACTAGAGTCACCTGAAAATAAGAATGTAGCGCCGCAGTGACCGAAGGCATAACTAATCCGGTTGATATAATAGGGTTATTGACAAAATTTCAAAAAGTATTTAAAATTAAAGAATAAAGGTATAAGTACCCGTAAAAAATATTTTTTCTCATAAATATAACAGATTTGACTCATTATTAGTTGTTTTTTATTTTGACTTTAAATTCTGCGCCAAAACGTCAATTGATCTTGACAGCCATGTTTACTGATTGCCTACGTCACAGTAGGCAATCAGTAAACACTAAGCAAGCGGGTACGAGGTGACATATAGCATTATAACCAACAAAGTGTTGCATTTAATATGATTGACAGAGTATAATAAATACACCAGAGAACATACACTAAACAGAGATAACGAACACACATGGCAGTCAGTGGCACACAGCTACCGGCCATGTTGACTGATTAATGACGTCACGCACTGTGATTGGTGTTTCAAATCACGTGACACATAGGTTAAAAATCGTGATTTTATTTATTTATTTTAATATATTTAACGCACTTATTTAATAAAAATAATAATTCTAAACGATATTTTAGACCATAAACTTTCATTATAACAGTTTTATATTTAATTTTAATCACTGTCAATAACCCTATTTTCTCGAGGTGCGTTTTGCATCGTTTTTACTCTCGATTAAAAGAATTTAAAAGTTTGTTTTCTGTAGGAGTATATACATTTAAATTATCGATAATATGACACAGTAATACTTGCGTCCAATTGCAAGAGTAAATGGACCACACTGCAGAACTGTTAAGTGCATTGTCTAGAACAGTGGTGGGCAAACTTTTTCTAAGAGGGGCCACGCACGTTGACACCTCCCCCGCTTGTCCTCTCTACAGTGCCTCGCAACGAAACGACCAATCGACGAGCAAGACGCGGCAATTTAAAATTCACTAGCATCTTCCATGCACTATTATGGAGGCTACTTCCTACGTGTATTTTTTAATTTATTTGTGAAGACGAGGCTGTCAAAACAACACCATAATACTAGTGATGTGCCGGATTATATCCGCGGATACGGGTCTGAATACGGATTTTTGGTTTCAAGATCTGCAGATACGGATACGGATCTTAACTTTCTTAGAGTACGCGGCGGTAAATATTGCACATCGACCTTTGGAAAGAGACTATCTGTTATGAGGAAAAAGTTATTGACCTCTTTAAGAGTTAACTCTCATAGCAGATTGTCTCTTTCCAAAGATCGATGTGCAATATTTCATTATAAAGATAGTTGATTTAGTACCTTTGAGTTATGTACTATTAGTATGGTACTCACTACGATAAATGTTTGCAATATAAAGGTGCCAAATACGATTTAAAAAAATAAAAAATAATTTGAATGGAATTTAACAGGTTTTCATTATTACCTAATCACCTATATATATATAAAATTTCATCTATGAATTGAAAATTAATAAGGTAAAAGATCCGCCAAAAACTAACGGATACGGATACGAATACGGATCTTTCTTCTCCCTCGGATATCCGGCACATCACTACATAATACTCATATTTTAAAAAGCGTTGGCGGGCCGGATTAAAGCCTGTCGCGGGCTGTACTTTGCCCACCTCTGGTCTAGAAGATTACATAATGCAGACATAAAAAAAACAAAACTAAAGAAGAAACACACAAATAATGTACGTACAATACCTTATTGGCTTCGGCAATTTCTCGATTGGCATTTTTCTTGACAACGTCGAGCTGTTCTGCGGATTTGTCTCGTTCAGCTTGCAATTTTTCCAATCGGTGCGTACACGTCAGACACGCGTCGCGGAGATGAGAAATAGTTTGGTCTTTGACCGTATCGATTTTAATGGCAACGGCTAATTTCTCTTGCGATTCTAAAAGTCTTGCTTGAAGCGCTTCGATCAAACGTTCACAATGCTAAAAAACACGATTTATGAAAAAAGTGTTCCTATAGGACAAAACGAGTTTCGTTTCTTTAATACCTGTCTTCTAAACCGTTCCTCTTCCAATTTATGATCCAATTTGACGTTATCTCGTTTACTCTTGTGGTCTGATCTTTTGTCGACACCGCTTCCCCATAACTGAGCAAGACTTGGCAAATTTACTTTATCTACCGAACATAAATCGGGATTCGGTTCTTCATTCGGCGATAAACAAAGGCGGCCTTCTATCGTATGTTTCCGTCTGAACGGAGATCGTTTTTTCTGATTCGGTCTATTATCGTCGGAAATAAATGCAGGTAAACTTATATACGATCGCAATTCCGGAGATTTCAGCTGTCGCTCAAAATAAAATTGCGTTTGAGTGCCCTCGGTGATTTTTGAATAAAAATTTTCATCTTTATTTGAATCGACGCGCATTTGAGTTTCATTCAAACAATTCGCCGCATTATTTATTGTTGTATTGTCACTTAACCTCAAATCCGTATGAAACAATGCCGAATCGCCCGTCGCCATTTTTTTAAATTTTTCTAAAATGTTCGTTGCATTCGCATGAACGATATTGGAATGCGGGCTTAGCAAAGAAGTATCGATACTGTCGATTTTATTCTTCAACTGGTTTCCGTTGAATATCTCTTGATTGTCAGACACATTTCCTTGACATACATCGGAATTAATATAATTTTGGTAGGCACTTGTATCGTTGCTGTCGCCGCATATATAAGAATATTCTTTTGTACACTGTTTTTCTTGAACGGGAATTTTCGAAACATTTTCATTTAGACGATGGATTTGGCCGGAGTTATTAATTCTGTCGTTGGGCTCGTGCATAATTTCCCTCATACCGTAACCCAAATTGGGAACGGTTCTGATATCGTCACCCGTCTGTCCGGCTCGTCTCGGCGGCGCTGTTCCGTCATTTTGAACGAAATCGCCTCGACTGTTCACTTGCGAAAGTTTCGGAGGACTTTTATCTCGTAAGTTTTTATCATCGCTAGGATCGGTTCCGCACGAGTAGGCGTACCTTTTCGAAAACGGTCCCTCTTCTACAGGTATTTGCGGTTCATTTCTCGGTTGGGACGATAACTGCGCGCTGTTTTGAGAAAGCGGCTCGTGCATTATAGCCCGCATTCCGTATCCCTTGTCGGGAACTGTCTGCATCGCATAACGCGTTTGCAAAATGATATTTCTCGTTTGCGCAATTTCGTTGTCCTTTTGTTGCGTCCGGATTTGTTCCGAGATTTGCTCGCTTTCTTCTTGCAGCCTTTTGAGTTCGCTATGTTTCGTTTCAATTTGTTGCAGTAATGAATTTACGTTTTGCTCAATATAATTTTGCTCGACATTTTTAGCAACATCGGTCATCTGCCGAATTTGGGAATGTGTTGTTTGTCGATTTTGGTCGTAACTATCTACGTTCTTAGTATTAACGCTTGCAGTTTGTTTCTGGTTATTGTTCGACTGCTGAAAATTATCGCAAATCGCTTCTGTTTCGGTTTCGTGAACCTTCGGTAAAACCGATCGATTTCCATTTTGAATATCGGTTGAAGAAATTTGGTCATAGCAATTGTTTTTATTCGTTGCACATTCCTGACGACGGTCGTCTGTAACTCGTTTATTTTGTCCATTATTTATAGACATTGTGTTTTTGTACTCATTTTCCCTCAAAACATGTGCGCATCGGTCGAACTTCAACTGTTCAAGAGCTTTATAATTCGACAGACTCGGCCCGACACTTTCAACTAAATCGTCACTTGGATTCTTTCTAGTCATATGCTTTTGAATCACTTTTACATTTTTGAGAAACGTGTCGATTTCTTTTAAAATCAATTTATCGTCATTCGCACCGCCGGGACTAGAAACAATACTGCTTTCGTCCGCTTCGCCGTCTGTGGTCGTCGCGTTCAAATTTTTCGTCGAGAACGTTTGTTTGCTCAAATCATGCAGCGACGCCGCTTTCGAGCCGTTCAAACTCTGCTGTAGCGAGCCGTAGCTGGTGCCGGAAGGATCGTATCGAGTACTTAAATTCGTTCTGACAGGAACGGATCGATGTCTCCCGTCGTAAGGCGACGTGCTGTGAGTCTGGCTAGTAAAATCGTAATCGGTGTTCGGGGTAGCCGGTAAAGAGTTCACGTACAGTCTGTGTCTCGGTTTTTGAGGCGTGCTCTGGACACTCGACGAATCGTAGTGTCTCAAATTATCCATGCTCGAATTTACTTTACTGCGCAGCCCATTAAATCTACGTCGAAATCGCGGTGACGTGACGAATCTACGCCTCGGCAATGCAGCTTTCGATGAGTTGCTCGCTATAGTCGAATCGTCAAAAGACCGGAAGGTGCTGGCGTCCGAATTACTTTCTATCAACGAAAGTCTGTTTTCGAGGGTATTGATCTGTGTTTTTATGCTATCGTATACTATCTTACTTAAACAATTTCGTTTTATAACGGTCGTTGCTCGGCTTATCGACTCTTCTGAATCCGTTGAATGGACCACAAAAAAATCAGGCGGTATTAAAAGCAAAGCATCGGTGTCATCTGAATCGGTCATGACGTTTTAAATTCCAAATTATTTGCATTCTTTAAATTTATACGAATAATGTTGTCAATCGAATAACCTCAAATTTAATATAGACTTCCTTTTTAAAATATAAGCAACGGATTATAAATATTACATACCAAATAATTCGGTATGAAGAAAATTGCTTAAAAGATAACAAAATATTCTTTAATTTTTAACACATTAAACCAAATTATTGATAAAACAACAAAAATGTTTTTGACGCCAACGTTTTTCACATAAACAACAAAATGTTGGTACTTGATATTAGTATGTTCACATTGGTTCACATTTAAAATATTTTGTAAAATTTGTTATATTTTATGTTGTGATTGTAAAATTATCAATTATTAAAATAATTATGAACTTCATAAATTCTGTTTTTAATTTAAAACTGAAAATTTCGAAATGGTATAACTTTTTCTGAGAAATACTTTTTAACATTCGGTCTCTAATCTACAAAAATAATAAGTCAATGATCTGTCTCTCGTTGCTGTCACTTTGACAACTAGAACGGTGTCTGTCAAAAAAAGTTTGTTTATTAAAAATGACCATTTATAACTTATATATCTTCGATAGATTAGGTACATTGTTATTTTATTCAGAATGGAATCGAGTTAAACAATCTGGAATTACTAAAGAAGAGGTAAAAAATCAACAACCTCAATAATTTGCATTCTACTTTCCAATATTCGACTTATCTACTGTTTTCAGGAAGCCAAGTTAATGTATGGAATGCTTTTTTCAATCAAATCATTCGTTAGCAAAATATCTCCGTACGATGTCAAAGAAGGTTTCTTATATTATAAAACGAGCAAGTATTCGCTCCATTATTTAGAAACACCGTCTGGAATAAAACTGGTTTTAAATACTGATACAGCCGCGCAATCAGTTCGGGAACTATTGCATCAAATTTATAGCCAGGTAATAAAATGTTTTATATAAATATTTCTCGAATCAGTTTTCGGATACATTCATTAATTGAAATTATAATTTTTAGATTTACGTTGAATACGTAGTGAAAAATCCGGTATGCGATCTGTCGAAACCGATCGAAAGCGAATTATTTAAAACGAAACTCGATGCGTTTATCAAACAAACTCCTATTTATAATACGAGAAATTTATAATGTTACGAATAAAATAATATATTGTTTGTGTTTTGTTTCATTTTTGTTTTCAGAGTGAAAAAAAAAAAAATTGGTTTGTAAAGTCGGTTTACGGACGATAGTTTTACGTCATAACGTATTCCGTAATACATAACCTAAACCTCCCAAAATTTGGTTTCAATCCGCTTATCCTTGGTGTCGGAATGATAAGAAATGTCAAAAGTGACGTTTGCAACTGTCAAAGTATTATGTTCTAATAATAATTAGTTATTCCAATACTTAACTTAGAAGGCGTTGCATTTCACAAAATACTAATGTCAAAAAATTGAATTAAACATTAGAAATGCAGCCGTTTTCATGTTAAAACAAGACATACGTTATTTTCTAATTTCCATGTACGGCAAACAAAGACGACCGACCGCGTCGCGCCATGCATTAGACAACATTGCATTTATACAGCTATTTTTCTATATAAATTTGTATAAAAAAACTGTTTAGGCAAATTCTGTTATACGAAATCTATGTAAAATGTTCTCCTCTTTCGTTTAAGACTGGTTTCAAACCGATCTGATTTAAATTGAGCGAGAAATTAGCAAAAAGCACGCACAGGGTCAGGCGGAACGTTACGCGTTACGAACGTTAGGATTTAGGAACGTTACACTTTTTCGTGCATGCAGCCGGTGTTTTATCAATTTATAAGATTGGTGATTCATCAATTTATAAGACGTTATCACGTCAAAAACAGTAGCTATTATGAAGGCAACAGTCATTATATTTATAAAAAAAGGAAAATCATATAATGAACATTGAATAGAGTTTATAGATTACAATTGGCACAACATAAGCTAAAAATCTGACTACAATATAACAGTCATTTTAACACTATCCTAAATTACAAAATATATAAAAAAAAATGCACCGAGTTACTACCTATAACTTTTTGACTTAGTGCAGTTGTTTCGTTAGAGACTGATCAGAACCCAAAATTCACGTCAAAGCGCTGTCGATATCAGAAATACAATGCCAATTTGCATCGGGCATGTCTATATAAATTCGATACACTTTATTTTGTTTTTACCCAAAAATGTAATAATAATATTCCTTTGGAACCATGAATTTAAGACCCTGTAATAGTTAAGAAAGTAAGAATAAAATTATTAACATTTTGGGAAAACGTCAACAGAAAGCAGGAGATCATACAATTTACTGTTATCATTTGTTTTACGGGGGTTATCTCTGAAAAATTTGGTTGTTCCAAGTCCGCCTGTAACTTCTTATCTTTACGGGAAAGAAAAAATTTAGTTAATTTTCGTTTCAGTTACAGTAATCTTCGAAGCTAAAAAACAAAGGAGCGAACTTCAATAAATAGTTTAAAAAACAAATGAATGAGAACATTTGAATATTGCTATTTCAATCACCATAAAGAATTTTGAGAATCGGTTAAAACTTAAAATCAGATTTCTGTCCTGACTAAAGATAACTTTAGCGAACTATTTTTATGCAGTAAATGAATCAGTAAATTTAATTTATTAGCTTAAATTTTCAGACATTCTATATAATAAAAAAGTTTCTGTTTTAAACAAACAATAGCATACTAAATCGATGTGAGTAAAATTTATTTGATTCTATGGATTTTAGGCCACACTGATGATATATGGTTTATTTGTACAACGACACTGTTAATTAACTAACATAAATCCTAAAACTCTGTTCATAAAATTTGACTCTAGTCCATACGGCGACAATAGCAATCAGATCCTAACAAAGAATTTACAAATAATTTATTGAGCAAGTCTTTTTTTGTATTTATAAGCACTAAATTTTCTACAATATGTTTGCGTAATAAAAAAATAAGTAAAAAAGAATTTATTTCGCAATGTCAGCCAAGTATAACCGTTTGGCTGAATCTTTTTAGTGAAACAAACGAGCATATGAAATGTCGTTTGTTTATCAAAAACTATTAAAAAAAAGCCTAAGACGTTTACTTATCTCATTCTGGAAAAAGTCAAGTCGAAAAAAAATTTTCATGTTTGGAACAGAGCTTTTCTATGATTTTTAATTTTCAAACTATCTATGTAATATTTTATTGCGCTGTATTAAAATATAATTTGATAAACGTCACCTAACAAATGATATTTAAATTTTAACGGATTTTTAAAATGAGTTCACGTCATCATTGTCTACGTTAAAAAAAATATTAATAAAAATGTTAATTTTCTAATTTCTTTGGAATACATTATTTTACTTTTCTTTGGTCAGATAAAAATTTTAATTAAAACGTTAGCATTGCCAAATCTAAATTAAAGTCGTCGGTGATGAAATTAAAAAAAAAAATCTGTTTTAAAAACGCGAACACCGACGACTCCGATTTTATACATAATTTTTTATCGAGAATACATAATAATATGTACTTACCATATTCGATTAGCTACCGTCTTCAAAAATATACGCTAATTTCGCAGGTATTAAAAAAAAAAAAAATGTTAAATAATACGTTAGTGTAAAAGACAAAAGCAGAATAATTTCTGTCGCAAATCAGCAGATGATTGTAACTAACTTCACTTCAATAATTGAAACGTAACCTAATTCACTAAATTTAAAAAATACGTGTTGTTATATAAAAAAGATAAAGAGTTCGTTTATGATATTATCAGACCGACCTACGGTCACACCCAGTACTGATTTCTACGTAATAACGGGTTCGCGGCATTGCGCACAGGTTGTTGGTTGGTGCTATCGGAGGCGTCGTGGCTAACCCAGTCCTCGGTAGCATCTTCGGCCGATCCGTACGGATAACGCGATTGGACATCCATTTCCGAACTGGCTAGAGATTCTACTGGACCTAACGGCGTCACCTGTCGGAATAACCACACCGTTTAATTAAATTAAAATCTAAAATGTCGCTCAGAACGTAACGGTGAAATTCAAACTCACCTTGCAATGCGGCACCGATATCGGCGCGGGAAGAGTAAGTTCTTCCGAGATGTACCTTTTAAGATGCGGCGTGGAAGCCATCAAATGATCGGGGGGCCTCGGCAACGGAATAGGTTGCTGAGAATCTGTCGGATTCAGTTCTTCTTTAATGGGTCCGATCGTTCTGCACTTGATTACGATGATTACGCAAATTCCTAAAATAACAACGCTGATCGCCATGACGATGATCGGTAAATAATCGGTGCTCATGTTCGGACTCGCGATGTGCATTCCGCCCCTGTGGCGTTTCAATTCCGGCTCGATTTTGTCGGACAGAATTCTAAATCTCAATTCGCTCGCGGCCGGTTGAAATATACTCCCCGATAAAACAAATTCGAACAGATCCTCCAGTCCTATCAGGCTTTCGTCTCCTCCGGCCACGTAGTATATTAGCCCGCTTCTGATTTCTTCGTGAGTGAAACGATCGATTTCGTAGTCGTAGACCAGCCTTCTGTCGCCGGTGCTTCTGATAATTTTATTTATTGTTCCGAAATTCGGTTTGCGAACGATACTGTATTTCGGGTTGCTCGAAGTTAGATTGGCTAGAGGCGTTGCGTCTAAAGCGTTCAACGTGATTTTGTTCGGCAGACCCACCATAACCGTGAAGTTACCGCGTTGCATCAACGGCTGCACCAACATGAATATAGTTACAGTTTCGGAAACGGCTATTTTATCCACGTGTGCCAACATTCTGAACGTATCGTTTGCGGTGGTCATATCGGTTTGCATGTACATCACGCGACCGTTGGAAAGATCGGAGTGAGTGAACGTTATTCTCGGAGCGTCGTGTACATAGATAGTGCCGTGAACCGGCAATCGAGTCACGTTATATTTGACGCGATTCAAATCGACATTGGTTTTGACGTCCGCGTGCTGTTTGGTCAACGTGGCCACGTTCGAACCTTGCTGAATGTATAAAGGCACGCCGTTCGTTAAATGTATTTCGATCGGCGTTATTCGAATATTGAAAATGGTGTAAACCGGTTTGAACTTTCCGTCGCCAACTCGAAAATAAAACGTTACCGTTGAATTTGATCCTGTAATAATAATAATAGGATTTTAATTCCATGTCACATACGGCATAGGACGAGTCAAAATGAAAAAAAAAGACGGGTTGCACTCCGGGAGTGCCGGCTGAAGTGAAAACTTGAACGTCTTAATTTGTTGCATTTAGAAGCATATTGTTTATTTATTGACAACACTTGTAAATAAAATGGTTTGTATCATAGATTGCATTTTTATGTACGATATTTCAACGCTAGATGTCTAACGTTGTATAAATAAAAGAGAGTTTTCTCGCTCACCCAGTTCTTACTGACCTGACGGGAGTTTAACAATTTTTACCCATTACAAAAAAAGTGTACAACGCCGCTAAAGAAGTTTTGTAAATAAAATGGTTTGTATCATAGATTGCATTTTTATGTACGATATTTCAACGCTAGATGTCTAACGTTGTATAAAAAGTATCTGGCAATTACTATCACTTAGAGAGTCTCACCCAGTTCTTATTTTTCCTGACGCGAGTTTAACATTTTTTACCCATTACAAAAAAAGTGTACAGCGCCGCTAAAGAAGTTTTCACTTCAAAAATTTTCGATACACGTAGCTGTGTGCTTAGTTATACATGTTGGAGAATTAAAAAAGATTGTAAGTTTCGTCGAGAAACAATTTAAAAAAGAAGCTTTAACGATGCTTCGCTTGCGACCTACGTTTCGAAACATCTACGTTTGCAAAAAAAAAAACGTCGCAAATGAATATTGTAGAGAAGGCGTACAATAATTGAATAGGTAGGATGATGCTATTTTCGCTTACTTTCGACCTGAAAAGAATTTCACAACGAACGGAAAGTCAACTTTCTTTTCCGAAAATAAGTATTGACTAGCGTGACCTGTGCGAATTATTCGCACTAAATAAGTTTAATAATTATCACTTTACAAAATTATTTTTTAAATATGATTGCAGGTATTCAATTCGTTTCTAATTTTGCACACTGCTTATAACGTTCTTCTTTTTGTTGTAAAAGAAATATTTTACTAAAATTGTCATATAGAGGCGCAAGTAGCAAAAGCGTTGTTCAGCGTTGCCCGTCAGATGGCAGTATGCAGTATTTACAATATGAAGGTCAGATGACAGATCGAAGTGTTACGTTACGCCGTCAGATGGCAGACGTTGTTCAGAGTTTAATTAATTTACAAAAACAATAGCAATAATAAATTTTTTAGTTGTCGATGTCAGTAGAGCAAGCGATTATCTGTAAAATGATATATAATTTATGTGGAGAAATTGTGAGGTTTTTTCTAAAAAGGGAGGCAAACATCTTAAACCTTAGCGTATTAATATATATGATGTTCTTGCAATGCGCGCATTATAAAAAAGTCAAAATATTTTTACCTGAATGGGTGTACACAACTCTTCCGTCGTTGATGTCTCTCTGTGAAAACTTGTTAGCGACTCTGCCTTCTGGCAATAGTAAAAGCTTTCCTTCCGACGGAGCCGTAATAACATCGTATTCCAGCTCTTCGGCAGGCGTGTCGGAATCTTCCGTCAACAACAGATCTTTCGTAATCGTAGCGTTCTCGCCGTAAACTACACTCATGCTCGGAGCTTGAGTTATGAGTTTAAACGGTTGATCGTTGATCGGTATAATGTTGACGGGTATCGTTACGTTACAAAGCATGATGTAATTCGGCAGCAGATACAACGTGAAATACAGCGTGTCGTTCAGAGTGTCCGAATGATCGTGCTGATATTTGACGAACCCCGAATCGAATTGCGACTGAGTAAACGTTGTTATGTTCGTGTTTTCGCTGTTGGTTGCGTACACAGTTCCGTGACTCGACGGCCAAACTGTAGCGAAAATTATCGGAGCCGGAATGTTGGCGTGGCTTTCGAGAAAAGATACGACGCGCGACATGTTCAGATGAACCGTCGTTGAACCTCCTTCGTCGACCATGATAGGAATTATGGTTACGTAGCTGTTGAGACCGCCCGATGATACCGATATATCGATATTAAATATCTAGTCAAATATTAGTGTGGTTAGAATCACATTTTTTTATTCATGTTAAAAAATTAATGTGCCTTTTTAGACGCTTGTGTGTTTTCCTAATCAAGTGATTGGCGAAATTTCGTACAAAAATGTTGCGAAAAAACAAATTTAAGTTTTGAACTAGTGATGTGCCGGATCGTTAAAAATGTATATCCGCGGATATGGATCTGAATACGGATATTTGGTTTCAAGATCTGCGGATACGGATCTTAACTTTCTTAAAGTACGCGGCGGTAAATATTGTACATCGACCTTTGGAAAGAGACTATCTGTTATGAGGAAAAAGTTATCGACCTCTTTAAGAGTTAACTCTCATAACAGATTGTCTCTTTCCAAAGATCGATGTGCAATATCTCATTATAAAGATAGTTGATTTAGTACCTTTGAGTTATGTACTATTAGTATGGTACTCACTATGATAAATGTTTGCAATATAAAGGTGCCAAATACGATTTAAAAAAATAAAAAATAATCTGAATGGAATTTAACAGGTTTTCATTATTACCTAATCACCTATATATATAAAATTTCATCTATGAATTGAAAATTAATAAGGTAAAAGATCCGCCGTAAACAAACCGATACGGATTTTTCTTCAACCTCAGATATCCGCGGATACGGATATCCGGCACATCACTATTTTGAACTCATCTCCAAACAACACGTTTGTATATGGGGATTTGCTACTAGTACGAATAAATAATTAATATTTATTTATAAGAATCTTTACCTGCGATAACAACGGCGGGGCGAGTTTCGCTTCGATATCGAATACGAACGAATCGTTTGAATACAAACTATCGAAGGGGTGCGTGTGTTCGTAATAAATTCTTCCCAACGTGACTTCGTGCTGCGTGAATTTGTCGACGGTGTAAAAGTTCCCGTTATCGGCTTCAATCACGATTCGTCCCAACGAAGGCGTCTTCGCGATTACGTAGGTTATTTTACGATCCGGATCGGAAGTTTCGGCTCTCAGTTCGCGTTCGGTTATTTGTTGACGGTTTAACGGGAAAACGTGCAATCCGAGGTTCTGTCTTAACGTCAGTTGTACAGGTTTTGTTTCAATTATGAACGTGTGATCTCTCGATGTATGAACGCCGTCTGTTATTCGAAACGTGAATTTCGCCATCGAGCCATCTGAAACGAAATTACAGACTTCGAATTAGATCAAATCGAGGTTATAGTCCGTACGATTACTTTTTTTAAATTACAATAATCGTTTCAAAACAATTGCAATGGCGAAAAATATTCAAATGTTTCAGTGAAAAAAAAAAAAAAAAAAAAATTGCGAATTTAAAAATGAGGTTGGAATGCAATAGTTCATCAATACAGTAAATTAAAAATGGAATATAACAATTATCCAGTAAATACAAGAAATAGAAGTGTTGAAGTGCCAAGAAATACATTAACTAAAGGAAAAATGAGTTATATAAGTTATGCAAAAAAGTATTTTAATGTTTTACCAAATAGTTTAAAGAACTTAAGTGTTAAAAAAGCAAGTGAAAAAGGTGATAAGACAAATAAAAGTTGATTAGTAAATTAATTAAATGCAGAAATGATGTTTTTGTGATAAAAAAAAAACCTAAAGACATAATTGAATTAAAAATGTGAAAATAGAATAAAATAAATACAAAAAGTATAAGTATAAAAAGGAGGAAGTAAAATGATATATTAAATAATAATTATATATTTAGTTTGTAAGGCCCATCCTATGTACGGGCAACATAGCCCCCCATAGGTCCTATATTATTATGTAAATGGAAAAAATGGAATAAATTATTATTATTATTATTTACTTGTATGACTGAAGTATATTAGGCGCTTTTCGAGCTGCTCTTGGGTAAAACTCGTTACGGGCGTAGCATTCGACTGGAGAAGAATATTGCAATTGCCCCACCAGCTCGCTGTAATATTGAACGTAATCAAATCGCTCGGGATGTCGGCATCAGTCGCTCCTAAAAAACAAACAGCAAATTTACGAAACCCGAAACGGTACAAAAACTACACGGATCTCATAAAAAGACATACCCAAATACGAATTGCTAAGGAGAGCGAAGCCTCCTTCCCACATTTGCAGTCCGGTGTTGTTTACCAACATCGGCGGTTGATCGTTAATCGGATTTATTACCACATGCATCGTTGTCGGAACACTTTCTTTACTGTCGGTGTGACCTACTATATCGAAATTGTCTTCAAAATTTTCACTGCTGTCGTGGACATACTGAAACATGTATTTTAACTAGTAATGTGCTGGATCGTTAAAAATGTATATCCGCGGATACGGATCTGAATACGGATATTTGGTTTCAAGATCCGCGGATACGGATCTTAACTTTCTTAGAGTACGCGGCGGTAAATATTGTACATCGACCTTTGGAAAGAGACTATCTGTTATGAGGAAAAAGTTATTGACCTCTTTAAGAGTTAACTCTCATAACAGATTGTCTCTTTCCAAAGATCGATGTGCAATATCTCATTATAAAGATAGTTGATTTAGTACCTTTGAGTTATGTACTATTGGTATGGTACTCACTACGATAAATGTTTGCAATATAAAGGTGCCAAATACGATTTTAAAAAATAAAAAATAATCTGAATGGAATTTAACAGTTTTTCATTATTACCTAATCACCTATATATATAAAATTTCATCTATGAATTGAAAATTAATAAGATAAAAAATTCGTAAAATATCCGCCCGAAAACTAATGGATACGGATACGGATCTCTCTTCTCCCTTGGATATCCGCGGATATGGATATCCGGCACATCACTAATTTTAATGGTTAGCACGAGAAGGATACAGAGAACGGGTACTTCGAGATTTATTTAGATACGAGAATGCACGGGGATTGATCTCTTGCTTACTAAAAACGCCTCACCTTAACGAACTCTTTCTGCAACTCCCTTTCGGTAAACCGACGGACAACTTCGCCTTTGCTGTTGCCGATCTGTAAGTATCCGTGTTTCGGATCTCTTACTACGGTGTATTCGACTATCTTTTCCTTGTAATAATCGGTTATTATTTTCAAGTAACTTTTCTTAATCACGATCGACTCTCCTTCGGTTATGTTTAAAGTCGTCGTTTTGATATAAAAATGTTCCGGAATAATCTGGACGTTCAAAACTAAATTCTGCAGCCAAACAATACTGTTCGTTACGTTAAAGACCATTTTATCGTACGTTTTATTCGCTACGTTTTGAATATAATGCAGTCTTCCGTCGTTTATTAAAGACTGATCGAACGCTTCGATAGGATCGGACGGCCCGATCGACGATATCCGCAAATAGCCGTGTTGCGGTTTCGTAGTTAAAATGTATTTTATTTGTTCTGATGGTATGCCCGAATGAGCCACCTGAAAAGAAAAATGAAGACTTTTTGTTTTAAAGTCGTCAGGGATGCATATTTTCAGTTTTAGCCCAGTCAATGCACGGTAACCTCGCAATTCTACCAAACAGCACCGATTAGCACCAAAATTTGAAAACATCGAAAAACTTCAATTTTTTCAATTTTTTGAAAAATATAAAAGTGTCACGGATATGCCTGAATTTTCTTGACCTTATAGAAAAACGTGCGCTGAATCGAATTAGCACAAGCGCAGAACTGTATCTCTTCTGGTTTAGAAGTTATGAGCATTTAAAGTTTGAAAATTTCAAACTCGATTATCTCCGAAACTAGACAAGATCCAGAGCTGCGCCTGTGCTAATTGGATTCAGCGTGTCAAAATCTACCGGGTAACATTAATATCGACCCGTTCTGGGAGACTTCGATTTTGAAAATTTTTACAGGGGGGGGCTGACGATTATTTTTTCATTTCAAATAAAGTGCAGTATCGACCGGAAATTTATATAATATATTGTTGAAAATACTTGGTCCTATGCAAAAAATCATGCTGAATCGAATGAGCGTATCTAGAAGTCTGTAGCTATTGTAGTTTTCAAGTTATAGCGTTTTTAATTTTTTCAAGAAAAATTTATAAAAACGCGTCTATCTCCTAAACCAAAGGAGATACAAAGTTGCGGGTTATCTCATTGGATTCAGCGTGATTTTTTCCATAAGTACACATAATATTAACCGCATCAGAAGGCTCTTAGTGCCTCAAAAAGCCGCCGATTTGCGAAAACATCGAAAAACTTCAATTTTTTCAATTTTTTGGAAAATATAAAAGTGTCACGGATATGCCTGAATTTACGTGACCTTATAGAAAAAATGAATCATGGAAAACATTAATGCGTTACAGCTGTCCAGCGCGTCTAGTGATGTAGTGGGCCATTCCGCAGCAACTATTTTTGACCACTTCCCTTGCCACAACGATAACTCCCCTTCAAAACTTGTTTGATATGACAAGTTTACCAAACACTTTCATAAATCCGTATTATTTGTAAATGTAATTGTTAGTTACGAAAAAACTTATTTGCCTAAAAACGTGGAATCCACAGATCCGAAAAAAAGTCAAAAATATTTTAGAAGTATGTATAAAACGGTGGATTGGCTAAAGCATTTCGAGGGGGGGAACCCCCAAAGCTTCCCCTTACCTACGGCCTTGCTAATTAGTGTTTGGTAGAATTTCCAGGTTTGGCCGTTTTTTCTGTGCATTGACTGGGCTATTTGTATATAAACCAAAAATTCGATCGATACATTTACCAGATCAGAACTTGTGAGCTGGAGGTTTGTAATAGAGGAGCCATTAACAAAATATAATCACTCACCTCGAGATATTTTCGAGTAATAATGATGCTCGTCGATTCTTCGACGAATAAGTCTTCGTTGGTCGACGCAACTTCGAGCGGTTCCCAATAAAACGACGGTAAAATTTTCAAAGATATTTTTGCCTCGGCCGAGGTATTTTGACAAGCCACTCGTAAAACGAAACTGTCGGCATTGGAACTGGAGTTCGTATGGACGTACATTACGTGTCCCGAAGAAATATCGTACTGTGTGAAGAACACCGCAATCTAGAATCGCATAAAAAAAATACGTTTTTATTTATTTTGTAAAATTATTCGGATCTAGTGCCGATTGCATTTTGTTTATTAAAGTAAAACTTTATTAGCGTAACGAAATAATTAGTGTTGGGCATAATCGATATATTTCAATAATCAAATGAATCGATATAATCGGTTTTTATAATCGAATGATCATTCGAATTATCGATTATGAATGATGCGCAAACTTGGCAATTATTAATTTCATTTTATTTACTTTTACAGTATAAGCGAATGATCATTCAAAATATTGATTATGAATTATGTTCTAACTTTGCAATTTCGATTTGTTAATATTACTTAACACAATATTAATAATGGAATCACTGGTATGAATAGAAATAGAAATATATTTGTTATGCCCTAGAATCTAGATGGATGCATCGTCAATAATGAGTTAAACATTAAAATTGAAATTTAAAAAATCCTTAATGCAGAAAAACAATTTTTTAGGAATTTGATTTAAGTTTGAACTTAAATTCTTTACCACACTGAATTTCAGTTAAGCTATTCGGTAGTTTATTAAATAAAACACTGCCAAAGTAGGATGGATTTTTCTGAGACATTTTCAATCTGCATTTCTTTAGTCTAATATCTTGATTGTTTCTTATGTCATGATTATATCATTTAAATTAATACAAGCACCGCGTCACTTCATTATTCAACTATAAGTTTACACTAAGTACAACAAACTACAAAGTATGTACAATCGAAACATCCCCACTCTCCAGTGCTAGCAAAGACTTCCCATCCCAGTGCATGTAGATGCAGAAACCGAATGATATATCGATATATCACATTAATATCAACAGTGGACATAGCAATAGTACTGTGTCGGGATTAATATTCATTTCATATTTCATAATCAATTCAAGCGAATGATATCTCGGTTGCCATAATCGAATGATCGATTATTCGGCCATAATCGAAATATTTCGATTATATCATTCATAATAAAAACACTAGAAATAATCAAAAACCAAAACTGTTAGGAATTGATTAAATGAAATCAGCTAATAGCAGAGAATCGATCGTGTGATATTTATAGTTTTCGGAGAGTGGCCATAGTTTAAAAATTAAAACAAAAAACATACCTCTTTTCTGTTAACATTTCTCAGATATCCGCTCTTAGGACTTTTTAAAACTTTGTAAAAAATATTATGTTCTTTCAAATACAAATTCGTTTCGATGTTAATGGTTTTCGAATCCAAAACCGCCTTTCCTTTTTCCTGAACGACGATTTCATCGTGTAAAATTTTTACAAACGGCAAGCTGGCGTGCACTTCCAAATCTCCGTTCACGGAAAACTGTCCGTCCGTAACCCACAGATTGATTTTGCCGTATTCGTCGCCGTGATGTCTAAAAAGTATCCAGTTATTGTTCAAATCTTCTTGCGTGAACGTCGTCAATTTTTCCATCGGTCGACTGGTATTATAAATAGCTCCGTTCCCAAAATGTTGGCAAGTGTAAACGATATCCGACGGCCTGGTATTGATGTCCTCGTCGACGTATTTCAAATCGTTACCCGTAATCACTTTCGCTCCGTTCAACACCACTTGGAACACCTTGTCGACCTCCCGTTTCGGACTCTTGTCGTTCTTGAGTATAACGTCGACATAAAAAACGCCGACGTACTGAAAATCGTTTTCGGCAGAAAAGGCAGTGAAGTGAAAGAAATCGTATCTCGACTCGGAATCGTCGTGTATATAAAAAATGTAGCCTTTCCGAATGTTGTTCGAAGTGAAAAACGTTACGTTTGCGCACACGTAAGACTCGTCGGCGCAATTCAGCGGATTCGAGCAATTCTTCTCTTCGCATCGTTGGACGACCCCGTGTTTGGGGGGCTGCGTCATATTATACACGAGCTCCGATATGAAATCGATTTTTATGTTCAGATGAGACAGTCCGATGTTCGCTTTTTCACCTTCGATCACCTGCAACCTTTTCAAAGTGGTCTGCACTTTCGAATAGAGCTCCTTACTCGGGAAGTAGTTAATATGAAACGCTTCCGTCACGTTGATGCAATTTTTCGCGTTTATTATAAAAGCAAACGAGTCGTTAATATTGGAGAACGAACGACGACGCAAAATATATTTTAAATTAAACTTTTCAATGTCGCTTTGCGTGAACAAATCGCCGTTTCTCAAATGTTTCTCCGTGTTGGAAAGAAACAAGTATCCGTATCGGGGCATGTCCGTTATTATAAACCTTATGTTTTTGTTCGAAGACGTTATCGGTTGTGTTTGATAATGGATATTCTCGAACAATACGGTGTTTTCCGACGTTCCGTTCAGAAGTAGATTGCGCAAATGGAGCTTTCTGAGTTGTAATTTCACAAACGTGATCGTGAAATTGTACACGATCGATGTGTGGATTTTATTTATCGACGCTCGGAACTGCAATAAAATAATTTAGATAAAAACGACTGACACTCGATATATATGTAATTAAAGTAACGATAGTTATAAGGAAAAAAAGTTGTGTGGTTTTAAGAAACCACGACGCAAGTGAAACTTTTATTGGATTGTAGACACTTATCCATCACGATTAATTATAAACAACAATATTCACATGAATACACGAATAAAAACATGTAAACACTGTACAGCACTTGCCCGCATGACAGACTGACTATGTGTTATACATACTACACGGTCAGCTGATGCTAACCATGGGCGCCGCCATATTGGCCTTGGCTGCTCTACCGAGCGCCTACTCCGAGCGCCTTTCACTTTACCCCTACTCCGCGGCCGCCTGTAATGCGACATGCAACAGACGGCCAAAAAAATTCGGGGCGATAGAATAAAAGTTCCACTTTAATAACGGCAATCGAGTTTAAGAAAAAAAAATCTTACCTTGAATTCGTCAATTGCCGGCGTTCCGGAAATATGTCGGTATCGAATTTTTTTCTGTGCAATTTCGCCGCTTAAAAACCAATCGCAGACATCCCAGTATCTCCTTTCCTTTTCGCACTGCAATTGTCCGTACTGCGGTTGTTCAACAACATCGAACCGTATGTTGTTAACGACACTCTCGTCTGCCGCGTTAGTAACAAAAGACAACTCTCTCGGCTGTATTAAGGCCGAACTGTTATGCACCATCGTCAGTCCTTTGTTGTTTTTTAATTTCAATTCCAGATCGTAAACGTTTATCGCCAATACGACGGTTTGGTTATGCGTAGAGCCGTCCGTAATTTGTAAGGTTATGTTGATGAAGGACTGGTTGTCGTACGTGACGCCGTTTATGTCGGAGCCGAAATGCGAGAACGTAACCATTCCGGAATCGATCTCGCTTTGAGAAAATTTGTAAATCGGTTTCAAAGGTTGATCGGTGAATTCGAATTGACCGATGCGATCGAATGTCGTCGCCATATCGTGTTCGGTCGTTATGTACACTATTTCCGAAGGTTTGTTGTCGGGATCCACCGCGTTTAAATTCTCAGTCGTGAGAGTCTTTTTCGTGCCCTACGGAAGTGAATGTAACCTCCATTATCAAAAAAATATGTGAATTGCATTAGGTTATTGTAGATTATACAAACTCGGTTCAAAAACACAAAATAATCGGTTTATCTAATTTTAAAAGCGCGATTATGTAACATAACGTGTTGAATATTTTTCAAAGTTGACAAAAAATACGTAATCTACAAAATAATATAAACAATCATTTGTTTTTGAAGTGTATTAATAAAAACATATTCAATATAACAAAAGATGACGTTTTTGTCAATATATGGTCTGAGAAAAAAACATATTCAGTCAGTAATCGTGCAAATACAGTTAACAAAAAAAAAAAATTGTTTGTAAATAGATATAGGAGAACCTCTACTTATGAATTTTCAACAAACGAACAGTTCGCATTTATGAACATTGCACGAATTAATAAATTACAACTTCTGATTCCTTTAATGAACACAGAATCTCACGATTTCGAACACTTTACGATTAAAATTTTATTATAAAAAATAGATTCAACTTATGAACAACTAAATAGATTTGCAAGATGAGGTTTACCTTTAATCAAATAAAAAGAAATATAAACGTAAAATGAAAAAACTTACCGTTTTATCGATAATTGTTAGATTATTAACAATCATGCGGGATTAAACAAAACCATGCTGATGATAAAAACTACCGATTTCGAAAAAAAAGTCGCATTAAAAACAAAATCAATATATAAAAAGCAATTCTACGATCACGACTTCATATCGTGGCAGATCGAGCATACTTTGGCGACTCGTAGCAAGCTCGACGTTACGACGGGAGGATCGTTGACCGGCGATACTTCGATCGGCAATGTGAAAATGTGACTGCCTTGTAAGTATTCGGGTACGGTGGCGATGTGATGATCTCCCAACATAACCTCAATTAATATCGAATCGTGACTATCTTCACTTCCATCATGATTATAGGTTATCTGTAACAAAAACAAAATTTAGCGAGATGCACACTGCAAAATGTTTCTCTATTACCTGATTTGAATTTTTTCAAGTTTATTATATACAACCAACCTTTTCTTGATATAAATCCACCAGTGAAAATTTCCCAACTTTGATGTTATTCGACGCGACAAGCCTACCGTGAGACTGTTTCAGTACGGTAAATATGACAGACGCATCTCTCAGGCCATATCGTTGATAATCGATAACCATATGAATGTGTTGTTGAGTGACGTTCACACTACCCCCTTCCGTTAACTGTATCGGATGCAACGATAATATATTTAACGCTACTGCAGTCTTATTCTGAAACGAAAGGAATTCGTTACTGTTTTTACAAACTTGAAAATCTAATGGAAGCATGGAACAGCATGGAAACTGGGGGTTTGCAATGGACGAATCACGGAAACGCACTGTAAATTACCTGCATTTCATTAACACACGTTCCGCTAATAATCCCGTACGTCGATCTAGCATTCGGAAGTCCTATCGGCTCACCTGTAAAAGTTAATATTGTTTTGTAAAACTTTTAAATTTTGTATTATTAAGTCAGTTATATGTACTCTTACAGATTTTATTGTACTTCGATGATTTTCTCTCTATTTTTGACGTGATAACGTCTTATAAATTGATGAATCACGTCAAAATAAAAAGATGAAACACCGGCTGCATGCACGAAAAAGTGTAACGTTCCTGACGTTACTAAGTGAGCGACTAGAATGCCTTCGGTAATTTTGAAGCAGATATCATCAACGGATTGAGATGAAAATTTGTATACACGTTTAGTTTGAATGACAATGCATAGTTAGCTGTGTGACGTCACTCTAAATCCAATATGGCGGACTTCTAAAGATGGCGGACTAATTTTATTATGCTTTCCTACAATATGGGTATCAAATGAAAGGGCTTGCTGAGAATAACTCGAAAAATAAAGTGACGTCATTCTAAATCCAATATGGCGGACTAAGTTTTTGACTAAGTTTTGACCCTGTGCGTGCAAGCGAGAGCGCAGTAATGTATTATTAAATATGATATTCGAGCGGAATACGTTATCACGTAAAACTATCGTCCGTAAACCGACTTTACAGACAACCAATTTTTTAGTGATTTTTTTACGCAAAACAAAAAAATGAAATTTTTTTCTAATAGCTCACCGTTTATAGCCAAGCCTCTCAAACAGCCTTTGTAGCTCATGTCAGCCGTTTTGACACCTTTAACCAGTGCTCTCGTTCTCATATTCAACTCTAGGCCGCCGATAAAATAGGTCTCTGTTAATTCTAGAAATCGACTGGAAATTTTAGTCGTTTCCATCGTCGTATCGACTGTCAGTTCGATCATCGTCGGACTGAATTGGATGACGACTTTGTGCCATTTATTGTCTGATACATCGACGCTGTTTACGACTTTCGTCGACTTTGGATTATTTAACAGGAGATGCAATTTGCCATCGATGAGCTCTACGACTATCAAATGCGAGTTGGACGAAGCGCCGATGTTGTACAGTATAATACTGTTATTGATCGATGTTTTCATTTCGAATTGCCACCTTAAAATAAAAAAAAAATGTTTCGTGTACAATTCAATACCGAGTATTTGGTCAATGGACAAAAATCACACTTCTGTAAGTATTCAAGCTGTAAATGTTCGTTTTTTGTAGGCGTGTCGCGAAATGTGCAAACAAATAAAATAATACTTGTATCGATTAGTATTTCGATAAAATTCTTACCGAGCTCCCGATCGTCCGATAGAATGTACTAGCACCATGTATGCATTGTCTTCTACGTAGCTCAATTCCGTTGCCACGTTGCTGTCGAACTCGGCGGCACAGTTCCACGTTACGCCGGTAACCTAAAAGAAAATTTACTAGTAGCTTTCGATTGACAGTTTTCGGATATAGATAGACTAGTGTGACCTGTGTGAATTATTCGCACTAAATAAATATAATAATTATCACTTTACAAAATTATTTTTTAAATATGATTGCAGGTATTCAATTCGTTTCTAATTTTGCACACTGCTTATAACGTTCTTCTTTTTGTTGTAAAAGAAATATTTTACTAAAATTGTCATATAGAGGCGCAAGTAGCAAAAGCGTCGAGCTAAGCCGTCAGATGTCATCATGCAGCATTGCTGTGACGTTGTTCAGCGTTGCTCGCTGTTTTAAAATTAAAGCCGTCAGATGGCAGTATGCAGTATTGTGTCTGTTGTATTACAATATGAAGGTCAGATGACAGATCGAAGTGTTGACGTTGTTTCAAAATTAAATCCGTTAGATGGCAGACGTTGTTCAGCGTTGCTGTATTTTAATTAGTTTACAAAAACAAAAGCAATAATGAATTTTTTAGTTGTCGATGTCAGTAGAGCAAGCAATTATCTGTAAAATGATATATAATTTATGTGGAGAAATTGTAAGGTTTTTTCTAAAAAGGGAGGCAAACATCTTTAACCTTAGCGTATTAATATATATGATGATATTTAAAGAAACGTGTCTCACCTTACTGTTTTCTTGTCTTCTTTTAGCTTGATATAGTAAATTTTTACCGGCATATCTGAGTCCCGATAAGCAGCCTCTGAGGCCGACCATATGTCCCAAAAATTGTTCCTTAAAATGGCCATCGCCTCCGATAAACACACCAAACTGTATGTTCAATTCGAAAAACTGCCCCGGCAAACGTTTCCTGTAAAATATGTTTTTTATTTGACCGAACAATAAACAGTGTTTCGTAATTATTACGACCGATAACTCACTTTATAACATGAACGTTATCGACGGCTAAAGTCAAATTGGCTTCCCTTCGGACAATGTCGACTTTGTGCCATTCTCCGTCATCGAACCTATGTCCTTCGGGCGACGATATCTCAACATCTCCGGCTCCGAGATCAATTCGTACCTTTACCAGCCCCGACTCGAGTTGGATTTTTAGGAAGTCGATTTTGCCCGCTACGAGTAGGAAGAGTGCATCGGGCAGCCAGGTACGAAAACTAAATTCGATGTCGTTATTAGCGTACGCCTCCTGCAGGGGGACGGATATGTAGCTCGATCCGTAGAAAGACGCTGTAAACAAAAGAAACAGTCGTTTGTTATTGGCTCTTTCGCAAATAACAACTGACGATCAGAAAACAAAACAACCTTGTTCCTGTTGTCCATAGATGCTTATAATATAATTAAGAAATACGCTAAATGTAAAAAACAGCCACTTCATTTTCCGATAAATTTGTGTATTTACATGTTTCACTTAGTCATAACTACAGAAATAAACGGGAATCATTTACACTGCGTTAAATCTATTTTTAACACTCGTCACAAACACAAAAATAGACTATTTTCTTAGTTAAAAGTGTCATTATTTTATTTGAATTATTATTGAGTTTCTAGCACGTGTATAAAAACGCATGCCAAGTGTCAATTAAAAGCAACAAGCTTGCAAATAAAACTCCAATTTACAGAGCTTTGACTTGGGGCCAATAATAATTGACAGATACGGCGTTACAGCAGTCAATGCACTGCTGTTAATCTAGTGTAAAAAACAGACCAACTTGGCAAGTGAAAGCACTAAAACCGAAATGTCAAAAATTACTGTTCTTAAAAGGCTTGCAAATGCTTTATTTTTGTTCGTTTATTTGTTGTATTTAAAGTTAATAGACTAAACAATGCAACTCTGAACTTTTTCTATTATAAAACTGTTATGAAATGTTATGAAGAAACATTACATAAAGTTAAAAAAAAATATTTTTAAACGCCTGTAAGACGGCAACCCCATATACGCAAATGTTCGCACGCATACAGCTTCTGGGCAATAACAAAATCTTGCTAGGTAAATTTTAAGTAATTTTGATTGATGTTACTTATTTTTAAATGAATATTATTAAATAAAAACCGTTTATTTTGTATTAGTGAATGAAAAAATGTGTTAAAAATTAATCCCGGCTTATTTTTTTTATATTTTGAATTTTGTTACTTACTCTGTGTGCTTGCAAATGCTTTATTTTTGTTCGATTATTTGTTATATTTAAAGACAATAGACTAACAATGCAATTCTGAACTTTTTCTATTATAAAACTGTTATGAAATGTTACGAAGAAACATTACATAAAGTTCAAAAAAAATATTTTTAAACGCCTGCAAGACGGCAACTCCGTTTGCACAGATGTTCGCACGCATACAACTTCTGGGCAATAACCAAATCTTGCCAGGTAAATTTTAAGTAATTTTGACTTGATGTTACTTATTTTCAAATGGATAATATTAAATAAAAACCATTTATTTTGTATTAGTGAATAAAAAAATGTGTTAAAAATTAATCCCGGCTTAATTTTTTTATATTTTGAATTTTGTTACTTACCCTGTGTGCATCAAATACGCGGTTTCATAGCTTTCTGAAACAGTGCAGATTATATTTTTAACGATCTTAAACAATGGAGCATGATAAAAATTTTATTTTCTGTTCTGATATTAAATTGCAAGGTCAAATTATTATCGCTTGATAAATCTTAGATCGTATTGATCAAGATTTATAGTCGCAGAAAAATATTTTTCAAAATCAATACACATATTTATATAAAATGGTATCTCGGTTTTATAATTTTTGGGGGCTTTTGAAAATACGATACTTTTACAGGAAAACATGTCCTCGCAATTAAGTCTGCAATATAAAGAAAAGTTAATTGTAACTTGAACCCTCTGTATTTTCGATGTTTACAAAATTACTGCAACTCGTATGTATACAAAATATAATCGACAAAAATCTGTTTTCGTTTTTAGTAGCCAAACACTGTTTTCTTGGTATTTTGATTTGATTTAAGGTTCAGGCTTTTTAACTTTACATTTTTACATCAATTTCAAAGACAATAAGCAGTACGTCCTGTCTATACATTGATCATCTTCTGTTCTAAGAAACTGTGTTACTGAATACAGAAATTTCATGATTTCATGAAAATCTGGTCAATGTTGAGATGAAAAGCCTCTTTTTATTGAAGACAGATGGCAGAGGCAAAAGATATTTGAAAACAGTATAGTGCGCAGTTTAAAGATACACCAAGCAGTCAATACCCAAAAGATATATAAAAGATACTTTGTATCGAAGAATCTCGTTAGAGATTCTTTTCTGTGCTAAATGCCAACGAATCTCTAGCGTATATACATTGATTTTGCCTTTCTCCCATATAATGCCGTGTATATGAAGCCAGTTTCCAAGTTTTATAGTTCTGTGACCACGTGACTTTCATGTCACCGATTTTTCGTATTACGAAATATACTTTACTATCTAAGATCCTTTTTACCGACAAATACTCTAAGATAAATTCAAGTTACTTTTGAAAGTTTCTTAGGTACTCCAAAAGGATAAAAAATATAAGACACTTTTGGGACGTATTTTCGTATTATTTAAATAACACAGCAGCCGTAATATTATTATGGCGTTTCAACGGGTCGTTAAATTTTACTCAGATTAATTAAGAGCTTTTGTTTAAATTGAGGTATTTTTTCGATCCGCCTACTTAAAATGTAATTAAAAAAAGGCAAGTGCCTTATAATTAAGATTAAAAAACGGACTTGCAGCCTTAATGTAACACAATAGCTGAATTCAATGTCGCAATATCTCATTTCGTAACCAGATCTCTTTCAATGCAAAGTACAAAATCAATACCTACTTATAATATTTTGAATTTTTAGATAAAAAATGATCTTGAAGTTATGTGAGTATATTAATAATTATTTAATAAGAAGTTTTTCGCTTATCTAATATTATGACGATTGTAATGTCGATAGTTAATTAACTTTTTATCGATGTAAATTAATATTATAATTTACGCAAGCTTTTTTAACTTATAACAACTGTTTCGCAAATCAGAGTGGCTTCGTCAGATAATAAAACTATATTGTCTGACGGATCCGCCGTGCTGTGTGAAACAATTGTTATAAAACAGAGTTCTGAACCGTAAATAAACAAATCGTTACATTTTCTTTAAAACAACAATGTATGTTTGTCATTTTACATGTAATACACGTTATTTTACAGTAATTTGTGCAATGGTCGTGCAATCCATAAGGGGTGACCAGTCCCGACGTTTAAAGCGATATTCCGAAGAAATTGGACCGCTCAGGCTTGTGGTAGAAATGTTCAAGGTAAGATTTGCTGTTTGATAGATTTAAGAATGTGTTAAATTACGAAATGGCGCAGATAATTGGACAAAAGATAACTCGATGTTAATTAATGTAGTAAAAGTCATTCTTAATAAACATAATTTCAATAATTTATAGCAAAAGATTAGTTTTTGTCTGTCATTGTTAAAGACATACTAATTTAACAATAGGGTGGGTTTCAACAATACTGCTACCAGCGCTCTTAGCGGCTGGGTTTTTATAAGAACACGGTTGTTCAATCCTCGGACCTCTTGCGGCTTAAAGCTGTACTTGAATGTGAAGTTGTAAGCATAAAAATGTGGTTTCTATAGATGCGCTTAGATGTCGCCATCTGTCAGTCGAAGTCTTTAAACAGCGTTAACTGCGTAAACAAGTTACTTCCGTCCGAAAAAAAAGATCTGGACTCACTCTTAAGTCGAGACTAAAGAAGTTTTACTTCAAAAAAAAGACAAGAGCGAAAGTCGCCGAAAGTTTTCAAAAAAGTCACGTGCTTTAAAAATATATATAAATGATAAATAAGTTATATGAGATGTAATTTTAATAATGAATTATTTATCTGTTTTTTGATTTGTATTCGTTAATTCATTATACGCCGTAGCTTATGTCTAATAATACGAATTCAAACGTAATGTTGGCAACGACGACTCTGATCGACTCCCTGGCAGTTTTGTACGAAGGAAGCGCAGGACAAACCGAAAAGATGCTGGCCGAAGTTGTGCAGTTTCCTGCCAAATCTAATCTTCGAAGTAACATTAAAACGTCTAAAATCAAAAGTCGAGTAAGTATAAGTAGCTCCTAGACGCTAATGTGCTCATTGTCGAACTTCCGTTAATCTACAACAATCAATTTTGTTTACCTTCTGGGAAGAAAGGCTACACTCCTAACTTTGCGACAGTAGTTTTAAATTTAGTTGTTGATGGCGGCGTTGATTTTAAAATCAAAATTTAAAATATAATTAAATGTGATATCAAAACAATAGTTGCGACGTTCATGGCTCTGGGGCTTACTTTTTGTTTGATTTTTAGAACGGTTTGGGCGACAGTGGAGTATTCGAACAAGTGACTGCAGTAATAAGTGACAAGCGAACGCCGATCAGAAACGACTTCAAGAAGATACTGCGCGATTGGTACGGCGGCGTTTGCTTACAGCCCGATATCACAAATTTGATCGAAGCCCGCGAAACGATCAACTCCTGGGTGCGGACTAAAACCAAGAATACCATTAAAAGTCTTATACAAGAAAGTAAGCCGTGCAGCAGGCATGTCAAACTCATATGATATTGCGGGCCACATTATCTATTTTGTACTAAGTTCGGAGCCGCATGTTTTTAATGTTAAAAAATATTAATAAAGTACGATAGTTAGAATGATTATATTATTATGCCGGCACTTCACATGGCTATTTTTATTTGTGTATTTAGCATATTTGACAAACAATTACCAAGTGTGGACAGTCTATTAACTATTTGACAAAATGTTGGCCTTATTTGCCATTTGACAAATAAGGCCAATACCAAATACGCGTTACCGTGCGCTTGTCGGTTTTTCGAGGCGCATCAAAGGAGTCAAATAGGCAAATACGCAAATAAACCGTCCACACAATGGCCATATTCAGAAGCGCACGCGCCGTGAACCTGTACGGACGTGCAGTATTTTTGTGTCTGTGCTGTGAGCGAGAACTGGAACAATTACTATTGAAAATGAATTGGGACAATGAAACAGTGCTAAAATTCCTGGAATTTTGAACCTTGCGTTCTGCTGCCAAATGTTTGTGTGTTTGTTATTTGACTGCATGTGTGGATGGTCGTATTTGCCTTTATTTGCATGTTTGTCTTGAACGTCATATATTTTGCCAAATACAACAAACACCCAATAGCGAACACAAATAGTCATGTGAAGTGCCACCTTTAGACTCAATGTTTTTTTTTGTGACTCGGCGGGTCGCAATCACTGTATATTGCCCCCTAGGAGCGATTCCAGCGGCAAAGGCAACCTCGATTTAAAAATATTGGCTCTAGTTCGAAGGATAGACGTTCTGATTGCGTCGCGCGAACGGAAAACCAGAAATGTTTTAATTTTCGCATTGCATTGCAGACGATCTTGTCGACAACAATCTCTCGTTGATGATCGTCAGCGCTTCGTATTTTAAGGCGGCTTGGCTGCGCCCGTTCGACAAGGAGGACACAAAGCCCGAGAAATTTAAACACGAGGACGGTTCCGTGTCGATAATGCAGGGAATGCACGAGGCTGGCGTCTACGGCATAAAACATTCGCAGCTGCTCAAAGCCAAACTGCTCAGCATGCCCTACAAAAGCACCGTTAGTTAAATTCGTACAGTTGTTTAAGTTTTAATCAAGCGTTCATTAAAAAAAAAAACAAGCTCATAGGGGAAGTGAATGATGACATAGTTGATATCAAGAATGCGCTGACACTCAACGAAATACGCACAGTTATATGTGTTATATAGTACTTTGACAGTTATACGATATTATAAAACTATTGAATAAATCAATGTCACTTCATTTAAATTTTAATCAATCGTTCACTTCATGGGGGAAGTGAATGATGACAAAGTTGATATCAAGAATGCGCTGACACTCAACGAAATACGCACAGTTATATGTGCTATATAGTACTTTGACAGTTATACGATATTATAAAACTATTGAATAAATCAATGTCACTTCATTTAAATTTTAATCAATCGTTCACTTCATGGGGGAAGTGAATGATGACAAAGTTGATATCAAGAATGCGCTGACACTCAACGAAATACGCACAGTTATATGTGCTATATAGTACTTTGACAGTTATACGATATTATAAAACTATTGAATAAATCAATGTCACTTCATTTAAATTTTAATCAATCGTTCACTTCATGGGGGAAGTGAATGATGACATAGTTGATATCACGCATGCGCTGACACTCAACGAAATACGCACAGTTATATGTGCTATATAGTACTTTGACAGTTACCTATACGATATTATAAAACTATTGAATAAATCAATGTCACCTCATTTAAATTTTAATCAATCGTTCACTTCATGGGGGAAGTGAATGATGACATAGTTGATATCACGCATGCGCTGACACTCAACGAAATACGCACAGTTACATGTGTTATATAGTACTTTGACAGTTATACAATATTATAAAACTATTGAATAAATCAATGTCTCATATAGATCATACGCGTGTAAATGTATGTATGTATATCTTTTGCCCCTACGTTTTTCGCGTTCAAGGTTATATCTCCCCGCTTTTGAATAATTTCCCCTTTTACGTCACGGAAAATGTCAAGCAGATATGTCGCTAAAGAAGTTTCACTTAAAAAAAACTGGGTGCGTGTAAATCTTGCGCGTCTGAAGTGAAACTTCATCGATAACTGCCAGTCATTGCAAACAATTATTTCTGATGGTTTTTCAAGTATTAATGAAGTTTATAATTTTGTTTCAGGTAACGGGTAGTCCGTTCTTTTCAATGGTGATAATATTTCCTGATCGATCAATCAGAGAAACGCTCAATTTTCTCGATTTCGATTCTTTGAAAACCGAAATTCCAAAATCAGTTTCACAAGTCGAAATTTGTATTCCAAAATTTGTGCTCGAAAATCGCATTTCTTTGAAATCCGCTTTGAACAAGGTTAGTTAGTCTCTGTGTTTGGATTTACTTAAATTATAGACGCTAAACAACTGACGCGGGCGATTTGTAATCGTGTTCGGGACGGACAATAAACTAAAAAAAAAACCCCTTTGCACTCCGGGAGTGCCGGCGGAAGTGAAAACTTGAATATTAACGTCTTACGAATTTTCAATCAAAATGGTTTGTATCATAGATTGCATTTTTATGTACGATATTTCAACGCTAGATGTCTAACGTTGTATAAATAAAAGTTATCGTCTTACGCATTTTTGATCAGGACACGTGACCCTGACGATCTGACGCGAGTTTAACATTTTTTATCCATTACAAAAAAAGTGTACAACGCCGCTAAAGAAGTTTTCACTGCAAAAAAGAGTGCGATTGCTAAAGTTCGCACGGTAGAAGTACAACTCTTTAACTCCCGATCACTTAAATAAAAAATTCTGTTTGAAAATGAAGTTTCACTAAAAAATTCTTTTAGGTTGGATTATCGAAGCTATTTTCACAGAGCTTGGATTTGTCTAGCTTAGCCGAATCTAGCATCGGACAACTGTATCTGAACGACGTACTTCAGGTAACCCATTTTGAAGTGGACGAAACAGGTACTACGGCGTCAAGTGCAACCGGTGAGTTCAGTTCTAAATTTTTGTCGAATATTTTAATGTCCTATGCCCGTCTTCTCGAAGGACAGGTACGTAACTGCTTTTTGAAAAGACTATGCGAAAACATTTTCTCTTATTTTCGGCACGCATTCAAAATCTTAAATTGTTGTGTTTTAACTTTAAGCCAAGAAGTTGGGTATAACATACTTTTTTAAAAAATCGAGTCATAAGTAATAAAAGATTTAATATTTATTTTTGCAGAAATGAGAATTGGATTCAGAAGTCTCTTTGTCCCGGAAGTGTTCATTGTTGATCGGCCATTTTTGTTTGCAATAATAGAGACCTCGACAAATTTTCCAATTTTTTTGGGGAAAATCGAACGTGTATAATTTAGTTTCAGTGAATTAATTTATATAAATAAGATTCATAATATGCAAAAAAATGTTATGAATTTTTAATTTGTAGGATATCTTTAAATTAATTTAACATTTTTACGACTGCAAAGTGGACAATTTTAAATGTATTTTTTTATAAAAATAGTAAAAAAATAAATAAACAAAAAATGGAAAGTTTGGTGATCGTGAAAAATTTAGATTTTGAGTTCTTGGCGAATTTACAAAAAAAAAACACTGAGCGCGAAAAAAGTGGTTTTTAAATAAATTGCCACGTCACAATATTTGACGTTCGATTATATACAATAATTATTCAGAACGATATGAAGACATAAATTAACACTTTCTATTAAAAACATTGTTTCTCTTTATTAAATAGCAAGGTATATACAGAGTTGTTTACATAAAAAAAAAATGAAAAATGAAGCTGACGTGATATATGTCCGAACCATTACAAAGAAAATAAACAAATGCACAGTATTCTAGTGCAAGTGATGTACCAAGAGATGGCAGACGCGTACATTGTATTAAAGAGAAGGCATGTGCTTACAGATTATTATGAATCGGGTGGTTAAAAAAAAATTGTCCGCGCTAATCAAAAGCTCAGATGAAATTAGTCAGTAGAAAAAAATTAATCTATTTCAGTGACCCAATTTTGGGTCAGTGGGGGTGAAACTTCTTTATAGTAGCGAGTGATTAGGTAAAGCGTAACGGAAGAAGTGGTGGGGATGAACACAATCGTAGCAGAAGACGTTAGCAGACACTCTTTTTCGACTTAAATGAAAATCTCACGTCAACTTTTCAATTCAGAGAATATATTAGGTATTACTAGCGGTCCCGCCCGGGTGCTAAAGAACGAATGGCGGGGGGGAGGTACATGAGTATGCCAGTTCATCTTAGTTTACCGAGATGAACGTTGTGCCCAAATTTCATGATGATCGGAGTTACCGTTCAAAAGTTTTTGTCGGACGGACAAATTTTGAGTTATATTTTTCATTGATGCTCCGCTCCTATTGGTCGTAGCGTGATATTATATAGCCTATAGCCTTCCTCGATAAATGGACTATCCAACAAAAATAAATTTTTTCAATTCGAACCAGTAGTTACTGAGATTACCGCGTTCAACCAAACAAACAAACTCTTCAGCTTTATATATTATTATAGATAAAAGATAGCTATAAAAAAATATAAACAGAAAAAAGTGATGAAAACAGAAAATTCGCTCTAGGTATCTTTAAAACTGTTCAATTACAGACTAAGTTGCGATTTTATTTATTTGAATTAATTGAGCTAACGTCTGTATAATTCATTAAAAAAACAACTCTCACAGTATGTGGATTTTGTAATCCGCTACTATATATACAGACAGCGGACTACCATACCATATTATATGTAAAAATATATTATAAACAAAATCTTCAGCTTTATATATTAGTATAGATTAGAACAAATAACGTTTGAAAATTTCTATATAAATCTCACATTTAACAAAACCTCAGCAAGGGTTGAGGAGGTGTCCAAAGTTAAAAAAAAAATATCTCACGTAATTAAGGGACGTTATATTTTCAAATGATCAATTTTTCCCGCCATCCAAAACGAACGTATGTATGTAATGCACAATATAAGCTCATAAAATGTTGTCGAAGCAAGGAAAGTCCATTACCGAGAAGCAATACACATAAATTCCAACTAGCCTAGTTATGTGTAACGCGTTACGGGCGGGTCTCGAACTCCGAGAGACTGACTACAACGGAATTACCCCTCGTCACGTTGCTCAAAAACACAACCCTTTATTAACTTTGTCCGTTTAACCCGTCGCCGCGATGTTCAACTCTCAAAGCGGTTTCATAAACAGCCGAGCGTCGTCTTATTATCGTTCGAAAATCGTTTTGGACGTCACGCGTCAAGCTGTCAGCTTTGGCAAAAAAAAGAACTATTCACAAACTCGTCCTCAACTATTTCGTGTTCGTGAAGTATTCTTTTCTCGTACGCTACAATGGTGGAAGAACGGAACTGTGTCCCGTTGCTCCCACCGTTTAATGGTTGAAGCAACGTTAATATTCCCGCTCTTCCACCATATCAGAACAACTTATCAATACACCGCAATAAACATACTAAAATGTAACAGGACCTCTGTCTGTAATGTAATTTCCTTGTTTGTTTTTATTTATTTTTACCCGACTACAGCTAAGCCAAAAGGAAGGGTTATGAGTTTAGCAGTTTATGTATGTATGTTTGTATTTATGGGTGTTTCGACGTAGCGCCTAAACTATTCATCCGTTTTTGATAAATAAGGTGTCAATCGATTCGTTATTATAGCCCGGGTAACATAGGCTACATTTATTTTTTTAAATTTTGTTCTCAGAAGGGAGCAAATTGAAAACAAATAAAAAATAAGTTCAAAAACTAAAACCCGACTACTGGAAAATATGAAACAAGAAAATATTCTCGTCAGAGGATAGCCGTGGTCGTATGCCATCTCATATATATGAGGCCCCTCTCGATGTATAGCGTGATGCACTTTGCCCTGGAGCTTATGATCGCTTACTACTGTTAAAATGTAATGTTTTGTTAGGGTAGGTGGCATATGACCACGGCCATCCTCAGATGAGAATATTTTCTTGTTTCATACTTTTCAGTAGTTGGGCTTTAGTTTGGTAAAAAACAGAAATTAATGTACAAAGAAGGTTACATAAAGTATTATAACAAGTTAGATAATTTATCATACAAATTCAAATTAGGTAGATTCACAGTATTCACACAAATCATTTTGCTTTTTACCAAACAGCTTTATTTTTTTTAAACATATTTTTGTTTGTATTCGCATCATTCGATAATGACTCGGCCGATTTTGATGGAATTTGGTAGACTCTCGATTGGCATCCAAACTTAAGTCACGGATAAACGCTAGTTGAAATATCAAACGCCGTGTCGAAAGTAGCCAGAAAGGCCGCAGGCAAAAAATAAAATCATTCTCGGCGACGGCGTACACACAATATATCGAACAGTCTCGGCATTTCACGAGCTGGTAATACAGAGGACTGTAATTGGAACAGTAATGTGATCGGGATTTAGTCAGGTCCCACTGTCCCAGTACAAAGTGCTATGATTTCCCAAAAGTACTGAGTGCGCAGCTGCCCGCACCACGACGCACACGGCTTGTGGATACGGGATACGGGACACCGGCGGTGATTACGAATAATATGCATATATTATGAGCTTCACTGTAGTCGTATCTGAAGTGTGATCGGTGAACGATGTAGGGTTGGTCGCAAGCCGAAACGATGCGGAATAATTACAGGTTTCTGATTGGTTTAATTTTCTCGTCGTCACAGACTTAGTCATTCAGCTGTTATTTGAAGATACGATAAAAAAGAACTGACTGTCCGGATTTCATTTTATCTCAAAACTCGCTTTAAATAAGTTTCTTAATTGAACAGTATGTGTCATTACACAATCCATTGTTAGATTAATAAACATTTTCAGTGACGAATCTCTCGATAAAAACGATTTGTCGCGTTCAATTGGGACACGCGTTAGCTTCAGTGTGTGGCCGACTTCAGGTCAAGGGCCGTCAATCTTGAGCAGTACGCGACATCTACGGTCAACAATGGACAATTACGCGTTTATTGTGGACTATTATTTTAAACGACAAAAGACAACAAAACTGGACGCTAGACGTTCTTATTGTATTCATTGTTGCTATGCAACTAACGAAACTTTATAAAATTTGTTTTTCATAATTTTTAGGTCACTATAACGCGTATGACGTAATAATAGTAATAATAATAATAATAATCAATAAAAAATATTCAATTCGCTGTGTTCCATGACGAGAAATAAAAAATTATATACGACATCCTCAACTAATCTGACTGGACTAACTGAATGGCTATTAACACATTGTAACATATAAACTGTTTAATTTACTATTATTATAATTATCAGGGGCGCCGACTCCGTGGGTGCTCGGGTGCTCCAGCACCCACGAAAGGTAAATAGTGGGTGCCGAGCACCCACGACTATGAATATCTAAAATAATTCTCGTTATCATCTTTTAACAAACGCGATCTAAATAATATACCTAAATAATATAAGTACCTACGTAATACGCGCTATATGTATGCCTATAATATTTGAGGAGTTTTCTCAACTCCTCAAGGATCCCATCATCGGAAATGGATTTTGAAAAAAATGGGACCAATCTGGAGGTGTATCCTTACAAAATAAAAAGAATTTTCAAATCGGTTCATAAATTACAGAGTTCTGAGTGAACAAACATAAAAAAAAGCTGGAGCACCCACGGGAATTTTAAAAACCCGGCGCCCCTGATAATTATTATTATTTTATTTTATTTTTATTTTCTTTACCAGACAGCACAATATACCTAAACAATTAGCTCGTAAGAATCCCTACCCTAGAACTGGCATTGCCAAGTTGGGTAGGAAAACTCAATAAATATTGTATTCAAATCTTTGATTAACGTCTGATTAGAACTCTTCAATAAATAAAATTATCGACCAATTTTTCAGACAATATATTAACAAAATATAATTAATACATTAACGTTTCGATCCCGATTTGGATCTTCTTCAGAATGGATCTAAAAATATAAAAAATAATTAATACTTATTTAGTTTCTATTTATTTTTAACGAAATTCGTGAAAGATTTTTTTAATATTGAAATATTGAAAATTATTATTATTTTTTTTTTTCAATATTTCAATATTAAAAAAAATCTTTCTTGCTCTCATTGTAAATTTGACTGTCTATAAAATTGGTTCTTAGGCATTTTCATACGTTTAACTGAAAAAAATTAACAAAACTTTAAAACTTCTATACTTCTAAAGACAGTTTTATATTAGTAGATCAAATTTTTGAGAACATGACAAAAAGAAAAACAAAATTGTTAACATGGTCTGGTGAGGTACTTTTCATTTCTGAGTTCAGATTTTTGGTGCCCCCTGAGACGTGATGCCCTAAGCAATTGCCTACTTTGCTTATAGGCTAATCCGGCACTGATTTTTACAAATATTTACTAGTGTTGTCTACGCGACGGAGATAGGACAAAGTAAGATTATAGATTCGACTTTTAAAAAATAGCAAAACAAAGTAGAGTTGACAACGAATGTATATTTTATCAGTCCAACTCGACTAGTGGAGAATGGTGACGATGTGAACGGAACCATGTAATTCATTTAATATTGTTAATAATTCTGATATAATATTTGAATGAAAATTATTTCGAAATTGTATTATTTGATCGTTTAATCTGAACAGTTTAACAGTAAATGTGATTAATTACGCATTAATCGACAACCCTATTATTATAAAATTTCTATCTTGCAGACGTAGCTGTCGGGTGATATTAAAACCTCCGTTGTCACTTTTGACGTGATAACGTCTTATAAATTGATGAAACACCAGCTGCACGCACGAAAAAGTGTAACGTTCGGCCGTAACGTTCCGCCTGACCCTGTGCGTGCAAGCGAGAGCGCAGTAATGTATTATTAAATATGATATTCGAGCGGAATACGTTATCACGTAAAACTATATTTAAAAAAAAAGACTGGTTGCACTCCGGGAGTGCCGGCAGAAGTGAAAACTTGAATATTACCTCTACTCTCCATCCGTCTTACGAATTTTCGATCAGGTCACGTGTCCTGACGCGAGTTTAACATTTTTTACCCATTACAAAAAAAGTGTACAACGCCGCTAAAGAAGTTTTCACTTCAAAAATCTACCGTCTAAGTGTCTACTGTTTACCCAAGTGGCATACGAGCAGTAACGAAAGTGCAAAGAAAGGGGGCGTTCACAAATCACGTGAGGCGTTTAGGGGAGAAGGGGGTCGAGTCGAACCTCACCCAATCTCACGTGGGGGAGAGGGGGCGTCTCGGCAAATCACCGTTACTACTTTCGGCGAACGCACTGTACAAAGTTTGCAGTATAATACGCGCCACAGATCTAAAAGGTTCGGAAGTTAGTCACAAACAGCGTCGCAAAGGCACATTTTAGAGCCGTTGATACTCCCACCACCTTCCAGCTATCTGCACGGAACGTGCGCTCGTCGGTGATTGGCCGTGATCGCTCGTTGCCTTTGTCACTTGTCGCTTTCCTGCTTTAAAGTACAGTCGAGTACGCTATTGTCAAGTTGTTATTGCTATGCAAGTTTTGTAGAGTTGCGAGTTTGTAGTTTTTCAACAGACTGTACAAGCGCAAGCCCGCATTCGCATCTAACTTCCGAGCCTTTTAGATTAGTCGCGCGTACTATACGAGACGATTGAGAACACAGAAAATTAATGAGTGCAACAAGGAAGATATATAAACAAAACGAGTAGCGCGACGAAGATAGAATGCAATCGTGGCCTTCTAAATTAAATTACCATGAAAAGAGGCCAAAGCAATCGTTGATCTTCAATGATTTTCACAACAGTCGGTTCTGCGATGCCTAAAATGCTAGTCGTGCATCAACTGTTTGGAAAATTAGACTATCGGATGTTTTCTAGGCCGACACGATCTGAGTTTGGCGGCAATAATCGATGATGTCGATGCGCGATTGTTGAACGTACAATACCTATACGTACGGACAGACTCCGGCTCCCCAATGATTACGGACAGCATTATTTAGTATTATTGTGTGTTGAATTTACAATACAGCACACACGAGCGGCCATCTATACGTATGATTCGACCGCAGATGGATAGACGGAACATGTATGTAAACATATTGTTACAAGCGCCGACCGCGACTGGATCCCAGCGATTTCAACAACGACGCGGCGAATTGGATGAGAGGAATTCTGAACGCGAGAGAACGGCCGGGCGTTTCTCAATGCGGGGCTCATCTATATGCAAATGCCCCCGGTTCCTGGTTTAAATCAGTACGACTGAAAAAATGAACAGATACATTATGACAGATTTTGAAATTCGGTTCTATAATGTATCTATTCTATAATGCATCATTGCAGCAATAAATTAAATTTTAATGCAAATTGTTGCAATTCTGTTTTTCTATTTTGAAGTAATCGCGAAAACACTCGTGACGTCACGCCTTAGTGACAGTTGACATTAAATGTTGTATTTATGGGTGTAGAGCTGTCGTGCAGAGGTGTTTCGTATAGGAAGGTATGTAAATTTACGTAACGATATGATTTATATTAAGTAGGTACTTAGTAGTAAAAATGATATGGCTTTCTTCAGTTGAATTATAACTAACCTATGGCATAAGTGTTATAAAATATCACAAAAACACTAAAAGACAACAAATCAACTAATTGAATGATGCAGAAGATAATAATCGCAACAAAAATTTAAGCAACATGGTGATTATTTACTTCAAGTGTTTATATTCTCTTTGATTTACGAAGGTGTGACGTCATTCGGTGTTTCATATAGTTTTATTTTGTTAAAAATCTTATTAATCTCAATGTTTATATTAACACTGGGTCAATTTTGAGAATTCTTTTAAACATATAATTTTCTCTAAAACAATTTATTTTTTGATATTTTTATACTGTCATCATGCCTATTGTGCCAGATCCGAACAACCCCGGTTGTTTCCGGCGTCTTAAAAATAATAATAATAATAATAAATAATAATAACTGCTAGAAAATTGTCAGACAAGAATGATCCTTTCTGCACAAAACTAGGGATGTAGAATAAAAAAATTAACCTTTGAGACGGAGTACCCGATAAGACAGCGTGTACAACCCTTGCATTTATAGGATATTTAGCAGTGTATAGCTCAATGGTTTATGGTCAATCAGTTCAGAGCGTTCGAAGCTTAGAAATCGCGAAAGCTGTCGTTTGCAGCCAAACTATGACGGATTAAGAAAGTGTTTTTCCTTCGCCAGTTAAGTTGAGAGTATATTTTAGCTCAGTGGTTTATGGTAACGAAGGTTAGAGAGATCGAAACTTAGAAATTACGAAAGTTGTCGTTTGCAGCCAAACTGTGATAGATTAAGAGAGTGTTTTTTTTTCTCCTTCGCCAGTTAAGTTGAGAGTATATAGCTCAATGGTTTGTGGTCACGAAGGTTAGAGAGATCGAAGCTTAGAAATCACGAAAGCCGTCGTTTGCAGCCAAACTATGACGGATTAAGAACGTGTTTTTTCTCCTTCGCCAGTTAAGTTGAGAGTATATAGCTCAATGGTTTATGGTCACTAAGGTTAGAGAGATCAAAGCTTAGAAATTACGAAAGTTGTCGTTTGCAGCCAAACTATGACGAATTAAGAAAGTGTTTTTTTCCTTCTCCAGTTAAGTTGAGAGTATTTAGCTCAATGGTTTATGGTCACGAAGGTTAGAGAGAAGGAAGCTTAGAAATTACGAAGTCGTCGTTTGCAGCCAAACTGTGATAGATTAAGAGACTGTTTTTTTTCTCCTTCGCCAGTTAAGTAGAGAGTAGGTATATAATATAGCTCAATGGTTTTGTGGACAATAGTCACCAGACTATGGATAAAATATTTATCCCAGTGGCACGTTAGAGCGTGAATTTAACGCAGTATACGCAATTTCAGCCAATTACATATTTTCCCGTTTCATTTTAGCGCAACAATTCCGATGACTTCTATATAAATGAAACAATATCATATAATATGACATACACGACGGGTTTTCGATTCGATGACTTTTTGTACGGTCATATTTCGGCTGACTATTTTCGTTTCGATTTATTTTTTTTTATCAGTTAGATTTGATTGAATTTGTTTTTTGAAGATTTTAATGCAAGAAAATTATAATTTAAAACCACAGGTTAAAACCGATTTTTTAGGCTTGTAGGTTTTCAAGACCGGCGTAGTTCTAAATCTTCTTGGTTTCCGGGCTTGTAGGACGCGGTTCATTGATATTTCTACCTTAAAATAAAACAAATTAAAAACGTGTTACGAGAACGCATTACAGAAGTGAAACTTCTAGTTGCAAATCATACGATTGCATTTGGATAAGTGGAAAAAATGTGTTACGAGATAGTTTCACGTTCAGATATTTCGTGTGTACAAGTTAATCTGAACGTGAAACTATCTCGTAACACATTTTTCCACTTGTCCAAATGCAATCGTATGATTTGCAACTAGAAGTTTCACTTCTGTAATGTGTTTTCGTAACACATTTTTATTTTTTTCGCAGGTTTACTGCAAATATTGTTTTTTTAGCTCAAGTATTATTCTGATAAATTAGTCGAAACCTTTATATATAATATAGATATACTTATAAAATAATAATTAAAAAAAAAAACAAATCTAAACGGGGCCGGGCACGTGATATGCCAGGATTCTACCACTGAGCTACCAATGCTTATAAAAATCATTGTTTATATAGGGTTACTAATAGTACAATTTCGTGACAAATTCTGTTACAGATTTCGTTACATAGGAAAACGAGTTTATTCCCGTTTTTAAAGAAGTATTCACTTCAAAAACACCAAAGGGCCACGGCCTACAAGCCCGGAAACCAAGAAGATTTGACACCGAATTTTTGTTCTAATTTATTACTTTTCGGATTAGAGAACCTAGGGAGAACCTAGGAGAACTGGGGGCCGTACAAAAAGGGCCCCGCTTACACGTTCAGCTATTGGTCCATCTGCACAGCTGATAATTTTTCGTTACAATTAAAAGTAGGTACTTATTTGGGAGTTAACATGAATAAAGCTGGAAAAGTATAGCAGGTGCAGGCTATCGCGTCGCGAGTAAATTATTAAAAGTACAAGATAAACAGTTGAAAAGTGTTTGTCGGGAATCGAACTCGATCGACACTTTTAAAAATACAGCGCATCAACTGGGATCATTGCAGGCATAATAATCTGAGCTTGGGATTAGATTACGAAGGCAGAAGCTTATCCCATCATTGAAACAGTATAGTACATAAGTAGTTATAACTTCCGTGTATCGTGTATAACTCAACAAGCGAAAAAGCGCCGTCTCTAGTCTTGTGAAAGCTTTCAAAGCTCGCTCAACTTGTCACACGTGCACCCATGACCGCAAAGCAAAAGCGCTCAAGTCGAATGTGTAGTAATCTATGTACATAAAATTCTAGTCTGAAAAAAGTTGGTCGACAATTTTATTTATTCGAAGAGTTCTATTCAGACGTTAATCAAAGATTTGTATAAAATTCTAGTCTTCCAATTTTGGCCGCGCTAATCTCCGAAACCATTGAACCGATTTTAATGATATTTTGTAAATGTGTCTTGTTTGGTGCAACTTACGCTACAGGATAGTTTTTATTAAATATTTCGTACAAAATTGCAGTGTTTTGTCAAAAAAACTGTTTTAGTAACATGTAACGACATCTGATAGAATTTACTCAAAGATACTAGTTCAGAAGCAAACAAAAAAAAACTGTTTTAGTACCAAGTAGCGACATCTGTTATATTTCGCTCAAAGCTATTAATTCAGAAGCATACCTGGTAGAATTTGCTCAAAGTTATTAGTTCAGACGCCGAGCCGCAAACATTTTGCTAAAATATATAAGTATATCGCACCCGGGTGAAACCGGGACGGACCGCTAGTTGTATAATAAAAGAAAGTCACGATCCGCTTGTATAGACATGAAAACGGTATTTTGTCACGTGGGCAACATCGGCAGACGTCGTAAACAAACATGGCGTCATAGTGTGTGTTCTGTTCAGAGACAAGAAACGTTCACTTTTGTTAACATTCGAACTGTCCCTGCGCGCGCACTAAATCCATCTATAAATCTAGCTTCAAAACCGTCACAACTTGAAACCTATAGCAGCGAAATCAAGCAGCGGATTCCGCCTCGTGGAAACAAGTTGGGGGATACCGCACTCGATGACCAACTTGATGTAAGCCAACTAAGTCATTTTGATTATTTCGCGTTGATCTCCACTCGGGCGAAACCGGGCCCGAAAGGTGGCTCTATCTATCATATATATTAATACGCTAAGGTTAAAGATGTTTGCCTCCCTTTTTATAAAAAACCTCACAATTTCTCCACATAAATTATATATCATTTTACAGATAATTGCTTGCTCTACTGACATCGACAACTAAAAAATTTATTATTGCTTTTGTTTTTGTAAATTAATTAAAATACAGCAACGCTGAACAACGTCTGCCATCTAACGACTTTAATTTTGAAACAGCGAGCAATGCTGAACAACGTCACAGCAATGCTGCATGATGCCATCTAACGGCTTAGCTCAACGCTTTTGCTAATTGCGCCCCTATATGACAATTTTAGTAAAATATTTCTTCGATCTGTCATCTGAGCTTCATATTGTAATACAACAAAAAAAAGAACGTTATAAGCAGTGTGCAAAATTAGAAACGAATTGAATACCTGCAATCATAATTAAAAAATAATTTTGTAAAGTGATAATTATTATACTTATTTAGTGCCAATAATTCGCACAGGTCACACTAGTCATTATTTATTATAGTATTGACGATATAAGCTATTTTGTCACTTGGACCGCAGATATAACCGATATATTATATTATGTACGTTCGCTGTATGCGAGTGTGAGAACACACACACAAACACACACTCACTCTCTCATTCACTCGCTGTTGCGATGATTTGGCGCGCGAAGAACAGTCGACGAGCGCAAAGCTTTACAGTTGTAAACAGTTGAACGCGAGCTTCCGTGCTGTCTGTGTCGCGATTGTCAATTGTTGAACAGCTGACGTATACCGCCGCTCTACGTACAGTATTTGCGCGCGGGAAAACTTTGAAAGTTTGTAAATAACTTAAAAGTTTTCGGAAAAGTTTCATTTTTAGCTAGTTGGTGATGTTTGTAAGATAGTTTTCGGTTTTGTTTTTGTAAAGTTTTTTTTGTTTTGTTTTATACGATTTTTTTTATTGTTTTCTGTAGTTAGTTTTGTGAAGGGATTTGCGTAACGTTTTTATCTGGTTTCGATGTATTAAGGGTAATATTTTGGCACACTTGAATATGACTCCAGCCTTTCGAAAATTATATTAATAGAAAACGTTTTCCAATAATTTAAATATTTTATACGCAAATGAAAATTAAATAATATTTTTGGACGTGAATATTGTTTTCCAGCAGTATATTATTTTCAATGCTTAAAAATGAACTGTTAGTAATTATTTTTAAAATTTTGTATTAAAAAAAAAAAACAACAACAATAGAAGGTAATAGAAATATTTAGATAATCCCAAAATTTTTAAAATGTTTTTTAAAATTTCAACAAAAGAAAATAATTTGTTAAAAAAATTTTATATAAAAAATTATTTTGAAATTATTAGAAAAAAATAAGATATTAAAAAAACTAATTAATCGATCAGGTTACTGACAGTTTTTAGGCTATTAGGTATCCCTTTTAGTAGAAGGACAAAGGTAAAAGTAGGATCAAAATTGGTCTGTAGTTTTTGAGAGACAAACAGACAGACCGACAAAAATTCAGAAAATTGTTTGGTTTCGTACAAACTCAAACATTAAAAGTTGTTAAAATCTTACAAATTATTTTAAACAAAGTTGTGATTTTTTCCATTGATATTGATTGTTAAAAACTACAAAGTATTAAAAATTCTTGTCAATATTAAGTAGTATTTGTTTTCTTGTCGTGCCCTTAAATCTGTTTTGAATTCTTTATAATTTGCCGCAAAGTTTTCTAGCATAATTTGTTAAACAAAAAAAAAGTACTTGACACTGGCAATTAGGTGCAAAATTTAAATTTTAAATCTGAAAGAAAATATGCAAATGTCTTCCTTTTATAAAAGCGGATTTTTGTGTGTTGACACATTTTTAATATTTACTTGAAAATTTAAAAAATAGATTTATGTTTTATAAAAAAATGTTTTTACAACATTCTTTGTTTACGATTTAATTAAAGTTTAAATAAACTATAAACAGTTAAAAAAACAGTGTTGATTTATTAAACATTTAATTGTGGTGTTATTTTAAGAAGTTGATTAATTGTTAAAATATACTGTTGTGATTACCTCAATTGTTGCTGTCAGAAATTTATAAAGGTAAGCAAAAAAATATTTATTTTGTTTTTATCTTGAAAAAAAAATTGGTTGTCTGTAAAGTCGGTTTACGGACGATAGTTTTACGTGATAACGTATTCCGTAATACATAACCTAAATTTATATAATAATTATAATAATTCGAATCTATGATATTGCATCTTTCGCTTCAAATTTAGGTTAATTTTATTTATTAAAATTACTCACCACCTATAATATAATTGTTTTTTTTAACTTTCTTTCTTTCGTATTTATTTTAAGTCTCAAAGATTAACTGTCATAATATTTTAAAAACAATTGTTTCATTGTTTAGGTATATAAAATTCCAAAACCTACTTACAATATTTAAGTATTTTCATACGTCAAAAAATTGATTTTTATAATGATAAAATTTGTATGAAAACGATTTTTTCGAGAGATGAGACCTAGCTAAAACGATTTTTTGCCCCCCAAAATCCCTTTTCAGTAAATTTCATCCAAATCGTTAGGGCCGTTTTCGAGAAAAGCACGCACAGGGTCAGGCGGAACGTTAGGAACGTTACATTTTTTCGTGCATGTAGTCGGTGTTTCATCAATTTATAAGATTGGTGATTCATCAATTTATAAGACGTTATCACGTCAAAAAAAATTTAATAATCTTGAAAAACAAAACATGCCAACAAAGTTCAATTAGAAAAATTATATGATCGCAATCCAAGGTCATTGTTGAATCAGTCTTTTTGACAATGCTTTCTGTAATCCGGCATATAAACTGTTTTCAGTGTTTGTTGAAGATTGCTCTCAAAATATACGTCCAATTATAAAATTGTTATGCTTAACGAAAAGGTTTAATTAATAAATATTTATATCTCCAAGATATGCGCAAAGTATTCTTTGTTATTTTTTCTCAGGAAAAAGATAAAAACGAAAGTATATTTTAATAATAAACCCCGAAGATATTTCCTTAGAAACTAAGTAATTTGCTGTGAAATATCTCATTTTTCTAGAACATATTAATTTTCTTTGACGTAAGACAACGAAATTTTGTCGGATAATGAAAGTAGAAACATACACACAGATTCTTTATTGCAGTGGCGTTCCGCAAAATTTTTGTCAGTCGCAATGGTTTCGAAAGATTATAATTTTATTACTCCAAGAACATACTACAATGTATAGGAGAAGTCATCGCTTACAAAAAACATTTAAATAATGTAAAATTTACATATTAAAAAAATCACTTAAAGAATAAAAGCAGCTATTACTCAAAAAAGCTCTAAGCCTCTTTTTAAAGTGATGAACGTTAGGTGCGTTTTTAATATCATCTGGAATGGTGTTGAATATTTTACTACAACAGTACATTGGGCTTTTTTGATATAATGTTAATTTTGGCGTATTAGACACTAATTAATTATGTTTGTGTCTTGTCAGGTACTGGTGAATACGTACTGCATTTCAAATTGAATTAAGAGTTATTCCATAAATAGATAGATAGATAGATAAGAAACTTTATTCTGTTAATACTGTCAAGACAGTGTAGAATGCGTCAGTTACATATATAAAATGAAAATTTATGATTAAAAAATTCCTCAACAGAATAAAAATTTGTCTCTAATAAAATAGATTTTAATTTTGACGTGATAACGTCTTATAAATTGATGAATCACCAATATTATAAATTGATAAAACACCGGCTGCATGTACGAAAAAGTGTAACGTAACGTTCCTAACGTTCGTAACGCGTAACGCATAACGCATAACGTTCCGCCTGACCCTGTGCGTGCTTTTTGCTAATTTCTCGCTCAATTTAAATCAGATCGGTTTGAAACCAGTCTTAAACGAAAGAGGAGAACATTTTACATAGATTTCGTATAACAGAATTTGCCTAAACAGTTTTTTTATACAAATTTATATAGAAAAATATTTTATACAAATTTATATAGAAAAATAGCTGTATAAATGCATTGTTGTCTATTGCATGGCGCGCGCGCAACGCGGTCGGTCGTCTTTGTTTGCCGTACATGGAAATTAGAAAATAACGTATGTCTTGTCTTAACATGAAAACGGCTGCATTTCTAATGTTTATTTTTTGACATTAGTATTTTGTGATTTGCAAAGCCTTCTAAGTTAACTATTGGAATAACTAATTATTATTAGAACATAATACTTTGTAAGTTGCAAACGTCACTTTTGACATTTCTTATCATTCCGACACCAAGGATAAGCGGATTGAAACCAAATTTTGGGATGTTTAGGTTATGTATTACGGAATACGTTATCACGTAAAACTATCGTCCGTAAACCGACTTTACAGACAACCAATTTTTTGTTTAAATTTTGTAGCCGGTAGATTCGTGATTTCAGGGGGCAACTTATCGAAAATTTTCAACATATCATTAGCAGGGCCTTTGTTCACAGTAGTTAATGACGTGTAGTCTAGTCTAAAGTTTGTTCGTGTTCTTGTGCTGTATGTGTGACTAGTAGTATTTCTAGAGAAAAGATTAAAATTAAATTTGACAAAACTTGCACATTCTAGTATATAAAGGTCATGAAATGTTAAGATCTTTAAATAAATTACTATACATAATAACAATACCCTGTCTACGTATGGAAAAAATTACAAAAAAAAGACATAAACTGTATTTCCTATACGCTAGGAAAGTATCTTTGACATGCGATCTTTGCGCCATCTCGTGTTTAGTTTTTTTAAATCTGGTTCACTCAAAACTTACAAACCCATGAAAACCAGCGTTGTTCTTAATTATAAAAAAATATTTACGCACAATGTCAGTAAAAAAATTACATAAATATACATTTTTAATTTCTAAATTTTTTTAATCTTATTTTTGTTAACGATAACAATTATGATATTTGTCATGTATTTAGTAATGATTACAGGCGTAAAATAAAATTTAATTACCCTTGACGACGTACTGCTGCAGTCCATTTTTTTCCTCTCTAATTTTAATTTATAAGAAAATCCAGGAAAACGGTAGAATTTTCTGGATGTTTAGTTGGTGTATCTTTACAATCAACATCACAGCACTTCCGATTTGATAGCTTTTTACCCATTTTATTCCACAATTAATCCTTATTAAAATGCACGTATAACATAATATGACAATAAGGTTTTGGCTAAACCAGAATTAAAAAAAAAAAAAACACGAGAGGGCGCAAATGTCGATTGTCAAAAGATACTTTCCTAGCGTATTGGGCATAGATACAAGTATGCAGTATTTTGTTGAATTTTATTGTAAATTAGGTACATCTGCACCAATTAACAAATTTTGAATATGCTGAAATGACACGCCTATATTTTTTTAATATTAATATTTTATCTAAACTGCAATATGTATTATAAATCCACTTGACGTTTGGGTGACAACCAAAAAATAAATCAAAATGATAGAACAATGTTTTTTGCGTACTTACATTGAAATTTTCTTCCTTAGTTGAATATTTTTTTCGTGGACCTGTAATAAAAAGAATAAGCACTATAGATTTAAAAAATTGTAAGTTAAGAAAATAAATAAGGTGGAATATTTTTATTCGGGCGTTGATTAATTTTTGGACGAGCGGAAATAAGATTAATAAAATAATGTCAAACATTTTAAAACTAAAAGAGATACGCAAGTCTTTATTAGCTCATTAGAATCAACGTTCTTCTATAAGCGTAGTGAATTATAAAAAAATCGTTTTTTGACAATTTTAGAAAAAATGCATTTTATGAAAAAATTGAAATTTTCATTTTTCAAACTGATCATGTTTATAGAAAAAGGCACGCTGACTGTGATAAAAAAAAATTGGTTGTCTGTAAAGTCGGTTTACGGACGATAGTTTTACGTGATAACGTATTCCGCTCGAATATCATATTTAATAATACATTACTGCGCTCCCGCTTGCACGCACAGGGTCAGGCGGAACGTTACGGAACGTTACACTTTTTCGTGCGTGCAGCTGGTGTTTCATCAATTTATAAGACGTTATCACGTCAAAAACTTAGTCCGCCATCTTTAGAAGTCCGCCATATTGGATTTAGAGTGACGTCACTTTATTTTTCGAGTTATTCTCAGCAAGCCCTTTCATTTGATACCCATATTGTAGGAAAGCATAATAAAATTAGTCCGCCATCTTTAGAAGTCCGCCATATCGGATTTAGAGTGACGTCACACAGCTAACCATGCATTGTCATTCAAACTAAACGTGTATACAAATTTTCATCTCAATCGGTTGATGATATCTGCTTCAAAATTACCGAAGGCATTCTAGTCGCTTACTTAGTAACGTCAGGAACGTTACACTTTTTCGTGCATGCAGCCGGTGTTTCATCTTTTTATTTTGACGTGATTCATCAATTTATAAGACGTTATCACGTCAAAAATAATTCTGGACTTTTTTAGTTTAGAAGTTGTGAGAAACTTGAAACGTTCATAGCTTAGCTAGTTCTGCAACGGCGACAAAACTACAAATCCCGGTCAATTTTAGTCGGCCAACTAAATGTTAAGTTGATCGCTAAGACAGTCTGTTAATAATTTAGTGTCTTCGTCGATTAGCCACCTAAGAAACTTGATTTTTTGGTGGGGTGGAGGTTGGGCGCTTAGCCCGGAAGGCGCGGACCGACCATAGAAATGCCGGTGGCACGCGCGAAGGGACAACAAACAACAACTATCGCACATCTGGCGGCGGTGCTTTGAACTTTTTATATACTCTCGGCCCGACTAACACAAGGCGAGCTTGTAAGAAGGACGATGCGGCGCCGAGGGTAGGTCGAAAAAGACGCCCCCCCGAAGGCGATACAACAAGCGATCGAGATGAACTATATGAACTCTTGTAGTGGGACGGTCCCATGTCCTATCGAAGCCGAACAAGCTCCATTTAATCACATGTGATACCTATTACAGACCGAGGTCTCGGATGTGTCATGTTAGTAATTTTTGAAGTGAAAACTTCTTTAGCGGCGTTGTACACTTTTTTTGTAATGGGTAAAAAATGTTAAACTCGCGTCAGGACACGTGACCTGATCGAAAATTCGTAAGACGGATGGAGAGTAGAGGTAATATTCAAGTTTTCACTTCTGCCGGCACTCCCGGAGTGCAACCCGTCTTTTTTTTGTCATTAACACCCCATAAGTAACAAATAATACGCATTGAGTTTTAATGTATCTACATTAAACGGAAAAAAGGAAAATTTTAAACATTAATTTTTTGTAACTATCAAAAATTGGCCTTTCTTTCATTATCAATTTAACTATTTTTGTTAGCATAGTGGCGTCTTGGGCCTACACGGTTTGCTACCCCATAAACTAACGAGAAAAAAGCAAAAATCTTATTTACGAAAAAAATCCAACAGTGTGTTGATGTGGGATTCCCCTCGCAGTTTGCCGCCCCGGGAAATGGCCCTTTTTGGCCCTTGGGTAAATACGCCACTGTTTGTTGGGCCCATTTCGAAATAAAATAATAATAATAATGCGTTTAACGTCCGTTTCTCGACTTAACAAGATGCCATTCGCACCATTACTACTTTCCATCTATCACACTTCCTGTTATTTTCTTCATTTTTAAACTTCCACTTAATAAATAGCAATGGGCGAATGAAGGAGTTTCAGGACATTAGGATAAGGTAGGCAAATTTTGAGCATAGGAGTTTGACAGGTAATCGGCCATGACCTTGAATGAGGAACCATCTCGATGTTTATCTGGAATTAGTGAGGGAAGCCATGCAACACCTCAACGAGATGGCCGGTATAGGAATTCGAACCTGGTACCTCGTGAATGCGAGTCTAGTGCTCTCACCACTACGCCATCCCGCTCGGTTATTTCGAAATAAAAAATTTATCTTGAAGTTTCATGAGCTGAAGAAAAGACATTTTATCATCACTAACTGGTTTTCAGAAACACAGCGACCAGAATTTTCTTTTTAAACAAATTTTAACATTCATAGTTTATTTCGATAATGGAATAAATAAATCATCTCAATTAAATCTGAATTCAATATTCAAAATGTCTTCTTTTCAATACTTATAAAACGAAAATAACCGCAGCAATTTTAACTTCAAACGATTTGAAAACAACTCTTTCAGCGAATGGCATTATTTCGTGTCTTCGAAGGCATCGAGCGTTTCCTGCAACTCACTATTTTTGAAATGGTAAGCGACTGCGGCGATTTTCAAATGTATATCGTCTTGACCAACTTTGTTTAATATAATAGTTGCCGACACGTCCGTGTACTGACAGACTTCAAAGCGCCTCAATTTTAATACTTGGAAAACGGGAAGCGACTGTATAGCGATTCACATACGACCCGTCAAGATTTCAACTTTGAACACAGCTAAGATCTGTCTTGTCTTGTATCGACAGTGGGTACCTATGTCTAACAAAACAGTTACAACACACACACATATAAGAACTTTCTATATGAAGTATCAACGATGCAGTCTTTATGTAAATATATAATCGTCTTGTTCACTCGCACCGTCATAGCTAAACACACACGGCGTCGGTTGTCTCTCTCGCACATCTCGTACGGAGGATTATTTATATACGTCTTTATAAAGTACACACTAGAGAACATAACGACGCGTTGCATTAGTCGAGTAAAACTGCTAGGTATTTTGCATTTGTCGGTAGATGCCCGATCGAAAACGTTTGCAAAACGTCGACCCGTACTGCCACCGTGCAGACCCGTTCCTCCACCACCACATAGATATCGCATCGGCCCGATCCTCCACCATCACGCAGATATCGCGTCGGCCCGTTCTTCCACCTCCGCACAGATATCGCGTCGGCCCGTTCTTCCACCACCACACAGATATCGCGCCGACCCGTTCCTCCACCATCACGCAGATATCGTTGCGGCCCGTCCTTCCACCACATTGAATGAGTGAGCGGGAAATAACCGGTTTCAAAAAGAAGAACTGTTATCGAAATTATGCTCGTAAAAATAAAAGGTTTTTAAAGATTTATTACTCAATAATAGATCAGTTTGTTAGTTAAAAATCTAATTAACTTCCCAAAGTGCTACTTTTTAACAGTTATATTGATAACGTATTAAAAATAACACCAGAATCTGTTAAATCCTGAAAATTATAGACACTTGACAACAAAAGTCATACGTGTTTTTATGAAAACAAAAACTAAAAAAAACTCGAAAAGAATAATTTAAATATATAAGTATAAAAAAACTACAAATAAAAAAAAATTAAGGGTTTGAAACAGCTTTCAAAAAATCATATTGCAAGATCGACAGTATCACCTATACAAAAATGTATTTCATTCACTGCAGACTATAAATGCTCGACAACTAAGGCCGTTAGCTTCTATTTTCATCAAACTGATTTAAACGTGATTCGAACGCACGACAATTTGATCCAAAGAATAGCACGCTAATCGGTACACCAAACCGTTAGGAGAATCGTTTTTCTTATACATTTACCGATTGGGTTATGGAGGCTAAGGAGTTGTCGAGCGTCTATCTGTCGCCTTAATCGGGCAACTTTCTCCCGTTGCACATACAAGTGCCTATTGCAGATTGATCTTTGAATTACACGTCTGCCAGACATGGAGTATAGAAAAGAGAGAACAAAAAAAAAACAACTAAGAAAATTGAACCGGTTCAAAGGCAGCGCTGTGTTCGCCTTGCGTTTAGCCCGTTGTTGGAAGCGGCACAAAGGAAATAGACAAAATATAACCACAATGATACCGGGAATTAAAATGTCTATCCAATAAAAATAAGGTCGAAGACTTATATTGCTGCTGTTTTGTTATCCGGTTAAGTTGCGTTTGTAACAGTTGAAGCTCATTTTAAATACGGGTTTTTGTTTTTTATTAGACTGATTTAAAGTCCGAAACTTTTTTTAAAGTGAAACTTTTATTCTATCGCCCTGAATTTTTCTGGCCGTCTGTTGCATGTCGCATTACAGGCGGCCGCGGAGTAGGGGTAAAGTGAAAGGCGCTCGGAGTAGGCGCTCGGTAGAGCAGCCAAGGCCAATATGGCGGCGCCCATGGTTAGCATCAGCTGACCGTGTAGTATGTATAACACATAGTCAGTCTGTCATGCGGGCAAGTGCTGTACAGTGTTTACATGTTTTTATTCGTGTATTCATGTGAATATTGTTGTTTATAATTAATCGTGATGGATAAGTGTCTACAATCCAATAAAAGTTTCACTTGCGTCGTGGTTTCTTAAAACCACACAACTGTTTTTTTTTAATTTGAAACGATAACATTGCCCGAAGTAAATCATTTAACAGTGTTATTTATGTAAATGAGCAAAACAGAAATTAGGTAAATATTTAATAAAAAAGTATCCAAAACATTTTAAAATTTAAATCGCTACAAGCTCGTTCTCAAAGAGACACGGTTACGTAATGCGGTGCAACTTGTTTAATTGGATACATTTTTTATCAAACCAATTCCGTGTATTTAAAGCGGTTAACATTTAAGCAGTTCTTACTGTGCTCAGAAAGTTCTAAAATAATCAATTCTATTTCGCATGGTATAGGTTGTCTTACGGCGATGACGTCGTAATGCCGGTATTGGCTGGACTGCTCGAATCAGAACACGTCACAAAAAATGTCATTTATCCAATCCTTATCATATTATATTATACTATGTTTCTTATGGCCATCGAACACTATTTAACATAACATTTGTCGAGATGGGATTCGCAATGCAGCTTTGCGTATTTACAATAAAATCCCTATTAAAATTAGAACTGAAAAAATGTCCACTTTTAAACAATCTTTGAAAGAAAAACTTTTAATGTGTAACCTGTATAATGTAAATGATTTCATATTTTAATTTTTTAAACTCTTGACACTATTATGTTCCACTGGAATTTTCAAATAAAGATCATTATTATTATTATTATTATTAAAGATAAAATTACTAATCATGGAACAAATTTATTCGTTACAAAAATCACCAAGTAAATTATCACGTAAAATAGTTAGTTGAAGAATAAATACATACTAAACTATACTCCTTGGTATTTTTTGTTGTATAGTATGATGTTCACCCAAAAATCCGACCGATGGCGTTAGTGTAAACGTCAAAGAAGAAGTTTCATTAAAATAAAAATGTTTTATATTATCCTAACTCAGTTGCATACAAAACTAACTTTAATGTTTTACAACTATACACTTCACAAAGGATTAATAAACAACACAAATAAATTCACAAGAGCAACTGCAGATGTAATACTTCTTGTTTATAGGTTAGGTATTATTATCTATGTGGCGGCCATTATTATTTTCTCAGGCGAATAAATATTTATACCCGAGAATTTGGACAGAATAGATTTATACCTGTAGTAAACATAATTATGCTTAGTGAATTGAATTATCGCTATTTATTCGGAGGAATAAATGAATCGAATAAATGACTACTTACGTTCGGTGAATATGGCCATTAGCCAACTAAGAATATAGTTATATAAAGAAAACAAAGAAAATACGCGTCGAATTGATAACCTCTTCCTTTTTTGAAGTAGTAAAAATGCAGAAAACATTACAAAACATTTGACATAACTGGATTTGTTTTTTTGGCGAAATTATTGCAAAAACTATAAAAATATCACAGCGACAACAAATCGGCGCGGCGAACCGTGCAAACATAAATGCATAATGTGCAGAGAGAGAGAGAGAGGGTAGGGAGAAAGAGAGACAGGACATTAATGCACGCTCAGATGAACGCCTGATGTGGCATTGATGACATGCAGCGAACTCGTGGGGTCCGGTGAACCCTGCAACAACGCAGGCCAGAGCACATAAACCGACCGACGATGTGTCACACGACATGCAACCCAAGCCGCGGTTTTCAATCTGTGCACCGCTCTCGACTCTATACTCCTTGTTTACAGACTCTGACGTCTGTTACATTGTTCAAATTGTTCAGATCTAGAGCGGTGCTTCCGATTTCCCGGCGTTAAGCGCTTGATTTCTGCTCAATCTTAAAAATTCATTGATATTGCAAACTTGCCACCGTTAATTTGTTCATGTTGTTGAGGCGTATTGTCATCTCGATTTATTTACATTTCTTAAATTTTGCAGCGAGCGCTTTATTTCTGCTCAATCGTAAATCTATATATTTATTTGCATTACCTAAATACGTATTTTGCGAACGGTAGCCTGTTGTGCTGATTTTCACCAAGATCTAGGAGTTGTTTGCGTTTCAATATAAACAAGAAAATAAATGTTGTAAGGTTTAAAAGCCCGGAATTCTGTGTTAGATAGTCGCAAACAGTTTTTAAGAAGAGGTGTATTTTATAATTTTCTTTGTAATTAGTCAGTTCCAGTCAGAAATCTATAAAATACGATCTAATATACGTAATGTTAGTTGTATTGCACATACACCGCAATGATCGAGCTTGTGTTTGAACGGAAGTGTCAGCGGTTTTGAAATGAAAAAAATGGTTGTCTGTAAAGTCGGTTTACGGACGATAGTTTACGTGATAACGTATTCCGTAATACGTAATTTATGTTCTATTTCTCCTATCTTCTACATATAATAATTATAATAATTCGAATCTATGATATTGCATCTTTCGCTTCAAATTTAGGTTAATTTTATTTATTAAAATTACTCACCACCTATAATAAAAACTGTTTTTTTTAACTTTCTTTCTTTCGTATTTATTTTAAGTCTCAAAGATTAACTGTCATATTATTTTGAAAACAATTGTTTCATTGTTTATATAAAATTCCAAAACCTACTTACAATATTTAAGTATTTTCATACGTCAAAAAATTGATTTTTATAATGATAAAATTTGTATGAAAACGATTTTTTCGAGAGATGAGACCTAGCTAAAACGATTTTTTGCCCCCCAAAATCCCTTTTCAGTAAATTTCATCCAAATCGTTAGGGCCGTTTTCGAGAAAAGCACGCACAGGGTCAGGCGGAACGTTACACTTTTTCGTGCATGCAGCCGGTGTTTCATCAATTTATAAGATTGGTGATTCATCAATTTATAAGACGTTATCACGTCAAAAAACGGCGGGTGTCGCTACAAGAGCTAATAAGCATACTTCGACAATGTTTCATTTTTTCTACAAGCTTTTATTTAACATCACACGTTTGTCGGCCAGTTTGAGTCAAATCTAGCCGGGAGATTTTGATCTATCTGACATGAAATTTTGCATATTTTATATCGATAACAATACAATAATATCGCATAACTTTTTAACAACCTATTATAGAATCCGTTTTCCATCAAAATCGATCAACCACGTTATCATACCAAATATCTCACAGCAATTTCTCAACAAAATTAAATCACAGTCAGACCCCGTTGTTTTTTGAAGACACATACAATCAAATTAAATCAAAAATTAAAAATTTTAAATCATAACAATATCCACATTTAATAGGTACAATCGTACCTTATTTTACGTTTGTTTTTCTATTCTGTCTGCATGTATATATTTTTTTACCTGTAATTGGACTTTTAGTCTGTTGGTGAATAAATCTATTATTATTATTATTATATTACTAGCTGTTACCCGCGGCTTCGTCTCCGATTGAGACGAAACACGGAGGCATAGTTACTTCTTTCTCGACGTATAGACACCCCTAATAAATTTCAAAATTGATGACATTCACGTGATCAGTGTCCTGACAAACCTTGAAAATGACACCTGTGTTGATTTTTAGACCACTTTATATATATATATATATATATAGATTATTGATTTCGGATTGAAAAGGGTTAAAAAAGGCACAGTATTGTCAGTAATTACAAGTTTCGAACTGTGCGGCCAATAATTGCAAATCAATATGTGTATGATTCGATAATCGTGTTAATTTTAAGGGAACGACATGACGTGTCACGTGATCGTATAGGGCCGGTCAGTGCAGCGGGGTCGGTCCGACGTGAGGCGTCCCAGAGTCCCGTCTGTTGACACGGCGCATAGTGTCCCATATGTTGGACGCATCACTGTGGAACGATCTGCTGCAGTCATCCGCTCATTCGCTCAACACCACCAAATCACAAGCTACAGGACGCTGGCACCTCATATATGGAATTTCAGTTGACAAATTATACCATTTAAAAGGTCAGAAAATGGTCATAAAAGGTCACTTAATTTCATTAATTGGTCATCAATAGAACATTTTTTATTAGCGGTTTAAGTTTTTCAAGGCCATCCAGAAATTCCAGCACCCCATTATTAATTAAATTAAAAATAATGCATGTGCCTCATAGAAAATTGTGTGCTGATAATTGGTCAGCTAAAATAAATAATTGGTCAATCGATTTTCATTAAAAAATCAATAATTAAGTTGTGTTCGCGCTACTCTTATTTGAAATTATATGGTGGAGGTGCCGTGATTATTACCCGTTCTTCACCACATTTCTCAAAAATTTGTCTACACGAATTGGATTCTTATAATTAGCTAAAACACGGTTTTTTTATCGTTGTTTCTGTTTAACAATTTGCACACGTGTTCGATTTATTATTTCTTCTGATTGACTTAAGATCATCTGTGTAAGCTTTTCTACACTTATTCACTGTGCGCCAACATTAGAATAACATGAACACACATGAAATCTTTATCAGAACGCATATGATAAACATTCCACTGTTTAATATAATAATATAACAATGTTTTGTAATTTTAAGCGGCAGCACGTTATAATTGCTTATGTATAAAACAAAGATTAATTTTTGCAATTATCCAACAAAAATTTTCTTTGTTATGTTGAGATAAAAGTTACAATCAACAATAAAAATTTTCTTTACTTATTTGTTAAGTCATTTGAAAACCAGTGTATTTCTTTTTTGAATTCAATGCCGACAAGATGTGGTGAGGAACGGGTAATAATCACGGCACCTGCACCATATTATTTCAAATAAGAGTAGCGCGAACACAACTTAATTATTGATTTTTTAATGAAAATCGATTGACCAATTATTTATTTTAGCTGACCAATTATCAGCACACAATTTTCTATGAGGCACATGTATTATTTTTAATTTAATTAATAATGGGGTGCTGGAATTTCTGGATGGCCTTGAAAAACTTAAACCGCTAATAAAAAATGTTCTATTGCTGACCAATTAATGAAATTAAGTGACCTTTTATGACCATTTTCTGACCTTTTAAATGGTATATTTGGTCAACTGAAATTCCATATATGAGGTGCCAGCGTCCTGTAGCTCCAAATCACATGCGATCCGAAACTATATAAAATTTGTTCTAGTTATAAATTTGTGTCGTAATTCGCGTGCAAAGCGCTTGACACCAGATTGAGCGGATATCAATCGTAAAAAAAGTGCTCTGTAAAATGTTCAATAAACTGACATTTATGTATTTATTTTTTACGAGAGAGTTAGCCCTTGATTGAATACTGAGTAGAAATCAAGCGCTTGGTAGAAGATTGAGTGCAAAACAAGCGCTTGATAGAAGATTGAGCGGAAAGTAAGCGCTCGCAAAAAAATCATGCGGCGAAGAGTTATCTAGTTTCATACCGACATTACAATATCAATGTTGTAACGAATACTACGCTTGTATTTGTTAAGTGCTTGATAGAAGATTGAGCAGACATCAAGCGCTTCATAAAAAAAAGTTCAAATACACAAGGAGGATGTATACGGACAGAATCATCCTGTAGGAAGGTGTGTGTACAGTTCATCCCGGCATCGCCAGTTAATATTAGTGATGTGCCGGATCGTTAAAATGTATATCCGCGGGTACGGATCTGAATACGGATATTTGGTTTCAAGATCCGCGGATACGGATACGGATCTTAACTTTCTTAGAGTACGCGGCGGTAAATATTGCACATCGACCTTTGGAAAGAGACTATCTGTTATGGGAAAAAGTTATTGACCTTTTTAAGCGTTAACTCTCATAACAGATTGTCTCTTTCCAAAGATCGATGTGCAATATCTCATTATAAAGATAGTTGATTTAGTACCTTTGAGTTATGTACTATTAGTATGGTACTCACTACGATAAATGTTTGCAATATAAACGTGCCAAATACGATTTCAAAAAATAAAAAATGGAATTTAACAGGTTTTCATTATTACCTAATCACCTATATATATAAAATTTCATCTATATGGATTGAAAATTAATAAGGTAAAAGATCCGCCAAAAACTAACGGACACGGATCTTTCTTCTCCCTCGGATATCCGCGGATACGGATATCCGGCACATCACCAGTTGTAACGAATACTACGGTTTTATTTATTAAGCGCTTGATATAAGATTGAGCAGACATCAAGCGCTTCATAAAAAAAGTTCAAATACACAAGGAGGACAGAATCATCCTGTAGGAAGGTGTGTGTGTACAGTTCATCCCGGCATCGCCAGTTAATATGTCCATGTGCTGTGTGTATAGAACGGGTCAGGAGCAATCACAGAGTATGGTGCAGACACACCGACACACGCGCGCACCGACTCACGCTCGCACCGACACGCTCGCACACCGAGTTGTAGTACAGTGTTTGTGTTTTGTTGTATAACACATTGCTTAACATATTCATGATGTTGATAGCGCTGTGTAATTGATCACTATCATTTGTTAGGGGGGAATGTTGTCGGCGCTCTCCTCCCGTTCGCTTGTTTGTATTTAAACGCTTGCATTTGTTCAGATCATCATCTGTTTCGGCCGAATAAACAACTGACGGTCGAGTCTCATTAATAAAACAAAAAAGCGTGCGCGAGCCTCAGTCACACAACCTCGCGCGGGAAGTGAAACTTCTTTAGAATTATGAACTCGTTACGTTGATCCGTTTTCCATTTTGCGTATAAGCAAGGTTTTTGTTACACATACAAATATTAAGAGCACTGTGGTTGAAACAAAAATAAAAAAATAAAGAATACTTACTTCTTACCACAACAGCTTTATTAGCGGAACACTAAAGTTTAGTGTTTACTGAAGATGAGAGCATAGCTCCCGAAATGTACATCCGCTAATAAAACTGTTGTGGTAAGAAGTAACTATTCTTTATTTTTTTGATAAAGGTTTTTCTTATATTTTTCCGCCGGCGAATAATTTATCCTTTGACGTCACAGATAATTTTGCTAAAAAAGTTTCACTTCAATAAAACCGTATGGTAATAATGATGAAGTGAATAGGCAGTGATTCCGATCGCATGTGAAAAAAGCGCTATGAAATATGTCATATTATTAAAGTGAAAACTTCTTTAGCGGCGTTGTATACTTTTTTTGTAATGGGTAAAAAATGTTAAACTCGCGTCAGATCGTCAGGGTCACGTGTCCTGATCGAAAATGCGTAAGACGAAAACTTTTATTTATACAACGTTAGACATCTAGCGTTGAAATATCGTACATAAAAATGCAATCTATGATACAAACCATTTTAAATGAAAATTCGTAAGACGTTAATATTTACTTTCGCCGGCACTCCCTGAGTGCAACGGGGTTTTTTATAAAACTATAGACTTATTAGCTAGAGACGCAAAACATTTGTATCTAATTTTATTTAGTATATAAATCGCTGTTGTAATTTGATGAAACAACTTTCCCCTAGGACTGAATGAAAATTGTCTGGAGATTTGCACTCAGTTGTTAAGTGCTCTTAATACTCACGTTGAGTGAATTTAAATTTAACTGCGTTGATTCATTCTACAAAAAATTAACAGAAAAACGCTCTAATATGCATTATACAGGGCCGGCGCTAAAAGTCTTTGTTCTTTGGGGCTTTAACAATTATTTTAAATTATGTTTTTCAACTGATTTGAAATTGACTTTTTGAAGTAAAACTTTTTAGGCGAATTACTAAAACAACCCTAAATTCTAAACATAAAAATGAATGTGTTCCTATACCAATCATCTGATTACGATAAAACTTTGGTGAGGTGTTGTACTTGCGCCCAGGAAGGTTCCTGACAAAAAAAATTAAAAAACTAAAATGTAAAAACATTGTTTGTCGTTGCCGAGCGGAGCGCAGATCCGTGAGAAAAAGTTGTAATACGGTGAAGCCGAAGGCTCCACTTCTGTTGTCGCTGCCGTGTTTCATCTCAATCGCGTGCGAAGCCGCGGGTATCGGCTAGTTATTAATACAGTTTTGGCTCATTCTGATCCATTCATTTTATATGGATTATATAGGCTTGTAGTTATTAATATTGTATTTCAAATGTCGTAAACATTTTTAATAAACTACCTCCATCATAGCTATAAAAAAAACGCGTGAGCCTCCATCCACAGAAGCTCGCGGGGGAAACGAAACTTTTTTAGGCGTTTTTTAAGTATTTTTTTTTATTTTATGAAATGTAAAATTTATTATGAAGTGCGTTATTCAAGGTTTTTTTGATATTTCTCCGTTATTGAATCATTTTTCTCCCTTTAAAATTACGGAAAATTTCAAACAGATTGTGTACTTATTTCGCGAAAGTGTTTTTTACTTAAAAAAATTGTTTAATAATACTTTATAATTTGTTGAAGAGTATTATATAAATTGCTCAAAGATATTTTAATCTTACGTCAGTTACTGTTAATATCATCTATTTTATTACACCAATCTGTCTGCTTTTTTACAATAATTTCGATTGCGTAGGTATTTGAAAAATTCTTTAAATCTACGTTGTATTTTCTGAAAATATTACGAAGAGTAACGAAACATTAGATCGTTTAAAGTCGGTAAAAATAAAAGAAAAACGCTTGTCAAGAAAAGAAACTTTCAAATATTTTATCAACTAAGCACTGCTTTATTTTTTTTTTTACAAAAAAAAAGTTATAATTGAAACCGGATATCTCGTAGACTGCATTCTATTAATTTTTCTTTTATATATTTTATAAACAAAAGCTTAGTTGATGAAAACGGAGATTTTTACATTTTATTACATATTTTTTTTAATGTATTTTCCACCTTTACGAGAAAATAATCCACGAAGATTTTCATGTGATTTTAATTTTCCTGAGTGCTTCTATTTTATAATCAGTGGTTTTAGATCTTTTTGAAACTCCGGCTTTACAAAATAGATACATATATTAAAAAAAAATTACCGTGCAATTTTTCAGTTTTGCTGTTAATTTTTTGCATAAGTATCAACTTTTTTCAGGGTTTACTTCATAGCAAAAAAATGTTAGTTAAGCTATGGTATGTAATTTTTGCAATGATAAATATTAAATATTTTTTATTTTTTTAAATAAAATCCTTTTAAAAAGTTGATATATGTATTAATTATTATACATTCGGGCGAAACCAGACAGCGCATCTAGAACAGTGATGGCAAACCTTTTTGGGAAGTGGGTCAAATTTTGTTATTTTTTTTAGTACTAGCTCGTGGGCCACTAAGTCAGTGGCGTTATTTGTAAAGAGAGAGGGGGATGGTTAAATACTATTTTTTTTTAGTTCGAAACTTTTTTTGGATAACATACGACGTTTTAAGACTATGTTGGATTAAGCGTGTTTTTTTCTATAAGCATGATGATTTTGCCAAAGTTCCGAAAGATTTCGATTTTTGTTAAAAATCGCATTTTTTTAAAGGGGTATGCCATGAGAAAATTGCAAATTAAATAAGTCAGTTGATAAAACAATTCCAAAAATTTAATTTTTCTTTAAAACAATTTTTGAGCGCTTTCGGGAATAGGTGTCCCATCATCAGAATCTACAATAATTTTTAATAAAGATCAGTTATCAAATTGCACAAATCGAATTCTTCAATATACTTTTGAAATTTAGAAAACTTACAGAAAAACTGTAACAGCTCTTAGTAATGCAGTGTAAGCAGCAAGTCTTTAAGAGCGACGTTGGTTCAGTGGTAGAATGCTCGTCTGCGCCAAGCGGGCGCCCTGTGATCGATTACTGGCCGATGCAATTATTTTCTTTTTGTTTTTAGAATTGCAGAGAACTTGATTTATTTATATTTTTTATTTTTAGAATTGCAAATCACTCTATTAATTTTTTTTTATACTGACTCACTTATCAAAACTTTTAATGTTTCCCGTTAACCTAAAATCTTGTTTGGCGCGAAAGAAGGTTGCATAGAGCAAATTGCGTTGATTTCAATCAGTTTTAGTTTAAAAACTACGACCAAGGAGAGTCGAGTATAGCATCAATTCCATGATATTTCACCAAGTAATTCAACATCAAACATATTAAATGAGAAGTTAAAAAAATAAAATATATAACATAATTTGAAATAATTCTTTTATTTTCTTGTGGCACTACGTGTTCCAAACACGAGCGTATTAATTAATGCGAACAAAGCCGCGGATAGAAGCTAGTAAATAAATAAAATTAGTTGTGTTTTAATGAAATTAGACCTCTATATAATATTATAAATGTAACTTTTAAAATGAAATAGAAATATTAGACACGAAATTCAATTACGGAAAAATAGGAAAGTTTTAATTGGATGAGAATTATATATCAACAACAATATTCCAAAGGCACAATTTTCAATTAAATTATTTAAATTCACAAAGCAAAAATCGCAGCGGCTATATACATTCGCCGTTCATAATTATATTGTTGTTGTTATAATACTACAATAAAGAACGGAGTCAGAAAATATTTACGCGGCGCCTCATCTTTTACCAACAATAATTTATTGTTGGTGAAATAATTTGTATTATTGTCGGAAAAGATTTAAATTGATATTCGTCTGTTAAAATATGTATGGAACTCTCGGCGTGCGAGTTGACCTTATCGACGAGTTCAGAGAACAGCTTCGTGTAGCGGTTAGTGCGCTAGCCTTTGAATTATACTGTTTCGATAAGCGTCTATTGGGTTCCGTTATATGGGCGGAGCTTTAAAAACAAGGCGACGATGAGGTATAATTTCACATAGTCCCTATAATATACAGTGCAATTGTGAATTTATTTAAATGCAATAAAATGAATTAAATCATCAGCACAATATGTGATTGGGCTGATACAAATCATCGAAAAAGGAATTTTCTTGAAGGGGAACATGTATTTAATGCCGGTCATATCATAAAATTAGGAAAAAAATCATGTGAAACAGAACCTACAAGTAAAGTGAATTTTAATGCTTTCTATTTACAAACTTCCGATTTAAAGAACATGAAGTAAAAGTAATAAATAGAGATGATATTATATCAATGCAGTGTTGATGAACGTTGCAAACATATTATTGAAACATTACTTTATTGCAACCTAACCTAAAAATAGTCATCTGTCAAAGTTTTCTTTCTATCAAAATTCTTAATGTTATTTAATAATTCAAAAAAAAAATAAAATTGTCGACCAATTTTTCTCAGATCAATATATTGACAAAAAATAAAAAAATAACAAATCAATACAACACAAGATGACGTTTCGATCCGGATTTGGAATTTCTTCAGAAAAATCTAAAAAATATTCTTTTGATTTTTTCAAAAATATTCAATCATCGTGCATTCTATATTAAATAGGTAACTAATACTAATAATTTTTATATTTTTTAGATTTTTCTGAAGAAGATCCAAATCCGGATCGAAACGTCATCTTGTCTTGTATTGATTTGTTATTTTTTTATTTTTTGTCAATATATTGGTCTGAGAAAAATTGGTCGACAATTTTATTTTTTTGAAGAGTTCTATTCAGACGTTAATCAAAGATTTGTTATTTAATAATAATATCTATTCAATTAATAAATTAAGTTTTCAATATTAGACTATCTACTTACTTGGTAAAATAACTAATCATCTGCATTGAAATGACGTGGCACTATTAGACCCTTTTACTAACTTTTTATTTGTGTTTGCACGAGGTGAAAAATTCGCAGGTTCCATAATAAGTCATTTATTAATTTATTCAACGCTTTTTATTATTATACTAAAAAAATTCACGATTATCAGTACCGATTCACAGTACGGTTCATAATCATGTTTATCTGATTATAGTTGTAAATTTCGCCGCCAGATAGAGTAGTCCATATAAAGGATCCCTATATAAAGTGCAATAAATAAACAAATTAACGAGCCGCCTATGATCTAAACTTGCACACAATAAACTGTTAGGAAAAACAAAGCATTCTTTGCGAGTTGTAAAACGCGGTACAACTATTTCATTAAATGTTACGAGCCAAGAATACTAAATAAAAAGAACTACTCGAGGTGGCTATTTAATAAAACAAACCGAAATTAAGTTACAATTCCAGTGCCAACTAGCGGCCGCCACACAGAGAAACGGAGCCTTGGCTAAAGTTTTTGACGTGATAACGTCTTATAAATTGATGAATCACCAATCTTATAAATTGATAAAACACCGGCTGCATGCACGAAAAAGTGTAACGGTCGTAACGTTCGTAACGCGTAACGTTCCGCCTGACCCTGTGCGTGCTTTTTGCTAATTTCTCGCTCAATTTAAATCAGATCGGTTTGAAACCAGTCTTAAACGAAAGAGGAGAACATTTTACATAGATTTCGTATAACAGAATTTGCCTAAACAGTTTTTTTATACAAATTTATATAGAAAAATAGCTGTATAAATGCAATGTTGTCTAATGCATGGCGCGACGCGGTCGGTCGTCTTTGTTTGCCGTACATGGAAATTAGAAGATAACGTATGTCTTGTCTTAACATGAAAACGGCTGCATTTCTAATGTTTAATTCAATTTTTTGACATTAGTATTTTGTGAAATGCAACGCCTTCTAAGTTAACTATTGGAATAACTAATTGTTATTAGAACATAATACTTTGACAGTTGCAAACGTCACTTTTGACATTTCTTATCATTCCGACACCAAGGATAAGCGGATTGAAACCAAATTTTGGGAGGTTTAGGTTATGTATTACGGAATACGTTATCACGTAAAACTATCGTCCGTAAACTGACTTTACAGACAACCAATTTTTTTTTTTTAAGGGCGGCGCACACTTGTCCCTTTTTGTGTCGCGACAGCGCGATGAAGTTACCGACAGTGCGACCGCTTGTATCGCAAACTCGCGACAGTCGCAAACGCACAGCAAATTAAAGCGATAAAGATATCTACGCGATTTCGATAGGATCTGCCTTATTAGTAAATAAATGAATTCGATGTGTATAAATGTCTGTGGTTTTAGTTATCTAGCGTCTATAGTCAGTTGTCAACGGTTTGTTGTGTTATCTTTAACAAATGCGATAATAAAAAAAAATCCCCAGATCTAGGGACGTTATCTTTGCGCCAGATGAATTATTTCCGCAGTCTCATTAGTTATTAATGCACTCAGAAAATGTAATCCTTTGTCAATTTCTAGGAAATGCGATCACAGTACCAACCTCTTAACAAAAAGATTATATGCACGACATCTGCACACAGGTGAAACAAAAAGTTATCGGTTATAATTCGTACACAAACTTACAAGAGATTTTAAATTCAGGGATTGTGTATTTTGTTACACCGTTTTTGCGAAAAAATAATTATGCTCATATTTTTGTCAAAAAAACAATGGTCTTCTTGGTTTCGTGGTAGAACGGTGATAATTATCCTATTGTTTCAAATTTCAATTTCAAATATTTCACACACTTTATGACGTCTTCAACATGTTTTTTGAACGACTCAAAAAATAATAATTTCACGCGTTTATTTTTCTTTTTTTTATGTTTGTTCAGCATTCCGAATAGCTTTTTTCAGTTATAATGTCTCTAAAAAGGTTTAGTAGTTTTTTTTCTAGTTTGTAATGAAATAACGTGCAAACTACGTATTGCAAAAATTATTATAATCAACTAAAAAGTGACAAAACTTGCAATAAAAAATTTAAGTCGCGCTTAAAAAATATGAAATTTCATTTTATTATACGCACTGACTTAAAAACAATATTTTTACTGGCTCATTTGTTTTTTCCCCCCCTACATTTCGACTGATAAAATCATATATATTAATATGCTAAGGTTTAAGATGTTTGTCTCCCTTTTTAGAAAAAACCTCACAATTTCTCCACATAAATTATATATCATTTTACAGATAATTGCTTGCTCTACTGACATCGACAACTAAAAAACTTATTATTGCTTTTGTTTTTGTAAATTAATTAAAATACAGCAACGCTGAACAACGTCTGCCATCTGACGTCAACACTTCGATCTGTCATCTGACCTTCATATTGTAATACAACAGACACAATACTGCATACTGCCATCTGACGGCTTTAATTTTGAAACAGCGAGCAACGCTGAACAACGTCACAGCAACGCTGCATGAAGCCATCTGACGGCTTAGCTCAACGCTTTTGCTACTTGCGCCTCTATATATGACAATTTTAGTAAAATATTTCTTCGATCTGTCATCTGAGCTTCATATTGTAATACAACAAAAAGAAGAACGTTATAAGCAGTGTGCAAAATTAGAAACGAATTGAATACCTGCAATCATATTTAAAAAATAATTTTGTAAAGTGATAATTATTATACTTATTTAGTGCGAATAATTCGCACAGGTCACGCTAGTAATTATTTAATGCGTTTAAGGCCGCGTAAATTTTCCGGGCAACCCTGTATAATATATAGACATTGCATTACAGCACAGTACAATACAATCGGTAATCTTGCATCTCCAGTTGTAAGACTTCCCGTTGTCCCGGCGGTTCTTTGGCGGCGGCGCTTGTCGCCTGGTAGCTATCTAGAAACCTGGGCGATACACTGTACCTACATTTCAATTACACAATGCACTCTGCAATACAATAGCAATGCAGTCGACTCCGCGGTGCATACAATATTATGCTTGTCTATTACAGTTGGTTTCCTACGAGTGGACTTTTTTCTTCTACGCCGAGATACGATCGGACTCCGAACAAGACGAACTCAGAGTAACAGTTCAAGTCGTCAGAAACAAAATAGATTAAGGTTATTAATAGTAATTGCGTTTGTATTCTGTTGTATTATAAAAAAATTCCAGCCAATCGGGCGACGGGACCGTTTCAAAAATATTGACATTTGATATAGTATAATAAAGAACATAAAATTTCTGATATCGCGTGAGGTGAAGCGGGTAATGGCTAGTTTGTTATTAATTTGTCATTATTTTTGAATCATTCAAAGTTTCAATCCCGCGTGAAATTTATTACTTAATACTAATTAATTTTTATATTTTTTAGATATTTCTGAAGAAGAACCAAATCCGGATCTAAACGTCATCTTGTGTTATATTGATTTGTATTTTTATCATTTTTTGTCAATATATCGTTTGGTCTGAGAAAAATTGGTCGACAATTTTATTTTCTTGTAGTATTCAATATGATATTTGCTATTCGTTGCCATGGTTACCTATATAATATGTTCCACGTCATGTAAAAATTAATCAAAGCATGCCTAGCTAGTTTATTTCTGACAGATTTACAAAACAAAACAAACAGTTGTTTTTTTTTATTTTCAAAATATTTTCAAAACTATAGAGTTTAGAAAAAGAATTTTAACGAAACTTTCTTTAAAAAATAAATAGAATAATAAACCGTTATGAAAAGTATACCATTATTATATAAAAAAAAACACCGTTGTAGCATATATTTCTTCTGCGCATGCCAAACATCCATCTAAATTTGGTTTCAATCCGCACATCCGTTTGACCTGCGTCGTGCTCACAGACTAACAGACAAACAGACGCACAGAGTTTTTTCAAAAATATCTTTTTTGGATTCGGAGGACCTCAAAACAAAAAATATTGTAAAATTTTTGAAAAGTTAATTTTGACCTAAACTAGTACCATTCCCCACTCGTGGGTTGAAATCGTAAAATGTTACATAATTTTAAAATTAACTTGGTCAATATCTACTAAACCGATTTGGAAAAAAGTGGCGCGTCGCGGAAGTATATATTCACCTTTATATTTTGTCCCATCTCTTGAAAAACTTATCAGTTCGTTTTTCGCAATTGAATTACGAACTTAAATTTTTAACGTGTAGTTTTTAGAACATTTGAAACTAAACTTTTACAACTAAATTTTAAAGCTCTAGAATAAAAAAAATCCCGCACATTAATCGTAAATTAATTTCTTGCAAAACTTATACGACTGTCACTTTTTTTGCGCGATCGTTAAAACGACGTTTCGATAAGTTTCCGCGACTCGGTGAAAAAAATAAACATCTCATTTACCAAGTTCCTGGCGCGCAGTCGGATTGTTCCGGGCACCGGATAAAGTCACGTGACTGGCGCTACGCAGACACAAGACAATGTAACAGACCCGACGAAACAACTGAAAGCGTGTAATGTTCAACATGGTGCCGTTATGTAATTAGACGATATTATACATTTCAATTATACAAGCTGCTGTGCATGTATTTCGCGCAAAAAATGTCGTTGCATTTCAAGACCAGCGCCGCTCAAACTGACGCGCGCGCCGTCGACCCGGCGCTTCCACCGTTTGCCGACCCGCCACTTCCACCGTGAGAATTTTGCATTGTCTAATGACTTTTAATAATACATTTTTCTTCATACCTCGATCGAAAGTGCATACTTTCGGCATCAATTGCAAGGCAGAATGTCTAACATTTACGCATTGGTGGGATTACACGCACCGATGCGGGAAGTTCGTAAGTTCGGGCGGCAGTAAAGAAAAAATCACCTATCAGCTGTTGTTTAGAGGGCGTTTCCATAGTAACCCTATTACATTTTAGCTGTCATTCGTGTTTTGACGTATAACCTCAAAGCTTCTTGCTTGGAATTTATATGTGTTTTTAATGTAATTAATAAGTAATTAATTAATTATTGTATTTAATAAGCGTGCTTACGACCGAGGTATGAAGAAAAATAGTATACACCACACTGGCCGAAAGTGTGATATTGTCTCTACCACAAATGCTGATGGTTATAATTGGAAGCATTGCTCTCATGAAAAGGCTGGTTGGAAATTCAATCATATACCTATATTAATACGCTAAGGTTTAAGATGTTTGCCTCCCTTTTTAGAAAAAAACACACAATTTCTCCACATAAATTATATATCATTTTACAGATAATTGCTTGCTCTACTGACATCGACAACTAAAAAATTTATTATTGCTATTGTTTTTGTAAATTAATTAAATTAATTAAAGTCTGAACAACGTCTGCCATCTGACGGCGTAACGTTAACACTTCGATCTGTCATCTGACCTTCATATTGTAAATACTGCATACTGCCATCTGACGGGCAACGCTTTTGCTACTTGCGCCTCTATATGACAATTTTAGTAAAATATTTCTTTTACAACAAAAAGAAGAACGTTATAAGCAGTGTGCAAAATTAAAAACGAATTGAATACCTGTAATCATATTTAAAAAATAATTTTGTAAAGTGATAATTATTATACTTATTTAGTGCGAATAATTCGCACAGATCACGCTAGTTTATTGTTAAAAAAATAGCCCTTACTGTTGGTGATCTTGAAAAGAACGTGGTGTTAAGGTGACTTTGAAGTGAAATGCCAGAGAAATGTTTTTCAAAGCGAGTTTCTTAGGTTTTGTTCGAGTCTCGTTTTCAAGTAAATCTTCGTAATGGCGGAGCCGAAACCACACGTGGTAACCGTCGGTACCGCGACGGCACTGCGTGCGTCTTGTTCACACTCGGTGTGCTCGGTGCACGGTGTAGTTGTAAGTGTGAACTTTCAATTCTCCAGAGTGCAATCTGCGCATAAACTTGCACGCGCAATTATACAGCACTAAAGCAGAGGGAGCTGTTTGTGTAGGAATATTAGCGTGTTACAAGATTATAATTATTATTATGACTGCTAAAGTTCGCCGTTGAATTGTTGTAATAATAATTGCAATCGTGAGAACGATCTACAGGTGATTCGCGTCGAAAATTAACCGGGTTCGGATCCCGGCAATCAAATTTAACCCGATGGATCAACATCTCAATTTTATAAGCAAACTAGCGGCCCTCTACATGCTTCGCTACGTATAAAGTGAAATAATAAAAGAAAATAATTGGAACATCAAATTCATTTATTCAAACAAAAAAATATTTTATTAATTGCTAGCTATTTTAAAATATACATGTGCGTATATGTGTGTATGGAAATATATATGACTGCATACGTCAATATATATATAAAAATGTCGTTAAATAATTCATTTTTAAATCGACGTGCTTCCATCTGTTACAAAAGAATAAAACACCCGTATGCACAAAATATGTTTTTTCAAATAAAGAAACACACTTCAACAGTTCAAAATTTACCGTTGGTGTAAATGCGTTTGACAATTTAATTCAAAAAAAGCCTGTAAACGATATGAAACACCGACGGCTCGCTAAAAACTGAGAAAAGTACACGCACACATATACATAGTACATTTGAATTCATTTGTTACAAAAAATGTGATAAATGAAGAACCGCTCGACCGATTTTGTGCAAACTTCACATAAACCATCTACTAAATAGTCCGAACAAAGCCTAAAAATTTGGTTTGGATAGGTGAGCCCGTTCTTGAGTTATAAAATTACAACGAAAAGTGGCGTTATTTTTAAAGATATAGATAGTGCTGAAACTGAGATCGATACAGACATTTGAATGCGGGTTTTATTAGTTTAAAAATTTCAAAAAACGCATTTTTGACGTGATAACGTCTTATAAATTGATGAATCACCAATCTTATAAATTGATAAAACACCGACTGCATGCACGAAAAAGTGTAACGTAACGTTCCTAACGTTCGTAACGCGTAACGTTCCGCCTGACCCTGTGCGTGCTTTTTGCTAATTTCTCGCTCAATTTAAATCAGATCGGTTTGAAACCAGTCTTAAACGAAAGAGGAGAACATTTTACATAGATTTCGTATAACAGAATTTGCCTTAACAGTTTTTTTATACAAATTTATATAGAAAAATAGCTGTATAAATGCAATGTTGTCTAATGCATGGCGCGACGCGGTCGGTCGTCTTTGTTTGCCATACATGGAAATTAGAAAATAACGTATGTCTTGTCTTAACATGAAAACGGCTGCATTTCTAATGTTTAATTCAATTTTTTGACATTAGTATTTTGTGAAATGCAATGCCTTCTAAGTTAAGTATTGGAATAACTAATTAATTATTATTAGAACATAATACTTTGACAGTTGCAAACGTCACTTTTGACATTAATTCTTATCATTCCGACACCAAGGATAAGCGGATTGAAACCAAATTTTGGGAGGATGTTTGATATGCAAATATGAAGTGGCCTATTGTTTTTGGGGAACATCGGCGCATGCGTAAAAGAATATATCTCTTATAATGATGTTTTATATAATAATAATATAGTTTTTAAAACGGTTTTTACTCTATCTATTTTTACTAGAAATTTTTGTAAATTTTTTGGGGAAAATCGGCGCATGTGCAAAAGAGATACATGCCATAGTTGTTTTTTATATAATAATAGTGTACTTTTTATAGTGTTTTATTATTCTACTTAATAAAATTTACCTAAATTTGAAGCGAAAGATGCAATATCATAGATTCGAATTATTATAATTATTATATAAATTTAGGTTATGTATTACGGAATACGTTATCACGTAAAACTATCGTCCGTAAACCGACTTTACAGACAACCAATTTTTTTGTCTTGAAAATTGTATCAAAATATTTCTTTGAAACTCCGGAAAGTCTAAATAGTTTTTTTCTTTACAAATGCATGTTAAAAATATTGAGAAACATAGCTTGTTCAACGATCTTTTTGAAATTATTTTTTTTCAGGTGACCGGTAATTGCTCGTATTCCTCTCGGGAGAAGAAACTATGACTAATATGGAATGATTTAACCTCTATCACGGGGGTCGGAAATGAGTCGTTTTTTTACTTCTGTGAAGAATTTTTATTTTATTTTTTTATTTATTGTAAGTTTTAACACACAACATAAAATCTAACAGTAAATTTCGTGGTTATCAGATCATGAAAAAATTCAGGCCAAGAAGTGAGAATATTTTCTTTTAAATTTGTAACTCCCAAAATTCGGATTTTTTTAAAAAGAAAATCTGTGTTGATTTTCTCGAATATGACGCACCCCCCAGTGATGGAGGTTAAATCATTCTTAATTAGTCATAGATTCTTCTCCCGAGAGGAATACGAGCAATTACCGATCACCCTGAAAGTGGAAAATTTTCAGAAGCTGAAATATTCGCAAAGAAAAGTACCAAAGCAAATATCCTACATATCTCTGTATAGTGCATATATTACTGTAAATAAAGACTGTATTTCTTCTTTAGAAGAACTGTATATTATTATAGTGAGCGATTTTATCAACTGACTTGACGCGGCTTGTTAAGAACATGCGAGTGAATCAAGTTGCCAGGATTACGGAACAATTTGTATTCCCGGTTCGCAACGACGTCGGTCCCCACTGGGGACTGATCCCGACGCCCTATCGCAGGATAACTCCCGTCGCACGGTCAAAGGGAGTTCTGCGTCACAATCAAACCGACTGCTTCCATAGCGTGGCAGCGGCAGTGTTGATAGAATTTTAGAAGAGCTTCTCGAATCGAATCTTACGTTGATTCAAATATTAGAATAATTTAGTGTACTCGTATTTATAGTCTTAAAAAAAAACTTATTCTAAAGCCGGACTCTTTTTCTGTAAAATTTGATCTCCCACACAACTGTTTTTTTTTTTTAATTTTTGAAGTTTATAATCATTATTTCGATACAGTGAAACGTGTGAAAATAAGACCCAGACAAAAGAGTCATGGGACTTTTGTCTTGAATTTCGTTTCATAACGGATTTTTTTTGTGGAATTTTGAGTAATACTTAGGCGAGGAAAAGAATGTGTTCGGAAAAACGTCTGTCTGTCTGTATTAGCACGATTGAAATGTAGTCTTTACTACCAACAGATATAGTAATCGGTATATATTTTGTATTGTCATTGGTCAATGTTAAAATTAACACCACTGTAAATTATATACACCATCCAAAATAGCACTAAGATCTTCTATATCTGTTGGTAGGAAAGACATGGTACTTCTATCCACTTATATAATCGAGTAAAAGTAATTGACAACTAGTGTGACCTGTACGAATTATTCGCACTAAATAAGTATAATAATTATCACTTTACAAAATTATTTTTTAAATATGATTGCAGGTATTCAATTCGTTTCTAATTTTGCACACTGCTTATAACGTTCTTCTTTTTGTTGTATTACAATATGAAGCTCAGATGACACATCGAAGAAATATTTTACTAAAATTGTCATATAGAGGCGCAAGTTGCAAAAGCGTTGAGCTAAGCCGTCAGATGGCATCATGCAGCATTGCTGTGACGTGTTCAGCGTTGCTCACTGTTTCAAAATTAAAGCCGTCAGATGGCAGTATGCAGTATTGTGTCTGTTGTATTACAATATGAAGGTCAGATGACAGATCGAAGTGTTGACGTTGTTTCAAAATTAAAGCCGTCAGATGGCAGACGTTGTTCAGCGTTGCTGTATTTTAATTAATTTACAAAAACAAAAGCAATAATAAGTTTTTTAGTTGTCGATGTCAGTAGAGCAAGCAATTATCTGTAAAATGATATATAATATATGTGGAGAAATTGTGAGGTTTTTTCTAAAAAGGGAGGCATACATCTTAAACCTTAGCGTATTAATATAGTCAGCGAAGCCAATGAAAGGCAATAAAGTATAAAAATTAAAAACTGACATCATAATTTAAAAATATATTCCGAAAAGGTAATAGTTTTTTAAAATAATTTCGCACGACGTGTCGCTCGTGATGCCTGACCGTCAGTGCCGTCTCTTTTCGATCGCATTACATCGACTGGTTCAGTAGAGGGTTAACTAAACATTTCTAGTTACTGTGTAAGATATACATCTTCTTGTTCCCAAGGCTTTGGTGTACATACGCTCAGACGACTGCCGCCTTTGTGCCCCCCTCCCTCCCCCCCCGGTCGTCGTCCTTAGCATGTAGTAAGTACAGTCTCCTTATTCTGGACACATAGTTACTGGTGGCGCCGTGCGGATGAAGCGGTCGCCAGACCAATTTCACATAATAAAACCCATTCCAGTCTCTCGGAAAATTCTTCGCAGCGAAGAATTAATTTATATACGGATTGCATTAGATTTTTGTTTGTTTATTTGTGTTGATAATCCTTTGTCTGTGTGCCGGGGATGAATCCGTACATGCGTCGTATCTAAGGCGTCGAGACAAAATCGCTTATGACGGATATTAATTGTCGATGTCGCTTTTGACATTAACCGTCGCTGAATAAAACAGAACAGTACCTACTACCTAATTAAAATAAAATTATATTAATTAAATATTATCTTTAAACTTAACCTGGTTCTGATTTTTATTCACTATTTAGAAGTCTACAAAGGCTATATAGTAATGATGCGTTTAACGTTCGTTTCTCAACTTTATGTCATAACAGACGCCATTCGCACCATTACTATTTTCAATCTATCACACTTTCCGTTATTTTCTACAAGTTTTTAATTTTCAACTTAATTGATAGCAAAGGGCGAATTAAGAAATTTTTAGGAAATTAGGATAAGGTAGGCAAATTTTGAGCATAGGAGTTTGACAGGTAATCGGCCATGGTCTTGAATAAGGAACCATCTCGATATTTATCTGGAATTGTTGAGGGAAACCATGGAAAACCTCAACAAGATGGCCGGTACACGAATTACCGTTTCTCGGCGAGAGGCAGTAGGAAAAAGTCCTAGTCATATCTGCCCCCGCTGGGATTCGAACCCGGTACCGGTTTATATAAAATCACCAATAGGTCATATGCATGATTTTTTTTATATTTTTAATAGATTATTTAGTCAACCATAATACGGAAAAAAATTGATAATCATTTAAAAATGTAATATTATCATAAGAAAAAAAAATATTAAATTCCACATTCAAAAATAGACAGTTTAAACAATCGGCCATGTTCGCGGGCTTATGTGACGTCATGATATACGATGCATGCCAACCTTGATGTGAAATTGTCAATGTTCTAAATGAAGTTTATTTGTTGTTTTCTCTAAATACTGACATAATCTTACTGTGAGACGACACAGTCGTCATGAAAACTGTTGTTGATAATATATACTCTGACGTCACGATGCGTTTTGAAAATTCGAAAATAGCGCTTATTTTCTACATTTCTTTTTTATTATTTGTATTTTTTTCAGTGATTAGATTAATAAAATGACCATTACGTTATGATCAAGAACTAAAATATATTTCGAAATAAAAATTTTAACCAATTTGGAGTTTTATGCATATGACCTATTAACGAACGATACCCGGAAAAAAATCGTATAGGTATAAATTCAATCAAAGAATGTTTATTGAAAAGTTCATTGATAAAAATTCCTTGAATATAGTGAACAATTCGTTGTGGAAAGAAAACGTCACTGTAATTACAAGTGTCTATGAAAAAAATTTAAAAGTCGCACCCTTTCAATAAAAAAAACAAGCTGCAACCAAAATCGGGCTAGCTGTTAATAAGTTCCGATGCCACAGAAAACATACACACCACATAGCGCCCCTTTCAGTGTCGAGGGTTAATAACGAGGGGGCGTATTGCTTGGTTTAGTGTATTTTTATAATCATATAGCGCTCCGTCCCGGATTCACCCGGGCGCAATAGATATAATTCTGCAAAATGTATTTCGTTTGCGGCCCGGCGTCTGAACTAATAGCTTTGAGCAAAAGTCTACCAGATTTGCTTCTGAACGAGCGAATTCTAACAGATGTCGCTACTTGGTACTAAAACGGTTTTTTTGTTTGCTTCTGAACTAATAGCTTTGAGCAAATTCTGTCAGATGTCGTTACGTGTTACTAAAACAGTTTGTTTGAGAAAACACCGTAATTTTGTACAAAATATTTAATAAACACTATCCCATAGCGTAAGTTGCACCAAGCAAGACATATTTACAAAATTTCATTAAAATCGGAGATTAGATTAGATTAAGAAAATCCAGTCGATACTTTTATCCGGTCTTGAAACTCAATAAAACAAAAGTTCCAATCAATAAATATGACAAACTGTCGCAGCAATTGGGTTCAATGTCAATTAATAGATAGCGATTGTTTTTAAAATTAACAAAAGCAACACGGTGGCAATCGAGCGAGCCGCGTGATTGGTCTGCGCGCGCGAAGTGACAGACGTGAAAACAAAACAGCGAAACGGGCGAACAATGTCGAAAAGCGCGAGTATTGTTTGCGCTTTTAATTCTGGCACGCATTCAAAATGTATCAACAGGTTCATTTCCGTTCACGCAAACATCCGATTCCTGGGCCATTATGTCGATTTCCACGGCCGCCGCACCACCGCCGCAACCAGGGATTGACCAACCGCGTCGCGCGTTTCGGAACGGCGTTACTGGAGCGGAAAGTCGGCGTTTGCGACGAGTGTGCGCAAACTTCACACCAGTCGCAATCTCCGACATTCTGTCCGAGTAGCACAAGAATCTTCAATGGTCGACCCACAATTAGAGATGGGGCTAGTTAAGGTCAAAAATCACGTTTCAAAATTTTACAATGTCCTTTCGTTTTGAGGTCCGCCGAGTCTAAAAAAACATATTTTTGGAAAAACTCTGTGCGTCTGTTTGTCTGTAAGCACGAAACGGATGAGCGGATTGAAACCAAATTTTGGGACGATGTTTGGTATGCAAATATAAAAATCCCTACTGTTTTTGAGGAAAATCGGCGCATGCGCAGAAGAGATATATGCTATAACGGTGTTTTTTATATAATAATGGTGTACTTTTCATAACGGCTTATTATTCTATTATTTGTTCAAGAAAGTTTTGTTAAACATTTTTTTTTCTAAACTTTATAGTTTCGTAAATATTTTGAAAATAAAAAAGAGCAGCTGTTCTTTTGTTTCTGTCAGAAATAAACTAGTTAAGCATGCTGTGATAAATTTTTACTTGACGTGGAACATATTATGTGGGTAACCATGGCAACGAATAGCAAATACCATATTGAATACTAGCCATTATCCGCGTCACCCCACGCGATATCAGAAAACTTATTTTCTTTATTATATTATCTTTATTATTTATTATACTGGCGTGACCTGTGCGAATTATGCGCACTAAATAAGTATAATAATTATCACTTTACAAAATTATTTTTTAAATATGATTGCAGGTATTCAATTCGTTTCTAATTTTGCACACTGCTTATATAACGTTTTTCTTTTTGTTGTAAAAGAAATATTTTACTAAAATTGTCATATAGAGGTGCAAGTAGCAAAAGCGTTGTTCAGCATTGCCCGTCAGATGGCAGTATGCAGTATTTACAATATGAAGGTCAGATGACAGATCGAAGTGTTAACGTTACGCCGTCAGATGGCAGACGTTGTTCAGAGTTTAATTAATTTACAAAAACAATAGCAATAATAAATTTTTTAGTTGTCGATGTCAGTAGAGCAAGCCATTATCTGTAAAATGATATATAATTTATGTGGAGAAATTGTGTAGTTTTTTCTAAAGAGGGAGGCAAACATCTTAAACCTTAGCGTATTGATATATATGATGTCAATATTTTTGAAGTAGGAATTGTCTCGTCGCCCAATTGGTTGGAATTTTATCAATACCGTGGTATATAATATATGTTTATAGTTTGTACATTCTTAGTTTATGAGCATATCTCGCTATAGAGAGAAACCGGGACTGATGATATTATACTGATAAATGAGAGAACAATAGACCGCTGATCTATAATACTGGCTCTCTCTCTCTCTCTATCTATCCGCCTTCATCTATTATCTGTCTCACTCTCTCATTTACAGAAATACACTGACATAAATAGTCGTTCGCGTGGATATGGCAGTTGTTCTCAAACTTTTCAACGCTTTAGCCGTATCGGGAACCATAATAATCGGCACGACCGAACCACAAACTCACGCTCTAAATCGCTGTGAGTAGCATTCCTACGATTCGACCGCCGCCGGACGAACTGTATAGTTTTACCCAGTCACGACTTAGGGACGGAATTATAACGATTTCGTTTCGTTTTGTTGCGTTCCTAGCGATGCCATCGGGTGTGACTTTGAAGCGATTTAGGAAAGTTTGAAAATCACTGGAATTTTGTTGTCGCTTACGAAACTAGTTAAAATTTCAAAGCAAATACGTATTATATCGAAGTTTAGTAATAATATTTGAATAGAATGAGAAGCTCTGATGTCTAAATACTGTTTCGAATTGAAAATCAATTTGCGAATCTGAGTCAATGTTTTAATTTAAAGGAAACTTTGACGTCTGCCGTCTCGACTATGGAAAATCGTTTTTAGAAATATTTCTCTTGACTGAAATAATGGCTTCTTTTACCATTTCAGTTAAAAATTAAAAATGTTCATTTGTCATCAAAATAAAGTTTTCAAGTATGTAAATAAATTAAAACGCAGTTTTTTTATTTGATTTAAAAGCAGGCGGTTTTCTTCTAGATTTGTAATTTTAGGTTATGACATCAGATAAAGAAAAACAAAACACCGTTACGTGACTGGCACTTATTTACTAAACAAATGAACGTGTAATTTTCTTTACTTTTCAACGAAGTTTTATTCTAATCACTTAGCGGTACACGGTGCCTAACCAGCCGACGCCTAAATTAAAATATAAATATTCAAATCTTTGATTAACCGTCTGATTGGACCTCTTCAATAAATAAAATTATCGATCAATTATTTTTTCAATTTTGATAATTTAAAATTTAAAGAGAATTTTTTTCAAAAAACAATTAGAAACTAATTATTATTTAATTTTTCTATTTTTTAGATCAGTTCTGAAGAAGCTCCAAATCCGGACCGAAACGTTAATGTATTAATTATTATTTTTTGTTAATATATTTTTCTGAAAAATTGGTCGATAATTTAATTTATAAAAGATAAATAAATTGCGAATTATAGACGCTCAACAGCTAAAGTCATACGTAAGAATTGAAAACATCAACACGAAATTTCTAGGTATATTTGTGTTCTAATTGTTGTTCTTACGTAGATAAAATTTATAAGCACTGTTCGCAGTCACTAATGTTTTAAATGCTATTTAGGTAGTCACTTTGCCTAGCAGAATAAAAAACAAACAAAAGTGATTACTAAGAGTAATTATTTTGCTAAACATTCGGTAATCACCGTCGTTAGTGGAATAGGCCTGAATTATTTGCATTTCTCGAATGCATAAATATCCTTTCAAAGCCACCGAGAATTTATCACATGATAATAAAAACAAGAGCTTGATGACGTAATTCGAAGTACAGGTAGTTAAATTTTAACGAACCGTTTTTCTTAATATTCAATAATAAATATAAGAGTCAATGTTAATTATATCGACAAAACATAAACACGTTTCAAATATCTTTAGTTACTTGATCCAAAATCAAATCCTAAAAAAAGAAACTCACCGAATGCAATTCAGTTTGGACAGAGTATAGTTATAGTATACTAAAGTCATAACATGTAATTGTGTGTGTGTGTGTGTGTGTGTGTATGTCAACAAACACGCGCACACTGATAAAAAAAACTGCAACAGGTTCCTCCTGAAATGTTTTTATCGGCCGCGTGATGGTTTGTTTCTTCTCTATCACACCATTCTTTATATTCAAACCAAAAAGACGGCGATTAACACGTTTACTAGTGTTTTAATTTTAGGATAATATTCGGAACTTCATATTTTTTATTTTCCGTACAAAAAAAATCGAAATTTCTAAATTCAATCAAGACACGCCGATTTCAAAAGAGCTTACAAAAACTTTTCAATATTTTCAGTTTAGAAGCTAGGGGCATTCCAAGAGATTTGTTTTAACTTTAAAAACACTTTTTATTGTTCACGTTTCTATTGAATTCGAATAAAAATTTTGTCAAAATTTTGCATTTTATAGCCTCTGTGTTAAAGACGCCGAATTAAAACAGTAATGTGATTTTGCGATTTTTTCTTACTGACTGCTACACTCCGAGATAAGACGTTTAATACAATCTCTGTTTTCGAGCGTCTATAATTTACAATTGGGTAGATACACGCCAACAGTCTGGAATTAAAATCTTGGCGGCAAATTATATATACCTAGCTCGTTTGGTCTATGTGTAAATAATGTTCACCAATATGTGGTGGAAGCGGCGGTATTATGGCGGAAGGACGGGACGCAGCAATTAACGCTTTTTAATTTTTCAGCACTTTGGAACTGACTTCAGCGGAAATTATCGTCGGTAGAGCGGAAATGCTTGATTGTTTTTTGTGAAATTTTAGCTTGGTTTATATGCAGAATAAACCAATTTACAGTTCAAACGGCAAATTGAATTTTAAAGTATTTATGATTTTATTATCGATTCTGGGATTCAAAATTAATACTGTAACAATTGAACAACGCAAAAAATTGGTTGTCTGTAAAGTCGGTTTACGGACGATAGTTTTACGTGATAACGTAATCCGCTCGAAAATCATATTTAATAATACATAATCTAAATTTTAGTAGCTGTCAAACTATATTTTTACCGACTAATAATTTGATCAACCAAAGCAAAATACATATTTTTAAGCAATTATAAAAGACATTTAAAAGAATGTATATATATTATATATTTGTTAACAAACCGCATAGTTTATCTGCTGTTATGAAATGCCGAGATCTCCCAAGATTTGTTTTTGATACAAAATGTAGCTGCGTTTGTGTACAAACTATCAATTGATCAATACATTTCCATTCGTTGTGAATAATATCATATTTTATCCATAATGACGGCGATCAGTTAAAAATTGCTTTAAAAATTCGATAATTTATGACATTTTATTAGATATCTTGATTTTAAGTCTTAATTTCCACGGTTTATAAAACAAAGGCCATCTGTCAGATGTAGCTTTCGCTGGAACAGCCGAAAAAAATGTTGAACGCACACTACTCTCTGACGTCACGCGAGAAGAGTGAAATGCGTACAAGCCGACGCCGATCGTGCTTCTCTATCGCTTATACTGCGCACTCACTTGCACGCACAGGGTCAGGTGGAACGTTACGGCGTTACACTTTTTCGTGCGTGCAGCTGGTGTTTTCATCAATTTATAAGACGTTATCACGTCAAAAAAGAATAATATTTTTCTAAATAAATTTAGTAAAAATATGTCTTTTGACATTTACACAAAAAATATTTTCTTTGACAAACATTTTCTAATGGATTATAGAGAAAATAAGGGAAACAAAGAAAATGGCTGTAGTTGTTTCGACGATGTTCATATGACAGTATAAAAGCTGTTATCCGAGAACTGAAATTTTTAAAGATTCCAATCTAAAAATTTGTGAAAAAATAATATTAAGGTAGTTTGGTAGCCAAATGACTTAAACTTGACCCTACATTTTTAATATTTATTCAAAAGATTATAATTAAAGACACCTACAGAAAAAGAATCAGATTTTTTTACCACACCGTTTAAGAGATATAATTAATTAAAGTTATGCAAAAATACACGAGCCGTTATGAGTGTCCTTATTCAATAACTCCGGAAATTGAGGGTTTGTAAAAAATTGACAAACTTGACCCCACAAAAAAAAACTATTTAATGGATAGAACGATGTCTGAAATACACACTGCAAAAATTTCAGAATAATTTACCGCGTACTTTTTTTTATTCATTTTTTAATGCTGACATGTGGCCTCTATCTCTGTTGTTGTAGTGACAGTGACTAGTGACAGCTGAGTACTAATCAATTAATATTTTATTAATTACATTACTATAATTATTTAATTATAATTCGCATTAAATTAAATCAAATACATTTTTATGTGAATTTCTATTAATTATTATTATAGCATGATTTGGGTAATTATTTGAGGGGAAAAAAAGTCATTTATTTGACTTGGGATTGCGGCTCCCAAACTACTTTAACAGGGTTGGGATATCTTTTGAAATGAAAAGCAAGCTTAGGTAAATTATAGTTTATAGATGCTCGACAACTCAAGTCGTTGACGGTTTAATCTGTTTAATCTGAAATAAACACGAAGAACATTTAAGAATAACACAAAAAAAAAGCAAGCACTCCGGGAGTGCCGGTAGAAGTGAAAACTTGAATATTAACGTCTTACGAATTTTCGATCAGGTCACGTGTCTTGACGCGAGTTTAACATTTTTTACCCATTACAAAAAAAGTGTACAAAAGTTTTCGTCTTACGAATTTTCGATCAGGTCTTACGAATTTTCGATCTGACGCGAGTTTAACATTTTTTACCCATTACAAAAAAAGTGTAAGTACAACGCCACTAAAGAAGTTTTCACTTAAAAAAAAAACACCAAAAGAAGTATACCTATATATAGCTCAATAATAAAATGGCAGTAAAGAAATTCGAAACATGTCTGTCTGATGAATTCACGGCAAAGTTAAAGTGGAAATCGGTTTCAAAGACGACCGGCCGTTAGTCCTAAGACGCGTGAAAACGGCAGTGAAAAGGCATGAGCGATCGATCTTGTTAAAATCGTATTATTTATTAAAAGCTTGTAAGTTACGTGTCTCGTTGTCCCGGGGTTCCGTGTCCGGCGCGGCGCGGCGCACGCACTGACCTTTAAAGCGCCGACTACTGTACCGGCGTCCGGTCGAGCGCGACGCGCAGACCGCCGCCACGTGCCTGCCGCACGACCGTCTCCGCATACAGACTGTCCTTTCCGTGCGGACGGCCGAGCGCACGTTTTCGAAGCTATATTATGATTCTTAAAGCAGACGGCGATTTTTGAAAATCTGAAATTTTTTTAAAGTAATGAAAAAATTTCAGATTTTCAAAAATCGTAGTATAGGGTTTTCTTCGTTAAAATGTCTACTTTCAGACGCTGTATGGATATCTATACACCGTCTGAAAGTAGATATTCTAACGAAGAAAACCCCATACTACGATTTTTAAAAATCCGAAATTTTTACATTACTTTTTTAGGTTGAAGTTGGGCGTAATTTTTCGGTTTTTTGTTAATATTACATTAACAAATTAATTTTTTTATTCGAAAAAATTACAGCTTATTCAGGGCATAGAAAGGTAAGTCTCCTGAAAATTTCATGAAAAGAGAATCATTTTTGCAGGAGAAAAAACGAAAAACACGGTTTTTTCGATATTTCTCTGAATCTTTGAGGTTATGTGAAAAAATTATATTCATAAAAGTTGTAGATCTTTTTAATATCTACAACATTGCTATACAACATTTTTTGATTGGAAGTCAACTTTCGCCGGAAATAACGAACATCCGCGTTTGTATTTCTGACGGCAGTTTCTTCCCTTCCTCATCATTCGTTTTCTGTTATTAATTTTGTCCCTTTTCACTTGATTTTGGGCTAATTGCACTGGTCTATAAATGAAAAATAAAAAAAAATATTTTGTTGTTTTTGGAGTGCAACATTGGTAAAGTAAAAACACAGTAGAAATAATTCCAAATTGTGGTGAATACTTACTCAAAGTTCAACTTCTCTAATGTGGAATATTTTATTAAAAAAAAAAAAAAATTACTACTCGTTAAAAGAAGGCAAAGTCTTTTTGGGACACCATATTTCTATTATTAACAATTTTTTTATATAAGTACTGTACATTACCGCATATCAAGGTTGTGAGGTTAGGTATATAAAAAAATGACGTAGTATCTTTCTTGTTGTGTTCCCGGTATCCCTTTTGTGTCATTTGTCACTTAAGGACGGTTCGAACTATGAGCTGAACCCTGTACGTACCGTCCTAAGTATATTATTTATACAGTTCAGAATTTAAGGGCTGACCCGAATCGAATCGCGTTACCTTGATATCTATCTTTTGAAATTTTACTGGAGTTTTAATTCCTAACAAATTTATTTTATATACTATCAAGAACTTATGTTCAACAAATAGCGCTCCCATTGCCGTAAAATATTTAGTTTGGCGTGTGTTGCTTTAACGCCCAACAGATGGCGCTGTTTTAAAGTGAAACTTTTATTCTATCGCCCCGAATTTTTCTGGCCGTCTGTTGCATGTCGCATTACAGGCGGCCGCGGAGTAGGGGTAATGTGAAAGGCGTTCGGAGTAGGCGCTCGGTAGAGCAGCCAAGGCCAATATGGCGGCGCCCATGGTTAGCATCAGCTGACCGTGTAGTATGTATAACACATAGTCAGTCTGTCATGCGGGCAAGTGCTGTACAGTGTTTACATGTTTTTATTCGTGTATTCATGTGAATATTGTTGTTTATAATTAATCGTGATGGATAAGTGTCTACAATCCAACGCCTACAATCCAATAAAAGTTTCACTTGCGTCGTGGTTTCTTAAAACCACACAACAGTTTTTTTTTTTTTAAAAAACATGTTTTCACCTGCAACAGGTACCTACATAAAAGCACGTGCGTATTCGAATGCAACGTTATGTTAAAATTTCAAATCAATCTGTGAAGAACTTTCAGAGATTTAAGATTTTTGAACAGACGAATATTTTTATTTAAATAGATAACAGCTTGCTAATATTTTTGTACAAAAAAACTAAAATACGTTACCTATTGCCTTGTTCAGACCACTTTCGTCTTGATAAGTATTCGATTATTACCTACGCAATAAGAATTCTTTGGTTAAGAAATCTGCAAATTTATTAATTTTTGTAAAAATTGAGAATTATAAATCGAACTATCTGCTACACATCTTGGTTCGAACTTGTAGGTCGCGGTACTATTGGTATTTCTACCTGAGGTTTCGCTTATAGACGCTTCTGATAAACTCTGGGCAAATGTTTTGTCACCATTTTATTGTATCTACAAATTTTGATGTTTTTTTTTTTTTAAATATTTTTTTTAAAATCTTTTGTCACAAAACTCGTTGATCTCTGATATTACACGCTCGTTGAAATCCGACAGGGCCGACTGTTAGCGGGCAGATTCGTAGCCCCCTGTATAGGTCAGGGATGTTGCGGATGCAGATTTTTTCACATCCGCGGATGCGGACGCGGATTTTAGGACGTTGACATCCGCGGATGCAGATGCGGATGCGGATCTGTACAAAAAAAACTTATATGTGGCTAAAAAAAAATAAAAAGACAGTAATCCTTTATCCGTATCCTCTCTATACTTAATAATAAAGTAGTGAGTAAATTACCTACTATTACTGATTATAATAAATTATTTTAGTAATTAAATTTGAATAGTGGAGCATTATCTTTAATGAAAAGAAGGATAGCCGCCTTTTCGGGCTCCAGTCTGTTTCGCAAGGGTTCGTATATTAATCCTGGGCTACTAAATAACTGTTCACTTGGAATACTTTCTTTCTTGTCGCAACCTGCTATACATCCGCATTCGCATCAGCTCCGCATCGATTTATGCGGATGCGGATGAAGATGCGGATGTCTAAATCGATGCGAATGTTCCGCATATGCGGATGCGAATATTCGCAACATCCCTGGTATAGGTATAGGTACTATGAACACAGTAACTTGTCATCTTTGTTTGGGTAAAGAAGAAACATGGATACATAAGTTATCATTACATTATAATGTAACCTACACAGCCATTCGGTCGCATATATGTGCTGTGCTTTTGTTTATGGGACGACCAAAGCGCACTAGGACTGTGTCGACAACGTCTGTTTCAAAAAGCAGTGTCTCTCAAAATGTTTCAAATCAATACACGTGTAATACATACTACACTAATACCTATTATACGAAATACGATAAAATATCTAGAATGTTGCAACTACAAAATCATTTATAATTCCATTCTGACATAAAACTTAAATATATTTAAATAAATAAAATTGTCGACCAATTTTTTTCAGACTATATATTATTCTATTTATTTTTTCAAAAAAGTTTTGTTAAATTTTTTTCTAAGCTTTATAGTTTCAAATATATTTAAAAAAATAAAAAAAATCAGCTGCCCTTTTGTTTGTAGATGTGTCAGAATGAAACTAGTTAATTTTTACATGACGTGGAATGTATTATGTAGGTAACCATGGCAACACGAAGTCAAATATTATATTGAATACTAACCATTACCCGCGTCACCTCACGCAATATCAGAAATTTTCATGTCAATATTTTTGTGTTGGAATGGTTCCGTCGCCTAATTGGCTGGAATTTTTATATTCATTTTAACATGAATGTTCCGAAAAAACATATTCACCCAAGAAAGTTATCGGGTAAATTTTCACTGATCTAATAACATCTATGTGATATTCGGATTCGAAAAAAAGTCACATCACTGGTACCGGAGAAAACCGTTTTTACAAACAAAAGAGGGGTGGCCGTGTTTACTTTCAGAGTTTAATATAACAATTGAATAACGGAGAAACTTTACATTTCCAACTTTAATATTTTTTCCGCTTCGTTCACGTCTTATTTGACTTGTTGTCTAAACAATAATATTTGCACAAAATATATGCGCTGCTTGAAAACTCCAGGACAAAAAATAAACAATCCGTCGGCCGGACCCTCCACGGAAATAAATTTCACAACCTATTTAAAACGAAATCGCATCGCCGCCGTCAGAAACAAATACGCGCGAGCGAAACACTTGCAAAACAAACGAAAAACAAAATGTTTTCTAGCGCTGTCTCGGTCGCACACACTGCAATATACATATACATAATCAATCATGATTCAATTACAGATCTAATTATAAATGTACCTATAGAATAGTGTATATAAGGGTAGAGAAGAGATCTCGTTTCCTGCGTTTGTGTTTTCCACCCTTCCTCCATTTCTCCCGCCGCACGCAATCCCCGCTCAACGCACCCTGCCTTCCCTTATTTGTGAACGCGCCGGGTAAGTTCAAACTAAAATAAAACGATTTGAACTGCAAACTATACATCGTAGCGTTTTTTAGGACAATTTTTAGCCGGAATCTGGAAACACTTTGGTATAAAAAAAGACGGGTTGCACTCCGGGAGTGCCGGCAGAAGTGAAAACTTTAATATTAATTTTTGCATTTAGAAGCATTGTTTATTTATTGGCAACACTTGTAAATAAAATGGTTTGTATCATAGATTGCATTTTTATGTAGGATATTTCAACGCTAGATGTCTAACGTTGTATAAAAAGTATCTGGCAATTACTATCACTTAGAGAGTCTCACCAGTTCTTACTTTTCCTGACGCGAGTATAACATTTTTTACCCATTACAAAAAAAGTGTACAACGCCGCTAAAGAAGTTTGTAAATAAAATGGTTTGTATCATAGATTGCATTTTTATGTACGATATTTCAACGCTAGATGTCTAACGTTGTATAAAAAGTATCTGGCAATTACTATCACTTAGAGAGTCTCACCCAGTTCTTACTTTTCCTGACGCGAGTTTAACATTTTTTACCCATTACAAAAAAAGTGTACAACGCCGCTAAAGAAGTTTGTAAATAAAATGGTTTGTATCATAGATTGCATTTTTATGTACGATATTTCAACGCTAGATGTCTAACGTTGTATAAAAAGTATCTGGCAATTACTATCACTTAGAGAGTCTCACCCAGTTCTTACTTTTCCTGACGCGAGTTTAACTTTTTTTACCCATTACAAAAAAGTGTACAACGCCGCTAAAGAAGTTTGTAAATAAAATGGTTTGTATCATAGATTGCATTTTTATGTACGATATTTCAACGTTAGATGTCTAACGTTGTATAAAAAGTATCTGGCAATTACTATCACTTAGAGAGTCTCACCCAGTTCTTACTTTCCCTGACGCGAGTTTAACATTTTTTACCCATTACAAAAAAAGTGTACAACGCCGCTAAAGAAGTTTTCACTTCAAAAACTTAAAAATGTAGATGGGTAAAAATAAATAAGAAAACTACTGTTTTTTTCAAGCCATCTAATTTTCAGCAAACGAACGCCGTGTATCGATTGTTTAACCGTGATGACGTCATAACAAAGTTTGTCATTTTTTTCTGTCTAATCCGCATTACGTTTGCAGAACTAGCAGAGTTTAAGGAATGGCTGAGTTGTGTCGGAAACGAGAATATCCGATTTATCGAGAGTGGCTCCGGCCCCCGTTCGATAGTTTGAACGGACCCCGTCTTGTTTACACACGTGAGAGACGTCCGAAGTACAACACAGAAGTCATTAAGGAGTCAGCGAGCGGATCTTGTGTTTACTGATTCATTATCCAAATATAAACTATACAAGAGTAGGAAGTTTAGTGTTTGCAGGTCGCGCAGTTGCAGCACTGGACTGCACGACGAACGACGCCTGTACACACATTATAATTATAAAAAAAAAACATATGACTGTCGGCAAAACAAACGACGAATGCGTGTTATTGTAGCGCGAAGAGAGTTTTCAAATGCAACGATATTTGAAAATTTGATTTAACGAGGCGCAGTTCGAAAGGTATTAGCTTCAAATGCGTCATATTTTGTCATATATAAATTAAGGTGGCAATCCTGGTGATTTTTTTGACGTGATAACGTCTTATAAATTGATGAATCACCAATCTTATAAATTGATAAAACACCGACTGCATGCACGAAAAAGTGTAACGTAACGTTCCTAACGTTCGTAACGCGTAACGTTCCGCCTGACCCTGTGCGTGCTTTTTGCTAATTTCTCGCTCAATTTAAATCAGATCGGTTTGAAACCAGTCTTAAACGAAAGAGGAGAACATTTTACATAGATTTCGTATAACAGAATTTGCCTAAACAGTTTTTTTATACAAATTTATATAGAAAAATAGCTGTATAAATGCATTCAATTTTTTGACATTAGTATTTTGTGATTTGCAAAGCCTTCTAAGTTACCTATTGGAATAACTAATTATTATTAGAACATAATACTTTGACAGTTGCAAACGTCACTTTTGACATTTCTTATCATTCCGACACCAAGGATAAGCGGATTGAAACCAAATTTTGGGAGGTTTAGGTTATGTATTACGGAATACGTTATCACGTAAAACTATCGTCCGTAAACCGACTTTACAGACAACCATTTTTTTTATACAAATTTATATAGAAAAATAGCTGTATAAATGCAATGTTGTCTAATGCATGACGCGACGCGGTCGGTCGTCTTTGTTTGCCGTACATGGAAATTAGAAAATAACGTATGTCTTGTCTTAACATGAAAACGGCTGCATTTCTAATGTTAATTCAATTTTTTGACATTAGTATTTTGTGAAATGCAACGCCTTCTAAGTTAACTATTGGAATAACTAATTATTATTAGAACATAATACTTTGACAGTTGCAAACGTCACTTTTGACATTTCTTATCATTCCGACACCAAGGATAAGCGGATTGAAACCAAATTTTGGGAGGATGTTTAATATGCAAATATGAAGTGGCCTATTGTTTTTGGGGAACATCGGCGCATGCGTAAAAGAATATATCTCGTATAATGATGTTTTATATAATAATAATATAGTTTTTAAAACGGTTTTTACTCTATCTATTTTTACTAGAAATTTTTGTAAATTTTTTGGGGAAAATCGGCGCATGCGCAAAAGAGATACATGCCATAGTTGTTTTTTATATAATAATAGTGTACTTTTTATAGTGTTTTATTATTCTACTTAATAAAATTTACCTAAATTTGAAGCGAATGATGCAATATCATAGATTCGAATTATTATAATTATTATATAAATTTAGGTTATGTATTACGGAATACGTTATCACGTAAAACTATCGGCCGTAAACCGACTTTACAGACAACCAATTTTTTTTTTTTTAATTTAAATATAAAACGCGCAGCAACTAGGGCTATATGTGTAAACATAAGATCAAAAAGGTAAGTATGATAAATGTAAGTATGATATGAATAACACTAAGGAATCCTGGTGATTGTTTAGCAGGAAGATGCAATGAAAACGTATCGAATTTTTATAAAGAAAACAAAGAAGCGCACGTAAAATAAAATAGTTAATTTAAATAATAATAAATAAAATAATATTTTTGCATAAATGAAAAACGTATAGACATAAAAATTAAGAGACAAATTAGAAAAACAATAAAAGAGTTTGCGTATTAAAAATTGTTAGTAATGAAGTAAACGTTATATAAATGCTATTTTTAACTTTTAAAAAGATTTTTTCAACAACAAAATCTTGTTCACCACGCTTTTTTTAAAAATGTATATTTATTATTTTCCATATAAATTATAGGGCTATATTTTGTCTGAAGCTGAAATAATAAATTACTTTCAACTTGGATAATGTCGTTACTAAAAAAATATTCTGGGAATACGGAAAATATTGTATAAAAACAAATTAAAATAAAAAATAACATATTAAGTTCAAATTTGCTTTTGTGAGCATAAAAAAGCTTTTAGCAAGGACCGTTCTAAATTTAAATTGATGCATTTTGTATTAAGAAACAGGACCATACGTTAAATATCTAAAAAAGATTTCGTGTAAGCTAATCAGTGAGTGACGGATGAAACATTTGGAGAGGACCTTTAAAACGTGCCTTTAAAAATTTTATATTGTTTTATTAACTACGAAAACGTAAAAATACATCTTTGTTTTTTTACCATTCCAACCCACAAGTGGGGAATGGTACTAGTTTAGGTCAAAAATCACTTTTTAAAAATTTTACAGTATCTTTTCGTTTTGAGGTCCCCCGAATCCAAAAAACATATTATTTGGAAAAACTCTGTGCGTCTGTTTGTCTGTGAACACGATGCAGGTCAAACGGATTGAAACCAAATTTTGGGAGGTAGTTTGGTATGCAAATATGAAGAGCCCTATTGTCTTTGGGGAAAATCGTCGCAATGAGCAGAAGAGATTTATGCTTATGCTATAACGTTGTTTTTTGTATAATAACGGCATACTTTTCATAACGCCTTATTATTCTATTTATTTTTTCAAGACGATTTTGTTAAAAAAAAATTATAAACTTTATAGTTTCGGAAATATTTAAAAAATAGAAAAAATCAACTGTTCTTTTGTTTTGTAGATCTGTCAGAAATAAACTAGTTCAAGCATGCTTTGATTAATTTTTACATGACGTGGAACATATTATGTACGTAACCATGGCAACGACTATCAAATATTATATTGAATACTAGCCATTACCCGCGTCACCTCACGCGATAACAGAAATTTTATTTTCTTTATTATATCTACTATATTGTTGGAACGATCCCGTCGCCCAATTGGCTGGCATTTTTTTTTTATTTAGGTGATTGAAAGCAAGCACCCAGGTACATTTCTTGATGAGACTAAGTTTGCGTGGATTGTATTGTAGCAGTGCTGTCTCTTTAAATTGCAGACTATCTAAGCGCTAGCCGACTGAAAAAAACGCTTATGTTAGTATTTCGATGAAACTGTTCCGAAACGACCGATTCTTGTAAAAAAACGAACTACATACTGTTATTCGATTCCTGATCTAAGATTTGCCACGGAGAACTCAGACGATCTTCCTGCAGCCGATCGAGGAAGGCGCCGCCCCCCCCCCCCCCCGACCAACTGGCCCCTTTCTCGTCGTCTCCAGCGACGGTATCAGTGTTCCCCGGCTCTAGGGTACTTTGCCCCCCATACATACAATCTAATGTTTGAATTGGCAAATGGAATTAAATGTTTTTCTGTTCGTATTTTCACCACTACATAGGGATGGGTAAAGAAACTGCGGTTTACAGACGAACCTCTTACTTTAAGAAACTATTAAGAAATTTACTTCTAATTAAGCTAGATTTAAAGTTGGAAGTTGTGGTATCAGAAATCGAGAACTAGTGATTAGAGTCATCAGTTCCTAGTTAGTATCTCTGTCGCACAGAAAAATTTTAATGACCGCTGGCTATATACTAACAAAATACTTATACTATCTAATCAATAAAAAAAGACCGTCGGTTTTCTTTGAATCCCTTTTTGAAATATCTACTGAAATGAAAATTTTAGCATTTTATTAGAAAATATTAAAAGCGAAGTAAATGATTTAATATGTTGTTTTAATAAGATATCAATTTCTTTGACAAAACAGATCTTTACATGGTTTATGCGATGTTCTTTAATAGATTAATCTTTTATTGATACGTTTTCAAAAGACGTTCGTCGACTGGCTGAAAAACATTTCAAAACATAATTCACGGCGAAGCACGAACACACGAGAACTTTTTGCAGAATAAGCAAAAAAAGTATTTTCAGAATTTTTCTCTGTATTTCTGTCTGTTTGTAATTCGAGAACGGCTGCGGTTCGACTTTTACGAAACTTGGTACAAAGTGGAGGCTACAATCCAATTAAAATCGCCTTAACGCGCGCGACGCCGCGGGTAGCGTCTAGTTAGCTATGCAATATTTTATATGTTCAGGTGTAATAATAAATTGATAAGAAACAATGCACAATGCACTGCAAACAGGTAGGGCCGCGAATGTGTTTATAAATAAGTGCGCTCCGCTCAACAGCTGCGGTGTCCGAGTGGTTAAGGAGATGGACTTGAAATCCATTGGGTTCTACCCGCGCAGGTTCGAATCCTGTCCGCAGCGTTTGTTTTTTCTTTTTTTTTTTAATTTTACTTATTTTTTTTCAATACAAATAACATTTCGTCATGTTTTTATCACGCGCAAAATTAATTTATTTTTTTTATTTGAAAATATAAATTTTATTTATTTTTATGCAGTCAAGTCAATAATTTAAATTCATTATTGTATTAGTAATAGTTACATGGCTGCGATAGACAGACAGGAAATAAAATAAAGTTTCAATTAGGGCGTGCGTATAGCCGAGGGTAACGGCTAGTAAGTTATATTATGTTTTAATTGGATCAGTTGGAATTGCAAAATGAAAACTGAATAATATATATTAGATAATAAACCGGTTTAATCTACAGGTAGTACATTATTAACTTTATTGACATTCGAAAGTGATTGAAGGTCCACCCGACCCTGAAATGACCTCCAGTAAAGCGGAAAGTTGAGAAGTTGTTCGGAAAGCCATTCGTAGTCAATACATACATTGTTATAGCGTCGGTCAGTCGGCACTATATACATATATACTATATCTAATTTGTGCTTGCATCTTGAAGCAGATTTCTCGCTTTGAAAAAAGTCAGACATTTTTCGCATAAATACTAGTGGTCGAAATTCGACCGCAATTAATTAAATTTTTAAAGTGAAACTTTTATTCTATCGTCCCGAATTTTTCTGGCCGTCTTTTGCATGTCGCATTACAGGCGGCCGCGGAGTAGGGGTAAAGTGAAAGGCGCTCGGAGTAGGCGCTCGGTAGAGCAGCCAAGGCCAATATGGCAGCGCCCATGGTTAGCATCAGCTGACCGTGTAGTATGTATAACACATAGTCAGTCTGTCATGCGGGCAAGTGCTGTACAGTGCTTACATGTTTTTATTCGTGTATTCATGTGAATATTGTTGTTTATAATTAATCGTGATGGATAAGTGTCTACAATCCAACGCCTACAATCCAATAAAAGTTTCACTTGCGTCGTGGTTTTTTAGTTTGAACGTTATTGAAGTTCTTTTGTCATTATATAGATTTCTCCTGAATCGATTTTACCAGGTGTTAATTCGTACACGTCGTGATGAAACATATATTGTACACATCCCCTCATTAAAACGAAGAGAACTATGTATGTATCATCACGACGTGTACGAATTAATGCACTCAAATCGGTACCATACTCCTTTTTTCCTTCCCGTATCATGATTCAAATTCAAATATATGGAACAAAAAACAATTCTAATGAAACATTCTATAAATGCGAACATTTTACAGTAACAAAAAAACAGTAGATAATCGTGCAATTAAAAGAATGTTGTCGGCCATTTTTGTTTAGCATTCACTTGTTTTTAAGCTTGTTTAATTGGGCAGAGTGGGAGCGTTATTGTTTTGTTCGGTTTGTATAGTTGGTACGCGTTGAGCGCAATAATCGTTTGATTTTATTTTATTTGGCCGTAAAGACTTCAACAAGTGAGCCCGAGCTACGGGAACAGTGGATTATTATACACCGCGGCGTCGTACGGAGTATAGAAGACCGCTGCCGAACAGCTGCTTCGCAGATATCGTCTGAAATATTGACTCAACGGCACTGCGGGGTAACGTAGGTTTAACTTAGTTACGCGCTTTTGTTTTTATTGAAAAGAAAAGAATAACGAAACGCGGGCCGCACTGCGGAAGCAACCGACTGTCAACACAACTGAGCGAAAAGTTTTGCGTGACGACTCGAAAAACTCGTTATTGAATCGGACTCTACACGAGCGTTGCGAACGACGAAACGAACGAAATTTTAATCTTGACTTGAAAATGTAAACTTATAAGTTATTGATTTACTTATGGTCATATTTATCGAACACTATTAAAGATTGAAATTACTAATTCGTTACAATTCACCAACCAAATTATCAGGTAAAATAGTTGAAGAATAAATACGCACTGCACTATACTCCTTGGTATTTTTGTTGAATATTGTGACGTTCATCTAAAAATCCGACCGATGGCGCCACTGTAAACATAAAAAAATGTTTTATACTAACCCAATTGCACACAAAACTTCCACTAACTTTAATGTTTTACAATTGTACACTTTACAAAAGGTTAATAATCAACACATAAATAAATTCACAAGAGCAAACTGTAGATATAATACTCCACGTTTATAGGTTAAGTATTATGATCTATGTGGCGGCCATTATTATTTTCTCAGGCGAATAAATATTAATACCCGAGAATTTGGACAGAATAGATTTATACCTGCAGTAAACATAATTATGATTGGTGAATTAAATTATCGCTATTTATTCAGAGGAATAAAACAAATGAACCGAATAAATAACTACTTACGTTCGGTGAATATGTCACCAATGTTCCTCACTCAAAAAAGTCACACATTTTGTGACGAATTTCGTTTCATCTAGTCAGTTCTGCCCAACATTTTGCACTTGATATCGTCAACGCAGCACTGTCTAAGAAGTTTTACTTGCAAAATATATCTGTAGGGGGGGAGGTGAGGAGAATCACCGAAAAACAGACGTGAGCGGTTTTATTTTGTGACCGCAGATTTAACAGCCAACAGGGAGAAACAGTACGATAAGCCAAACACAGCCGGGTCATCACAGACTTGTTTCTTGTTCACATATAAGTAGTTATACCTCGTGTATTTATGTTATTCGAGATCCTAGACTATCAAAGAGAACAAGCGGACGGATTCGAACCCCGCCTCCGCTCATAGTTGTGTTGTGATATCGTTGTAATTTATTTTAATTGGTTAATTATAGAAGCTAATGGCCTTAGTTATCAAGCGTCTATTATCGACAAAAAATAAATAAATACAGTAGTAGAGAAAGATATTGGAGGACAGTTTGGTGTAGCGGTACGCGTGCTAGTCTCTGCACTGGATTGTTGTGGGTTCGATTCCCACTTCCTGTCAAGGATTTTTGTATTGTCGCTTTGACATGATTTTTGCTAGATAAGTTTATATGTTCGGATCACTCCTATAGGAATATCGTCTTGTATAGAATTGTATATTTTGGATATTTATTTCATTAAAGAAACGACCCAAGTCTTTGATTAATGTCTGATTAGAACTCTTCAATAAATAAAATTATCGACAAATTTTTCAGACAATATATTAACAAAAAAAAATATAATTAATACATTAACGTTTCGATCCCGATTTGGACCTTCTTCAGTTTCTATTAAAAATAAATAGAAACTAAATAAGTATTAATTATTTTTTTATATTTTTAGATCCGTTCTGAAGAAGATCAAAATCGGGATCGAAACGTTAATGTATTAATTATATTTTTTTTGACGTGATAACGTCTTATAAATTGATGAATCACCAATCTTATAAATTGATAAAACACCGGCTGCATGCACGAAAAAGTGTAACGTTCCTAACGTAACGTTCGTAACGCGTAACGCGTAACGTTCCGCCTGACCCTGTGCGTGTTTTTCTCGAAAACGGCCCTAACGATTTGGATGAAATTTACTGAAAAGGGATTTTGGGGGGCAAAAAATCGTTTTAGCTAGGTCTCATCTCTCGAAAAAATCGTTTTCTTACAAATTTTAGCATTATAAAAATCAATTTTTTGACGTATGAAAATACTTAAATATTGTAAGTAGGTTTTGGAATTTTATATTATGAACAGTGAAACAATTGTTTTATAAATATTATGACAGCTAATCTTTGAGACTTAAAATAAATACGAAAGAAAGAAAGTTAAAAAAAACAATTATATTATATGGTGAGTAATTTAAATAAATAAAATTAACCTAAATTTGAAGCGAAAGATGCAATATCATAGATTCGAATTATTATAATTATTATATAAATTTAGGTTATGTATTACGGAATACGTTATCACGTAAAACTATCGTCCGTAAACCGACTTTGCAGACAACCAATTTTTTTTGTTAATATATTGTCTGAAAAATTGGTTGATAATTTTATTTATTGAAACGACTCAGCCTACTATTTCGGATGCAGACGCAAGGAGGGTGTAGATCGGCTACATTTGAGCAAACATTTGGTTTTCTGTGAAAGAATCTTTGAATAATGCTGGTAGAGACTGTGACTTTTTTACTAATGCCCATATTCACCGAACTTAAGTAGTTATATTTATTAGGTTCATTTATATCATTCCTCGGAATAAATTGCAATAATTCAATTCACTAAACATAATTATGTTTACTGCAGGTATAAATCTATTCTGTCTTACTGGTAGGGTATACATTTTTATTCGCTGATAAAACAATAATGGCCGCCACATAGATCATAATACATAACCTATAAGTGTGGAGTATTATATCTACAGTTTGTTCTTGTGAATTATGTTTATACCTTTTGTGAAGTGTATTTTTGTAAAACATTAATGTTGGTGGAAGTTTTGTGTGCAGTTGGGTTAAGATATAACATTATTATTTTATGAAATTGGTTGTTTTGACGTCTACACTAACGCCATCGGTTGGATTTTTGAGTGAACGTCACATAATTCAACAAAAATACCCAGGAGTATAGTGCAGTGTGTATTTATTCGTCAACTAACTAATTTACGTGACAATATGCTTGGTGAATTGGAAATAAATTTTAATCTAACGAATAAATTTGTTCGAAGATTAGTAATTTCTATCTTTAATAGTGTTTGATGAATATATGGGCATAAAACAAAAACGTTTCTGGAATAATCTTCCACGAAGGACACTTATGTCCACGTGGAATACAGCGTAGGTATCTGAAAGTTGATTAGAATATTTGGACTTTTAAATAGTTTGCTGGCAAGCTGTCATGGCGTGTGTATATATGAAACGATTGTCATTTATTGTTGTTACTAGTGTGACCTGTGCGAATTATTCGCACTAAATAAGTATAATAATTATCACTTTACAAAATTATTTTTTAAATATGATTGCAGGTATTCAATTCGTTTCTAATTTTGCACACTGCTTATAACGTTCTTCTTTTTGTTGTAAAAGAAATATTGTACTCAAATTGTCATATAGAGGCGCAAGTAGCAAAAGCGTTGTTCAGCGTTGCCCGTCAGATGGCAGTATACAGTATTTACAATATTAAGGTCAGAATCAGATGACAGATCGAAGTGTTAACGTTACGCCGTCAGATGGCAGACGTTGTTTAGAGTTTAATTATTTTAATTAATTTACAAAAACCATAGCAATAATAAATTTTTTAGTTGTCGATGTCAGTAGAGCAAGCAATTATCTGTAAAATGATATATAATTTATGTGGAGAAATTGTGAGGTTTTTTTCTAAAAAGGGAGGCAAACATCTTTAACTTTAGCGTATTAATATATATGATTATTCGAACTTTGCGGATATATTATGTTTGATGATTCGAAATTAATATTTTTTTGCGCTTGATAATTTTTGACAGGCACCCCCTGACGAAATTATTAATATAGAATAGTGCCGATTTCTGACGGGTTCCACGATTTCAGAGGGAGCCCCAAAATATTAATATCGCCGGAGTGTTGCAAAACTGAGGGCGGAGCTGAGCCAAGCCCCGATGTCTGAACACTGAATGTATGTCGCAGTTGGAGAGGGTTCGTGATCCCACTGCCGTTACGTCGTCGACGGTCCCCACTAAACGCACGGTGGGACGGGGGGCGGCGGGGGCGGTACGTCGACAAGGCCTGCTTAGATAAGATTCATTCTAATACATTGTGTGTGCAGAGACCATTGTGACGGCATTATGTAACCTAAAGGGACGCATCACATGACACAACATCCCGTGTTAATGCGGCAGTCGTGTCATAGAAGACGGGGCTTCAATATATGCTAAGGTGACCAACTATACTCATTTACTGAGTTTTGTACTCTTTTTTCGCAAACCGTACTCTTTTCAAATCCTGTACTCTGAAAGTACTCATTTGTATAATTTTATACTCAGTTGTATTTCTAAAACATTTTTTTAGATTATTTTATTTCAAATTTATTAATTAAATATTTAAAATTATTTTGACAGTGATTTGAATTTCACGCGCGCATATTGCTTGCCGTTTCCGGCACGTCAGAGGACAGGGCAAACACCAGACACGAGTTTGACAGTGATTTGAATTTCGCGCGCACATATGGCTGCCGTTTCCGGCACAATTGAGAGGACGTATTATGTACCTGGAGAGATAGATAGATACTACAGACCTCTTTTTCTAACAACGTCAAAATTACATTTCTGAAAAGAGATGGATATACATCTATCTCTCCAATATTTGTGTACGTAATCCCCAGGCTGATCTTTGATGTGCAGTATGTACGGCATGCTTGACAGTCTTGACGCATGCGTAGTATGTACGTTTTTTCTTCTTTTTTTTTCACCTATGAAATACTTGCAAAGTGTACTCTTTTTGAACAAAAAATAGTTGGTCACCTTAATATATGTGGCCGTTTTGTACTCACGATCGAGTTCGCCATGTTGAAAATAGTTTCAATGTAAATACACTGATTCAATACAGAAGCACAACGTGTTATGATTAAATGTTGTTCATTTGTTTCTGCAAGTTTATTGAAGTGCAACTTCTTCAGCGACATATAGGACTCAAATAAATGGTTTTAAATGTTATCTTTGTCAATTTAACGGTAGCATTTATTATACAGGGCGTTCAAAAACTCCCGCAACACCTGAATATCTCAATATCTTCACCCCCTCAAATAAAATTAGTTCATTTTGCTAATTCCCCTTTAAAAACGACGAACTAATTCTCAGGATCGTTATCAAGATCAAGTAAAAGAGTACCATTTCTTGGCCTGTTATAATTGAACAAATTTTATTTGAGGAGGTGAAGATAAGTCGGAAAATTTTAGACGCGTACTCGGTGATCTGTAGCTTGCACAAAAAAAAGTTTGGGGCAAAATATTTGCCCGTAAAACTCGGCCCAATAAAAAAAAGACGAGTGTGCTTTAGACCACACGACTGAAGTAAAACTTCTTCCTGCCATAAATTGTTATAATTCACCCGAAAATTCACAAAATATGAACTCAGAAATGAATTTATAATTTTAATCACATTAAATGTAGAATATTTAATGTATTGAACAAAATATTAATTTATAAAATTGTTTAAGAACGAAATGAACAGTCTAATGTAAGAAGAAATATAAACATAAAGACAATGAAAACAAAAGTAATACATTGCAATTACTTAGCTCTCGTTGGATTTTAAGCGTAAATCTTTATGAAATATTATTTAAAGTAGGTTTACAAAACTTTTTTCTGTCACCCGATAGCGCCACTGGCAAGTAAAGTATGCGTCATTATATTGTTAGTACTGCTTATATTTTCGGCCACCTGATGACGCCAGTAGCCAGTGAAGTATTTGTCATCATCTCTGTATCTTCACTAACTTATATCTTCCTCTCAACTTCCGTTCGCCTCGCCCGATCACACAATTTTCGTAACGCTCACGTCGAGCATTCACCAGCTTACTCCCCAAGTCAAGCGTGCGTAAAGAAGTTTTACTTCAAAAAAATTGCGGTTGCCATTTAAAATTTCAGAGTTACCTCCTGCTTCCCTACGAGGGCACCCCCTTGGGAGGAATTTTTGCAACCGAAAAATACACTACGAGATGAGCAGCTTTCATTCGCAACATTTTTCAAAGAAAATTTATTTTTCTGAAATATTTAGGCGTTTCGGGACTTTTTGAACATCCACTATATACCTATTCACATATTTTTGTACAAATTAATAAAGTTACCTACTTTGTATATGTTTCGAAAGAAACATATCGGTTCCTCAATAATCTTGTATATGTGACGATAAACTATTTGTTTCCCCTTGAAGATATCACAACCGCGTTAACGAGGCACAGAAGTACATTCCAAAGAGCAATATCATTTTCTTATACATTTCACCCTCGTTCTCTATCTCACACTTCTCCCCTATTATCCAATATATCGATGCTCGTGTGTTTTTATGTCTTGCATTGCATTGTGTATACCGTCACTGTGGTTTATTTGCCTGCTTTCCCCTATATTGAAGTTTCTCGAGAAGACTGCAATATTTATGAGTACAAAGTTGGTAGCCCAGTACATAGAACGTCTTCGATCCCCGAGTAATCCGTTGCTGTTTGTTGCTTTCCGAGAATTTAAGATAACGCGATTTCAAAAACATGTCTACATTGTCCCTTAATATTCTCCTTTTTTTCTTATAAAATGTCTTCGATATGTTTTCAGAATCCATCAGCATATGCTTTTTTGTACCTATCTTCTACCTATACCAATATATAAAGCTGAAGAGTTTGTATGTTTGTTTGATTGAACGCGGTAATCTCAGGAACTACTGGTTCGAATTGAAAAAAATGTTTTTTGTTGGATAGTCCATTTATCGAGGAAGGCTATAGACTATATATAATATCACGCTACGACCAATAGAAGCGGAGCATCAATGAAAAATGTAACTCAAAATTTGTCCGTTCGACAACGGTAATTCCGATCATCATGAAATTTAGACACAACATTCATCTCGGTAAACTTAAGATGAACGTGTGTACTAATGTCCCTCCCCTCCCCCATTCGTTATTTTTCACCCGGGTGAAACCGGGCGGGACCGCTATAAGTCATAAGTGTGTAAATTGCAAGACTACAAGAGTCTTGCACTGGAAGGGCAGTGTGGCTTTGCTCATCACAGCGAAGACTGATATTAAAATTAAATCTACAATGTATTCATCATCTTTTGCACTTTGATTTTATGCAAGCATTGCAATAATTTCACACATAAATCACAGTTGGCTGTCCGCACATAAGAGGTTCGAAATTGCCACTGTAGATAATAATCAAACGATGTTTTATTACTTGCAAATCATCAAACAAATAGTCTTCCACAATCTACATGACAAGGACATGTCTTGCATTCACGACTTTACACACGGAGCGGCTCACTATCTCGGTTTACCCTACTGAAAACAAAATCTCTAAGAGCGGTCGCGAACTAACCTCAATCATTTCCTAACTTCATCTCGGACGACTGTCGGAAACGTTTAGCAATAACTATTTGATTAATACATGTTGAATGTGTGGAAAATCTGTAAAGTTTTGAAATAGTAGATACCTATATTGTGCAACTAGTGTGACAATGCCGCACGAGTTGCACATACTATTTTTTATTACGAATTAAATTAAATTGAAATTAAAATTTTATTACGAACTAAAGAAAGAAATTAGAAGTAATAAAAATTAAAATTAAATCATTAAAAAGTTGAAAATTCAGTTAAAATTGTCACGAATAAAAGTCCATAATCGAAATTTTTAACCTCAAATCTGCTTCAAATGACAGTTTGTTCCGTTGACATTAACACCGTTATTATTTTGTTTTTGACGTGATAACGTCTTATAAATTGATGAAACACCAGCTGCACGCACGAAAAAGTGTAACGTTCCGCCTGACCCTGTGCGTGCAAGCGAGAGCGCAGTATAAGCGATAGAGAGTCGGTAAAAATATAGTTTGACAGCTACTAAAATTTAGGTTATTTATTATTAAATATGATATTCGAGCGGAATACGTTATCACGTAAAACTATCGTCCGTAAACCGACTTTACAGACAACCAATTTTTTTCTCTGAATTTGCGTGCGGCAAACAATAATTTCAGTGCGACAAATAAAGTTTTCGCACGCAAATGAAAATAGCTACTTTTCAACCGTAACAGCATGCGTAAAGATACCACTTTTCCCGCATGAGTTATAAAAAAAAAATTGGTTGTCTGTAAAGTCGGTTTACGGACGATAGTTTTACGTGATAACGTATTCCGTAATACGTAATTTATGTTCTATTTCTCCTATCTTCTACATATAATAATTATAATAATTCGAATCTATGATATTGCATCTTTCGCTTCAAATTTAGGTTAATTTTATTTATTAAAATTACTCACCACCTATAATAAAAATTGTTTTTTTTAACTTTCATTCTTTCGTATTTATTTTAAGTCTCAAAGATTAACTGTCATAATATTTTGAAAACAATTGTTTCATTGTTTATATAAAATTTCAAAACCTACTTACAATATTTAAGTATTTTCATACGTCAAAAAATTGATTTTTATAATGATAAAATTTGTAAGAAAACGATTTTTTCGTGAGATAAGACCTAGCTAAAACGATTCTTTGCCCCCCAAAATCCCTTTTCAGTAAATTTCATCCAAATCGTTAGGGCCGTTTTCGAGAAAAGCACGCACAGGGTCAGGCGGAACGTTAGAAACGTTACACTTTTTCGTGCATGCAGCCGGTGTTTCATCAATTTATAAGATTGGTGATTCATCAATTTATAAGACGTTATCACGTCAAAAATTATTCAAGTCATATTACAAAGCGAAATTTTTAGAATATAATTGAATGGAAGAAAAATGATGATTTTAATTTTGAATACCTACATTATTTAAAATTGAATTTAATAATTTTTAAATTGAAATATTTGATTAATCTGAACATCACTATCAGTCGACTGGTTTCTATCTAGATTCTAAATGCACAATATTTTAACGAATCTATCGAACATGAAGTTAGTACATGCGATCACAAATTATTTCAGTGCGCAGAAACATAACTGTTTTATTTCTTAAGTAATTAATTTTTTTTATTATATTTTTTAAGCTACACAAATATTTCAAATTTATATTTTTGTATGGGGCTTGCCCTGTTAAAACAACAATAAATAAATAAATAAAGTTCAAATCTAGTTTCTATCTAGATTCTATAGTACATTATACGACGTTATAATTTCCAATTCGGTCGGGGTTAAGGGTAGTTCTGTACCAAGTCTGCAAAATTATTTCATCGTGTAGAAACATAGACGTCTTGGTTTCTATTTAGATTCTAGATGCACAACATCTATATTGATTTTAACTGAATATGTACACGTTTATGTATATAGCATAAACGTGTATTGTATTTGTAATGTTTTGTACGTGATTGACAATACGGGAGTTTAGAAAATAACACGACACGAACATGTAACCGCAAACAAATATTTTCATTTCATTTTTCGCAAGACAATATCATTCTAGACGCGTTTTGCTTAGAAACGGAACAAATTGCAGGGATCGAGTCTGTCGCTGCAAGGGAAAGAAGCGGCACTGCAATTTAAATTTCAACAAAAAAAAATCAAGTTTAAATTAAAGAATAGATTATCTTGCGAAATATTCGTAAACTGTAAAAATAACAGATTTCTAAACGATTGGAAAAATATCATATATATTAATACGCTAAGGTTAAGATGTTTGCCTCCCTTTTTAGAAAAAAACCACACAATTTCTCCACATAAATTATATATCATTTTACAGATAATTGCTTGCTCTACTGACATCGACAACTAAAAAATGTATTATTGCTTTTGTTTTTGTAAATTAATTAAAATACAGCAACGCTGAACAACGTCTGCCATCTGACGGCTTTAATTTTGAAACGACGTCAACACTTCGATCTGTCATCTGACCTCCATATTGTAATACAACAGACACAATACTGCATACTGCCATCTGACGCTGAACAACGTCATAGCAATGCTGCATGATGCCATCTGACGGCTTAGCTCAACGATTTTGCTACGTGCGCCTCTATATGACAATTTTAGTAAAATATTTCTTCGATCTGTCATCTGAGCTTCATATTGTAATACAACAAAAAGAAGAACGTTATAAGCAGTGTGCAAAATTAGAAACGAATTGAATACCTGCAATCATATTTAAAAAGTAATTTTGTAATGTGATAATTATTATACTTATTTAGTGCGAATAATTCGCACAGGTCACACTAGTATTCTTTATATCTCAAGGGAAATTCAATATATGTATCCATAGAGTTTTCATTATTAAAAAAAAGATGTTTTTAGGCGTTCTGCTCAATTATAGTTTTCCATTAATTAATCAATTAATAAAGCGCCGCCAACTTATTCCAATTGGGACGAACTGTACACCGCAGAACGCAAAATGTGCAAGCGTTAGGTTAGTGTTGGTGTGTGTGTGTGACAATTGACAATCGGCAATATGGCCGCCGCTGCATTTCATAACGCTGTATGGTCATAAAAGTGAACAGCGCACTTCCTGTCCCACCAATTATAACATAAACCGTGCTCATTTGTTTTTATTTATTCATTTTGTTAAACAGTTGAACGACTCCAATTACTATTAAAATTAAACTGTTAGTATTTACGTATTGATGTGTTTGGCTTGCTCCATATAAAATTATTCAATTGCATTTTCCAATATCACGCTTTATCAATTTTATCTTATGCCCGCGGAATCGTTAAATAAATAAAATTGGAAATATAATACCATGTAAAAAATAGATTCTTAATATTCCGTTATGCCAACGATATTGCGTAATATAGGATGCGGATGGGCAAAATCGACTCAGCCTGCTTTTTTAACCGACTTCAACAAAAAGGAGGAGGTTCTGTGTTCGTCTGTATATTTTTTTTTTATGTTTGTTCACCGAGTTCTCCGTCAATTATGGACCGATTTTCAAATATTTTTTTTTATTCGAAAGAGTGCACTTCCGAGGTGGTCCCATCGGAACCAAGTCAGGATCTGATGGTGGAATCCGGAGAAATCGAGGGAAACTCTCAAATTTCAAAGAAACGCATAATGTTTTTTATGTATGTTCACCGATTTTTAGTGTTAGATTAACACTAAAAAGAGAAAAATAAAATATTTTTAACAAAAAAATTGAACCGACTTCACACTAAAAAGTAAAAAATAATTGCGTATTGAAATGTTTTGGAGTCGGTGTAGTTCTCGGAATAGATTTCATTTTGGCTGACACCGACTCCAAAACATTTCAATACGCAATTATTTTTTACTTTTTAGTGTGAAGTCGGTTCAATTTTTTTGTTAAAACTATTTTTTTTCTATATCTAAGTGTACTTAATATGAAATGGAACAGAGCTTTATTTTCAAAAATTTAGCGATTTTTTAAGAATCATTTTTAAGGACCCTTCTTACTTTTTCCGTTTGAAAAAAATACAAAAATCTGGTAGATATTGTTCATACATATATTATGATTTAATACTGAGGTTATTCTTATACAAAAACTCGCTCTAAATCGAAAACCTACAATCTTTCTATTCTTTTCGAAGTTGTGGCGGCTTTGAGTTTTTCTCAAATAGTATGAAGAAACGCCCATATCTCTTAATGTAAAAGAGATAAAGGGTTGCGGATGGTCGGAATCGATTCAGGACGATTTTGTCTATAAGTATGTATAATATCAAACGAAACAGAGCCAATTTTTTTTTTTTTAATTTCAGTTTTGTAAGAAGGCCTCTTCTTACAAAACTGAAAAAAAAATTTGTAAAAACTCCGTTTCGTTTGATATTATACATACTTAGGCCTAGTTTATATGAGAGGCGTTCAACGCGCGTTAGCTCAACGCGCGTTTACAATTTCTATACAATTGTATATAACTGTTTGCATGATAACGCGCGTTGGTGGCGCGTTGAGCGCGTGTTATCATTGTAAACAGTTATATACAATATGTATAGAAATTGTAAACGCGCGTTGAACGCTCTTCATGTGTGCTAGGCCTTATAGGAAAAATCATGAAAATATTTGCGATATTTGGACAAATATAAATATCTCAAATAAGCTTAACATTAACGTGTTTGATAGAAGCGGAGACAACTAAATGAGCAAAATTTAGTTATAGGGTGAAATTTAGTTTCTAGGGTTTCGCGTAAATTTATATTGCACACCTGCCTGGTGTTTCACGACGGCTCACATTTTTTTTTTATTAAATAGCAAATTTCAAATGAGATTGAAGATTTTACCAGTGTTCTGCATAGAAATAAAAAATTATGGAACATTCTGTATATAAGATACAGGTAATAATAATAATAATAGGAACAGGTAATATTAACCGATGATTTAAAACGACTTTTAAAGATGAAAGGTAAACATAATATTATAAGAAAATCCCCCTTTTATTGAAGGTTTAACATTATGTGGGTTTATCGTCGAAGTACTGAAAAAAAGCTTGCAGAGCCTGAAAAGCGGATGCGGAAACATTGTCAGAAAGGACGGTGAAAATCTCTTTTGTTGACTATCGGTGACCTTGGCTTTCAGAATGTTCGGTTTTATAAAAATTATAATCAAATAGTTTCAAATACTGTCGACTAAAATTATAGGCTTAGATAATTTTTACAGGAGATAACAAAATAATAATGATTTAGAAATTTAGATAATTTATGATGACTTTTCATTTTGCGTTACCAAGGTTTCTCTTAAAAGAAAGAAGTTTCACTTCAAAAGTCGTTACGCATATCGTTTAGTTGTTATAAAATTATGGGCAAGTTTTTAGCAAACTATTTTATCTTTGTTGTCATTTTTATTATATTACTTAGTATACAGTATGTAAACACGTACGGTGCACATAGGGAAATTAGCATTGGGAAAAAATACTTGGACTGCATTAATTGTTATTTCTATTGAATTATCGTGGTAATCTTGAGAATTTCTATTTTATTATGATTTATTTTTATTTTACTTGGCTGTTTTAATAATAAAAAGCTCTTATAAATCATTATTTTATTTTTTTTTGTACAAAAATAAAACAAAAAAACAACTCCATCTGTTTGGAAACATTTCATTCAAAAATTGTCTGACTGGTATGACGTATGCGCGTTGGTAAATTAGTGACCCAATGTCTTTAGGTTCAACACGAATAGGCGGAGATATTTGATCTCGCACCATATTTAAGTATTTTTGGGAATTTAATGTCCCATTAATAAAAAAAGTCCGATTATGTTGTAATCATCTGAATATTTTCTTCGGTAGTATACACATTCATTTTGCAAAAGAATATTATCTGTCAAATTGAAAAACAAGATTTCAAGGCTCACTCTGATCCGGTCATTTTTTCCCAATGTTAATTTCCCTATGTGCACCTTACGTGTTTACATACTGTATAAAGAATAACCAAGGTACCGCGTAGCGAGTGACAGGGTTCCCCTAACAAAATTTCGGTCTGCGTATCCCTAACACTATTTGCGTGCAAATTATCGACAGAGTGACTGCGCACAAGGAGGATGAAAGAACGAGGAGGATGGAAAGAGTAGTACACGGATCTCTCTCGAAATGCGTTAAGGATGATATAATTTATTTACTGGGGCTCTTGTCCCGTTCCTTGTGCATTATGAACCATCATTGTTTCATCAGGCATACATGTCTTCCAACACACGCACAATGAGATTAAAACAAGGGCTGGACAAAATCGGGTCACAGAAAACTGTTGACAGTATCAATCGAATTTTCGAATCCATACTAATATATAAAATTCTTGGTTTGCATACAATACAGTAAAACCTTGATAAGTTAAAAACCTCTGTGACTTAAACATTTTTTGATATCCCTCAGTAACTTAAACAAAAATTTTGAGCGTTGGCCCTCGATAACTTAAAATAATATTTTGGTGACCTCCATAACATTAATAATAATAATCACAAGCATACAAACTAAAGGTTTTGCCAAGAACACTATTAATTTTAACCTTAGTCTTTCACTAAATCGCTTTATGTATTATTAGAACAGTTAAACCTCGTTAAGTTAAAAATTGAACTTCCAAAACCTCTCTAACTTCTCTCGATAAGTAAAAAACTCGATATCTTAAATTTTTCAACGTTTCCCTTGAACTTTAACTTATCGAGGTTCTACTGTAATCATATATATTAATACGCTAAGGTTAAGATGTTTGCCTCCCTTTTTAGAAAAAACCACACAATTTCTCCACATAAATTAATTATATATCATTTTACAGATAATTGCTTGCTCTACTGACATCGACAACTAAAAAATTTATTATTGCTTTTGTTTTTGTAAATTAATTAAAATACAGCAACGCTGAACAACGTCTGCCATCTGACGGCTTTAATTTTGAAACAGCGAGCAACGCTGAACAACGTCACAGCAATGCTGCATGATGCCATCTTGCTTAGTTTAACGCTTTTGCTACTTGCGCCTCTAAATGACAATTTTAGTAAAATATTTCTTTTACAACAAAAAGAAGAACGTTATAAGCAGTGTGCAAAATTAGAAACGAATTGAATACCTGCAATCATATTTAAAAAATAATTTTGTAAAGTGATAATTATTATACTTATTTAGTACGAATAATTCGCAGAGGTCACACTATAATTTAATATTTACTTATTTGCTGCAAATATGAGCCACAACAGTACCATTCCAACTACAAAATATTTGACATATTATAAAACACCATCCTAAAATTTGGTTCCAATCCGCTAATCCCTTCGACCTGTATCCTATTCACAAACTAATAGACGAAGAGACTTTTTCCAAAAATAAGTTTTTTTGGATTACAGGGACGTCAAAACGAAAAAATATTGTAAAATTTAAAAAATGCTAATTTCAATTTAAATTGCGTTGGAATGGTAAAAGAGAGAGTGTATGGTTTAGAGAAAAACTGTTTCACTCACCGGTATGTTTTCACCCCCTCTCTCGTTCCCCCTCACTGCAGAAAACCTTGCAAACTTCTAAACAAGAGTCGTCCAGGACACAAACGAAGAATGTTTTTTGATATATCTTTTTAGCGCCATCTGTTAGCGGGGTTCACTAATATCGCGGTTGCAATCCGTATCACTATAGACACAAATCAGTCACGTTTTTTTATATCCGATCGAAATCAATCGCGTTAAAAAAATTTATTTCCACGAAATACCACACGCGAACGCTATTTTTTATGATTGCGGCTGTCGAACGTCTATAATCCACAATATACACATTTCGAACACTATTTTCTTCGACGCAAGTTTCGCTAACCGTGTTAGCAACATCTCCGTCAAATGTTTTATATTCGTTTAGAATTTAGATAATGAAATATTTAAGTAATAAAATAATAATATTTAATAAGAGTTAATATATTGAAAAAGTCAACTCAGAATCGTAAATTTTTTTTTTTTTTTTTTTAAAAGGTATATCCAATTGTATATATCCACATATATAGAGCATATGCACATATACAAGAGAATATCACTTGGGGGGGGTGGCACTACCTCAATCGTAAAATTATACACCTTTCGAATTGACATTTTACAACTTAATGCCTAAAAATAAAATAATTGGACACGAATTTACAAGCAGACATAATAGGTACAGACAATTGCGTAATAGTACCAATATTGTGTTCTGCAGCAGTGGCGTGCTCTAGTAATTTTATAAAATTCAATATCATTATTATGAAAAGTCAAAACATTCTTTTAACGACATTTAGATTACATATCTAAGTGAAAGTTATAATATTATTTTATTTCAGTCAAACTACAATAACATCGAATTTAAATCTACCTCACCAGCGATTTAATAGCTATTTGATATTATTTTTTCCCCTCTCGTTTAATTCGGAAATCTACCGACATTAATTCTGATTATATCAGAAGCTTTATAAATGCTAATAAACCATACATTAAAAAAAATCCACCTCTCTCTGTCTTGTGCTAACTGGGAAGATAGATTATAGACGCTCGACAATTGTGATTATTAGCGTCTTGATTAAGAAGATGTAATTATAATCAGCCATTCAAGGCCTCAATTCCGACAATTTTTTTAAAAGAACGTCAAATTAACCTATAATCTTTGTAAATAATAGGATTTGTCTATAAATTAAAAAAAAAGATTATTTTTAGAAATGAGTTACATCAAAAAAAAATTCTAACAGCATAAACAAAAGATCGGACATAGAAGGGTTAAATTACATATATGGCAGCATAATTAACAAAATTTGACAATATAAAAACAGGCAATCAGCTGTAGCAATCTAATGATAATGTTTTAACCACACATTTGATCAGTATTGAATAAAAGCACACAGAAAGTTCTCAAATTTGGTTAAATTAAATTCTCAAATAAATATTTTAATTTTTTCACCACGTGACAATTTTATAAAAATTGAATAAACTTTTTAATTAATTTTTTTATAATAAGATATGTTTAAAATAATTATATTAACTCATAATAATTATGATCATGTATACTGTTAGAACAATTTACCACTACTTGACCAGCTTGAGGTATGTAACAAGATTTTTTTTGAGCATGGTTTTCCTTTTACATTAAAATTGTGATACAATATTATGTTCTAAATTATCGAAGAATCTCGTTAGAGATTCTTTTCTGTGCTAAATGCCGACGTATCTCTAACGTATTCTTATAGGCCCCACTCACGATCACACTTCATGCAACAGTTCAGTGTTCAAACTTATAGTTCAGTGAAGCATGATAGTGTGTGGGACAAATAAACACTGAAACCAACACTGAAGTCAAGCATGAACTCATCAAATGCATCTTGATTTTTGAACGACTTCAGTGTTCAGTGTTCAAGTAAACTGTTGTGTGTGGGTGTTTTTCAGTTCAGTTTTTGGAGTTCTGTGTTTTGTACAACCAGAAGCCAAAAATCTCAATGTTGCTGCCTTTCTTGTGCAGAAATAGATTTTCACATATTTGTGTCCTGGTTCTTAATAAATAGGGTAACTAATTCCAGTAAATAATTGTAAGTTAATTCATTCATTCGTAAATAATTATTGCAATCAAGCGGCTCAAGATGTAATTCATTAATCAAATAAACATGACTTCTTGAATCACGCATTTCTAACCAATTTTTCACCCATATTCTTCTTTTTTTTCTTATTTCTCTGTTTTAAATACAATCCCATAGCTCTGAACAGCCAATCCTCATCATTTAAATTACTCATTTAGTTCTTATTAATGAACTATACCCTATAGTATAATATTATAGTGTGTATATAATATAATATATCTTATGTATCTATACTCGACGAGTGTATGCCAACAACTGAACCAAATTGAACACAAAAAATTTAAAAAACTGAGCAGTTTGCATGAACTGTGTGTGGTGCCAGTCAGTCTTTCGATTAATCTGTCCAACTTCACTGAACACTGAACTGTGGCATGAAGTTTGATCGTGAGTGGGGCCTATTATACATTGATTTTGCCTTTGTCTCATATAACGCCGTGTATATGATATACATTTATACATGTTCATAGGCCCTGAAGATGAAAATAAATTTTTCGAAACGTTGGCCACTAGCGAAACACTGGTAAAGCTTATTTTATGATCCTCAACCAAAACCTTCCTTCATCTTATTAAAAACAAAATCCGCGTCCGATTTTGGGCATCCCTTTCGCGAGGCGTTGTTGTGGTCTGAGGAGGCTGGCGGTTGTGTCAGTTGACTTCAAAGAGAGAGAGGAAACACGTCAGGAATTCGTCTGATCCGAGGAGGAGATGCCGTCGCGTCACGGCGTCTTATCGCGATGCAAAACGAATTATATCAATATCATTATAACAGCGTCGAAACGGTGACTTGTCCCGCTTGCTCTTCGACGGGTCGCAGAAGCGACGCAGAAAGGAGCGGATGGCTCGTTTATTACCGCCATCGACTCCTGACTTTATTACGGTATGAATTATTTATTGTTACAAAAATATATAGATTATTGTAAGCGAGGCAACTTGTTGATTACGACATTTACGTCCAGTTTTTTTGACGTGATAACGTCTTATAAATTGATGAATTACGTCAAAATAAAAAGATGAAACACCGGCTGCATGCACGAAAAAGTGTAACGTTCCTAACGTTACTAAGTGAGCGACTAGAATGCCTTCGGTAATTTTGAAGCAGATAATATCATCAACCGATTGAGATGAAAATTTGTATACACGTTTAGTTTGAATGACAATGCATGGTTAGCTGTGTGACGTCACTCTAAATCCAATATGGCGTACTTCTATGATGGCGGACTAATTTTATTATGCTTTCCTACAATATGGGTATCAAATGAAAGGGCTTGCTGAGAATAACTCGAAAAATAAAGTGACGTCACTCTAAATCCAATATGGCGGACTTCTAAAGATGGCGGACTAAGTTTTTGACGAAAAAAAGACGCACGAAAAAGTGTAACGTTCCGTAACGTTCCGCCTGACCCTGTGCGTGCAAGCGAGAGCGTAGTAATGTATTATTAAATATGATATTCGAGCGGAATACGCTATCACGTAAAACTATCGTCCGTAAACCGACTTTACAGACAACCAATTTTTTCAGTTAAATTCAAACCGTGTTTTCGACACAAAAAATATATTTTTTTTTAGATACGTTCAGCCATAACTTTGAAAAATGTCGACGCCATTTTGTTCAGAATGTTTCCGGATTGGTACCGTAAAATCTTTATAAAAATCGGTTCAGTCGTTTCTAACTGTATGTGAAACGCTTTTTTTTTAAAGTTAAAGCAACACACGCTACACTAAATATTTTACAGCAACGCGAGCGCCAACTGTTGAACGTAACGGCAACAGACTGAGCCACAGTAACACGTGGTTGGGAGCATTTAAATATTTATTATTGTAAATTGTAGACGCTCGACAGCGGAGGTCATGAGTGAAGATAAAGCTAATGGCTCTTAAATACTTGAAACAATGTTCCCAACACTACTGTTTTTTTTATCAAATTCTCCTGCATTTCTTTACTTAATCCCGCATAACAAAACGTCAATTTCTCAATCGGTTAACAACACTGATTCCTGCGTAGTGACAAAATAATGTGATCTTCTATCTTTATTCAATTGAGAATACAACATGACCGTTTGACCTTGTGAAATATTGAATTTGTGGCCTGTCTTGTTTGTAAGTACATTGTGTTTAGCTAATTAATTGTTAATTTTGATAACAAACAGTTTCGTTAAACAAATCAATACTAAACAAATATAAACTATCAGTTTTTTTTATTGAGCTGGGAGCGAGTCATCTCGAGAGAGTCGATTTGTATGTCCAGCCGTCAAATTAAATGTCACACTGTTTTAACCACAACGAGAATATTTTGTTGCCAGATAGTTCTAGCTGCAACTGAAAAAGACAGCACTGTCGGTCATCATTTGTTTGTGTAATAGACACTTTCAATACGGAACCATATTTTGACGGTGAATATTTTGCATTGCAAAGAAAACTAATACACACTCTAGATCAAGGCCGTAGCCAGGAATTCACTTCGGGGGGGTTGAGCTCTAGACCAGAGACAATAGGTAACAATTTTATTTATGTACAATTATAATATACGCTTATTGTAATTTGTAGTATTATTTAACATAAATAAAAAAATTAATTAAAAGGAACCGACGCGGATTGTCACCAGAAATAAAGCGCGGGACAACGATCTCTGAACTGATCTCGACATCACGATGAACGCTCATCAAGGCTAAGCCAGTCAGTCGTGACTGTCCCATGCTGTTTCTCAAAAAGTTTTTAGCCTCCTCGACGAGAAAAAAGTACGCTCTGGTGTCGCCGTCGACACAGGTAGCGTCACGATTATTGACAGTAGCAAGACTTCTGGTTATAACGTTTTTACTTATGGACCGGAAACTTAAAGAATATATGGTTGAAAATGACTTGGTCCTATGCAAAAAATCATGCTGAATCGAATGAGCGTATCTAGAAGTTTGTAGCTATTGTAGTTTTCAAGTTATAGCGCTTTTAATTTTTTCAAGAAAAATTTAAAAAAACGCGTCTATCTCCTAAACCAAAGAAGATACAGAGTCTCATTGGATTCAGCGTGATTTTTTCCATAAGTACACATGATATTAACCGCATCGGAAGGCTCTTAGTGCTTCAAAAAGCCTCCGATTTGCGAAAACATCGAAAAACTTCAATTATTTCAATTTTTTGGAAAATATAAAAGTGTCTGAATTTACTTGACCTTATAGAAAAAAGTGCGCTGAATCGAACCTGGGGGCTTAGAATACAGAAACCAAGAAAAAATATAAACGAGGTACTCGTTATTCACAGCACGAATGTTGTGAACAGTCGAACGAAATTAATTACAAATAATTTTGCACTTCTAAATCATATTAATATATCAATATGTGATATTAGAAATTTTGGTTGAAAAATAGTCGTGTATCTTTTCATTTATTTTAAATTTTAAATCTCACATTTTCAAACCGAGTACCTATTAAAAGAAATAGATAGATAGATGTTAGATGCGTCTAGCGACTCCAATCCATTTATGAGTCGTTTTTATTTTTGGGTGCCCAAAAAAAATACGAAACAAAGCCACAGGTGCCCACCGAATAATTCCGCGGGTCATTCAAGCGTCCGACCGAAGAGCCAAGAGATAATAAAAACAGTATAAAGAGTGTTAAAAACATCATCGCGAAAACTTCAAAAACAGAGTCTCTCGCATGTAAGAACGGGGCGACGGCGCTCCAAGAAAAGTATTGTTGTCGGGGGCAAAGGTCGGCACTTGAGTTGTTTTTTCCTCTTTCACGGGCCCCGTATGTATATATATATATAGATTGAATTCAGTAATTAATTATGCATGGTGCATAAGACACGGGCCGGCACTTGAAGTCCCAGCCATCTAGATGATGAATTGTTCTCCTCAATCTCCCTAAATATGGGAGCTACGCCTGTGTACGCTGTACACTACACACAAACTCATTTATACAGGGTGTCTTCTCTATCGCGAAAAATCTACGACGAAGAACCTAACTCTTTTTCTCTGTTTTTGAACCAATCTTAACACGTTTTAATAATAATAAGTAATTCTCCTTTACTCGAGTTTTAAGAGGGAGAGAGAGATTGTGAATTATAGACGCTTAACAGTTGAGGTCATCAGCGTCTATCGAGTTTTAAATGTATTCTGACAGAGTTGAGCGTAGTCTTTATTGACGTGATAACGTCTTATAAATTGATGAATCACCAATCTTATAAATTGATAAAACACCGACTGCATGCACGAAAAAGTGTAACGTTCCTAACGCGTAACGTTCCGCCTGACCCTGTGCGTGCTTTTTGCTAATTTCTCGCTCAATTTAAATCAGATCGGTTTGAAACCAGTCTTAAACGAAAGAGGAGAACATTTTACATAGATTTCGTATAACAGAATTTGCCTAAACAGTTTTTTTATACAAATTTATATAGAAAAATAGCTGTATAAATGCAATGTTGTCTAATGCATGGCGCGACGCGGTCGGTCGTCTTTGTTTGCCGTACATGGAAATTAGAAAATAACGTATGTCTTGTCTTAACATGAAAACGGCTGCATTTCTAATGTTTAATTCAATTTTTTGACATTAGTATTTTGTGAAATGCAACGCCTTCTAAGTTAAGTATTGGAATAACTAATTATTATTAGAACATAATACTTTGACAGTTGCAAACGTCACTTTTGACATTTCTTATCATTCCGACACCAAGGATAAGCGGATTGAAACCAAATTTTGGGAGGATGTTTGATATGCAAATATGAAGTGGCCTATTGTTTTTGGGGAACATCGGCGCATGCGTAAAAGAATATATCTCTTATAATGATGTTTTATATAATAATAATATAGTTTTTAAAACGGTTTTTACTTTATCTATTTTTACTAGAAATTTTTGTAAATTTTTTGGGGAAAATCGGCGCATGCGCAAAAGAGATACATGCCATAGTTGTTTTTTATATAATAATAGTGTACTTTTTATAGTGTTTTATTATTCTACTTAATAAAATTTACCTAAATTTGAAGCGAATGATGCAATATCATAGATTCGAATTATTATAATTATTATATAAATTTAGGTTATGTATTACGGAATACGTTATCACGTAAAACTATCGTCCGTAAACCGACTTTACAGACAACCAATTTTTTTTTTTGCATAGATATATTTATCCAAAAAAATATCTAGAATAGAATAGAATAGAATATATTTATTATCCAAAACAGCTGTACGCAGGATTCGTCAATTACATACATCAGGTAAAAATAATTTACAAAATTTAAAGAAGGCTTAACATAACAACATTCATAGTCTACAAACATTTTAAAAAGTTATTTTTACAAAATCTTTAGTGTCGTAAAGGCATTCAATTATTAAGAGATTTTTAATTTTATTACGAAATTGTTTATAATTTAAATTTGTTACACTTGGTGGCAGCGTATCTAAAATACAAACGCGCGTTTTCGGCATCGTGACCTGCCCCGGGGAAATTCTCGACGCCGAAAATGCCATTAAATACAGGATAGTTTCCGGATCTGTCCGTCTGTGACCGAAAATTTACGAACGGACATATTTATATCCCGTTCGAATTTTAGATCTTTTTTTATTTATTTTATTTATTTCCTCAAAACATGTTACAATAAGCTCCAAATTTTATAAATTAATAAGGATTTCCTGCCCAAGTTGGTAACTGCCAGTGCTAGGGCAGGAGATCAAAATATTATGTTCGGACGTTGTGTGTGTTATTTTGAACAGTAGCACAGTTTTACAGAACAGTCGGTATCGGAGATATGACGTCACATATACACAGTGAGCTAAGCACTACACAGATTTAAGTTCAACTACAAGCTATTATCTACAGGGAAAGGCGGTGGAAACCAGTCAACAATTTCTAGCTGACGAGGCCGTGCCTCGCAACCGCCTATCTGATGGAGCAAAACGTAACCGAGTCCGAAAAAAACATAACCTGAATTTTATTTTTTTTTTCATTAAGGTAGTACGAGCACCAAGGCAACTTTAAACAAAAGACTTGATTTTTTTTCTTATATTTCGGTAGATGGATGATATGTTTTCATTGATTTCTCCAAAACTAGTCGGTGGAAATTAAAAAAAATATTTAAATTAAAGTTAAAACTTTGATAAATTATTGAAAACAAAAAAAAAACCGTTTTGCCCGACTAATTAAAATCTTTTTAATTAAATATCTTTTTATTTAGTCGGACACAACGGTTTTTTTTTGTTTTCATTAATTTATTAAGGTTTTAACTTTAATTTAAATAGTTTCTTTTTAATTTCCACCGACTAGTTTTAGAGAAATCAATGAAAACATATCATCCATCTACCGTTTTACCATAAAGCAAATGTTAAATATGTCTACTTTTGAAGTCATTTATTTATTTAAATAATCGGGCAAACCCCCTAAAATTTTCAGAATTGGTTTAGACTTAGTCCAACTTCATATAAAAAAAAATCAAGCCTTTTATTTAAAATTGCCTTTGTGCTCGTACTACTTTAAACCAGATTTCACGCACAAAATGTTTTTAATCGGGAGTTTTTTTGAACTGGTAAAAATGTTTGTTTTGATCTATATGTTAAAAATAAGTTCAAAAACTAAAACCCGACTACTGAAAAGTAACAAACAAGAAAATATTCTCATCTGAGGATAGCCGCGGTCATATGCCACCTACTCTAACAAAACATTACATTTTAACAGAATAGTAAGTGATCATAAGCTCTAGGGCAAAGTGCATCACGCTATACATCTAGAAAGGCCTCGCATATATATGAGATGGCATACGACCACGGCTATCCTCAGATGAGAATATTTCCTGGTTTCATACTTTTCAGTAGTCGGGTTTTTATTTTTTGAACTTATTTTTTATTTGTTTTCAGCTTTCTCACCCCTTGGATCAAAATTGAAAAATAAATGTAGCCTATGTTACCCGGGCCATAATAACGAATCGATTGACACCTTATTTATCAAAATCGGATGAATAGTTTAGACGCTACGGTGGAACATCCGTAAATACAAACATAGACTGCTAAACTCATAACCCTTCCTTTTGGCTTCGCCGTAGTCGGGTAAAAAACTAGCAGGTACTAGACCTACATAATCTTGGCAATTGATTGTACGCACAGACAAATTTAAAAGATAGAAACCGGGCGGGACCGCTAGTGAAAACATAAATCCACAACATATTTATTTTCCGTTCTGTAAGATCTATCTACACTGCTCTCTTTCATTTGCAATATTCTGTTAGCAGATTACAAACCTCAATTTAACTAGCAAAATGTCGCATTAAGAGTATTTGTCCCTGCAAACACCCCCTGCACCCTTCATCTCAAATCTTTTCCCCTCGCCTAAAAACGGTTCGCGCTCTCCCGACGCTATTTTTAAAGCTAGAGGGTTCTAGTAAACGCCAAATGGAAGACAAGGAATCGGACTACAGATCCTTCAGGCGAATTTTTTGAAAAAAAATTCCTGAAAAAACTTACAACCTTTTGAAAAAAATAATAAGTTACGTAATATTTCACACGTAGGCGAAACTGTTTTTCAAAAAAATTCGCCTGAAGGATCTGTAGTCTGATTCTTTGTCTTTCATTTGGCGTTTACCAGAACCCTCTAGCTTTAAAAATAGCGTCGGGAGAGCGCGAACCGTTTTTAGGCGAGGGGAAAAGGTTTGAGATGAAGGGTGCAGGGGGTATTAGCAGGGACGAATACTCTTAACTCGATAGAAAAATAGTGGACCGAACTATATATACAGTATAAACATTTCTTTACTATTTATTTTCTATTGATTTTCCGTTTTCTTTGAACTATAATAGTTTTCGTGTCATCAAAGACTATACAATCAGATGTCATTTGAAAAAAAAAACGGAATATGTATACCATAAGTTCTTCTTTTTGATTGTTTAATTTTCCTTTTAGCTGAACGTTTATTGTATTTTCCTTTCTAATGTCACTAACTACACTCATTTAATTACAACAGAGAGTAGAACACACTGCAAAATTATTTGTCTTTCAACTGTAATTACATGCAGTTTATACGAGGTGTTTCCAATGGCCAAAAACTGGACACATTTCAAATTTTTTTTTCTAAAGAATCTATTCAGCGCGACATTTTCTGTGAGTTCATTTTAATTTCGAAATGAGACGAACTGCGAAATATAGAAAAAATTGTGCGTGCTAAAGTAAAACATTTAAACAATACATATATTCAAATTTTCTTGGTTTCCGGGCTTGTATGCCGTGGTCCATTGGTATTACTACCTGACGTTTCGTCTACAACTGCGGTAGACATTATCACCACATCGCCTTTGATAATGTCTATTGATAAAGTAAAAATTAATTAATACTTATTCACGACTAGCGGTCCCGCCCGGTTTCACCCGGGTGTAAAAAAACGAATGGGGAAGGGAGGAATATGAGTACACGCATTCATCTTAGTTTACCGAGATGGATGTTGTGTCCAAATTTCAGGATGATCGGAGTTACCGCTCAAAAGTTTTTGTCGATAAAAAGCAGTATTTATCTATACTTTTTTTAACTAATAATTTTTTTTAATTAATTAAATAGAATTAAAATAAATTTAAATATAAGCCTTAGAAAAAAGCAATGCAGAAAATAAAAAATAAATTAAAAATATATTCGCCCAACGTAGGGCTCGAACCCACGACCCTGATATTGACAGTCGTGTGTTCTACCGATTGAGCTAGCAGGCGTCGTATTCCGACAACGCTAATATGAGTATATTTAGTTAGTGCATTTCACCTGAATAGAAGCTTATTTTTGAGATACATTTTGCAACATTTTTCATTAATGCTCCGCTCCTAATGGTGATAGCCTGATTTTATATAGCCTATAGCCTTCCTCGATAAATGGGCTATCCAACAAAAAAAAATGTTCAATTTAAACCAGTAGGTCCTGAGATTAGCGCGTTCAAACAAACAAACTCTTCAGCTTTATATATTAGTATAGATGACTCACTGATAATACTTTAAGTTATGAGGTCACCAAAAGACTATAATAAATTAGCGAGGGCCAACGCTCAAATTATTTAAGTAATGGAGGTTTTAGGATTTGAGGGGAAGGGAATTCAAAAATTGTTTAAGTTACAGAGGTTTTTAACTTATCGAGGCTCTACTGTATAATATAATATTAGACGTACCTACCCCCGAACTAATCATTTTAACTTGCATTTACGCTTATTAGAGCGTCGCGCCGTGTGCAAATCGATGCCATCAAAGCGTGGAACGGAGCATCGGTCGGATATGCGGTCACATTATCAGCGGTTTTCCTTTCGACTGATTATATCCAATTGATTTCCCATTGTCTTTTCCTATTATCAGACTCAACGTCTGGCAATGATCATAGGTTAGCTTACTTTATGGGCATTAAAAATAAATAAATGAAACTGCATCAGCGAACTGGCAGAACAGGGTTGGACAAACGGATACACAATATTTGTTATGGAGTTGATTTTATGCGAGAACATAAAATCCGTCAACGATAATAATTTACATGCTTTTAAACGTATTACTTTCCGCGTTACGAGAACGCGTTAAAGAAACTTGATTTGTTGAATCTTTATATTGCTTTTTTAAACCTGTACCTATAGCTTTTAGTATTCAGATTCTGTTGCGTCTAATGGCTGTATATTTATGCTAAACTAACTCCCGTTCGCTTATTAATTTTACACGCAAATTAAAAATTAGTATTAAGCCAAAGAAGTATAACTTCTAACGAAGTTCACGCACGCATTTTGACGTGATAACGTCTTATAAATTGATGAATCACCAATCTTATAAATTGATGAAACACCGGCTGCATGCACGAAAAAGTGTAACGTTCCTAACGTTCCGCCTGACCCTGTGCGTGCTTTTCTCGAAAACGGCCCTAACGATTTGGATGAAATTTACTGAAAAGGGATTTTGGGGGGCAAAAAATCGTTTTAGCTAGGTCTCATCTCTCGAAAAAATCGTTTTCATACAAATTTTATCATTATAAAAATCAATTTTTTAACGTATGAAAATACTTAAATATTGTAAGTAGGTTTTGGAATTTTATATAAACAGTGAAACAATTGTTTTCAAAATATTATGACAATTAATCTTTGAGACTTAAAATAAATACGAAAGAAAGAAAGTTAAAAAAAACAATTATTATTATAGGTGGTGAGTATTTTAATACATAAAATTAACCTAAATTTGAAGCGAAAGATGCAATATCATAGATTCGAATTATTATAATTATTATATGTAGAATTTAGGTTATGTATTACGGAATACGTTATCACGTAAAACTATCGTCCGTAAACCGACTTTACAGACAACCAATTTTTTTTACGTGAAACGTCTGATGGCGAGTGTGTAATTGGCGCGACACTTTTATGGGACGGCGTTACGTTTGCGTGCGCTGGATTGTACACGGCTTTGTTAAAGACGACAATTAGATTTAGTTACAGGGCGATATTTAAAATTTCGCTCAAATTTCGTTTCACAACTGCCATCAGGCGTTCTACAAATAATTGTTAGCGGGTTGGGCGAATAGAATTTTTGAAATTACCTGGAAATGGAATGTTAATTGGATATAAAAATTAAAAGAGCAAATTTATTATTTAAAAAATGGGTCACGTTGGACGTTACACTATTAATTTATTATTTGTTCGTTGCGAGTAAGTAAACATTGATATTTTAAATCGAAATATTTGAATATACGAGATTACTTTTGCAAATATTCAATACATAAATTGAATAAAAACATGTATTGATGACGAATGCAACATTTCCATGTCCATAAAAGGCAAAGTGGCTTATGTCAAAAATTTTTAATAAAATCAGATTAACGGAGTCTTGGGTCACCCGGTAGAGAGTGCGCAACGAGAGTCGTTTTTTATACTAAAAGACAATTTCTGTAGCTCTTTTAGTTTAAAAGAAATGCCTGTCTAAAGATTTTTTTGTCATTTTTAAGAAACTTCAGACTTGCATAGCTTCTAAGCCGAATGAGATACAGATATGAGCATATTTTTTTTTGACAAACAATTAATTATTTAAAGTTTTATAAAAAAAATCGCTACTGTACTTAGACAAATATGCAATGTGATTTTTTATTTTTTCAAAAATCCAAATTTTCAACGAAAAAATTGGTTGTCTGTAAAGTCGGTTTACGGACGATAGTTTTACGTGATAACGTATTCCGCTCGAATATCATATTTAATAATACATAACCTAAATTTTAGTAGCTGTCAAACTATATTTTTACCGACTAATAATTTGATCAACCAAAGCAAAATACATATTTTTAAGCAATTATAAAAGACATTTAAAAGAATGTATATATGTATATTATATATTTGTTAACAAACCGTATAATTTATCTGGCCATCTGTCAGATGTAGCTTTCGCTGGAACAGCCGAAAAAAATGTTGAACGCACACTACTCTCTGACGTCACGCGAGAAGAGAGAGACTATCGCTTTTATCGCGCTCTCGCTTGCGGAACGTTACTCTTTTTCGTGCGTGCAGCCGGTGTTTCATTAGTTTATAAGACGTTATCACGTCAAAAAAAAAAACAAAGAGTCATCTGGTCGACACTTTGAGAAGCCTATTAAAAACTATAAAAATTCAAATGCACCGTTTTGTTTTGTGACCGTAGATGGAGTGAGCAGTCCCACTGGAAAGTCGAAACATTCACTGTATTAAATAAGCAGGTATATATGTTTTAACTTGTATAAAACTATACAATAATAGTAGAGGGCGACGACGGTTGGTTAGTTGGACGGAATTTATGTAGAGGTTGGGACGTTATTGATAGATGCCTGTTCAGATAATGGAGGATAAATTTGTCTGCTGTCGTTTGCGATCTCTTCTATATAATACAAGTTAATACGAAAGTATATCAATACATTCGAAACGACGCCTCGGTTACGGATAACCGCCCGGATTCGTTTGCGAATTATTGAATGTTCCGAACGCTTGTAAATTAAAAACTCGTTGACGCTCTACACGCTCCCACCGACATAAAATGATGGAGGAAGTGAAATTATTTACTACAATTGATATGACGACGTAATTGATATCGCGCATGCGCCGACACTCATAAATACACACACTTATAGATATTTATGAGTACATGTCTATATAAACAATAAATTCATATATGCAAATGTGTATATGTATACAGTATTCAAACACTGTTCATAAATTAATTATTTATCAACACACACTTTCTCTATTATACAGTACTTTGACAGTTATACAATATTATAAAACCCACGCAATACTATTAAATAAATCAATCTTATCATGTCTGTCTATCGATCTGTGCAAATCTCGTGCGTACTGGTATTACGGCTCGTGTGACTTTTAAAACTCGCTGGTTTTAAACATAATTTCACAACTCCTTAGGACACTATACCATAACATACTATAATACTACACAATTTGTTTTTTTATATGTATATATTTTTGAAGTGAAAACTTCTTTAGCGCCGTTGTACACTTTTTGTTTGTAATGGGTAAAAAATGTTAAACTCGCGTCAGGACACGTGACCTGATCGAAAATTCGTAAGACGTCAATCTTCAATTTTTATCTTCTCCTGGCACTCCCGGAGTGCAAAGGGTTTTTTTTATTTTTAATTGTGTTGTAAGGGGAAGTTGAGAATCGTGTCTTTTTCCGTAACACGTGTTACATGAACGAACAACGTTGACAGCCGAAATACGGAATTCATGTTGACATTAGAATCGAAACCAAAGTCGTCGTCGTCGTTGTCTTCAACGAGATTTCACATAAAAATAATAGAGTTAGCTGCTGCACTGCGCTCTCTGTGGGCTATATTTGCTGCTTTGTTATATACGCGGTGTAATAATAGAGTTTAGATGTCACTGAAGCAGCGCTCCGCGCCGCCCGAAACATATCACGCCGGCGGTTTTGCTCGCATATATACGGTGTCTCGATCAAATTTAGTCGCAAACTTGCATGCCGTTTCGGTTAATTTATAATAGTAGCTTGTACATGCGTCTAGTGCCGTACAGGTGAGTTGTGTTATGCGTGAGTGCGAGCGTGACGCTAAGGCTACGTTGAAGTGTGGGAGTGAGCGTAAGTGGGCTGAGCTGAAGCGTGTTGCGGTGAGATATACGCCTGGCCCGACTAAATGATCTTACTTATTAAATACAGTGTAACCTCTTTATAACGAATCAAGTGACCGAGCATTTTTTTTGACGTGATAACGTCTTATAAATTGATGAATCACCAATCTTATAAATTGATAAAACACCGGCTGCATGCACGAAAAAGTGTAACGTTCCTAACGTAACGTTCCTAACGTAACGTTCCTAACGTTCGTAACGCGTAACGTTCCGCCTGACCCTGTGCGTGCTTTTCTCGAAAACGGCCCTAACGATTTGGATGAAATTTACTGAAAAGGGATTTTGGGGGGCAAAAAATCGTTTTAGCTAGGTCTCATCTCTCGAAAAAATCGTTTTCTTACAAATTTTATCATTATAAAAATCAATTTTTTGACGTATGAAAATACCTACTTAACTATTGTAAGTAGGTTTTGGAATTTTATATTATAAACAGTGAAACAATTGTTTTATAAATATTATGACAGCTAATCTTTGAGACTTAAAATAAATACGAAAGAAAGAAAGTTAAAAAAAACAATTATATTATATGGTGAGTAATTTAAATAAATAAAATTAACCTAAATTTGAAGCGAAAGATGCAATATCATAGATTCGAATTATTATAATTATTATATAAATTTAGGTTATGTATTACGGAATACGTTATCACGTAAAACTATCGTCCGTAAACCGACTTTACAGACAACCAATTATTTTTTTTGTTATATACCAGGTGTCCCAGAAGTCACGCACTTCCTCGTAGGGATCGAAAGAGAAAATTATTCTGAAACGAAAAGTCCTTAGCCATTTTTTAATCAGACGCATAGATAATTAATTATTAATTAATAAAAGTGACCAATCAGGAGCGATTTGATTTGTTTTCCGATTTTATTTGTTTTTCTCCCGTATCTTGGATAACTGTCTTCCGTTGTCAGTCGTCTCTGAATTTTCTGACAACGAACAACGTTATTATGGAACAGCGTCATCTCCAACAGCGTTATACGTCTGCTGATTTTACTGAGATGCTTATCCTTTATGGAGAGTGTAATAGCAATGTTGTTGCGACTGCACGCGTTTAACGCGAGAGGTTCCCGGATCGCGTCAGTTATCCGGACAAAAATTAATTATCTATGCGTCTGATTAAAAAATGTCTAAGGACTTTTCGTTTCAGAATAATTTTCTCTTTCGATCCCTACGAGGAAGTGCGTGACTTCTGGGACGCCCTGTATAGAGGGACGACATAAAAATAACCAAATTTCACCTAATGAATTTACTCCAAACACATATAGTCTGTTAACTTTGCCTGACGTTTTTTGCTATGCCAATATCTGTTTTGTATTTAAGTATATCTTATGCATGTCTTGGGATGTGGTGGAATCATCTTCATTAAAGATAAGTTTGGCGGCATCAAGTGTTTGTTGAATAGTAGGTGATGGTTCAGAATCGTACTCTTTACGTCTGTAAATATTTGCTGACGCCTAAATATGAACATATTTCTTCGTAATAGAGAATGGCTGTTGCGCTATAAAGAGGGTATTATAATGTATGGGTTTTAAGGTAAACCAACCAAATTGTAAAAAATTTCTACGTTATAAAGAGGTTACACTGTACTAAATTTGAAGGTATTAAAATTTCAAAACACCTCAAAGACTTTTTTCAAAATAAAATTCACGGCCATTGAAAAAGAAGTGTTACACAAATTCTCACGTTCCCTCAAATATCCCCCCAAAAATGTTTAAAAGTTCTCCTACAGTTAAGATTATCGTTTGGAAATTCATCGAAGAACTTTAATAGTGAGTCTGCGAGGGAGCCGATGTATAAAAAACATCCGGTATACGAACCGCGAGTGAGGAGACAACAAAGAGTGGAATATATAAAAGAATGCAACTAAAACATAATACACATGAAAATCACGAAATAATAAACAGAATAAAAGCTTACAATTTGAATTTACTACTTCGCTATAAGTTTTGTAATATATTTCCAAAACAGAATTTGTTTGTTTATCATGTTTGTATTAAACCGGTTTTTCAATTTAATAACCTGGAAAATATTATTCCAAACGGCAGTAATCATAAAGTTTAGGGGCAAACTGAAATTTTAAAATGAAACAAAATTTAATGTCGTTCGGGTTTTTCATTATTTTTATATTTTTCTGTTGCAAATAAACTATAAATAGTCTCTTCAGAACACAAAGCTATCTGATTACATTGTGTGTTATCTAAATTCTAAGCGTTATGTATGTCGTTTTTAATAATCACATATTAAAGGTTATGTAATCTGACAATGTGTAAACTTACAGCTTCGACTGTGAAGTTTTGCAATACGACAATTTAGTAATTGAAATTAATGTTTAATTTAAAAAATGTGAGCGATCGTGAGACGCTTGGCAAACGTGAAACATTTTAAACGAATTTCACAGCTGTCCAACGAGTACACGCAAATTAAACGTAACGCGTCCCATGAACAGCGCCGCGCCAATTGAAACGTAACACGCCCCACTTGCACGGCTTTACTCCCAATGAAACGCGCCATTAGTTGTTTCGCGTCCACCATATCGTAGAAACAAAAATGACTGGTAATTATATAACCGAGGTCGTCGGAAAGTCGTTATTACTGTCTATAGTTCATCCTAAAATAGTATGAAGCAATAAATTATTGTTTGTGAGCAAATTCAAGTAAAAACTTAATCATCAGACATCAATAAACTTTAAAATTGTTCTGATCATATTTGATAAGTCTATATGTTACGGTTAATACAAGAAAGTGGTTAATTCGCGAATTAACTACTTTCTTGTATTAACCGTAACATATATATATATCACAATTTTGGCCACGCTAATTTCCGAAACCACTGACCCGATTTTAAAGAGTTTTTGTAAATGTCTCTTGCTTGGTGCAACTTACGCTATAGAGGATAGTTTTTATTAAATATTTTGTACAAATATACGGTGTTTTATGAAAAACACTGTTTTAGTAACATGTATCGACATGACTCAAAACTATTAGTTCAGGAAGCAAACAAAAAAAAACTGTTTTAGTACCAAGTAGCCACATCTGTTAGAATTCGCTCAAAGCTATTAGTTCAGAAGCAAATCCGGTAGAATTTCTCAAAGTCATTAGTTCAGACGCCGGGCCGCAAACGAAATACAGTTTTCAGAATTGCATCTATCGCACCCGGGTGAAACCGGGATAAATTGTAACTAGTGTGACCTGTGCGAATTATTCGCACTAAATAAGTACAATAATTATCACTTTACAAAATTATTTTTTAAATATGATTGCAGGTATTCAATTCGTTTCTAATTTTGCACACTGCTTATAACGTTCTTCTTTTTGTTGTATTACAATATGAAGCTCAGATGACAGATCGAAGAAATATTTTACTAAAATTGTCATATAGAGGCGCAAGTAGCAAAAGCATTGAGCTAAGCCGTCACATGGCATCATGCAGCATTGCTGTGACGTTGTTCAGCGTTGCCCGTCAGATGGCAGTATGCATGGTATTTACAATATGAAGGTCAGATGACAGATCGAAGTGTTGACGTTGTTTCAAAATTAAAGCCGTCAGATGGCAGACGTTGTTCAGCGTTGCTGTATTTTAATTAATTTACAAAAACAAAAGCAATAATAAATTTTTTAGTTGTCGATGTCAGTAGAGCAAGCAATTATCTGTAAAATGATATATAATTTATGTGGAGAAATTGTGTGGTTTTTTCTAAAAAGGGAGGCAAACATCTTAAACCTTAACGTATTAATATATGATAATAATTTTGACTTCCGTGTCATATCGTAGGTCCTAGCAGGAGGGCGAAAATAAATATGTTTACACATCAAAAACGAATAAAAAAATTTAATTTATATAAAAAACAAAAACAGGTTCAATTGAGTGATGCAGCGCCATTAATTTTGCGGCGTAAGAAAAATATAGTTCGGTTTAAATAATAAAGTTAAATGCATTAGCCGAGGATTGGCTGTGCGACCCTCTTCGTAGTATTTTATTCGAAACTCATTGAACATATCATCGACTTGTCTCGTATATTTGTTTACACATGTCAATGTTTACGGCCGAGGCGGGTTCGATTCCCGACAAGTCGGTCGGGAATCGAACGACTCTCGTGTCTTTAAATCAACTCAACAGGCATTTGTAAAGCAAACAATCCATCATCATTACTACATAGATAATACCCTGAATTTATTTCATTTCGAAAATATATATCACATTATAATATCATTATTTTCTGTGTGAGAGAAAAGCATTTTTTTTTAAATTAAACTTATTGGTAATCGATGTTCGGTTTAAAAAAAAAGAGGTGGCATCGTGGGTTGAAACATAATTTTAAATTTGTCAAAATCAGCTTTAAGTTACTAGCAGCGCCACTATTCTAGTAACTGTGTCGCCATCAAACAGCAAGCGCCAACACACATTTTCGCACTGTCATTTATTTAGTGACTATAAATGAAACGTAACACGTGCCATGAACATAGTCGTGCATCACGGCGTTTGCACGTTTTTACTCCCATCCAAACGCGCCAGTATATCAATAAGTGGCGCGTCAAGTTCGGTGTGATAATTCGTAAGATAATATTGTTGTTGTAAAATTAATGCATTCAAATGAAATAAATAGGCACGGCCAGTTTTCTGCGATCAATTTTAAGAATGATGTATCCTAAATTAGCGTTCATTCGAAAAAAGTTGCAAGTAAAATTGTGCACAGAATATCTTTTGTAAAATGTAAATATTTTTTTTTCACTTACCATCTTTTTCGTTTCGGTTGTTCGAAAGATGGATGTCCAAACACTGATGCAACTGAAACAAACAAATATGCAATTAGTAAATATTTATCATTTTCAGTCCAAAAAAAAAGTAAATACCGGTATAAAGAAAAGCGATATAATTTAATTTTTTGAATAGGCTTTAAAAGCAAGAATACCTTATTCAAAAAATTAAAGAGTTCGAGAACTTATTATCGCTGCTGCACAAAATCTTTATACTTATTAAAAAATTGTGTTTTTACTTTTTACTCCACATTCTTTAGAAGTGTTTTTTAACTCTAATTTTAATTATAATTCTAAAAAACTGTTTGGGCATATTCTCTTGTACGAAATTTATGTAAAATTTTCTCCTCTTTCTTTTAAGACAGGTTTCGAACCGATCTGATTTAAATTGAGCGAGTTATAAGCAAAAAACTTTGTTTCTTCTTTATTGCTCCCCTTTGGGGTTAAAATTCAAAAATCGGCCGACGTTACGAGCTAAGTTACGCGGAGACGAATCGAACAAAAAAAAAAAAGTTTTTGAAAATCGGTTAAGGCGTTTGGGCTGTATGCGTGACACAATAAAGCGTGACACACAGATTCACAGACAAACCGAGTGCATATAGGCGCTTCCAGCTAAAGTTTGGTTCGCGCCTAAAAACAAACACTCAAATGTTTATATAAGTTATTGTACTGTCATAGGTTCTTAATAGGTGTGCAACATTTCAAATTATTCAGACGCCCAGAAGCGGGTGAAAATTAAATTCAACAATTCCATTAGATAGATACACACATACATGTGAAGTTAATAAAAGCGTGTTAAAAATATTTCTCGTCGTTCGGTTAGGCAAGAGTCTTAGAAACAACAGACGACTACGTTCGAAATCGAATCATTTCCATTCGTTTGCCGATCGACAGAATAAAAATACACCCCACCCAAGATAGACGCGCGGAATTTCTTATCGAATCACCAACGACTTTAGCGTAAGACGGAACTGTGCGCAGGCGGGGAGTCGGGGGGGGGGGGAATTATCGCGACGTGACAATAAATAAGGATATACAACCGGCGGAAGGTGGGCTGCCGAGGACGCATCACACAATTCCTTGTTTAAAGAGACATTCGCCCCGTGTTTGTTTGTTGCGTTACCGACACGGTACAGGTGTGGCGCGATTTCAACGGTCCGCGAGTCGATAGGAGAGAACAGTCTGCTTTTTCGATAGAGAGACGTCGCAAGCGCCGATCGCGTGTCACGTGACGCTTTACGAGCGTCGCGAGGAAATTCATTCATCAAAGTATAATTTTTTAAAGATATTCTGCTGTACGATACAGATTATTTTTTATTTTTTTTAAATCGTATTTGGCACCTTTATATTGCAAACATTTATCGTAGTGAGTACCATACCAATAGTACATAACTCAAAGGTACTAAAAAACTATCTTTATATTGAGATATTGCACATCGATCTTTGGAAAGAGACAATCTGTTATGAGAGTTAACTCTTAAAGAGATCAATAACTTTTTCCCATAACAGATAGTCTCTTTCCAAAGGTCGATGTGCAATATTTACCGCCGCGTACTCTAAGAAAGTAAAGATCCGTATCCGCGGATCTTGAAACCAAAAATCCGTATTCAGATCCGTATCCGCGGATATACATTTTTAACGATCCGGCACATCATTAATATATAGTAACGGATTACAAAATCCACATACTGTGAGAGTTGTTTTTTAAATGAATTATACAGACGTTAGCTCAATTAATTCAAATAAATAAAATCGTAGCTTAGTCTGTAATTGAACAGTTTTAAAGACTCCTAGAGCAAATTTTCAGTTTTCATCACATTTTTCTGTTTATATTTTTTTATACCTATATATTCTATCTGTAACCATATATAAAGCTGAAGAGTTTGTTTATTTGTTTGTTTGGTTGAACGCGCTAATCTCAGGAACTACTGGTTCGAATTGATTTTTTTTTTGACGTGATAACGTCTTATAAATTGATGAATCACCAATCTTATAAATTGATAAAACACCGGCTCCATGTTCGAAAAAGTGTAACGTAACGTTCCTAACGTTCGTAACGCGTAACGCGTAACGTTCCGCCTGACCCTGTGCGTGCTTTTCTCGAAAACGGCCCTAACGATTTGGATGAAATTTACTGAAAAGGGATTTTGGGGGGCAAAAAATCGTTTTAGCTAGGTCTCATCTCTCGAAAAAATCGTTTTCTTACAAATTTTATCATTATAAAAATCAATTTTTTGACGTATGAAAATACTTAAATATTGTAAGTAGGTTTTGGAATTTTATATTATAAACAGTGAAACAATTGTTTTATAAATATTATGACAGCTAATCTTTGAGACTTAAAATAAATACGGAAGAATATATTATCTATTATTTATTAAGAAATATTATATGGTGAGTAATTTAAATAAATAAAATTAACCTAAATTTGAAGCGAAAGATGCAATATCATAGATTCGAATTATTATAATTATTATATAAATTTAGGTTATATATTACTGAATACGTTATCACGTAAAACTATCGTCCGTAAACCGACTTTACAGACAACCAATTTTTTTTTTGATAGACCATTTATCGAGGAAGGCTATAGGCTATATAATATCACGCTACGACCAATAGGAACGGAGCATCAATGAGGAATGTATAACTCAAAATTTGTCCGTCCGACAAAAACTTTTGAACGGTAACTCCGATCATCATGAAATTTGGACACAACATTCATCTCGGTAAACTAAGATGAACGTGCGTACTCTCCCCCCATTCGTTCTTTTGCATCCGGGTGAAACCGTGCGGGACTGCTAGTATTTGATAAAAACGAAATTGTATGTTTGTGTGTCCGGCGCTGTACAGAGGCCGTTTGTAGGCATGTATACAGCGTATCATCGGTTCGAATCTCCTCAAGGAAAAGATATGCACAACACGCCGAAACAATCCCGGCAGATCAACGAATATATGTGAACATCGTAACCGTGTTATCTGGATATTTTTATCTGCAGAGAACACAATCCGAGCGAAAATACGTCCTTCCCGTGACCAACTGTGCCAAAAATAGTTTTAAAATGGCGCTTGCCGCCATCTTGTGTCAGCAGTGCGTCTGCAGTATTTCAAAGAAACATGCTGACTCTTTCGATTAAAATGCAAATTTGATAAACCTTTTTTTTGCGTGTTTCTCTCACGGCCAGATAGTCGTATTTTGAATCGAGTTTGTTCGATTTTGATTCCGAATCGAATCGAAAGTGTCGAACTGAGTTGATTTCGTGAATTGTAAAAAAAAAATAATACTAGACTGTTTTGAAAGTTAAAAATGTAACACTGATTTTTTACAGTGACTGTACGCTAAGAAAAAAAAATGTTTTGAATAAATAAATTACGTGATTGTTTTGTCTGTTCTGTTTTGTTATACTTTTAAAGGTGTTCAATGGCGTTGTTTTCTTTCTTTTGTTTTGTTTAACATTCTTTTGTTCGTTACCGGTTGAATATCGAAAAATAATGTAAATACGGCAGTAAATGTTTAATCGTTCTTGAAAATAAACAATGCTTCGGCTAATTTGAAAACTTCTATGTTTAATCGATTTTTAATGTTCATTACTTGATAATTTATAAATTATGTAACTTTTTCACAAAACGAAAAACATATACGGTCTATAAAGTTAGCATATCCCCATCAAAGGCCCACAAAGTTAATAGTACCATAATTTGTTGCTATTTTGTTGCTAATTTGTTACCCCAAAACTGATTTTGTTGCTCTGACTGTTTTCAAGAAACAATGGATACGGTAGCGTTATATAAAGATGGCATAGCCAGTGGTTGTATCTCTATAAGTAGCTTAGATATAAAGTATATATTATTTTTATTTAGCTTGTTTTCTTGCACATTCAGTAAGCAAATGAAAATATGGCGGTGGGATCGAAAAATTGTGTCCGAGATAATTATTAAATTGTCACCGCACTAATCCCAAAAGATAAAAAAAGAGTGATGCATGCACAAATTATTATTTTTTTTTCAATTAGAATATATTTTTACCCCGACGAGGTAAAATAACAACATAATTAAAACAGCAGAAAATCAGCCCGTCGTCCGTCGCGACGACTTTCGTATAGTCGTCTATTTTGTAGTCATTTTGCTGATTAAACAAGCAGCTAGCACAGTAACTTTGAAATTGAATTGATAAAGTTTTGTACAAAGCTTTGTACAACATACATAATAATATGAACATATAATAATGTACAAGCATATATACGGGATGTAACCGAAAGTCGCGTTAAAACCGACTTCGCTATGTCGGTATCGAGCTCGTCTGGACCTTCTCTATACTTATTTTGTCAAAATCGGTGCAGCCGGTTTCAAGTGTTTGGTCAACAAAACTTTTGGAAAATACCATATACAAGAAAACTATAGACAAGAAAACCACGAACCATTAAAAAAATATACGTAACGAGCGTGACCTGTGCGAATTATTCGCACTAAATAAGTATAATAATTATCACTTTACAAAATTATTTTTTAAATATGATTGCAGGTATTCAATTCGTTTCTAATTTTGCACACTACTTATAACGTTTTTCTTTTTGTTGTAAAAAAAATATTTTACTGAAATTGTCATATTATAGAGGCGCAAGTAGCAAAAGCGTTGTTTAGCGTTGCCCGTCAGATGGCAGTATTTACAATAGGAAGGTCAGATGACAAATCGAAGTGTTAACGTTACGCCGTCAGATGGCAGACGTTGTTCAGAGTTTAATTAATTTACAAAAATAATAGCAATAATAAATTTTTTAGTTGTCGATGTCAGTAGAGCAAGCAATTATCTGTAAAATGATATATAATTTGTGTAGAGAAATTGTGAGGTTTTTTCTAAAAAGGGAGGCAAACATCTTAAACCTTAGCGTATTAATATATATGATATCAAGAATATTTTTTCGGAAAAGTTATAAGCTGTGGATCATAAGAGCGGTACCTTAACAAAAGCAAGTTTCGAATTCTCGTCGCAACAGTCATCAACAACTTTCTGACGCACTCTGTATTTGCATAGTTGTTTGCAAATTACGACAAGTAAGTCCATTAAAACAAATGCTGTATGTATTGTCATAAATACTGAGAATGGTGAAATTGTTTTAAAAAATAAAAATAAAACATCTTGTTGCTTTACCTATTTTAAATTGTGTATATTTTTGAAATTTCATTTTCCATTTCGATGTATTTCGATAATTGGGCAATATAAGCGTTTTGTTGAAACCATAACATCTCCGCCACAATGAAGATTATATTCTGTTCTGATTCCCCGGCATTTTGCAAATTAAAATAAGACTAAAATTAAATTCGGCGCAATAATTTAACTTCAAGTGAAATATTAGAAGTATAGATCGGATGATGCTCGGTTCTGGTGGTAGTTGAACGTCTGATAGTGAGGCTACAAGAGCTGCTAACAAAGCACTAAATCTCTTTCCGGTAGTGATGTTATCGACAGAGAGGTGGTACGACTGCTAGAGAAGTTTATCGCGCGTTCAACTGTTCGCTCTGTTCATTTGTTCAATGGTCGCTCAAGGCTCTCCTTGACTATTTAAAAATACACGCTTGTCGAAATCTTTTAAGACACACACATGAGAGAGAGATTATAGATTATAGACGCTCGACAAGTGAAATCAACAGCGTTTCCTATAATTATTAAAATAGTAATGCATTTCTCAACTTCATGTCATAACAGACGCCATTCGCACCATTACTATTTTCCATCTATCACACTTCCCGTTATGAAGATTGACTCTATTCAATAAATAGAGTAACTGTGATCCATTGAAGTTAATGATGAGTATTTGGAAAGAATTCCGTGGCATAAGGATCGAAAATGAAGCAATACTGAGACTTTTTTAAACTTGCATTTAATACCAACGTTTCGATACGTTTTGTATCATCTTCAGAGTGTTCAAATGAAGATGATACAAAACGTATCGAAACGTTAGTATTAAATGCAAGTTTAAAAAAGTCTCAGTATTGCTTCATTTTCGATCCTTATGCCACGGAATTCTTTCCAAATACTCATCATTCACTTCCCGTTATTTTCTACATTTTTAGACTTCTACTTAATTAACAGCAATGGGCGAATGAAGGAATGTTTAGGAAATTAGGATAAGGTAGGCAAATTTTGACAGGTAATCGGCCATGGCCTTGAATAAGGAACCATCTCGATATCTATCTGGAATTATTATTGAGAAAAACCATGAAAAACCTCAACAAGATGTAGAGGAAGTACAGTTTCTCGGTGAGAGGCAGCAGGAAAAAGTCCCAGGTATGCATCTGCCCCCGCCGGGATTCGAACCCGGTACCTCCCGAATGCGAGTCTAGTGCTCTCACCACTACGCTACACGGCTCTTCTATTTCCTACACTCTATCTATGTATATAAAATTTGCAGAATATTAAAAAATATTGCGTGTGCGGCAAAAGTGATACTCTCTCAGTCCCGCTCACTTACTTAACTTAAAAATTGAATGGTTTGCGTCACCGTCACTGTAGAAGCGGCTACTTCCGTTACGTTTCGTCTGTTTCCGTTTGAAATCATTGCGGCTGAAGAAGTTTTACTTCAAGAAGTTTGCAGTAGGTACCTACCGATATCGGTCTGTCTGTATACTCGATGGGAAATTTGTTTGTCGAAATATTGTGAGGTGATATTTTTCAATGACAAAAACAATAAGAAAAACAATTTATTTCCATATAAGAGAAATAATAACGGCTTGTCCAATGAACTCAAGGGTTACCGGGGCACTGTCTTCTATTTTCTAACGATCAGTTTCATCAGATCAAGTTTGCTTACAGTACAGTCACGGAAACAAGTGACCGTCTATATTGTTGACAAACCACTTTCTTTTTTATCTTTTGGGATTAGTGCGGTGAAAATTTAATAATTATCTCGGATACAATTTTTCGATCTCACCGCCATATTTTCATTTGCTTACTGAATGTGGAAGAAAACAAGCTAAATAAAAAAAAATATACAGAAACTAAAAATAAAAAATATATATATAAAAAAACCGTCGGTCGCTCAACAGTCATAAAGGAATATGTCATTTAAAAATCTCAAAATTTTTGTTCTTATTAATTATCAAATATACTGTCGATGCATTTTATTCTTTTATGAGCAAAGATTAAGGAGAGAGGAGTCCAATTTTTTTATAGAAATCAAGTCGAATGAAGTAGGTGAAGAATTGAATCTAAACTTTTGATCCAAACAGACAGGCTTATGCGATAAATAAAGTTGTGTAAAAATAGTTTTTTTGACTGCAGACCTATATCTACAATCATATTTTCATTTCCTTATGGAACGCAGAAGGAAAAAACAGTTGTGTGGTTTTAAGAAACCACGACGCAAGTGAAACTTTTATTGGATTGTAGTGGTTGGATTGTGGACGCTTATCCATCATGATTAATTATAAACAACAATATTCACATGAATACACGAATAAAAACATGTAAACACTGTACAGCACTTGCCCGCATGACAGACTGACTATGTGTTATACATACTACACGGTCAGCTGATGCTAACCATGGGCGCCGCCATATTTGCCTTGGCTGCTCTACCGAGCGCCTTTCACTTTACCCCTACTCCGCGGCCGCCTGTAATGCGACATGCAACAGACGGCCAGAAAAATTCGGGGTGATAGAATAAAAGTTAAATATTTTAGGACCTATCAGCGCTCTAAATCAGGGATCGGCAACATTTTGAGATTGAAGAGTCAAAAGTTACAATTTACAAAATTTCCCAGTTTTTAAAGAGCCTCTAAACATTTTCGTTTCAGTATTATAGTATTTGCTTATATAATTATAATATATATATCCGCGAACGACACGTCGCGACGGAGGCGGTGCGGGTGAGACGCGAGTGGAAATGGCTGAGAGACAAACATGGTACTCAATCATGGATCGATTGGACGATTTTTCTGGGTTTATATAATAAAATAATTATTTTTTGCGTATGGAACTGGAGAGCCGCAACTTTACATCAAAAGAGCCGCAGGTTTCCGACCCTTGCTCTAAATTACAGTCAAAGAGCTCTGTTCAACGATTTCTCGCGGAACGTGAATTATAAAAAGAAGTGGTTTCTTGACTGCAGTCTAGGACACATCCCCATTCTGGGGCAGAGGCTTGAACACACGGCGTTTCTCGACACAGGCCGGTCCTAGAGATGACGGAACCGCCGAAAAGTCGCGTGGAATGAGACGTCGCGGCGGCGTTGACTCGCCGACTCTCTGCTTGGCGATTCCCTTCTGTCTTTCTCTTTCTATATATATATATATTCTTCTTTGTATTCGCGCTCACAAAGCAATTAAGGAAAACGACTATTCTATGATTCCCTAAATCTTACATACGAAAGCAATATCTTGCTTTCTCGGTCTCTCTCCCAGCAGCCAGACACCTCCCCACAGGGCCACAGATTGCTGTTGCTTGCCAGACGGACTTGTTTCAGGCAACCGCTGTGTCCTAGGGCTCGGTCGTCGATCATCTTTACGTTTTTTTTTTCAACCGCCGTTCTCAAACGCTCATTTGGACTGGCAGAGCTCCTCGCTGATTTTCAGGCGATTGTTGGAATGCGAGAATAGTCGTACGATAATCCCCTTCAACTGTTTACGCGCGTGCGCAAATCGTAAGCTCGTCTACGATCTTGAAGAAAAGAATCGCATGACAGTTCAGATGAGTTTCTTTTTTGTGCAGTTCTATTATTGTCTACAATATTATTAATATACTTTTTTAAGCACAAAAATATAATATATTATATTATGTCACGATTTTTCATTTTAAAAATGCTATTGTAAAAAGTTTTGCCGGAATTATTCTGTCGATAAAATTTCAAGGAGACATATTATGTAAGTACGTAGCTTAACTTACAAAACTATCTGAGAAATAATTGAGAAAATAAAATTACAGACCTAATATTATATCTCATCGCTATCTAAAAGATAAAAAGGAGAACACGAGAGTGAAGTTGTCGTTTCTCTCCATGTAGGCAGTCATTTTCGTACGGCATTTAGATTGGTTTCTTTTCTAGCAATTCGACCAACAGTATAATATCTTACCTACAAAGCAGTCTATACTAGTTTCATTATAAATAAAAAAAAATTGGTTGTCTGTAAAGTCGGTTTACGGACGATAGTTTTACGTGATAACGTATTCCGTAATACATAACCTAAACCTCCCAAAATTTGGTTTCAATCCGCTTATCCTTGGTGTCGGAATGATAAGAAATGTCAAAAGTGACGTTTGCAACTGTCAAAGTATTATGTTCTAATAATAATTAGTTATTCCAATACTTAACTTAGAAGGCGTTGCATTTCACAAAATACTAATGTCAAAAAATTGAATTAAACATTAGAAATGCAGCCGTTTTCATGTTAAGACAAGACATACGTTATCTTCTAATTTCCATGTACGGCAAACAAAGACGACCGACCGCGTCGCGCCATGCATTAGACAACATTGCATTTATACAGCTATTTTTCTATATAAATTTGTATAAAAAAACTGTTTAGGCAAATTCTGTTATACGAAATCTATGTAAAATGTTCTCCTCTTTCGTTTAAGACTGGTTTCAAACCGATCTGATTTAAATTGAGCGAGAAATTAGCAAAAAGCACGCACAGGGTCAGGCGGAACATTACGCGTTACGCGTTACGAACGTTAGGATTTTAGGAACGTTACATTTTTTCGTGCATGCAGCCGGTGTTTTATCAATTTATAAGATTGGTGATTCATCAATTTATAAGACGTTATCACGTCAAAATTGACTTTTGTTAATTAAGCATCAATCTCCCATCCCTTGTTCTACCAGCGTAGAAAACAGACGACTGAGCGCGCTCGAGCCGTTTCGGTGCGGTTTTGAACCCGCTAATGACTCTATTCTTTTTGTCTCCCCTCCCCTCCTCCCGCCGCGTCTTCGTCCCACCAGCTCAACAAAGTGAACTGTGCAGTTATTTTACACCTCCTAGATAGAGCCTACACCTCCTTGATTCTTTTATCACAATGGAATTGTTTTTTATAACAATATATGAACGACTGACAGATTGTTATTGTGAAGCTATTTTAATAACAATTGGAAAGTGAGAAATTATCCGAAAAATAATTTTGCAGTTTTATTGTTTCGAGAAAGAAAGAGTTAAATTGTAAATTGTTGATCTTGACAACTGAGGGATTAGCATCTAAATTTATCAGTTAATATAATGTTGCGTATTTACCCCACAATGATGCGCCTATGAGAGTTTCTAGAAAAGTCTACACAATACTCGAAGGTCAACTGACAAACAATGAAAGCAGGTAACGGACATCCGACCGTTAGAGACTCTCACGCATGTAAAGACAAGCAACAATGGATGCAGGTAGCCAGCACCCGAACTTAGAGACCCGCACGCGTGGAGAAGAAAGGAAATATCGATTCGAATATTCTAGAAACATAGACCGAAAACTATAAAAAGGCGAACAGAGGAAGGAAGGAGTTCAGTCAGTTATTGGAGCTGTTCGTTGCTCTGGCATTACAACATAAATTCCGTTAATCTGTGGAAATAAATATAACTGTAGTGAGTGGTTTTAAATAAATAACTTATAGTGAATAGACAATTGCGCTGATAAACACTGTGTTGCGTTCCTGTGTGTTGTAAATATTTCTCATTTACTTAGTTTTTTATTTTATAATCTAGAACTATTAGTTTTATTTCTGTTAACGTTATACGCTTTCGTTTGTGTGTTTTTACTGTTTGTTAAACAGTTAATATTGTAAATAAATAGGTAATTTCTGCCACGGACTACAGCAGTTTTTGTTACAATATTATATTCGTACCTCCACAATCGGACCCGTCACCAACACCATGTGTTCACTATAGACGGGTCGCTGTAAATAGATTGTGTACTGTAGACGCTCGACAACTTTGGCTATTTTTTTCGTCAAATTTAACTACAAAATTGTGACAGAAAACTGATTAGAACGCAAGGTAAAAACTAAACAATTATTTATGTCAAAAAAGAAACAAAATTGAAAATCGAGAACAAAACGATTATTTTGCAAAACTTGTGACGGAGTACAATAATTAGGCACGACAAATGCACGTCTAGAGTAGAACTGAGCGCAAAGTGTGCAGAGAGAAGGGGAGCGAAGGGGAGCCGGGGGGAGAGAAAAGAATGGTCGATGCATTACTCTGTTCTTTTAAGAGAGATTCATTATGCACTCATTGAATGAAAACGTTCAAATAGACCACTTCACATTTCTACACAGGCACACATCATACAGGGTGTCCGATAAATCATAGGCAAATCTGAATATATTTTATTCTTATATCCGGACATCCATTTTTTTTTCAATCCTGTTTTGCTCGGAATTTGGGCTTCCGCAAACGGGTTTGATGCATTTGGAGGCTAATTACCTTAATTATCGAGCGTCTATAACCTACAACACGTAAACGAGTCGTTTTGTTTAAGCGTCAGGACAGGAGAGCAAAGGGCAACTTTCCCGTTCGAATTTGCGTTCTATACGGATTTGCGTATGCATTATATAAGCTTCTTACGTATGCCGCGAGGTGCGCTGAGTTTTGCAGAATTTGCGGCGGCAGTCGCTTTGTCTCGGCCGTTTTTCATTCAAATGCTTTTCGCCTTTCCAGTAGTTCTTTCGGTCGTCGTTATGCGGCGGCGACGACGCTTTCCCCGCACTACATTATTCTCCCCCCGCCGCCCCCCCGGCGTAGTGTGTCTCTGACATGCCGGGAATATTTTTGGTATTGCTATACTTGCGTTCGGTATCATTGACACGGCGAACGCGCTCACTGTCCGTGTTCACTGTCTCAAAAATACGTCGAACATTTCTAGTGTCTGCTATACAGGGTGTCTCAGAACGATTACCTACGCACAGTGCAGTGATATAGAGACAAACTATCTGAGCAACAAAAAATTTTATCCGATAAACTAAATAAACTACTTCTACTGCCCCACTCTTTGGTAATTAATTAATTAATCTCAGTTCGAATAGTCACTGTCACCGTTCGAATAGTCACTGTCAACCGTTCGAGTAGTCACGTCAACAGTTCGAGTAGTCACTGTCAACCGTTCGAGTAGTCACTGTCACAGCTCGAATAGTCACTGTCAATCGTTCGAGTAGTCACTATCAACCATTCGAGTAGTCACTGTCAACAGTTTGAGTAGTCACTTTCAACCGTTCGAGTAGTCACTGTCAACTGCTCAAGTAGTCAAAGTCAGCAGTTCGAGTAGTCACTGTCAACCGTTCGAGTAGTCACTGTCAACCGTTCGAGTAGTCACTGTCAATAGTTCGAGTAGTCACTGTCAACCGTTCAAGTAGTCACTGTCAACCGTTCGAGAAGTCACTGTCAACCGTTCGAGTAGTCACTGTCAACCGTTCGAGTAGTCACTGTCAACAGTTCGAGCAGTCACTGTCAACCGTTCGAGTAGTCACTGTCAATAGTTCGAGTAGTCACTGTCAACCGTTCGAATAGTCACTGTCAACCGTTTGAGTATTCATTGTCAACTGTTCGAGAAGTCACAGTCAACCGTTCGAGTAGTCACTGCGAACCAATCGAGTAGTCACTTTCAACCGTTCGAGTAATCACTGTCAACTGCCCTGTCCTGTCGTGTTTGCAGCTCGAACGGGTCGTACACGTGTCGCAACTGCTCGATTGCACGGTTGCTCGAGCGTTGAAATTTCGCATATTTATAGACAATTCAATCAAATCGACAGAATTAGGCGTTTAATCCAAAACCGCTTGACTTAGAAACATGAACTTTGCGTTCTTTGTTAAAATTAAAGAGATGTGTGTTCGGATACTTCTGTAGTTTAAACTTTTTTCTTAAAAATTATTTTTTTATAAGTGTTGCGCTTCCTTTAAGACTTTGAATTTGAAACACTTTGAACAATAATTTTATAAAAAACGGGAATGAAATTTAGAAACTTCTGTATGCGTGTAGGTACTGTACACGTTGCACAGGGGATAGGGCAAAGTGATAATATAATACTTATATGAATGTGAAGCAGCCCAAAGTCAAAGTTTGACAACGGTACCCAAAAGTTAGTGTTTGATGTTCTTTAAAATCAATAGAGCCAATCTATTAGTTCGAAACACTTTGATTGATTTTAGCGAAACTTAATGACGATAACAAAGGCAAAATTGTAATCATACTAATCATTGCCTTACCTATGAGTTTCATCTCAATTAATATTAATTTAAATTTAAGGACGTAGTCTGGTGTTCGGGTTTTGGAAAATCGAATTTATTTTTTTTACATTTTTAGTAAGTATAATATATTGAGAAAATGCTTTAAAAATTTTGGACCGAAATATTGAATATTTACAAAACTATAGCATATAGTCGAGAGCAGCAACGATCTTACAGTAAGGCCTAGCGCACATGAAGAGCGTTCAACGCGCGTTGGGCCAACGCGCGTTGAACGCCTCTCATATAAACTAGGCCTAAAACTCTTACCTGCTCTTATCTCTCAATTGTTATCACGTAACCTTTATACTCTCACAGAGTAGAGCAAAAAAATTAGCAGAAAATGATGCCTTTGAAGAAACGGAAGGTTTACTATACACCAGGCATAGCTGATTAGTGTAAATATTCATTTTTATTTTTTTGTAAGAAATCTGAAATTAAAACTTTAAACGCGTTTTTCTAAGCGGCGCGGGTGATTGAAACAACTGTATACAACCGATTGCTTTCAATTTTGCACAGGATATCCTACACAACAATAGCTCCGTCCGGTACTAGAATTACTTAATTATAAAAATTATTTCTATTTTTTTTAACCGATTTATATTATTTTGTTGTTATTTACATTATTTTGTTATTAAAAAAAAATTCTGAAATAACGGTTGAAAACGAGCCTGAACATAGGACTACGTCCTCAAACGAAACATCTGTCTGTTATTTCGTTTTCTTGGAGTTTTTTTTATCCGTCATGTTATCAAAATGTCTTTTAACATGAAAACTTCAAGACGAGAAAAAATTATTTCGTAGATAAATTTTTCTGTTCCGATTCCCCCATTACACAATCGACTAGGCTAGCAAAATAGTAAGTACTGAATGCTAACAATATTTTCCATTCAATTAAAAAGTACGTAATCGATACTTTCATAATACGAATAAAGTATTTCAGGTATCTACCTAAATTCCAATGCAAATTAACCGGTACTCGAAGTTTATTTAGCGAATATTTGCAAGCTCTGTTAATTTAATTCGAAACTCGGCGTTTGATGAGCTTTATGAGTTCATTGACTGTAGATAATAGAAAAATGTAATGGGACTTGCGATTTTAATACATTTCGCAAATATGCTTGAAACATTAAATAACGGGTGAATCCCAAAAAGAAATGTTAAAATCGTTACCGATCGGTTTTCCGCTAGCGGCGTGTTTCATTTGTGTCGTTATTAAAGTAAAACTTCTTTCGTCACGGTACAGTAAAACTGCATGTAACGAACGTGTCGCCATTATTATTTTTGACGTGATAACGTCTTATAAATTGATGAATCACCAATCTTATAAATTGATAAAACACCGGCTGCATGCACGAAAAAGTGTAACGTTCCTAAATCCGTAACGCGTAACGTTCCTAACGCGTAACGCGTAACGTTCCGCCTGACCCTGTGCGTGCTTTTTGTTAATTTCTCGCTCAATTTAAATCAGATCGGTTTGAAACCAGTCTTAAACGAAAGAGGAGAACATTTTACATAGATTTCGTATAACAGAATTTGCCTAAACAGTTTTTTTATACAAATTTATATAGAAAAATAGCTGTATAAATGCAATGTTGTCTAATGCATGGCGCGACGCGGTCGGTCGTCTTTGTTTGCCGTACATGGAAATTAGAAAATAACGTATGTCTTGTCTTAACATGAAAACGGCTGCATTTCTAATGTTTAATTCAATTTTTTGACATTAGTATTTTGTGAAATGCAACGCCTTCTAAGCTAACTATTGGAATAACTAATTATTATTAGAACATAATACTTTGACAGTTGCAAACGTCACTTTTGACATTTCTTATCATTCCGACACCAAGGATAAGCGGATTGAAACCAAATTTTGGGAGGTTTAGGTTATGTATTACGGAATACGTTATCACGTAAAACTATCATCCGTAAACCGACTTTACAGACAACCAATTTTTTTTTATAATCATGTCAGTTTTACTTCTGTAGTGTGTAGTGCAAAATACACAGTATCTTAAACAAAATTATTGTCATGGCGCGATTAAAAAAGTTGCACTTCAAAACAGTTTTTTGTTTGACCAACTTACCGAGTACATCCTGTTTTTTTTTTTTTTCTAAAGCGGTGATTTAGGCCGTGTTTTCTACATAACAGTGCATTAAGTTTGCCCATTATAGAAGAATTCCAGCCGACAAAAGGCTGTGTTTTTGATGTTTGAAATTTGAATGACGACAAATATCAACTCATCAACTGGCACATCTTTTTTCTCTGTTTGTCTGTCTCTCTGTATGTCTGACGCTATTATACGATTCTTTTGTATACGCTATTTTTTTTATCTAAGCGGATTTTTATCTCTTCGGGTATTATATGCATACATTTTTAGTCTCGGTAAAGGATCAGTAAATACCTTTACTTTAAAAATATTGACAAAGAATCAAAGGACATTGCCAATTTTTCTAGAGGATTTGGTTCAAATGTTGTTGTCAAATAAAAAATCTGTCTCAATGTATTTCTATAGTGTTAATAAAAACCAGAAGAATAACTCGGACATGGCGCCTTTGATGTGTCTAACAACGGATTCGTTACCTTGGTTCCCAGGTAAAAGACGAAATGTTATTGCGCTTCCATGGGCGTACCTAATAAAATTATATATTTACGGTTTTGTATTTAAAATGAAAAATAAATATAGTTTTAAAAAAAACTAAAAAACACGCTTTATATCGAACTAAAAAGTAAAATATATTTTTTTAAAAATAAGGATAAAACAATAATGAATAAAAAATACTAGTATTATTGTGAAAAAAGCGTGGGACGCTTTGTTCCACATTTTCGTATATCAAACGCCCCACGCTTTTTTCACAATAATACTAGTATTTTTTATTCATTATTGTTTTAAGCTTATTTTTAAAAAAATATTTTTTACTTTTTAGTTCGATATAAAGCGTGTTTTTTAGTTTTTTTAAACTATATTTATTTTTCACTTTTTAGTTTGATATAAAGCGTGTTTTTTAGTTTTTTTAAACTATATTTATTTTCCACTTTTTAGTTCAATTTATTGTGAAAAATTTGCCGAAAAAAACAAAATTTTTATTTCTGCTTGGACGGGAGTTGATGTCAGCGAAGACTAGCGCCTTAGACCGCTCGGTCAACGATTGCTCTTACGTAGTGGCATAGCATACTAAGCGTAATAAACCACTTGCTGTAGTCCAAACGAGGTTACAAACATACATAGGTACTTACAGACATACATACAAACTTACAAGTGAAACTAATATAAAGCGTGTAAAAATCTGTTTAACTACCATAGCAGGCACAAATTTAAAACAAACACCTAAGGTAAATAGTCGCGCGTAAGAAATAATTCGCAACAAATTTGCCAACACTCGAACTGTACAGCACTGGCCATTTTAGGATAGAATCTCAGCACAAGAACGAGTAAAGCTCGTCATAGAAAGTTATTCTTCCATGGTTATTTATTTATTTTTGTCGTCGGGGTTTCATTTATTCAGTATTTAGACACTATTGGAATTGTCGCCGAGTGAGCGTGACTGAGAGAGTTTTATTTCTAGCCACGTGCGTTCTTTTTATTTAAACTAAAACTTTTTCAATGACATTTTAAAGTTGGTTTGATTTAAGACAAGTCAGTCAGTGGCGCAGATAAGAAAGCCATAAGGAAGTAGTTATTAAAGCACAGCGTGAGCGAACAGAGTTCAAAGCAAAGCTGCAAAGCCACTGAACACGACCGACAAAGCTTTTAACGGCTCTGAGAATCCGCGCGCCGCCCCGACATCAAAACAGCCTCGACAAAGCGGCATAAAGTCGCGTTAGCTTTATTTGTATTAAAGCTACTTGATTACAACTTATATATTTACTGTGAATGCAGTTGTTGATATAAGATGGCACTGAAAAACAAATTAATTTTCCACGTCTCGCGAGACTGCGACGCGATTTTGGTCAAAATATTTCCTGTAACAATTTTTCAACTTTCTTTCTATATCGCGATTGCGTATTTGAACGAGTTAATAATTTATAATGATCATCATATATATTAATACGCTAAGGTTTAAGACGTTTGCCTCCCTTTTTAGAAAAAAACCACACAATTTCTCCACATAAATTATATATTACAGATATAATTGCTTGCTCTACTGACATCCACAACTAAAAAAAAATTGGTTGTCTGTAAAGTCGGTTTACGGACGATAGTTTTACGTGATAACGTATTCCGCTCGAATATCATATTTAATAATACATTACTGCGCTGTCGCTTGCACGCACAGGGTCAGGCGGAACGTTAGGAACGTTACACTTTTTCGTGCGTGCAGCTGGTGTTTCATCAATTTATAAGACGTTATCACGTCAAAATTTATTATTGCTATTGTTTTTGTAAATTAATTAAACTCTGAACAACGTCTGCCATCTGATGGTGTAACGTTAACACTTCGATCTGTCATCTGACCTTCATATTGAAAATACTGCATACTGCCATCTGACGGGCAACGCTGAACAACGCTTTTGATACTTGCGCCTCTATATGACAATTTTAGTAAAATATTTCTTTTACAACAAAAAGAAGAACGTTATAAGCAGTGTGCAAAATTAGAAACGAATTGAATACCTGCAATCATATTTAGAAAATAATTTTGTAAAGTGATAATTATTATACTTATTTAGTGCGAATAATTCGCACAGGTCACGCTAGTAAATTTTAATAACCTAATAAATTATTTTCAATTTTGAAATCCTGAATTATATATAAGCCCCCCAAAAAACGTATAAATTTGGCTCGCTAGCGTATAATTTCAAGCAAAAAATTAACCACAAAAAATGTTTCACAAATTATTCCAATCACGTTCCATTTTCATTACGAATTCAGTTGGCTGAAAAATACTGCGATTTTCACGCATGACGCTGAAAAATTAATTAATTTTCACACTTCATAAAAACAAAAGCACATCAAACAATGATTATAAATGAATAATGCGTGATTATGAAATGCATAAAAGAAAATCTTTGAAAGGGAGACAAGCCCACGAAATAAATACTTTATTGGCCCATTAACTTTTATACGAGCCCATTCAACCGCCGGTCATGTGCTTGCCCCCCTTTCGTCGCACGCCCCGTTTTGCTCCCCGCTAATGAAGTTGTTCGGTTCATAATATTATAGGCGTCGTAAAAACAAATAACGGGACATAAAAATACCCTTTTAATTAACTGTTAATTATTTGGTAACATTTACGGCGAAAATGCTGCTTTTATTATTTTCACGACAACTTGGACGTTAATGGGTTAACAGATCTAGGCAGTGGTCCTCAACATTTTCCGTACAGTATAGAACACGTTCATAGTTACCGATAAATGTGGCGGAAGAAATAGCGATGCATCTAACATAAACAGATTGTAGATGCTCGAAAACTGAGGCAATTCATGGTAAGTAGCATAGCAAAGCAAAACGACATAAGTAATGCACTCTCATTCGGGAACGCACGAATGCACATTTATTGTGGCCGTTGTTAAACTTAACGAATTGCGATACATCTCGTGATATAATCGGACTATACAGTATGTAAACGCGTAAGGTGCACATAGGGAAATTAGCATTGGGAAAAAATACTTGGATCAGAGTTAGCCATGACTGCATTAATTCTTATTTCTGTTGAATTATCGTGGTAATATTGAGGATTTCTATTTTATTTTGATTTATTTTTATTTTACTTGGCTTTTTTAATAATGAAAAGCTCTTATAAATCATTATTTTAATTTTTTTGTACAAAAATAAAACAAAAAAACAACTCCATCTGTTTGGAAACATTTCATTCAAAAATTGTCTGACTGGTATGACGTATGCGCGTCGGTAAATCAGTGACCCAATGTCTTTAGGTTCAACACGAATAGGCGGAGATATTTGATCTCGCACCATAATTAAGTATTTTTGGGAATTTAATGTCCCATTAATAAAAAAAGTCCGATTATGTTGTAATAATTTGAATATTTTCTTTGGTAGTATACACATTCATTTTGCAAAAGAATATTATCTGTCAACTTGGAAAACAAGATTTCAAGGCTCACTCTGATCCAGTCATTTTTTCCCAATGTTAATTTCCCTATGTGCACCTTACGTGTTTACATACTGTATGCCGTAATATTGCGTTCTAAAGAAAGACAGGAACTACAGGAGCTATACCTACATGTCCGGAACTATTCGAGTCTAAAGTGCCGGGACAAAGACCCCATTTTTGTGTTCATTTGTATATAAAATGTTTTCAGTTTTGATTGTCTGTAATTTTATTTTTATGATTTTTAATTTAAAAACTGTTTATGAAACGATTTGTTTATCGTCCACGTAACACAAATAACAATCGGCTTTCATTTGTTTCGGCTAGAATTTTTAAAAATGTATCGCCGACGGCCGAACAGCGCAATTTTAACGGCGCGGCGTTTAAAATTAAATCACAACACAAATGCGCCGAATAAATCAATGACCCGAATATACGTCATATACAGGTCGGTTATTGTCGATCTCGTCGATTTTATCTCTCGAAAACTGAGATCCGTGCCCACAAGCCATCAATAATATAATCTTTTATTAATGGCCACATTTATCGAACGCAAGTAGTTATTTATTCGGTTCATTTGTTCGTCAGATATCTGTTCCTCCGAATAAATAGCCATAATTCAATTCACTAAGCATAATTATGTTTACTGCAGGTATAAATCTATTCTGTCCAAATTTTCGGGTATTAATATTTATTCGCCTAAGAAAATAATAATGGCCGCCACATATTATTTTTAAACGTGGAGTATTATATCTACAATTTGCTCTTGTGAGTTTATTTATGTGTTGAAAATATTCAACAAAATGAACAGTTATTATTTATGCTTTAACTAATTTTTCTACTTGATATTTTGCTTGGTGAATTGAAAGTACATTTTATTCTAACGAATAAATTTATTCCAAGATTAGTAACTTCTATCATAAGAGTGTTCGGTGAATATGGGCAGATGCCCTAGATATATATATATATAATCTACTACAGTTTCATGAAAAATATAAAAAAAAATTGCAGAATGTATTTTTTTAATGTCATAGCAAAACTCACTTGTTTAACAGTTGGTAAATTTTCAATCGAATTTGTAACAAAAACGTTTCGAAAGACTGATTGCACGCTTGTTAAACACACCTACTATAATATAAGTATCGGCATTTGTTTCCACTTAAATGTCTGCCCAATCAGAATCACGAAAGCTTGGACATGGTTACCTTATAAAGTAATTTGGCAACGTGGCAAAGTGCTGCCAACTAAAAGACGATTTTCGAACAGAAAGACGAAAATAACAATCAGTTTGTCTGTAATTGAATTTGACGGACCGAGTGTTCAGTTGAACTATGACGAAGGGGCGGGGAGACGTGCGAGGGGGGAGGGTAGGCAACGAAATGATGTAACGGGTACTGTTATATGCGCAATTACTGCCAACAATGGGTGGTGAGAATAGGGTATCTATTATTATACATATATAAATACGGGGTGTCTCAAAACGAACATCGATGCTTTTGTGGAAATATTCCTCGTGACGAAAACCTCTTTTCAATTAATAATTAATATTTTTATTCAAGGGTCACATCTACCTGAACGCATTAAAAATGGACAGGGCCGACAATGAGACGCAATGATAGTTTGAATAATTGAAATAATAATTTTTCATTAATTTTCAATTATTCAAACTATCATTCAATTATTCATTCTATTGGAAAATAAGTAGCTAATACTAATTAATTTTTATATATTTTAGATATTTCTGAAGAAGATCCAAATCCGGATCGAAACGTCATCTTTTGTTAGGTATATTGATTTATATGTTTATATTATTTTTTGTCAATATATAGTCTGAAAAAAAAAATTGGTTGTCTGTAAAGTCGGTTTACGGACGATAGTTTTACGTGATAACGTATTCCGTAATACATAACCTAAACCTCCCAAAATTTGGTTTCAATCCGCTTATCCTTGGTGTCGGAATGATAAGAAATGTCAAAAGTGACGTTTGCAACTGTCAAAGTATTATGTTTTAATAATAATTAGTTATTCCAATACTTAACTTAGAAGGCGTTGCATTTCACAAAATACTAATGTCAAAAAATTAAATTAAACATTAGAAATTCAGCCGTTTTCATGTTGCATTTATACAGCTATTTTTCTATATAAATTTGTATAAAAAAACTGTTTAGGCAAATTCTGTTATACGAAATCTATGTAAAATGTTCTCCTCTTTCGTTTAAGACTGGTTTCAAACCGATCTGATTTAAATTGAGCGAGAAATTAGCAAAAAGCACGCACAGGGTCAGGCGGAACGTTACGCGTTACGCGTTACGAACGTTACACTTTTTCGAACATGCAGCCGGTGTTTTATCAACTTATAAGATTGGTGATTCATCAATTTATCAGACGTTATCACGTCAAAATTGGTCGACAATTTTATTTATTTTTAATTTTATTTACGACTAATTAAAATTAAATAAATCTAATTAATAGCTCATTTGAAAACTGTTACAACTATATAGGTACCTACCTATATTTTTCATACAGTGTTTTCAATTAAATATTTATCATATTTTATTAATTCCAGTAATTATTGGTTTAAAAGAAATTTATTATTTATAGGTACTTATAAACAGTATAATTTCTGCTTTTTATCGACAAAAACTTTTGAACTCCGATCATCATGAAATTTGGACACAACAATCATTTTGGTAAACTAAGATGAATGTGCGTACTCATGTATATCTTCCTTTCCCATTCGTTCTTTTGCACCCGGGTGAAACCGGGCGGGACCGCTAGTTACTTATATACCAACGACAATAGATACTAACAATTAAATTATTAAATTATTCCACCTCTGATTAACAAACTACGAAGTATCCCACTTCTGATACGAACGCACGGTATATTGGAGACCATCGTAAAGTGTGCTGCACAGTGTAGTAGGTAAAGTAGAGACCGTTCACGCGGCACGTTTGTTCATTACCAACTGCCGATGTTTCACTCCAGAATATATATATACATACCTAGGTGTATATACTACGCACTGAATACGGATAAAGACATCCGATTCGCTGACAGAACAATCGTCGCGTCCGAACAAAAAACAGATAAAAATTCCCGTCCCGTTGTCTCCGGCCGTCCGGGACTCCGGCCCCGACCAGTCAACGGTCGACGGAACGCGATTTCGATAAAACAAGTCGACCGAATCGCTCGAAATCGGCGCGATTGCGGCGACTGTTCGACTTCGGTCGCAATGATTGTGTCGACGAACGGCGCGACAGTTGTGCGTAACGCGCGAGAAGAGAGACGGGCGTCGGGGGGAGGGGAGGGGGGCGTTTGGCGCGATGTGCACCAAATGCGTTTATACATCAAGCTCTCAACAAGAACATGGTTAGTTCAAGTTGTGTATTACATCAAAATCAGACGCATGCAGGATAATGGCGGGCAAGTTGCGAGTCGCTTGTCCAGGATTTGAAGTCGGGTGCCGAACGAGCTTTATAAACAGAGACAAAAAATTTCTTTCAATATACCTACCACGTTTTTAAAATGAACTTAAAAGCATAAAATAATTTTTTTAATTGTAGGAATGAACGAAAAACGTGGGGCATACTTATTATTCGTTTGATCTCATAAATAGATCTTTTCATTAATATAGCTACTCCCCACACTTCTTATATAACTGTCGCATGCGCCCCACGTTTTTCGTTCCAAATCCTACAAGTTAAAAACATTATTTTATACTTTTTAGTTCATTTTAACAAAGTGGTATTTTAAAATAAAATTTAATGTATTATTTTCTTCTTTTTAGTTAATAAAAAAAATTGGTTGTCTGTAAAGTCGGTTTACGGACGATAGTTTTACGTGATAACGTATTCCGGTCGAATATCATATTTAATAATACATACTAACCTAAATTTTAGTAGCTGTCAAACTATATTTTTACCGACTAATAATTTGATCAACCAAAGCAAAATACCTACATATTTTTAAGCAATAATTATAAAAGACATTTAAAAGAATGTATATATATTATATATTTGTTAACAAACCGTATAATTTATCTGGCCATCTGTCTGATGTAGCTTTCGCTGGAACAGCTGAAAAAAATGTTGAACGCACACTACTCTCTGACATCACGAGAGAAGAGAGAGACTATGGCTTATATCGCGCTCTCGCTTGCGGAACGTTACTCTTTTTCGTGCGTGCAGCCGGTGTTTCATCAATTTTTAAGACGTTATTACGTCAAAAACATGGGAAAAACAAAAATACATCGTAAAAAAATAAAAATATCACATGATTCATGGGGAGGGGGGGTATTTTAGTCTACTCACAATTAGTAGCTTTGATAAAAAAAAATGCATTCGCATCTTATCGGACTGAAAAGTTTAGCTATGAAAAAATTACGGAATGCCCTTCGTTCGATGGACAGCTTTCTAAACGTAAACAAATGACTGTCGGCATGTCCATCTTTAGTATGGAGAGAGCTTGATGGAGGAGTTTATGGAAAACTCGACAGTTGAGTCTCGTTGTTTACATTTTTTTTTTTTTGGGTCGAACGTTTAAAGTCTTCTTTTTCCACATTTGCGGTGTCGTTCTCCAGTAAATGTGTTCGAACATAATCCACTACAATTGCCCTGTTTTTTTTTTATTATTATTTAAAAGAAACTAAGGATGGTTCGATTTCGTTGGTTACTTTTGCATGTTGCACATGACGTTGAGTTTACAGCGCTCATGGTGGCGAAACACGGAACGTTTTGACTTAAAACACTAGCAGAGGTTAATGTAAAAACGTGATGCATATAAGTTGTAAAAACACAATTAAAAATTCTTCGTCTGTAAGTTTTTTTAAGTAAAATGCATCTAAAAAAAGAACAAAATTTAACCTGTCGTTTTTTGTCCAAGCAATTTGAAATAACAGATTTTTTTACTTAAATTAGATTGTCGGAACATCGCTGTTTGTACTTATAAAGTATTCAGGTTTTTTTTCTCAGACAGAAGACGAAGCAATAATTGCGTCTTGAAAAAAAAGTACACCTCTATAAAGATTATTTGATACTTTATTTGTATGTTTTTTTTTCACTGTGCAATGCAGGGTTAAATATTCCCGGAAGTTATTTATTTTCTTCGTAGTATTTCTTAAAAGTTGAAAACCAATGAACAGAAAACAATTAAAAATAATAATAAAAAAAAAACTTTTAAAATGATTGTCGAGTAGAAAGACAAAGAAGAGGAATCGCACTGATTATTATGAAAGTTGAAAGTTTTATGTAACGGTGTTTTAAAAGTTCTTCAACAAAAACGAACCGTTTTAAAAGACATTTTAAAAGGAAATGCTTTTATTACGGACATGCATAACGAAGACATAAAATCTGTAGAAGATATTAAAATTAAAAATGTGAAAATTATAAAACGCCCTCACTGGAGATAATGCCCTTAAGGGCCGCTACAAACTGTGTTCCTATACCGAAACTGGCAATGAGCATATCTCGCGATGAAATATCAATTACAGTACTGGCCAACAAAAAATGACGGACAAGTGTGAATAAAATTTTTAGAAATTAAGTTCGTCATGTAATAGTTTTACATTTAGGATTGGAAATTATGCTTTTCGAATTTTGTTTTCAAAAATTCATATACAACCTTTGAATGGCCGTAGTTTCCAAACTAAATGAGATACAGGCGTTTGCTTGCGCTCATTGAATTCAGCGTAATTTTTTCTGTAAGCATTCTCAATTTCAGAGGTATTTTAAAGAATTCGATTTTTGCAATTTTTTCAAGGCATACCCCTTTAAAAAAATGCGATTTTTGACGAAAATCTAAATCTTTCGGAACTTTGGCAAAATCATCATGCTTATAGAAAAAAACACGCTGAATCCAGCATTGTCGTAAAACGTCGTGCGTCACCCAAAAAAAGTTTCGAATTAAAAAAAAAAAAGTTTTTAAACATCCCCCTTCTCCCTTTCCAAGTAACGCCACTGACTTTATTATGTATAAAGCACATCTATAGCTGTCAGATTTTATAGTAGTCTCTATTCGTCCTCTTAAACTTTCGTATCCAACAGTAAACAGAAGTAAATTTCACGAAACGGATTTGAAATAAAAACGGAAATAAGACAAGCTGTTCAGGGATCGTTCCGCATTCAATTTACTGGTGGTTCGGCGTAAAGATATCTTCAACATTGTAGAAGCTGGTGAAATTAGATTAACCTGAGTAAAATAGTTTGGCCAGACCTGTACAACGGGACACGGCGTAGCGGCCGACGGCAGTACGGTTTGTCGGCACTGTCTTCGGAGTTATATGGTAGTCGGGATACCAGATGGCAGTGTAATGAAAATGGATCTTTGAGAGCTTTTACTATGTCCCAGATGTGGATTGGGTGGAGATTTACACGGCTATCGTCTCGAGTATTTCGAAACCTAATCCGATAAGCTTAATATAATATTGCAACTAATCGCGTATATACTTTTTTAATCCGTTTGTTACGAAGTTTATGTTGACAAGGGGAGCCTCCGTACCGCCGGAGGAGGGCTTTTTTATTTTCCGGCACCCATGTCCTACAGAAAAAAAAATTGGTTGTCTGTAAAGTCGGTTTACGGACGATAGTTTTACGTGATAACGTATTCCCTAATACATAACCTAAATTTATATAATAATTATAATAATTCGAATCTATGATATTGCATCATTCGCTTCAAATTTAGGTAAATTTTATTAAGTAGAATAATAAAACACTATAAAAAGTACACTATTATTATATAAAAAACAACTATGGCATGTATCTCTTTTGCGCATGCGCCGATTTTCCCCAAAAAATTTACAAAAATTTCTAGTAAAAATAGATAGAGTAAAAACCGTTTTAAAAACTATATTATTATTATATAAAACATCATTATAAGAGATATATTCTTTTACGCATGCGCCGATGTTCCCCAAAAACAATAGGCCACTTCATATTTGCATATCAAACATCCTCCCAAAATTTGGTTTCAATCCGCTTATCCTTGGTGTCGGAATGATAAGAAATGTCAAAAGTGACGTTTGCAACTGTCAAAGTATTATGTTCTAATAATAATTAGTTATTCCAATACTTAACTTAGAAGGCGTTGCATTTCACAAAATACTAATGTCAAAAAATTGAATTAAACATTAGAAATGCAGCCGTTTTCATGTTAAGACAAGACATACGTTATCTTCTAATTTCCATGTACGGCAAACAAAGACGACCGACCGCGTCGCGCCATGCATTAGACAACATTGCATTTATACAGCTATTTTTCTATATAAATTTGTATAAAAAAACTGTTTAGGCAAATTCTGTAATACGAAATCTATGTAAAATGTTCTCCTCTTTCGTTTAAGACTGCAGGTTTCAAACCGATCTGATTTAAATTGAGCGAGAAATTAGCAAAAAGCACGCACAGGGTCAGGCGGAACGTTACGCGTTACGAACGTTAGGAACGTTACGACCGTTACACTTTTTCGTGCATGCAGCCGGTGTTTTATCAATTTATAAGATTGGTGATTCATCAATTTATAAGACGTTATCACGTCAAAAAAAATTGGTTGTCTGTAAAGTCAGTTTACGGACGATAGTTTTACGTGATAACGTATTCCGTAATACATAACCTAAATTTTAGTAGCTGTCAAACTTGGGCCGAAGCATACTGCGCTCTCGCTTGCACGCACAGGGTCAGGCGGAACGTTAGGAACGTTACACTTTTTCGTGCGTGCAGCTGGTGTTTCATCAATTTATAAGACGTTATCACGTCAAAAAAAAAAACGGTTGTACAGTCTATTCGACGTGCCGATGCGCGATCAGCATCCTGATTGGTCGCTTTAAAGACAACACGGCATAGCAACCAATCAGATGCTTTGTGCAAAGTGTATTCTCGGAAAAGCATGTGTTAGTAGGAAAGACTATAGTTTTAACTGGTGTACGCAATTATATTGAGTGTTTCGAATATTCAATTAGTACAGTTTGGCTAATGCGGATCTGAACAAATAATGAATATAACATTTGTCGAGGAACAAGTTGCTCAAAAGACAGAGGGCGAAGCGACGAAAGATCAGTGCAGAGGAGAGAGAATCTTTCTACATATATATCTGCGGACACAGGGATAAATGGCTCATGTTCGATTTTTCAAATAATAATAATATATGTTTATTGTTCTTATTTAAAAGCAAAAGGTGCAGAATTCAAGCATGTGCTGTCTTCCATCTGCCCATCTATACAAAAGACACGTTACAAAATACACTATACAGTATGTAAACGCGTAAGGTGCACATAGGGAAATTAACATTGGGAAAAAATACTTGGATCAGAGTTAGCCATGACTGCATTAATTGTTATTTCTATTGAATTATCGTGGTAATCTTGAGGATTTCTATTTTATTTTGATTTATTTTTATTTTACTTGGCTTTTGAGTAATAAAAAAAACTCTTATAAATCATTATTTTAAATTTTTTGTACAAAAATAAAACAAAAAAAAAACTCCATCTGTTTGGAAACATTTCATTCAAAAATTGTCTGACTGGTATGACGTATGCGCGTTGGTAAATCAGTGACTCAATGTCTTTAGGTTCAACACGAATATGCGGAGATATTTGATCTCACACAAAAAAAGTCCGATTATGTTGTAATCATTTGAATATTTTCTTCGGTAGTATACACATTCATTTTGCAAAAGAATATTATCTGCCAAATTGAAAAACAAGATCCAGTCATTTTATCCCAATGTTAATTTCCCTATGTGCACCTTACGTGTTTACATTCTGTATAAAAAATAATTATAACACACTTTAAAAACTATAACAATGAAACCATGAGATTGGATAATAAGTCAAGTTCTTCTACTTCTATCTTTATACTTATCTTCACATATAGCTACTAGGTACTGACTTTATTATTAATTCCATATTTATTATGCTATTAACTCAAAATGTATACTTTACAATGCAATATATAAGCGGCACAGTTTTTATGCACGGCGCACGTATGCCTCACATTGTTTCGTTATTTAAGTGAACCGTATTAAAATAATAACTATATTGGTGCCTAGCTTATAATTCTATAAGAATTGGATGCCAATTGTGATCAATATGTCGCAAGGTAATATTAAAGTTAATTTTTTTTAATATAAAAACAGGTATTAAATTTTAAAAAACGGTCTGTTAATTTTCTCTTTCTGTCAAAAATAGTACCTACACACAATAAATTATGTGCGAATTGACATAAACAACTTTGTCTTGTCACCGGCAGTCAACCCTCTGGTACCACTCTTATTCTTCCTTGCAGAGCAGTGCGGTTGTGAAGTTGCGGAGAGGGCACCGTTTATACGCGTCTCCTTTCGGGAATGTCCAGGAATGCCCAATGGCGTCAAAAACGATTCCTTCATAATTCGTGTTTTTTTTAATCAATCAAAAATTGGCAGCCGTATCGTAGCTAATCCGTACAAATCTCTACTTTAAAATTAAAAATAAGTAATTATTACTATAGGTCCAGAAAATACTCGTATTTGGTGGTTTTAAAGAAACCATAAAAATATTTTCTTTTAAAATGCTGCAGTTTTAATTGTATTTTTTGTAGAAAATTATTTGTTTATTGACTTGAAAGATTCGGAAATAAAGTTCTTAAAACATTTTTAAAATAAAATTTTTCCAAGATAATATTTATTTATGCTCTACTAGCGTGACCTGTGCGAATTATTCGCACTAAATAAGTATAATAATTATCGCTTTACAAAATTATTTTTTAAATAGGATTGCGGGTATTCAATTCGTTTCTAATTTTGCACACTGCTTATAACGTTCTTCTTTTTGTTGTATTACAATATGAAGCTCAGATGACAGATCGAAGAAATATTTTACTAAAATTGTCATATAGAGGCGCAAGTAGCAAAAGCGTTGAGCTAAGCCGTTAGATGGCATCATGCAGCATTGCTGTGACGTTGTTCAGCGTTGCGCCGTCAGATGGCAGACGTTGTTCAGCGTTGTTAATAATTAATTAATTTACAAAAACAAAAGCAATAATAAATTTTTTAGTTGTCGATGTCAGTAGAGCAAGCAATTATCTGTAAAATGATATATAATTTATGTGGAGAAATTGTGTGGTTTTTTCTAAAAAGGGAGGCAAACATTTTAACCTTAACGTATTAATATATGATTCTCTATTTTGTCTTCTTTTTTAATTTTTTGGAAGTCTTTGGCACTCACGGCTTTTGATTTAACACTGTGTCGAATTTCGAATCAACTATCCGCACCCCTGTCATATAATTCGTTGGTAAGTTAGTGCTGTCTTGTCTGTAAACGGAACATCCGGACTCCGGATTATTCGTCCGGTTACCCGAAATATTACGTTAAATATTGGTCAAGGCTAGAAATTGCTCGCACAAATGTTCAGTTACATTTTAATAAGAAAATAACCGGCAGCGAACAACTTACTTTATTTCCTCTGTTTATTTTATTAAGGTGGCAGGATTACTGTCAAAGATACGGAAAAGGACACGCATCGCGGCACACACGACCGAAGTGAAACTTCTTACAATGAAAATAATCGTTTTGATTTTTTTTCGCACGCGTTATTTTATCTAACTCGTAATTTTTATTTCTAACTATATAGCTAAGTATGTAGCCGCCCACGCGTTGCTGTGGTTCAGTCTGATTTGCGTGTGTTGCGCTAACGTCCAACAGATAGTATTCCCGTCGCCGTAACATAATTAGTATAGCGTGTGTTGCGCTAAAGTCCAACAGATGGCACTCCCGTCACCGTAACATATTTAGTATAGCGTGTGTTGCGCTAACGTCAGATGGCATTCCCGTCGCTGTAAAATATTTAGTATAGTGATGTGTTGCTTTAATGTCCAACAGATGGCGCTGTCTTTTTCAAAGCATGTTTTCACCTGTCGTAAGCGTGACAACTATATAATAGGCGTGTATTAGAAAGCCAAAGCAATCGGTGACCAATTTTCGGATAATTTAAGATTATGAACAAAGGAACATTTACATATAGAAGATAATTTAAACTGTTTACTTTTTTCAAAATATATTAAAACCGTTATCCATTGTTTAAAAACACATTTCCGTTCCATCGAACTACCATTTTACCCTTCAAATCGTCGCAGCAGTGGCGTCGCATATAAAGTTTTTTTCGCATTTATTTCTCATTCGATTATTAACGAATTTCAATTCCCGAACGTGGTTTCGAAGTACACGATGCGAAACGTACATAAAACAAGTTGTTTGCCACAGTCGTAAAAAAATTTCAAATATAAATTTCGTACGTCATGAGCGCAAATATACCACAAGGAAATTCGCACAGCCAAACAGCAAGTATATATAATATTATAGTCCGGGTATGAGAATTGAAAGAGGAGCTGCAAGTTAAGAGAGAGAGAGGGAGAGAGAGAGACACCGGATGTGGAGAACGGATACGGTATCCTACTTATGTGACAGCCGGCACAATTCTTAAATTACAAGTTAAATCTGCCAGAGTTGTTAGGAAATGTGTTTGAATATTACCATTGCTTTCATAATAATATTCTATACCTACTGAGTTGCACTGTATACAGGGTGTTCGGTAACAACAAGCACGAATTCAACGCTGTCAAAAAAAGGGAAGAATATAAGGATTCTTAAATAAATAAAATTATAGACCAATTTTTCAGACAATATATTAACAAAAAAATATAACTAATACATTTACGTTTCGATCCCGATTTGGATCTTCTTCAGAACGGATCTAAAAATATAAAAAAAAAAAATGGTTGTCTGTAAAGTCGGTTTACGGACGATAGTTTTACGTGATAACGTCATAAAGAAACATTGATTAAAAATTGAATACTTTTATGAGTTACACTTTTCGGAACGTTACACTTTTTCGTGCATGCAGCCGGTGTTTCATCAATTTATAAGACGTTATCACGTCAAAAAAAATTAATACTTATTTAGTTTCTATTTGTTTTTAACGAAATTCGTGAAAGATTTTTTTAATATTGAAATATTGAAAAAATAACAAAGATTTGAATTAAGGATTCTTATTCCGAAAGTAGAAAGCAGAATAGACAACCTGGCATTTTGAGACAGATTATAGACGCTAGACAGCTAACGCCATAACCTTTTTATCGGACGATTTGAATATTGCTTTTCTTTCTGAGTGGAGTAGTGGCGAGAGCACTAGACTCTCATTCGAGAGGTACCGGGTTCGAATTCCGGCGGCGGCAGATGTGGCTGGGACTTTTTCCTGCCGCCTCTCGCCGAGAAACGGTAATTCCTGTACAGGCCATCTTGTTTTCCATGGTTTCCCTCAATAATTCCACATATAAATATCGAGTTGGTTTCTTATTCAAGGCCATGGCCGATTACCTGTCAAACTCCTATGCTCAAAATTTGTCTACCTTTTCTCAATATCCTAAAATTGCTACGAATTAAGTGGAAATTGAAAAAATGTAGAAAATAACGGGAAGTGTGATAGATGGAAAATAGTAATGGTGCGAATGGCGTCTGCTATGACATAAAGTCGAGAAACGGACGTTAAACGCATTATTATTATTATTATTATTATTATTATCATTATTATTATTTCTTTTTTTTTAAATAGAGTACCCCTGGTTTCGTTCCTAAAATCGTTGAGACTATAGTTCCATGCCTTATTTGTATACAGCAACCTGTACGAACCCTTTTTTGACGCCGACTTTCAAGACACGCGCGTCCCAAGTTCACGTCGCGGCCTGCCGAAATCAGTCGCCTTTCTCTCTATCCTCCTTAATCGTCTGCCCTACAAAAGATCCCACGAAACATTTTTTTTGACGTGATAACGTCTTATAAATTGATGAATCACCAATCTTATTAATTGATAAAACACCGGCTGCATGCACGAAAAAGTGTAACGTTCCTAACGTAACGTTCGTAACGCGTAACGTTCCGCCTGACCCTGTGCGTGCTTTTCTCGAAAACGGCCCTAATGATTTGGATGAAATTTACTGAAAAGGGATTTTGGGGGGCAAAAAATCGTTTTAGCTAGGTCTCATCTCTCGAAAAAATCGTTTTCTTACAAATTTTATCATTATAAAAATCAATTTTTTGACGTATGAAAATACTTAAATATTGTAAGTAGGTTTTGGAATTTTATATAAACAGTGAAACAATTGTTTTATAAATAGTATGACAGTTAATCTTTGAGACTTAAATAAATACGAAAGAAAGAAAGTTAATAAAAAAAATTATTTTTATAGGTGGTGAGTAATTTAATAAATAAAATTAACCTAAATTTGAAGCGAAAGATGCAATATCATAGATTCGAATTATTATACAAATCTATTAATTTTGTGAAAAAATATATGCAGGCAACCCAAATTACGCTGCTGTACTACATATGCTTAGTCGCTAGCAGGCATGTTCAGTAAAAATTCGGGGAAATTTCGCATAATTGGATCTGTGCCTTTATATGCGACTGTTTACTAAATGTTATTCTGATTTAATTTTTTTATGACGTTATCACGTAAAACTATCGTCCGTAAACCGACTTTACAGACAACCAATTTTTTTATAAGTAAAGCTTAACAAACACGATGTTCTTTTTTGGGTATGCTTCGAGACCAACAATTCTTCCAAAATCATTTGAGCTTATTGGCGAATCATAATATGTCCAATATTTTTATTAATAAATTGAAAAGTCACAGGATATTTTCACCAGTTCTGGGATAAAGTCTTGCGTCAGTTTAAGAATTATTTTAAAACATTTTGTTACACCCCTTATATGTATGCCTGCTCATCTATTATAACAAAACTACCGTGAAGGTACCTACTCTATTTAAATGCAAACATTGTTCTAATACGATTGATGGAACGCAAATTAAATTTTAAACTTTTTCCATTATAATAATATTGTTAACGAATGCATTTCGATATTTTTTTATGTTTCAGCTTTATTTCTATGTATAAAGGTCAACATAAAAATAACTAGACCATTTTCGTATGACCCGATAATTTACAATAATCAATTGGACCAATTATTTACATTTGAGAAATTTTCAGAAATTATTTTAATTTGATTCTGAATTAAAAATAACACGCATTGTTTATTTTTTTATGTGCATTATTTATTTTTAGCTTGGCGTTTGTTTTGAAATAATAATTAAACTACATCAAAATATCGAAGAAAAATATATAAAGACCTCGGAAGGAATTTTTGCGCTGTCAATTTTTTTGTGTTTGTAAAAAACGGCACTTCTTCTAATTCTAATTTTTGAAAATAAAACACCGCTAGAGTCGATACGGTTTCAAAACGTTTTAAATTTCAATTAACTCGAAACATAAATATGATATTTGTTTTATAAAAATCGATGCTGGGTTTTTAACGAACCTAATCCAGAGCTACCAACTGCGCGACATTATAATCTCACAATACGAGCTTGATAGCTAAGCACTCTGTTAAATGCACTCGTAAATACAGGCATTTTTGAAGTTTAAATTAACCTTTAAGCTGCAGGTACACGAATTATTTCGTTTCATTTTTCGCCGCAACGGAAAGAGGATGCACTGCCTATTACATGAGCATTATGAATTCAATGCATTTATCAACCGTACACTTATAATCGAAATTAATTCGAAACGACACGATCCTGCGAGGGGACTTTTACTGTTTTCGATTGTTTAGAGTCAAGGCGAATGTCGGCGAATTACGTTCGACTTGTCGGTCGAGAAGCTCGCGCAGCGAGAACAAATGAATGATCGAATCACAGTGGCCGTAATCCACTTTGCTCCGCGGCCACGCATGTACCGGCATTTATTATTGCAACACATCCAAGACGCAAATCATTAATACACCACGTTTAAGTACGTATATGTTTATAATATTAAACAGAATAATATCGTCGACGAAGTTTTGATTTAAAGTTGAAATTTTATGTGTTCTGCAGAACGTGGAACTTGTTATTAACGTATAAAAATTTTATATATTTAATAATAATATATTAAAGGTGGCGTTCCGTAAGTTATATACAACAAAAATATTTACCGACCCGCTCTTCCGCCATACATGTACCGTCGCTTCCACCACATAGTGGTGGAAGAGCCGAAACACGTGTGGTGGACGGACGGGTCTATAGTAATTAATGTCTGTTTTTGATTTGCTTATTATTTAGTTTAGCTATGTAAACAAATAATTAAAATAATTTTTTATCTCGTTAATAAAAGAAATTTCTTGTTTCGTCAATTATGTTTTTAAATAATCATGAAATGAAAAAGAATCCTTACGCACTTTCTAGTTTTTGGATTATGCATGAGTGCCCCCAGCTTATTGAATTGAAGCACGCCACTGGCGGTGTCGGGTTAACAGATGGCAGCACATGTAAAATCGTTGTTTATTCAATATACATGGCGAAATTTAATGTTCAGCCATATAAAATCGTGCATAATATCAAAAGAGCAAGATCTCAAATTCAATTTGGTTACGAGGAAGCCTGTTGTAATAGAATAAGCTGAATTTGTCTAAAGTCTGACAGATGTGCGCCGAAGTAATAAAAAAGTAAAAAAAAAGAACGTCTGTGCCCACGATACAGTTTATAAAAAGTCGTTACGATGGATATCAGAAACTCGCGGCATTTTATCTGCGGACGTATTGTAAAACGACTCATGTCAGATTTTAGACAAATTCGATGGTTAACTAATGGTGTAGACCAGGGGTGGTGAACCTATGGCACGCGTGCCACAGGTGGCACTCGACAGATTATTATTATTATTAAATTTAGGTAAAAGCCGCAAAGCCATACAATAATAATTAATGACAAACAGTTACATATTTATTATGGGCGCGGCAATTATTGAAGTGCAAAATCGAAATTATTCTTTTAATCTAAAACTAAATTCCTTTGGCTGCTTGACGGCACGTCTTGGCTACATTAAAAATAAAAAAAAAAAAAACCCTTTGTAATCCGGGAGTGCCGGCGGAAGTGAAAACTTGAATATTAATGTCTTACGAATTTTCGATCAGAATGGTTTGTATCATAGATTGCATTTTTATGTACGATATTTCAACGCTAGATATCTAACGTTGTATAAACAATATACAGTCATTCCTCAGTTAGTCAGAACTGGGTACGATCAGGACACGTGACCCTGACGCGAGTTTAACATTTTTTACCCATTACAAAAAAAGTGTACAACGCCGCTAAAGAAGTTTTCACTTCAAAAATGGCACATATATGTAAAAAGGTTACAGACACCTTCATTTTTTTATTTACTATAGAGACTAACTAAAATTATATTTAGATTAGGCAGTTAAAAAATGATATCCGCATAATTTTTTGTTAGAAAATATTTTTTCTCAGAAAACATATTTATTTATATTTTAATACCCAGAACGGATTTGTTTTTTTTTGTTAGCTGTGTTAATATGTGACATGGAAAACATTTTTTTTGGATCAACAACATAACAAAACAAAACACAAACAAACACACACACACACACAGTCATCAATTACTTTCAATATCAAAACGCGATCAGAACAAAATAGGGCTTTCATACCGTACTAGAAGTGAGAAGCAAAAAATGACATAAGTGATTTTTCTTTATCGGCACAGATATATTACCGGTTTTATGATTGAAGTAATTTAAGTTTAAACCGATCAAAAACTTGATCCGGATATTTTAACATTAAAATTTTAACCTTCCGCTCGATCGCTCACGGCCGGTAACATAAACGCACGGTCAAGTGACGAAAATGTTTTTTCTTTACGCCTGATGATATATTTTTTTTATTTGTTTGAAGTCGTTTACATCTAATATATTTTGTATAAATTTATAGAATTAAAGAGTAAAATAAGTTTTCAGTTAAACATTTTTTATTTGGAGACGTCTTGAGATCTAGGTTTTAATTAAAGAACCGGTGAACGTATCATTTGGACTTAGGATTTATTATCAAAAAAAAATAAATTGAAAATATGAGCGGGTGGTCCAGAAAACATCGGTTGCTGAAGTGATAACTTTTTACATATTGCGACGGTCTCGCAACGGTCTTACTGTCTTTTTGTGTCAGGCCGGATCTGCTCGCCGGAGCCAGAGTTCAAGAACACGACAGTAGTAAAATAAAAGAAAAGAAATAAAAGATTCTGGTGTATTTTCTTAAATAATGTTTTATTAACAAAAATAATCAATGTAGTTCGTTCAGATACAAAAAATAATCAATCAATGTTCATATTATTACATAGATCATGACAACCGGTTATACAGACATAAATCAATCAAAGTTCATGTTATTACATAAATCATTACAATTGGTTTTACAAAATTATTACAAAGAATTTTATTAATACTAAACAAAAAGTGCTCTCGCAATGCACTCCAAACTCGGTGTGCCAACTATAGCAGAAACGGAATGGATTAACCGTTATCGTTTCCACGACAGCACACTTAACTCAGTGTGTAAACGGTAGATGGCGGGACGATCTAACCGCTATCGTTTCCACGATAACACACTTAACTCAGTATGCGAACGGTAGATGGCAGGACGGTCTGACCGTTATCGTTTCCACGATAACACACTTAACTCAGTATGCGAACGGTAGGTGGCAGGACGGTCTGACCGTTATCGTTTCCACGATAACACACTTAACTCAGTATGCGAACGGTAGGTGGCGGGACGGTATAACCGCTATCGTTTCCACGATAACATACTTAACTCAGTATGCGAACGGTAGATGGCGGGACGGTAATAGCTATTTTCACAAATAGTACGTCTACTCGAAGTACTAACGGTTATCGGCAGGAACGGTATCAGGTAACGGTATACTTATAGCCAGCAATGTAACTCCACTGCTTTCATAAGCTGGACCTTACTTCTTAACAAGCGAGAAGCGAAGTCACCGCAATCAGAGAGAACACGGCCTTATATACTGGCCGCTGTTCCCCCACCAGAGCGAGGGTGCAGTGGTAAAGACGGTGTCTTAGTTCGGACGCGTACGGTACACATTCGGAAAGCCGAACAGATAATCATAGTTCGCAACACAAATGGCTCGTCTGTTTTAGTAAAACGTATTATTTACCGCGGCGTTCACTGTTTTTATTAACACTTAATATCACTCTGGTTTAGCGGTATTTTAAGAACAAAAACACATCTCTAATTAATTATGATTAATCACAAAGCAAAAAATGAAAAAGTTTAATTATTAGTAGCGGCACTGTTGTGTGCCGTTACATTACACCCCTCCTTCCGGTGGGCGATGTAGGCGCGCCGTAAGACGCCCTGGCCGGTGAATCGTACCCGCCATACCTGCTGGTCAGAGGCGATGGCGCAGTAGCTTCGGGAGCCGAAGATGGCCTGGTGCGGTACGGTGATTCGTACCCCCGGAGCCACGATGAAATCGCGGGGTCGCGACAAATGAGGGCCATAAATGGGCCCTATGAGGTCTGATGATCGCCCTTGTACAGGCGTTGGCTCTTGCCCCGGTGGCGATCCTTGGACTGGTGGTGGCCCTTTTTTAGAGGAAGCTACTGGTTTTGGTCTGGTAGGTTTCCTTTCGCCGCCCGGACCAAGGAGGCGAGAGATGGAGGCGACAGTGCCGGAGGACGCAACACTCGGCTGGGCAGGTAGCTGTTGTGCTAACGGCACCGGTCGCTTCCGAGCTAGTGCGTATTTTTCTCGCAGTAGTTCCAGTTTCGGTCGTTTGCGGGCTGGTTGCGGTGACGGTTCAATGAAAATGGTTCTGGGTGCCGGTTTCGGTGGTTGGATCGAAGCGATTGCACGAGCTAGCTGCTCTTCATCCACGTCCATAGGTGTAGCCATCCCGGAAGTTAATGATTCAGAGAAAGGCCGACCTTTGCTTATATAGCAGTTCGCTGCAGGGTTATCAGGAATGGACGGGACGGGACTGGATTTTAAATCTTGTATATGCACGTGACGATACCATTTTCCTGTACTGTCTTTTAAATCGACAATTACAGGTGATACAACTTGCTTTACGATCATTGGGCCGTTATACTTCGGAGCAAGTTTTGCGTTGAACGCATCGGCTTTGCGAGAGAGGGGATATATTTTCTTCCATACCACGTCTCCCACTTTCGGTCTCCAGTCGCGTCTGCGCAGATTGTAATGTGTAGCCTGTCGTTGAAAAGCGCGTGCCAGGTTGATGCGGACTAATTCATAAGCTTCTGTTAACTGCCGGTGGCGTACGTTCGGTGGCACCACGGTCTGTGTGGCTCTACGGTCATCTGGAAAAATACTTGCTAGTTCTCGTCCATAATTGAGATAGGCTTGTGTAAAACTGGTTGATTCATTCCATGCGGTATTGAAGGCAATTTGTAATTCGGGGATTCTGGAGTCCCAGTTACGGTGGTTTCGATTAACATATTGTGAAATCATTGTCTTCAGAGTTTTGTTTGCCCTTTCAACAGGATTACAATGCGGGGCCTGTACCGGAGATGTGCGATGTTTTATGCCAAAAGCAGCGAGCAGTTGACCGAGTGCATGAGACTTGAATTGGGTTTCATTGTCCGAGATTATCTCATCTGGACAACCGTGTCGATATATAATTTGAGTTGCAATTGCATCAGTGATGCCGCCGGCGGTGGCGCGACGTAGGGGTCGCATCTCCACCCACTTGGTAAATCTGTCTTGCATGTTGAGAAGCCATGTATGTCCGTTGGTGGATCGCGGTAGCGGCCCGACGAGGTCGATAGTGACTTTCTTCCACGGGGCATCTACACACGTAGCATGCATACGGCCGGCGGGGCGTTGCTGTGCTGTTTTGTGTTGCAGGCAGCTTTTGCATTGACGGACATAATTGGCAGTATCTCTAAACATGCCTGGCCAATAGTAGAGTCGGGCCATCCTAGCAATCGTCTTCGCCACTCCAAGATGTCCAGCAGTTGGATCGTTATGGTTGCGTCGTAACATCTGCTCTCGCAGTTCCTTTGGAACACATCGTTTCCATTGATCTTCGGCAGGCGTCTCATTAAAGCTGAGATCGTGGAGTACGTGACGATAGAGTTGGCCTTCTCTGATGTCATAATCGGGGTATTTTGCGGGGTCCTCTTGGACTACTCTGTGCAAACGGCGGTACCACTGGCAGGTCGGAGCGGTATTTATTTTACAGACGGCAGGTTCACGGGACAGAGCGTCCGCTACTTGGTTGAGAGACCCTCTGCGATATTGGACATTGTAGTCATGATGTTGTAGTTGTCGCTCTTCGTCGGGTGTCCGTTCGATAAAGCCTTCGGAAATTACGCATGTGATCGGAGGCGTGACTGGTGTCGATTCATTCAACGGAGGTGGCGGTGGTAGAATCAGGCCTAGCTTTGCCCATAGATCGACTCCAATAATTATGTCGCTATCCATAGTTGGTAGAATCATAAACTCGTGTTGATATACGGTTCCGCCTATCTGGATTGGTAGAGTTAACGTGCCGTGTGAGACGAGCGTTGTTCCGTCGGCTAGACATAGTGTACTGTCTTCGTTATGTGGTAAATATTGGCGATCACGGGCGAGAGTTGCAATGTTGTCTGTTATGATGGATATCTCAGAGCCGGAGTCTAGTAGAGCGTTAAATTTTTGATGCCACAGGAACACTTCTATATGCGGTCGTGGGTGATAGTCTATCTTTATTGTGCTGGATCGGGCCTGCGTGTTGTATTTCCCGACCCGCTGAGCGTTTCCCGATACTAGGTGGCATTCTCTAGTTAATATGTCGTCTTTCCCACATATGGAGCAAAATTTCTTCGGTGGCTGTCGGCAATTAAAACGTGTATGTCCCCTTTGTTTACAGCGCCAACAGCAGTTGTCTCGGTTATATACGACAGCTGTTACTCTGTGCGTTTCGGCTGGACTGATAACGGTACGACTGATTTTTTGTTGTTCTCTTTGTTCAAGACGCACTGTTTCGTATTCAGATGCTTGTGCGTAGAGATCTCCTATAGTATGAGTGTCCCGTCGACGTATATATAACTTATAATCGGGACTCATATTATCATATAATCGGTCAATCTGTTCTTCTGGTGACATGCCGCCGGCCCTGCGCATTAGTGTTTGCATAGTCGCGGCGTATTTGCTAAAGGATTCTTCGGTTTTCTGGTGGCGTTGCTGTATTTCACGTTCAAGTTGGTAACGGTGTCGATAAGGAAGGTAATGTTTCTTAAGCTCGCTGACGAAGTCTGTCCATGTACGCCACAAGTGATTGTTATTACGGTACCACAAGAGCGGGTCACCTCGAAGTAGCTCTGGTATACTCGCAAATAATTGTTCGGTTCCATATCCATATGCACGCCGTAGTTCTTCTATTCTCTCTAGGAAGCCGAAGGTATCTTTACCATCAAAATAACATCCCCACTTACGAATTTGATTCATTGTCTTGGCGGTATCTGGTGAGGTTGTTAAATCAGAGGGCTGGTGTGGGAAGGTATTATTTGTTTGTGTTTCAGGTATGTCTAGGACGGGTCTAAGTAGTCGTTTTGGTTTAGCGCCACCGCAAGCAGCCTCTGGTGGATGATCCAGGTTGTCATCACGGAAAAGCTCGGGGTGCTGGTCTACGAAGGCGCTTAGTCTCCGGCGGAGTTCATCGCTAGTGCCGGTCGAATCAATCTTGTTGTCAGACAGTATTTTTATCAGACTGTCTTTGTTGAGTTGGTAAATCCAGCTCTTTGTCATCTTGGTATCTAAGAGAAATTACACAGTAGGGAGAAAAGACAAAGTTATAATTAAGAAAATAAACCAGAAATAAAGTTAATTACGGAAACGGTCCTTGTTCGGGCGCCATGCGACGGTCTCGCAACGGTCTTACTGTCTTTTTGTGTCAGGCCGGATCTGCTCGCCGGAGCCAGAGTTCAAGAACACGACAGTAGTAAAATAAAAGAAAAGAAATAAAAGATTCTGGTGTATTTTCTTAAATAATGTTTTATTAACAAAAATAATCAATGTAGTTCGTTCAGATACAAAAAATAATCAATCAATGTTCATATTATTACATAGATCATGACAACCGGTTATACAGACATAAATCAATCAAAGTTCATGTTATTACATAAATCATTACAATTGGTTTTACAAAATTATTACAAAGAATTTTATTAATACTAAACAAAAAGTGCTCTCGCAATGCACTCCAAACTCGGTGTGCCAACTATAGCAGAAACGGAATGGATTAACCGTTATCGTTTCCACGACAGCACACTTAACTCAGTGTGTAAACGGTAGATGGCGGGACGATCTAACCGCTATCGTTTCCACGATAACACACTTAACTCAGTATGCGAACGGTAGATGGCAGGACGGTCTGACCGTTATCGTTTCCACGATAACACACTTAACTCAGTATGCGAACGGTAGGTGGCAGGACGGTCTGACCGTTATCGTTTCCACGATAACACACTTAACTCAGTATGCGAACGGTAGGTGGCGGGACGGTATAACCGCTATCGTTTCCACGATAACACACTTAACTCAGTATGCGAACGGTAGATGGCGGGACGGTAATAGCTATTTTCACAAATAGTACGTCTACTCGAAGTACTAACGGTTATCGGCAGGAACGGTATCAGGTAACGGTATACTTATAGCCAGCAATGTAACTCCACTGCTTTCATAAGCTGGACCTTACTTCTTAACAAGCGAGAAGCGAAGTCACCGCAATCAGAGAGAACACGGCCTTATATACTGGCCGCTGTTCCCCCACCAGAGCGAGGGTGCAGTGGTAAAGACGGTGTCTTAGTTCGGACGCGTACGGTACACATTCGGAAAGCCGAACAGATAATCATAGTTCGCAACACAAATGGCTCGTCTGTTTTAGTAAAACGTATTATTTACCGCGGCGTTCACTGTTTTTATTAACACTTAATATCACTCTGGTTTAGCGGTATTTTAAGAACAAAAACACATCTCTAATTAATTATGATTAATCACAAAGCAAAAAATGAAAAAGTTTAATTATTAGTAGCGGCACTGTTGTGTGCCGTTACAATATTTTAAAAATAAAAATATTACACGAACCACGGAGAATTTTCATTATCATAAAACGACGCTTTAACCGACTGAGCAAAACGAACAATTTGTTCAGTTAACGAATTACAAATCATCCTGTGAACGGCTGTATATAGCTATTGTATAATAAAGTTGTGTTATAACATTTCATTTTATCCGGTGACCTTTAGAGAAGACAAACCCTACAATAAAGCGCCCCCGTCCGAACGCTGTGTCCCAGCCAATGGCTGATTACGGCCACCCATGGCCATAGAGCGCGCGGTTATAGTGTAGTGTAGGTTTAGTGGGTGAAGTGGCCAATAAAGCGGACAATTTATCGGCGCACTATCTATTTCCACAGACTGCTTATATAATGTCATCAGCGACGATATTGTTATCAACAGTGGCGAGGGATGTTCAAATATGCTTTTTCTTGCATATCTCGATCGAAAGTGCATACTTTCGGCATCAATTGTAAGGAAGAAAGTCTTATATTTACGCATCGGTGGAATTACACGCGCCGATGCGGGAAGTTCGTACGTTCGGGCGGCCGTAAAGCTAAAACAATCAATTAATCAATTAATTTAGATGTCGTTTCCATAGCTACATTTTAGCTACTAGTCGCGAACAGCTGTCATTCGTGCTTTTACGTATAGCCCCAAAACTGCTTGCTTGGAATGTATCCGTGTTTTTATGTAATTATTAATTAATTAATTATTAATGTATTTATTAAGCGTACTTACGACCGAGGTATGAAGAAAAATAGTATACACTACACTGGCCGAAAGTTTTGCGCGTCATGATGATGACGTCAGCTGGAGGACCGCTTAAATGAAGTGCATAGAAAGATGGAAGAATTATTGACGTTAAAAGTAGGAGAATTTTTATTTTTATTAAAAACTAACCGCTACTCGTGGCTTTGTACGCGATTGAGATGAAACACGGCAGCGACAACAGTAGTGGAGTCTTCGGCTCCACCGTATTACATTCTTTCCCCACGGGGCTGTGCCCGGTTGGCAACGACAACGCATCTGAGTCTTAATATTCAGCTTCAAATGAGATTATAACAAAAATTAGGCATTTCAAAAAGAAATAATATTAAATTTAAATAAACAGATTTTCGCAAAGATAGACGATCCCAACAATTGAAACGCTCGTTCGTAGATTCTCGGTCATATTCGGACGCATTTTTTTATTGGACAAGACCTATAATTCTCTTTATACCATATTTTAACGTATCAACTGTCTACATTTGTTAAATTAAAAATGTGCAATGTTGTTAGAGTTTTTAGAAAATTATAAGTTTCCACAGCCCTAGTGATCATTTAGAGACAATTTTAAAAGTGAAATACAATTACCGTAATACAATTGACTTGAAGAAGAAGAAGGAGAAGAGAAAGAAGGAGAAAAAAGGGGACGGTGGAAGTGACGGGACGGTAATGTGCTTTGGTATCTTGAAGAAAAGCTGAATAATGGCAAGAAAAATAGTTTAGAAGCACATAAACATTGTTTCGTAAGCTTTTCACTTACCTTCAGTGCAGAAATTATTTAATGAAAACGTTTATATTTCGTTATTTATTTTTTTATATTATTGCATCGGATATTTGATTAATAAATAAATGGGATTAGCGGATCTGCACAACATTTTCGACATCAACGAGATATTTATACAGGGTGTTGAAATGTTTTTTTTAATGGATTATGGTCTGTTTTTAGAAAAAACTGAAAATGCGTATTAAATACAAAAAGTTAACAATAAATCTTAAAAGTGTCTTTGTATAAAACTATTAGAAATCCCCAGTTTCTAGGTTCGAATCCGAGAAGCAGTGAAAATTTCGATTGAATTCTCAATGTCTTATTAAAAGCAATAATTAATTGACATATAATTTTTTTACTAGGCCAGCAGTTGATGGTCTAAAATAGAATTTTTAAAAAACACCTCTAATATTTCTTTCAAAATTGTACAGGGCGATCGACAATATGTTACAATTATTTTATTTCATAGCAGTGTATATTTTATAAACCGTGGATATTTTTTTTGCCAACACTGTAATTAGAGCATTCATTTGTTCCCGGTGTTGTCTTTTGTTTTATTTTGTTTTGCCTCACGTTTAAGCTTATTAACTTATTTAAACATTTACCAAACTTTGCAGTGAAATGCTGTATAAATATTTAATACCGATCAAATATTTATAAACAAAATATATGTTCTGAAATTTCATTATAAAATATAATTTATTGTATTGCGAAACTAATATCTATTTATAGATTAACAAATACATTCGTTAAAAACATTAAGATACGAGGTTGGTAGTGTCTTTTAAAAGTAAAAAAGACGGGTTGCACTCTGGGAGTGCCGGCGGAAGTGAAAACCTACATGTACTTAAACTAAATTTCGCTAGTAGCAATATAAGTAACATGCAGTGCAAAAAATTATAAGCTATAAGCTTTTACAAAACATTAAGAGATGTCGCTATGCATCCGGGTTTCGTAAAACTACACATTTATAAAATTACATGCAGCCAGTCACTGGATGTAATTTTTTAAATTTGTAGTTTTACGAAACCTGGATGCATAGCGACATCTCTTAATGTTTTGTCAAAGCTTATAGCTTATAATTTTTTGACTGCATGTAACTTATATTGCTACTGAGATCTAGCGAATTTTAGTATATGTACTGCCGAAGCAAGTACGGTAGACCGTCTCAACAACTTGTCAGGGTCACGTGATCTTGACGCCTGACGCGTCAGATCTGACGCGAGTTTAACATTTTTTACCCATTACAAAAAAGTGTACAACGCCGCTAAAGAAGTTTTCACTTCAAAAAAGTATAGTTCAATTATCGTTTAAAATTTTTAACGTGCATAATGTTTAGCTTATTTAGTTTACTACTATAGAAAGTATATCCTGACATTAATTTGAAATACATGCATAATTTTTTAGTGAGATTGTTTTAAAAGACGTAGTTATATCAAAAACACTGAGCTGAACCCCCTTAGGTATACCTTAAGACGCCAGAAACCGTATAGCAGATAGACCGTCGAATATTATTACTAAAAAAAGTAGCACATAATTCGAAATTAAAATTATAAAAAATATTTATTTTATGGATTAGCAGAAAACAGTATTAAATTGTGCCAGGAAATATCTTCAGTGCGTTTTCAACATAATTTTATAGACGCTTTTCTATATTTTATGTCGAGTTTGGTTTCTCGGACCGTCTCGCATTGAACTTGAAGAAAAATATAGCTGAAACAAGCAAAATTCCAGATTGTCGTAATCCACCCTCAATCAAGGAAACGTTCATGTGTTTTCTCGCAGGGCTGTCCACTTTAGTTACATAAAAAGAATCTTTAAATTTATATCTTTTTTCGTAAAGATTTCTGTTAATGTGAAAATTCTAGACGTGAAAAAAATATTTTAGACTAGAGGTCGGGCCCCAGTCGCCTTAGCTAAGCAGTTTGTGAATTAAATTATTAAAGAGCTTCACTCGATGCTTCGCTCGCGTGAAGGCCGACTTTGTCGACCGTAGCTGGATAAAAGCGATTCTTTACTTTGAGTTTATTTAGAGACGGATTATAGATGCTCAACAACAGAGGTCGTTAAAGCGGTGCGAACAGACATACAAAAATTTTTGAAGTGAAAACTTCTTTAGCGGCGTTGTACACTTTTTTTGTAATCGATAAAAAATGTTAAACTCGCGTCAGGACACGTGACCTGATCGAAAATTCGTAAGACGGATGGAGAGTAGAGGTATGGGTAATTTTTGGGACTTGTCTATGCAATCGAATGGTTTTTAACTACACTATAAGTTGTGTTTTGGCGACATAGACGGAATTTCTTGAAAGTTATTAGTTCAAACTTTTCTGCGCTTTGGTCGTTTAACATAGACGTTAATATCCAAGTTTTCACTTCCGCTGGCACTCCCGGAGTGCATTTGCGTTTTTTTTTTGTGGAATAACCTTGCTTCGTAAAAAATGCTCTCAAAAAATCTGCAAGAAAACAAAATAACGCAGAAAAATTATTAAGACGTGTGTTTCTCTCTATAAAATAGGTCTATTTATGAACATTGGCCAGCCCTTGTCGTTCGGGGTTAGTCGTATTGCGTAGCGACGAACTATTGGCAATGACTTTGCGGGGATAAAAGCCCCCAGTTAGGCTATAGGGGAACTTCTAAATCTTCTTATAGAACTGATCAAATGCATTGCATATATGTGATTGTCCATTATTCGTTCCATAAATCACACATTATTAAGAAGACAGTTAGATGTTCTGAAATGTAATCTTCTTTCCAAAAATATTTTATTACGAAAATGTTATTATCCAGACACGTTTTTAGATTCGATAAATTTCGGCTCAATTGACGATTGTAAACCAGACGAATACATTAAAAACTGTAACAATTATGTTTTTATATATTTAATACACTGCGAACAGAAAAAACAGATGTATATTATGAATACGGATATGTTATTCAGTTTTTTGTAGCTTGACGTTCTATTTTTTTATTAAAGAGCGCCGCTACTGGTTTAAGGGAAACGAAAATATTTTTTTAATATTATTTTTGTACGTTCTTCTGCATGGCAGCTATACAAAAAGTAGAAAAAATCACGCCAAAAAGATAAATAATGACTTCGTAGGTAGGTACTTCAAATTTTTAAAAGAGGAGTTTAGATAGATTATAGATGCTGAACAACTGAGGTCATCTGCCTCTAAGCAGAATTTTAGTATTTGTCAGTAACATATATACACAATATACATGAACTAAAGCTATGAACACATTAAATTTAATGATATTTTATTTGTTCCTCACTTTTATTAAAAAAAAAAAAAATTGGTTGTCTGTAAAGTCGGTTTACGGACGATAGTTTTACGTGATAACGTATTCAGTAATACATAACCTAAATTCTACATATAATAATTATAATAATTCGAATCTATGATATTGCATCTTTCGCTTCAAATTTAGGTTAATTTTATTTATTTAAATTACTCACCATATAATATAATTGTTTTTTTAACTTTCTTTCTTTCGTATTAAGTCTCAAAGATTAGCTGTCATAATATTTATAAAACAATTGTTTCACTGTTTATAATATAAAATTCCAAAACCTACTTACAATAATTAAGTATTTTCATAAATCAAAAAATTGATTTTTATAATGATAAAATTTGTAAGAAAACGATTTTTTCGAGAGATGAGACCTAGCTAAAACGATTTTTTGCCCCCCAAAATCCCTTTTCGGTAAATTTCATCCAAATCGTTAGGGCCGTTTTCGAGAAAAGCACGCACAGGGTCAGGCGGGACGTTACGCGTTACGAACGTTAGGAACGTTACACTTTTTCGTGCATGCAGCCGGTGTTTTACCAATTTATAAGATTGGTGATTCATCAATTTATAAGACGTTATCACGTCAAAACTTTCCAAAATTTTTCACACAAAACACTAAATTTAATGACAAGTAGGTATTTTTCAAAATTATTTTAATTATTTCACTGAAATAAATTACTCAAAAAAAAATACAAAATTAGTCGAAAAATTGTGTATTTATGGATTGAACCTCAAAATGTTATTTGCAAAGTTTCTGTTACCGAAACTACAAAAAAAAATGTCCTCCCCATCGCCATTCGCTTACAAGGAATGTAACTCTGTTCCTTTAGTGATTAACTTTTGCGTTTGGCGGTTCGAATATCGAACGTGTGGGGAGATCTTTGAACCCCGGCAGCTGGATTCGGTACAAAAACTAAATAAGGAAACGGTGGCATTCCGGTACAATTCTGTAGACCGACAAAAAGGACAAATGTACAGGATGCAACAAAAAATCAGCTAAGCGAAAAGTTCTGCTGCTGTTAATACGAATAGGGAAATAAATCAAGAACGTTTAAAAAGAGAAATATTGAGGTGGTTGGTTGATGTATTAAAAATGTTCACCGGAAGATGCAGACAACTAAATTCTTTCAATGGAAACAATTTTGAAATGAAACTTTTATAATTGCGATCAGAAGTCGAGGAAAGGCGCGGCTAGTGTGTGAAACCGATCGCGATTGGCTGTCGGATAGTGCGTTGGGGAACCCCGATCAACAAGCTTTATCCTGTTCGCATTGTACACATAATATCCAGTGAATGGGCCTTACTAGCTAGCCATCTGTGATAATTAGTCAAAATTAATATCATATATATTAATATGCTAAGGTTTAAGATGTTTGCCTCCCTTTTTAGAAAAAACCACGCAATTTCTCCACATAAATTATATATCATTTTACAGATAATTACTGACTTCGACAACTAAAAAATGTATTATTGCTATTGTTTTTGTAAAGTAATTAAATTAATTAAACTCTGAACAACGTCTGTCATTTGACGGCGTAACGTTAACACTTCGATCTGTCATCTAACCTTCATATTGTAAATACTGCATACTGCCATCTGACGGGCAACGCTGAACAACGCTTTTGCTACTTGCGCCTCTATATTAATATTTCTTTTACAACAAAAAGAAGAACGTTATAAGCAGTGTGCAAAATTAGAAACACATTGAATACCTGCAATCATATTTAAAAAATAATTTTGTAAAGTGATAATTATTATACTTATTTAGTGCGAATAATTCGCACAGGTCACGCTAGTACGTAATTATATAGCTAAGATCGGAACCAACATATGCTAGTGTTTATATATAATATAAATGTTTATCCATAAAGTTTCACTTCAGGCGCACGAGATAACCACGCATTCAGCTTTTTTTCCAATATAGCGATCGGACTCTGTCCTGAGCTTTAAAAGCTTCAACTAGCGTCGAACAAGCAGTCGTAAGCGATATATACGAAACCATTTAGATATCTGTTTCAAAAACTTAACGCAGTGTAATTTGTATTTGTTAAAAGTCAAACATCAATAAAAAGTTCCGAGTAAGTAAATAATAATTCCAGTTTGAAAGTCAATAAAATCCTATCTACCTAAACGACCCTCTATATATTACATATATCAGCATTTGTTGAATATTTATCAGCGGTCGCCGCGCGAAATGGCTTATGTCAGATTAAATAATATTACCGACTATCAATTTCTAATATTCTCATATTCAACTTAGAATATCATATATATTAATATGCTAAGGTTTAAGATGTTTGCCTCCCTTTTTAGAAAAAACCTCACAATTTCTCCACATAAATTATATATCATTTTACAGATAATTGCTTGCTCTATTGACATCGACAAATAAAAAATTTATTATTGCTTTTGTTTTTGTAAATTAATTAAAATACAGCAACGCTGAACAACGTCTGCCATCTGACGGCTTTAATTTTGAAACAACGTCAACGCTTCGATCTATCATCTGACCTTCATATTGTAATACAATAGACACAATACTGCATACTGCCATCTGACGGCTTTAATTTTGAAACAGCGAGCAACGCTGAACAACGTCACAGCAATGCTGCATGATGCCATCTGACGGCTTAGCTCAATGCATTTGCTACTTGCGCCTCTATATGACAATTTTAGTAAAATATTTCTTCGATCTGTCATCTGAGCTTCATATTGTAATACAACAAAAAGAAGAACGTTATAAGCAGTGTGCAAAATTAGAAACGAATTGAATACCTGCAATCATATTTAAAAAATAATTTTGTAAAGTGATAATTATTATACTTATTTAGTGCGAATAATTCGCACAGGTCACTCTAGTTTATACTATAGCCACATGTTTTGTGAGAAACAGTAGTTCATGTATCCAGATCGTAATGCATTATTTTGTGACGAGTTGCGACATTGTATTACATCACAATAAGTTTATTCGTGTTATTTTTGATAGTTCAGTTCGGCCATATTGGAATTATATATGGACTGTTTGCGGTGGCAAGTAGGTTAACCGCTATTGGACGGACGACTCGAATCTGATTACGTCATAGCATTGTTTGAAATAAACGCGTAATTTTTATTCTGATTTTCTTCAGTCCAGTTTTAATCTAGTCAACTGTGTTGTGCCGGAATCGTGATTTTTTCTTTTAGCGGAACGAACGCGTCCAATCGGCAAAATTGCGACGTGGCTCGTTTCGCCTCGTGGACTCACTCGTACATATAGTAGGCTATGAAAGGACAGAGATAGAGAAGGCGCGACGGAGGCCGGAGAGGATGAGACGGCGATATATACGGGGAAAGGTAGGCAGGCAGGCTGGCTCTGGCTGGCGGGATATGATTGGGATGATAAAGAGTCGCTGTATAAACCCGGTGCTCGACCATACTTCACTGACTTTCAAGATATGACAGGCGCTTGTATAAAATACTACTTTATGCGTCCCTTTTGATTATTTCCTAGACTTTGCCGCGCTGCCTACAGCGCCAAAGTCTTATAATATTGGACATTTGCAAGTTACAGTTCAAATAAAAAAAAATATTAAAAAAAAAATTGCACTCCGGGAGTGCCGCAGAAGTGAAAACTTGAATATTAACGTCTTACGAATTTTCGATCAGGTCACGTGTCCTGACGCGAGTTTAACATTTTTTACCCATTACAAATAAAGTGTACAAAAGTTTTCGTCTTACGTATTTTCGATTAGGTCACATGTCCTGACGCGAGTTTAACATTTTTACCCATTACAAAAAAAAGTGTACAACGCCGCTAAAGAAGTTTTCACTTCAAAAAAATTGACATTTTTTTATTTTTAATTAACAATAATCACTTTTTTTTACCTTTTTTCGGATGTTGAAATCGTCGTGAAGCACCTAGTATTTTATTTTAAGTTTTAGAAAGCGCTTTTGCAAGTTCGTTTATCGTTGAATTTTTTGTACGTAATTGGTTATGGCGCTACGGCGAGGTGTGACGTCATGTCACACGAGCCGAAAACCATTGCGAACGAGACATATCGTGTCAGATAGCCAATTAAAAAAATGACCATATCCATCCGTCTCTGTGTAAACTGACAGCTAATAATTTAATTACGAATCTCTCAGGGGTAGAAATATCAAAACGTCATTTTCAATCTCGGCTTGACCCATCCCTGGTGAACACTTGAGTGAGTATTAGAGATATGACAGACTGTATTATAAAGGAGAGCACGCGGAAGACATCGGTTTGGGGCAGACGCTCGAGACGTGGGGCAGACGAATCTCTCAACTCGGGGGGGGGGGAAGTACCGAGTGTATATATGTATATAGGTATACCCTAACAGTCAGCCAACTAGATCGTACAACAGTGTGTTGCGAAGAAGAGTTTTATCTTCTCCGAGATGGAAATGTTGTGTCACTCACTCACTACTATGCACTAGTGTCGGGAGAGGGTGGGGGGAAAGGGGGCGAGGAGGACCTCCTCCCGACTCACACTGCGCTTCGACGGCATTAGGTGTCGCTCGTAAACTCTCTGCCGAACGCAGGCACGGACTCCAAAACGCTTTTTTTGAATTACGTCTTGTTTTCTTTTTCTACGATTAGCTCTTTATATATAGAAATAAACGTGTTTAGAAATTATGGCGGTTTAAATTTTTTCAATAACAATTTATACAATCGCTTGTATTTTCTAAACCAAAGAAGGTTGCAATGAAATCAGCGCGATTTTTTTATAAGTGTCGAAAAAGTCGCTGATTTGCAAATACATGAAAAAATTTAAATTTTTTTAATTCTCTAAAAAAATATATGTGTCACGGATTTTGTTGAAAGTACTCGACCCGCTAGAAAAAAGTGCGCTGAATCGAATGAGCACAAGCGCAGAACTTTATCTCTCCTGGTTTCCAAGTTATGGCCATTGAAAAATAATGCGAATGTCTAAAAATTGATATTTGTTACACTGCTGGCAATACCATATTGTCTAGTTTAAAAAATAATTTTTGACCTGTATATTTTTCATATTTATGAATGAAAAATAAAAGAAAAATCGGTTAGCGCTTCAGGATGTGTGAATATAGAAATTGGTTGTCGTATTTATAAAAAAACAGATCTTTCAAGTTTTATAATAAATTACTTCTTGGAATAAAATATTTTATAACTCGATAAGCACAAATCTTTTGATCGTCGGGCCACATTGCTGATGAAAACTTGACCGTGGGCCAAAAATTTGGACAGCCAAAGAAAACTTGAAAAATTTTGTCGCGGCACATTTGGAGAGCAAAAAAAAAGGTTCTTTCATTTCCGTAACAAAAAGGTCTTTTTCGTCTGTTGTGGCCTTTGCTGTTTACTATTTTTCTAAATTTTTTTTTATGCGCCAAATTTATAAAATGCTTCGCGGCCCGGAGAAAGATCTACTGCGGGCCGCCATTTGCCGAAGACACGGAGCGATGTCCAAGTACAATAAGTGAACTACGCAGTAATAATTATAATGCGATTAGAGTCCGGTCCTGCGCCCGATTGTGGGTTTTATTCAATCTGTGCCCGGGGCATGTTCCACAACAACGATCATACCGCGGAGACGATCCTCTCTATCCAACGCCCTCCTCCTCCTCCTCCTTATACCTCAAACATCACCTATATGCTGTCATATCCATTACCAGGCATGGCTAACCTTTCTTAAGGCTGCCGTCACATTTATTACGCCCCGAGTGTCACGTGTTATGACCTTTTCGTGTGAAATACTTCTTTAATAACAAATCGTCTCGCAAAATGCTTTTATTATTAGATGACGTTTTGTCATTAGTTCTTCGAAATAAACATAACCACCAAGTACAGTAGAACATCTATAACTTGAACCTAGTTTTGAGTCAAAATTCTCTTTAAGACTGATTGTCAAAAAATATGATTTTGGCACTGAACTTAGACTGTGACCACACATATTTTTCCATAAGAAAGACACTGTACAATTTCAAATTAACCCTGTACAAAAATAATTGATCGATTGAAAAATTTAATTTCTATTTTAACATTTTTCTACGCACTTTGATCAAAATTTAGCTTGAAAAGCGATCTTTTTCTGTGTATAATATCAATCCAAATCTTTGATTAACGTCTGAATAGAACTCTTCAAATAAATAAAATTGCCGACCAATTTTTTTCAGACTATATATTAGACAAAAATAAAATTATAAATCAATATTACAAAAGATGACGTTTCGATCTGGATTTAGAACTTTTTCAGAAATAATCTAATAATTAATTAACTTCTGAATTCTATTATAAAATAAGTAGATTATTAGATTATAAGAAGCTCTAAATCCAGATCGAAACGTCATCTTTTGTAATATTGATTTATAATTTTATTTTCGTCAACATATAGTCTGAAAAAAATTGGTCGACAATTTTATTTATTTGAATAAAATATCAATCGTCTGCTTTTGTGAGAAGGGTTTCGTTTGTACAGAATTAAGCGGCTACACTATTAAACGTTTCGTTCCCATCATTTTGTGAGGTTATGAAACGAGGCCGTCATGCGAGCCAGGTCGTTTTATGGCATAAGTGGTGACCAGGCGCCTTAACTTGTCAAGTTTAAACATTCTCGTGTCCTTAAGGATGACTGATGTTGTCACACCGGTATGAACCGACCGCCTCCTCCTCCCCTCCTCGCGGCGCGCTGTCCCACAGTCACCCGCTACCGCCCCCACTCCCCAGTGTATGTGTGATGTATGCACAGGTGGCGACGCTATGCGGTGAAAGCGATCTCTTCTTTTTATTCTTTACTCTTAACATATCGTCGACTTCTCCGTTGCCAAGGATGGACTATTTCACATTTCGGGACAAATATTTTGAAAATAATTTCCTTCAAAAATTTTAATTTATATTTTTGACGTGTACACATCTTTACCGGCACGTCCCCCCGAATTTCGGCTAGTAGTGACTCGGCGATATGTCGCGAAAGTGACGCAAAGTTCCTCTACACCAGACATATTCTACAACTTTGTTTGATTAGTTGTGGATTTTTTTTTAAGTTATGTGCAACAGTCATCGTAATCACATTTTTTTACAAAACTTAAGTGTTCTTGTAACTAATAAATCTCAGTTAGATGTCGCCGTCAACAAAAGCCGTGTTACAATCCAATGCATATATACACACAGCAAGCGCTACGCGCTGTCATCTAACAAAATTCTAGGAACTAAAAAAAATTGGTTGTCTGTAAAGTCGGTTTACGGACGATAGTTTTACGTGATAACGTATTCCGTAATACATAACCTAAATTTATATAATAATTATAATAATTCGAATCTATGATATTGCATCTTTTGCTTCAAATTTAGGTTAATTTTATTTATTAAAATTACTCACCACCTATAATATAATTGTTTTTTTTAACTTTCTTTCTTTCGTATTTATTTTAAGTCTCAAAGATTAACTGTCATAATATTTTGAAAACAATTGTTTCATTGTATAAAATTCCAAAACCTACTTACAATATTTAAGTATTTTCATACGTCAAAAAATTGATTTTTATAATGATAAAATTTGTATGAAAATGATTTTTTCGAGAGATGAGACCTAGCTAAAACGATTTTTTGCCCCCCAAAATCCCTTTTCAGTAAATTTCATCCAAATCGTTAGGGCCCTTTTCGAGAAAAGCACGCACAGGGTCAGGCGGAACGTTACGAACGTTAGGAACGTTACACTTTTTCGTGCATGCAGCCGGTGTTTTATCAATTTATAAGATTGGTGATTCATCAATTTATAAGACGTTATCACGTCAAAAAATAAATAAGAATTTAAATTTTGTCCTTTTATATAGACGTTGCCTTCAACTAGAGCTACGAACGTAATGTCATTCCATAAAACGTCGTCCCATAAAAGTGTCGCGCCAATTAAAGTGTTTTACTCTCAGCCAAACGAGTCATTGGATATTTCACATAAAAAATTAAATCTTCCGCGTAATGAAACTTTTCTAAACGCACGTATTTCCTTCAGTGAACAGGATGAATATTTAGTTTCAAGATTTTCAAGCGATGATACTCGACCCATCCCTTGATACAAAGACGACACACATACAAAGACGCCGTTCAAGAGAAGACGCTTTTCTTTAGGCGCACTTTTTTCTACAAAACTGACGCAGTTCAAATGTCAGTTTAAGACTCCAAACACACTTCACTGATCCATCGCTAATCAAGTCACCATTCAGATTTTTCAAGTATCACTGAATACTCGGTCTTATATACAACGCGCGATACTACCTTCTGAACTTCGTGCTTTGTAAAGTATTGTACAGGATTTTAAAATGTCGAATAATAATTATTTTCTAATTCCGCGTATTTTAGGCAGAATATCTTGAAACAGGGGGCATGCACTTTTGTATCTAAGTCAATAAACTAAATTATTTTTGTGTGCTAATAAACCGCTCCACTCGATTGACTTGAACTTTTTTCATTTTTTCATAACATAGTTACCCATACTTAAATGAAATAAGACACCTTGATATTATGGTATGATAAAATTATTCGGCATACAAGGCTAATTATAAAAACAATTTTTATTCACTAGAACATCATTTAATCGTCAACGTTTCGGCAGAAGTTCATGTCTTCTTCAGGACCTTAAAAATTTTATTTTTATGACTTTTTACTAGACATTTTTAAGGTCCTGAAGAAGACATGAATTTCTGCCGAAACGTTGACGATTAAATGATGTTCTAGTGAATAAAAATTGTTTTTATATTTAGCCTTGTATCCCGAATAATTTTATCATACTCAAATGTTTGATTAACGTCTAATCACTCTTCAATAAATAAAATTATCGACCAATTTTTCAGACAATATATTAACAAAATATTATTATAATTCAATAAATTAAAAACATTTGATTCAGAAAAATCTTGTACGTTTTTTTATTAAACTAATTACTAATCATTTTTACATTTTTTTTATTTTTAAGCTTAATTGTTATTGTGAATAACCCGTATCGAAACGTTAGTTTGTTAAATTATAATTAATGTAGCAAGTTTTGTTACATTAACTCTCTCTCTCTTTTTTTTTGTAATACTGTCGAAATTTGTTTTTCTTAGCTACGCTGGAAAAATGAATGTTGTTATTATTTTGGAAAAATTTAATTTATTAATTTCTTCTTTAGAGAAAACATAATTTTATTAAGAGTTTAATAGTGCTTACATTATATTTTATTAATATATTGTCTAAAAAACGTATTATCCATAATTATCTGAATTATAAACAAAGGTATTGGATGAAAACAAGCTTCAACAATGCCAAAATTCAAGTTTCTAGCTTAATTGGTACCGTTTGTCTTTGAGAGCTTTTGACAGGCGGACGGCAATTGTTCCGTTTTGCCAGGTTTGGTACGGAACGCTACCGAAATATCAGTTTTTACTGCAATGACGACAGTAAATCATTAAAATTTTTACCAACCGACAATTTTTTGACATCTCTTCGAATTTAAAAATATAAAAACAAAAATTTTTTTGGATTCTAATCATCGAATAAAAAATTATAAATTTTATGTTGCGCATATAAATCAAGTAACAGGTGCATTCTTTGTTTGCATAATGTGGATAACTAGGTTAAATAAAATCCACTGCACTTTATAATGCATGCATGGAATAGGTCATAACACAGGATAAAGGGGAAAGGTGGGATATAAGTTGTCTAATTTTAATTAGTCTGAACGTTGCAGCCGCCTTAATCCTGATTTATTATAGCATTCTACAGGAGTTGTTCAGAATGTTCAGACCATACGAAACAACTGTTTCAAATGCGAAGTTACTAAAGGATTCTTGAGTACCAAAAATGAAGGAACAAAATTTGAGAAATGTAATCATTTTTATCTAAAAACGCAAAAACACCTTAAATTGTCAATTTTCATTCAAATCGAACTTCATCAATTCTAATAGTTTAGAAATATCGCACGGCCCACCGAAAGAATGAATATTGCACAGAACGAAGGTACCAGCAGTTTTTCAATGAAACAAAGACTACAAAGGTGGTCTTGGAGCGCTGTGGAAGGTCAAAAAAATGTAGTCGAAAGCAATTATTCACGCGATTAAAAAAAGATCTCAATGAAATCAGCATTTATCACTTAAAAGAGAAAGAAGAAAAAAAACAGTAGAGGCAGCGTTATATTTTTCCAATACTCGGTTAAACCACAAAGAGAAAAAAAATATCACACACACAAAGAAGTAAAACTTGCGCGCAAAGAAGCAAAGAAAGCAGACGAGTTTAGAAAGTTAGTAAGAGACAAAACTATATATCTATATATTGTTCTTTCTCTCTCATTTACATACAGATTCAGGGATTGTCTTTACTTAACCATATATACATAAATATCTACAAAGTTGAATGATGTTTTTCACGCGTTCTCTAACCGCGGAAAATGCCGCGTGCCACTGGAAAAACGGCAGCTCAACACTATAAAGTATAGACACCGATCTAGTCCGAATAGATAAGCACTAACACAATATAATCTTGAAGGAGATTTATTTGGTTCAAGAACAATTGAAAAATAAGCTTTACCAGAGTATCGCTTGTGGCCAACGTTTCGAAAAATATATTTTCATCATCAGGGCCTCAATGCAAATTGAGATGGTAAATTGTACAAATTGTTGTAATATACATGATCATTTATTATGAATTTCAACAGTTTTTAAATTTAAAAATATTATAAAACAGTTTTTTAAATGAAATTGTTTCAATTCTTTCAATGTTAAAAATCCCGATTCTTGACGACTAACACAGGCTATAATATCATACTCTGATTGGTGGCTTGAAACTCAACACAGCAGAACAACCAATCAGACACTTTGCGATGCACGTGCTGTTTAGGTGATAATAAAAATCTGTTGATGGTAAAGATTATAGCAGAATTGACCGATAATGCTGTTTTCTTATTTATAATATATAGAGGTTCCGTCCGGTTTCACCCGGGTGCAAAAGAACGAATGGGGAAGGGAGGGACATGAGTAAGCACATTCATCTTAGTTTAACGAGAATGAATGTTGGGTCCAAATTTTTTTCAGTTTTCGGCAGTTCCCTGCTTTATAACTTATTTTAAACTCAAACCTCCATTTTTGATAAAAATATTTTTTTTAAGTAATAATTATTTCTTTTAAATCAATAATTACTGTATAATTAATAAAATATAAGAAATATTTAATTGAAAACACTGTAGGAAAATTATTTTTATATAATTATAGGTAATATACTGTAATAGTTTTCAAATGAGCTATTATTTAGATTTATTTAATTTTAATTAGTTGTAAATAAAACTAAAATAAATTTAAATGATAGCCTTAGAAGAAAGCAATGTAGAAAATAAAAAAAAAACATTAAAAACATATTCGTCCAAGGTGGGGCTCGAACCCACGACCCTGAGATTAAGAGTCGAGCGCTCTACCGACTGAGCTACCGAGGTTCTGTACGTGTACCGCTAATATTGGGATATTCACGCTGTTGGATCACTTTCCTAAAGTTTCTCAGGGGTTCCGCGGTGAGAGACGAGGTACCAAAAACGTAAATTTTGGGCGTAAACTTTTATTGCGATGTCTCTCTCCAACATCGCCTCGTCTCATTTCGCAACACAAATGGACTTATGATATAGGGTAAAGCCGTGAAATATGATTTTATTTAGTACTTAGATAGGCAATCGAAAACGATCATATTATTGAAGTAAAAATCTCTGTGCATTAGTACCTACGTATTATGGAACGCTCTGAGAATACTATTGAGAAGGATTACAGGCGGGGATATAAAAAAACGACTCAGGTTATGGATTCCTCGGAAAGCGAGGGAAGGTTTTCTCAGAAAAAAATAGCAAACATGAAAAAATCTTCTTTATAATAAAAAAAATAATTATTTGAAAATGTAATAGTTCAAAACTTTGCTTCTGTTTCTAAAATAATATAGAAATTGAAATCCAGAACGAGGCGGTTTATCTAAATACAGCTTAGGAAATTGACGGAGACGTAATTGTTGAACAAACGAATGAAAATGTTACAAATATGACGTGATAGATACTGATAAGGTAATATTTCTTTTTAATAAGTGAGTTGCCTACTAGCAAAGGCGCATGCCCGGGATCTAGTATCAAAGAGGATCTCAAAAGACCCTTCCATTTCTTTTTGCAATGTAAATTTCTTTGGGACCCTAATGAGTGCAATGCGAATACTGCCACAACTGTTATTTAGTAGTATCGTGAAAGCATAACGCCCAAATAAAACTAACAGACCGTACAGATGAACAATATCTTTTTGAGCTTCAAACCGAAAAATATTGTAAAATTTTGAAAATTAAATTTTAACCTAAATTAGTACCGTTGCCCACTCGCAGAGTTAAAATGGTAAAATACTAAAAGCAGACTATTTTTTTATTTGCAAATTGCAGCTATTACAATATTTTTTATGTATGTACCTATTGGTTCGACAGTCAGAGCATCCCGTCACACGTATAACCTGAGTAATTGCGTTAGTGTGTGTGTGTACGACACACAATCACAATATATATGTATGTTGTATACGCATGATAAGTATTTGTATTATATAAGATTTGAAAGAAACAAATTGTATGGAATGCATACAAATAGCTGCACTGTGTCAATAATCATCGGTTGAAATGCAAAACGTACATCAAATTCTTATTATTCACACTTAGCAAATTTTCAGAAGGAAAAATATGTATTATTTTTTTTTTTTTTTTGCTTAAAAATCTTCGCAATATTATGTGAAATATGCCTACAAAATTTCAATACGATAATAGTTAATATATAAATAATTAGAATATACAATTCATACAACATAAAACAAAAGAAGTTTCGCCGGTTGTAAAGGGATAATATTCTTCAATAAATAAAATTATTGACCAATTTTTCAGACAAATATATTAACAAAAAATATAAAAATTAATACATTAACGTTTCGGTCCGGATTTGGATCTTCTTCAGGACTGATCTAAAAAATATAAAAATTAATTAATAATCAGTTTCTAATTGTTTTTTGAATAAAATTCGCTTTAAGTTTTTAATTATCAAATATTGAAAAAATAATAACAAACATTTTTTACAATTTTTTTTCAAAAACCAATTAGAAACTAATTATTAATTAATTCTTATAATTTATTTTAGATCAGTTCTGAAGAAGATTCAAATCCGGACCGAAAAGTTAATGTATTAATTTTTATATTTTTTGTTAATATATTTGTCTGAAAAATTGGTCGATAATTTTATTTATTGATTAATTCAATTATATTACTTAATTTTTATATTTATCTACTCTTATAGTTATTAAAAAAAGATATGATGATCTTTTGAAACATTTTTTTTGAACCCTCTCTCATGAGTTGAAAGTGTAATCAAAATATTTTTTTCTGCCTTATAGTTTAATTGAGTGGGGTGTATTTCTTAAAATGCAATAGAAATGTTATAAGAAACGAAGAATTTGCTTTAAAATTTTTTATCCAAAAGCCCCACCTCCAATTTCTAAACTATCAATACAAAAAATTATAGAAAAATTCTTTAGTTACTACTTTCAATCAAAATTACACGATATGAAAACAAAACGGTCCTGAGGTAGGATTTTTTAACACAAGCAAATCTTTATGTTAAAATGTATCAAATTTTGACAGATATCAACAAGAGCAGTTTGCAACTATTCGTGAGAATATTTTTATAAATATATTATCGTCGTACGAATACAACGAAACCTAGCATGTGCGTTCCCAACACGTGATTGACTTTTTTTTAAATATAAAATCTGAATACAGAAATTTAAACATATTAAGTATTCGATGTTTGACACCACTTTCCTCTACTATTTACAATAGCGTTTGTCGTAATATTGCATTCGAAGGCGGAGTTAAATAGCAGTTTGAAATTATTGTCACCAGTTGCCGCTACACCACGATGCAAAAAAACGCCATTGCAAGGGTACCGCTTGCAATAGATTACACCATTTTTTTGGAAATATTCGAAAATTTTTTGAACTTTTTCGAAAAAGGAAGGTTCACTTTAGGTTTCTGACGGAACAGTTTTATCAAATAAGTATTAATAAAGCTGTAGTGTGACTTTGAAAATTAGCATTTTTCGCGCAATTATTTGTCAATTTTTTTCTAGAAAATCATTCATTAATTAAAAAAGTACTCCGCTAGGAACCGAGATTGGTCTTTTATCTTCCTTATAAAAAAATAATTTTTGCAAAATGTTGACTAATAAGTCAATAATCAATTGGGAGCCAAAGCCCTATTTTATGTGTAATCTCAGAGCGTTCCGACAGCCTTCAGTTAGGGCATTTCACCTGAATATAAGTATATTGTGAAAAATTTTGACTGACATTCTGCAACATTTTTCATTGATTTTCCGCTCCTATTAGTCGTAGCGTGATATTATATAGCCTATAGCCTTCCTCGATAAATGGGCTATCCAACAAAAAAATTTTTTTTTCAATTCGAACCAGTAGTTCCTGAGCTAAGCGCGTTCAAACAAACAAACAAACAAACTCTTCTGCTTTATATATTAGTATAGATGAAATCGCACGGAGCTTCTCTTCCGATTTTTAATATTGCTCTATAAGTGCGTACGAGACGCAGTTCTGATTCGAGACGACAAGGAGAACAGCAGATTTAAGAGGCAGACGCAAGGAGGATCACCTCAGAGTTGAACACACATGCCGCCTTCCTCTGTATGTGGTATATATATTATGTAACACAACTCACAAGGAGATCGAACAACCAGCCCACTTATTTTGCCTACCTTTAACAAGAACAACATTTTCTATAGACCTGCTATAAAATAAAGAACGATTCGCAATTCATTCCGCGAATAATCTATACGCTACTGCAGGTATTATAAAAAGAACTATTGTTAGGCCTGCTTGTTGTAGCTAATTTAATGACTTAAAAATCATTTCACCGTTTAAAAAATATTTCTTACCGGGGAACCGCTTCTTTTTTATATTTGATTGCCGAAGTTAAAACTAGATTTATATTAAAAAAATTGCACTCCGGGAGTGCCGGCAGAAGTGAAAACTTGAATATTAATGTCTTACGAATTTTCGATCAGGTCACGTGTCCTGACGCGAGTTTAACATTTTTTACCCATTACAAAAAAAGTGTACAACGCCGCTAAAGAAGTTTTCACTTAAAAAAAAACTACCGAGCCGATTTCAATAAAATTTCTGCGAGACCCTGAAGGTATGCTCTATTAAGTAGAAAAAGAATAATAAAAATCGCTTCCTAACTGGTAAAAATATCGCAGAACTTACATAAAAAACGCGTCGAAACGATCATAACCTCCTTTTTTGGAAGTCGGTTTAAAATGTACGTTGTCGTATAGAATAGTGTATGTCTACATACTTTTTGAGCCAATAGCATAATTTCTAGAAAATAGTTCGTATTATAATGAAATTTTCCTAGCCTCAATGAATTTTCCACAATGTATGTCTGCCAATATTTTTGTTTAAAGTAACGTAGCGGTATAAACGTTTCGTGGACTTCTAGTTTTACGGTTAAGTCATACGTTAACGAAACTATAAATGAAAACATTACAAAAAAACTTTATATCCAGCTCGTGTGTAGATCGTGCTTCAAGTTTACTGTTTAGAAGGCATATAATAATATATCTAAGTAGAGCTTTTTCAATGCGAACATATATCCTATATAGGGTAATGGCGGGGAATGGGAAAAGATCGTAAACACTGACATTCTGCTTGGTCGCGGTCTAGTAGGCAGTGTTAGTGAGACAGATGCCTGTCGTTTTGTTCATGGCTGCCTTCGATATCGTCTCACCGCAACCGCATCCAGCCAAAAATACAGGGGCTGTTCAAATAACAAAAAGTATACAGCGTGTCGACAAGGTGTTTTTATAGCATGCTCACATTCAGTTTATAGGTACTATATACAGGGTTTCTTAAGACTCGTAAAAAATGATGGGATTTAAAAATTGGTAGCAATGGCTAATAAATAATAATGCAACGCAATCTATATGTGTACCTCTGTAGCATCAATCGAAGACGGCTGGACCGATTTAAGTATTCTCTAGTGATACACAAAATTTAACTATATTATGACGTTTCTGGCGACAAGTTTTCTGTCAAAACCGCGATCTAAGCCGCATTAACCTTGACTGAAATAATCATATATCTTTTTAGAAAAAAACACACAATTTCTCCACATAAATTATATATCATTTTAGAGATAATTTCTTGCTCTACTGACATCGACAACTAAAAATATTATTATTGCTTTTGTTTTTGTAAATTAATTAATTAACAGCAACGCTCAACAACGTCTGCCATCTGACGGCTATAATTTTGAAACAACGTCAACGCTTCGATCTGTCATCTGACCTTCATATTGCAAATACTGCATACTGCCATCTGACGGGCAACGCTGAACAACGTCACAGCAATGCTGCATGATGCCATCTGACTGCTTAGCTCAACGCTTTTGCTACTTGCGCCTCTATATGACAATTTTAGTAAAATATTTCTTCGATCTGTCATCTGAGCTTCATATTGTAATACAACAAAAAGAAGAACGTTATAAGCAGTGTGCAAAATTAGAAACGAATTGAATACCTGCAATCATATTTAAAAAATAATTTTGTAAAGTGATAATTATTATACTTATTTAGTGCGAATAATTCGCACAGGTCACGCTAGTAACATACTAGTTCAGTCAGTGGCTACAAGATGTCAGGGATTGGCGGCTTGTACACGCCGATGCGAGCGACGTTAAAAGAGAATTTATGCTCACCAAAAAAAATTCATCGGGAGTGTTTTACGAACTGAACAGACGCGGATGATCTCAATTGTCGAGCGTATATAATGTTTAAATTAACTATCTGGTACGATTAAGATAATATGTTCTTATTAAAATTGACATAGAGACGATCGAAACCGCGGGTGCCGGCTAGTTAAAATTATAAGAAGTTTCGCGAACGGAGAGGAATTACCAAAAGTTTTGAAACGAGAATAGTTGCATATAAAGAGCTCGTCTATGAGAAAAAGAAGTGCAATTTTAGGAAGAGAGCGAGAGAATGAGAGAGACCGCGCATACTTTTTATATGTACTTTAGAGCTCATTGCTATTAGATGTTATTTACCTTTTTGCGTATTTTTTTCCTTTATCTGTGTTTTTGTAAAGAAAAAAGTAACAAGTAAAGCTTTACGTAAAGGTGAAATGCACACACGCTTAGGGGAAACGTGCCTTTTATCAAAGAGAATAGCTATTCCGGAAGCTGTCGCTCCTCATCACGAACCCTTTCCCGTTCGAATACTTGCGGCTCTCCCGACGCTATTTTTCAAGCTGAATCGTTCGAGGACCAAGAATCACACTACAGATCCTACGCGTGAAAGATTGCATAATTTTTTTATGTCTATTTAATTTTTCCTTAGTAAGATATGTAGTTCCTTCATTCGGAGTTTACCCTTGAGCGTTAAAAATAGCGTCGGGAGAGCTGTAATCGTTTCTAGGCGAGGGGAAAGAATTTGCGATGAAGAGAGTGCAGTGAGTATTAGGTAGTGGAGCAAAATTTTCACGTTTTTTAAAGCTGTATTTTAAATTTAGAAAATCAAAACAACAGTCAGGCACTTTTCTCCCATTCAGAGTATGGTTAAAACATTTTTTTTTGAATGTATACCTAAACGACAGTTATTGTATTTACTTTCAAACTTTTGGGACGTACGGTTATTGGGTTTGTAGAGCTGCGGTTTGTTTCTCGAAGATGTATAAATGAGATTATATTTCACAACGGTGTGTTTACAAACGACTTTAAAACAAATTATTATAAAATTAAATTACTGTAATTATTTTTATTTACTTTGACATACAATACGTTCCTAATTTATGATAAAAGGGAAACGTGATTACAGAGTCTTTTTTTTGACACATCTCGAATTTTTTTTTAAATAATAATTTTAAGATGAAATATAAAATAAACATGATTTAATTTTTTTGAACAGATATTAAAAAACTGTGCCTCGTAAACTAAGGGGTCTGTTTTTGTTTTTTTATTAAAAAGAAAGGTACATACTTTGTGCTTTGTCTGTACTTTACCTACAAATCGCATTCAAGAGCATATAATAGTTATTGGCGTAACTAATAGTCTAAGTCATTCATGGCGTGTCATGACTTAGCCTACAAGTTGCGCCCATAATTTTATTCAACAATTGCGCGTTATTCATGTTTTAATTATACTGAGATGTTGTAAATATCTATTTATTTCTTTATAAAAAAACTGTCAATACTAACAGCACCAAACAGCACGATTCAATGTTTTGGTTTGAGGTTAGCCGGTTATGAATAAACTCCATGTCGAAAACATTCGGCCTCTCAATTTTAGCCTCAATGGGTAACAACGGAGTTGTTGGTTGTTACCTACTATTTCGTTACGACTCAGAAAATAGTTACGTTTATTTTTATTACTCCACAATGGCCGAGCTAGTAGGAATCTTCATTGAGTTATGACAAGTAATTGTCACCAGTCGGTAAATGGCTATTTAGGGTTCGGTTTTTAGGCATGATAAAACATGAATAACGCGCATGAGTTGAATAAAAGCTTAGTACTATAAGGTTTTCTATTAACTATAAAATATCAAGAACTCCTTTACAATTTAATTGCGCGACAAAGTCCCATGATTCCATTGTCTATAAATAGCTCTAAACGCACTAATTGTTTGTCAGACAGAGTTCCCCTTCGCGTGGAACCCCTTCGCGGACGTCGTCCTTTCATATATAAAAGCCGGTCGAGTGGCCAGTCCATAGTTGTGCTCCTGCGCCCCAACATGCGGAGTGACAGCGGCTGTTGCTTGGCGAGGGGCGCAGCGCCGCGAACAACTGACATATGAGCAACGGCAAAGCGATCCCACTACGAGAGCTTAATTGTGCTTTAAGTGCCGACTGACTACTGAAGATTTTGCATTCAAGTACTCTCCGAAGTCGTCGGAACGGTGAACAATGATTGCGTAACGCGGGGATAAATGGCAGCGACGCGAAACGGTTACCTTTGTACACGATCCGCTAATATACGTGAGCGCGTCCGTTATCGATATCAGTTCTATACTTGAAGAGCAAAGAAGTGCAAGTACGTTTATGTCTTGCTTGTTTATTTTTGTAATTTTCTAAAGTCTTGTCCCAACAGTGGCCTATGAACAAGGCTAATTAATAAATCCATATCAATATCAATTTTAAACTCCATATTCACAATGAGCAGCACAAAGTAGGTAGGTATAGGTAAAAACGTGCGCGCACATCTGTCGTCGTCAACAGACTTCTATGAAATGACGTGGTCCACTGCATCGGACCGACCGCCGTCGCGCCGAGGGGCGACGTGCGGGTATCCGTTGAGTTTTGTTGCAACGGTTACATGCCCGTCGCGTTAACAAACACCCGCACTAACCTATTGAATTTTGAGTTATATTTTTTAACATTTTTCATTGATGCTCCGCTCCTATTGGTCGTAGCGTGATATTATATAGCCTATAGCCTTCCTCGATAAATGGACTATCCAACAAAAAAAAAAAATGTTAATTTAATTCGAACCAGCAGTTCCTGAGATTAATGCGTTTAACCAACGAAACAAACAAACTCTTCAGCTCTAGATATTAGTATATGTACAGGGTGTCCCATTAAGAATGGGACATAGAACAACCGCAGATTCTCCAATTCAAAATAAAACGATTAAGCGAAATATGCTTAGATAAAATGTTACTCGCTCTACCAGTGGCGTACGGCAGGAGTAAGTAATGCTTGTACCCCTTCTAAATGTTACGCCGCTGTCTAAATTTTAATTTTGACTATAATTTTAATTTTATTGATATTTTCTAAGTCAATAATGTACACTTGTTAGTTTGTTGTAAAGTCATTGGTTTTCGAGATATTCGCAGTTAAAGATAGATAGACATGTACTTTTTATTTGTATTATTATTAATAATATTCATTTTGACAATTTTGTCTTAAAAAACTGCGAATATCTCGAAAACCAATGACTTTACAACAAACTAACAAGTGTACATTATTGACTTAGAAAATATCAAAAAAATTAAAATTATAGTCAAAATTAAAATTTAGACAGCGGCGTAACGTTTAGAAGGGGTACAAGCATTACTTACTCCTGCCGTACGCCACTGGTAGAGCGTACTGAACTAATTTTTTTTATTGTTAGGTGCATTTTATGATATTTAACAAGTGTGCCGATTTGAGTAAAATTATACGGTGTATTAAAAAAATTATGGACATTAATAATTTTTCAGTTTTCAACTTCAACACCCCGTATTTCGGAAACGAGTAACATTTTATCTAAGCATATTTCGCTTAATCGTTTTATTTTGAATTGGAGAATCTGCGGTTGTTCTATGTCCCATTCTTAATGGGACACCCTGTATAGGTTGTGAAATATAAAGAGTCGTTAAACTATAGTTGGAGTTAACTATTCGAATAACGCAATATGCTCGTTGCGTTTCCGTCGACTATATAACACAGTTAGCGTATTTACAATACTATTATGTGCCGTCATAATGTATGATATTTGATATCGCTTGTTGTATATTATATCGGCCTATCGCGTTACACTTGTGTTCTCTACTCGAGAAAGGAGCCCCACGCGTGCTACGTTTCTCAACACTAATGTACCTACACTCAATCTTACTCACTAATTGCAGCCTCAATAACTGCCAACTTGCAACAAAAAAAAGCACTATAATGTGTATAATTTTTGTCGTTTATGGTTTATTAGTGCATTTCAAATAATTATTCTTTTAACGACTGCGTCATTCGACTCTCAAAGTTTTGTATCCATTTGGATAAATTAATAATAATTGTACCTCGTTATTTACAGCAACCTATCTCATACTTAGAGCTAATTGCCTTGCTGCCAAAGCCTCATAATAATAATAAAAAATAATAATAATTGTAGACGATACTTTAAAAAAAATGTAGGTATATAAGTGGGTTTATTTTGATAAAAAATTTTTAATAAAACTTAAAATGAAATTGGAAATGTAACGAAGGTGTTGCAAGGTGGCGGCGAGGTAGAATAGTTGCCGCGTAACCTAAAGGTCGCAGGTTCGGAATGTAAAATCCACAGTCACGTTTTTATTTATTATTAGCGTTTAAATTATATATGATTACATCACAGTAAAACATCTGCACAAAACATGACACCGAGTCAGCTTTTAGAGTGCATTTCAGGGAAAGTGGGGGACTGTGGTTTGGCTCGAGCTAATTGTAACAGAATAAATAAAAACTTATCACTCACCAATATTCTGATGTAGTTTCATCAGCATCTGTAACAAAGAAACAAAATAATTGTTAGTGATTAAAAAACTTAATAAACCAAACCGACTTGAAATATTCCATTATATGACGCAATTATAGAATAGAATATTTTTATTATCCGAAACAGCTGTACGCTGGATTCGTCAATTACATACATCAGGTAAAAATAATTTACAAAATTTAGAGAAGGCTTAACATAACAACATTCATAGTATATACAAACATTTTAAAAAGTTATTTTTACAAAGTCTTTAGTGTCGTAAAGGCATTCATTTATTAAAACATTTTTATAATATCATGTTAAGAAATCTTTAATCTGTATTAAGTTATTCTTTCTATTATAAAATATTATTTTTTGATTTCGAAAACAAGAAATTGCGTAATTAATGAATATGAGATGAATTGATCCATCTGAAAGAAAAAACAAACAAAACGTGGTCAAGTGCGTGCAGGACAAGCGTAAAATAGGGTGTCCGGTAACTGTCTGTACTGTTCATAAAATATTTTCACGCATTTACAAATTAAAAACAGTTTTTGTTATATTTCTTTAAAATCTATTATTATTTAGCGATTGCGGTATTTTTTAAATGAAAGTAAATTATATTTATTCAAAAAACAGTTTATAATGTAAATAACAAACAAGACAAAATTATTAAAAGGGGAAAAGATAAACTAAACAAATTACAAAAACATAATGTTGTTTACAAAATTAGTTGTGAAGATTGTAATATGAATTATATTGGGCAAACAAAAAGAGCGTTTAAAACACGAGTTAAAGAGTATCAAAACAATTATAAACTACCCCCTGATAAACATAATGTCGTAACTAAGCATAAAATTGATTACGACCATAAAATTAATTGGGATAGTGTTAAAATTTTAGATAATGAAAGTAATTATTTTAAAAGAAGTATTTCAGAAATGTTATATATAAAATATATTTATGATATTATTTTGAAATAGATAATATTTTGTTTTTTCAAATAATTTTTTCTTTATGGGTACTTTGATATCCATGACTACGGTTTATAAATTTTGTTTGTTATTAATTTTTCATTATTTTTTGAATCATTCAAAGTTTCAATCTTGCGTGCAATCTATTAGATAATAAATTACTTAATACTAATTAATTCTTATATTTTTTAGATATTTCTGAAGAAGATCCAAATCCGGATCGAAACGTCATCTTGTGTTATATTGATTTGTATTTTTATTATTTTTTGTCAATATATGGTCTGAGAAAAATTGGTCGACAATTTTATTATTATTATTTTTTTTTTTTTTTTTTTTTTTTTTTATTTGGTCATTAATTGAGATACATAGTATCTATATGACGTCATACTTACTTGAAGAGTTCTATTCAGACGTTAATCAAAGATTTAAATTATACTTATTAAACGCTACCCTCATATGAATTAAAAAATAAAACAACGGTTAAAAAATTAGAGAATGCATATACTTAATTAAGTACCTAGGTATATATTATAATTTATAAATATTGATAGATATGTTTCTCTTTCATTTTTGTTATTTTGAAATTATCAAAGTATTTATAGGTAATCAACGTGCAGCGAAATATGATTATTTGCAAACTATTTGAGCGAAACTCTGTCATAAGCCGTTTCGCCTTGCGACCGTTGATATATAATTTCAAATATTAAAGTGACATTTCTCGATTGCTTGCAGGGTGTCGGCTAGCGTCTGACTGGCACAGCGTATACCACTCACTTGTATATAATGTGATCGGATCCGACAGAGCAGTCCGATCCGACAGACAGACATACTTGTAGTGTCGGTGAGTGCGAGAAGTGAGTCGTTACCGACGCACACACAAACATTCATAACAGCTATGCATCGCTGTCTAAAATGGACGCAGTCGGTGATGGCTGGCAGCTGTCTCGCTCTGACGCTGCTACTTATTTTGCCGACTAACAACAGAGGTGAGTGATTTACTAAATTTCTCAAATTTTTACTTTATAGAAAATCGCGGTTTGCTTTTTCATTCATCCATAAACATTTTCAAAAACTGCGGATCATGGGGTCCAGTATGATAACTCGATGTGCCCAAATTTTGACTTTTTTTAAGTCATAAAATTTTGACGTTCCAAACAAAAACTTTGCGGATTATTCACAATTTTTCTCAAAAATGAACGGAACTACTTTTCGTCTTTCACTTTAATCTAACCAATTAGAAAGCACATAATAGTAGGTACACGTCATAGCAGCTGGTGTAGAATTACTGTATTACTGTCTCACTTTGTATACACGATCCCGTAATTGTTTTTTTAAAGAACTTCCCCCAAACGCCTTCCCCTTTTCACTGCGAAAAAAAACGCCATCGCATCGACACGACCCCGTAATTGTTTTTTAAAGATCTCCCCACAAACGCCTTCCCTTTTCACTGCGCCAAAAAAATTAATTTATAAAAATCAATTTTCCGCACTTAAGGAGGTTGATCCGTTACAGTCCCAATTAAAAGTAAGTCGAATTCTAAATGGGAACTTTTATAGTTTATACGTCGATGATACCAATAAATTATTGTCATAAAGGCATAAATAAATATTTTTTTTAATATTAATTAATTATTTCAGTACTTTATAAGTACTTAATGGACTAACTTTTGTATTTTTTGTACAAAGTTAGGTTAAAAAAAATACATTTATGTGAATATCTGTACTTTACATATTTTTTGCAGTAAATAATTGAAAAAAGAAATTAGAAGTAATAAAAATTAAAATTAAATCATTAAAAAGTTGAAAATTCAGTTAAAATTGTAAAATCTGTCAAGAATAAAAGTCCATAATCGAAAAGTGCTAAGGTTTAATAATTTTTTTTATTGATTAAAAGTCTCCTAATTAAATTGGAAAAAATATTAAAATATGCGTAAGACATCGATGCTTTACATAGATAGTTTTTGGAACTGCTGACATTATTTGGTTATTTGCAAAAAATTAAAATGAACAGTTTGCATGCTAGCTTGACATATTTTCCATAAGACTACATGTAAAAGTTTTTTTTCATTTTTAACTTTATAAATCTCCTAATGATTTTGGATTTTTTACAGAAAATTTTGTCATAAAAAAATCTATTAAAAGAACTTTATTTCAGATTTTTTTCATTATCTTCGTAAAACGGCTCAACCTCCTTAAAACGGCTAAGAACTATGTTATATAAAATAATAATGTGGATATTTTGCACATCGAGTTATCTTACTCTAACCCGGATCATGTGCAAGCGATGTAGGAAAAATTCACGGCGTGAACCCGAGCTTTTATTTTTTTGCATTTCAGGCCACGAGTGCGGCTTGCTGCCTATTTTTCCGGCCCAAATTTGCACGTCTTTAAAATCTAGAGTGTGTTTGCAAATGCAGTAATGAACCGCCGGATGTATAATTAGCAATAACCTGAAATACAACGCCGCAACTAACTACAAACAATAATGCTGACGTTTAATTAGCCAACTGTTTTAGCTACTAGACGTGCGCCGTAAACAAGTCAAACCGCGAGACGAGTTAACCGAAACAGTCCCGTCTCTCTAACAGATATTTAAAACACCGGTGCAAGTGCACTGTCACTGCACTCTACACTAAAACATGCGGTTTGTGTTGCACTGCCGCGAGGTGATGTTTAAAGGTGCGTCTACACCGGCAAAACTCTGTTTCTAAAGAGGCGAATGCACTGATCGAGAATAATTAACTCGATTTGTTGGCGCCAAATCAAAAAAAAAAAAGAAAAAAATAAGTGCGTAGGTTTCTACGCTATAGGTACCGTTTGTAGTTATATCTCCAACTAAGCAGTGGTCAAAAATATGTTTTCTTTGATGTGACCACCGCAAACGTGGACAAAACAAATGAAATATATATGTCGCCGGGATATTGTCAAACCCGTGATATTATAATTTCACTTAGTGAAATAATAATATCACGAATCTTTGTCAATCGTGATATTGTAATTTAATTACAAAATCACGGATTTGACAATATCCCGGCGACATATATATATGAGCCGTTTCCAAACTCCGGTGTGTATCCGGTTCAAGACATACTTTACAGTGAACGGGAAAAAAGTTTACGAATACGCGCGGTGGATGAACGGGAACACATGGTGGAAGAACGGGTATTTCGTGTTGGCCTTGTTTTATTTCAATTTTAAAAACAAATTGTAGAACAATGAGAATTATAAATCGTATTCTTATTCTTTTGTGCGTTTCAAGTAGTAAATAAATAGGAAAATATATTCCGTACAGCATCTAAACTATTCTATGTTCAAGTACGTTTTTTTTTATAGTAACTATAGCAAAGTTAGAAAAGCCATTTTGAGACTATTTTTGTAACCGCCAGTCATTATTTAAAAAAATATTACTGAAAACACGCAATTTTTCTGAACTGCAATTATGCTGAATAAAAAATAAAATGTCTATTAAATCGGCGCATGCGCAGAAGAGATATATGCTAAAACGGTGTTTTTTTATATAACGGCTTATTATTCTATTTATTTTTTCAAGAAAGTTTAGTTAAAATTTTTTTTTCTAAACTTTATAGTTTCGGAAATATTTTGAAAATAAAAAAAATCAGCCGCTCGCTCTTTTGTTTTATGAATCTGTCAGAAATAAACTAGTTAGGCATGCTTTGATTAATTTTTATATGACGTGAAACATGTAGGTAACCATGGCAACGGATAGTTAATATCATATTGAATACTAGCCATTACCCGCGTCACCTCACGCGATATCAGAAATTTTATTTTCTTTATTATAATCAAAATGTCAACATTTTTGAAGTTGAATGGTCCCGTCGCCCAATTGGCTGGAAATTTTAATTTGATTTATTATAGCCATAATATAATACTTATATATAATATTTTTAGGAGGTAAATTCAATATTTCACATGTGCAAAAGTTTATTTGTAACTTTGTACGACACACGTGCATTCTGTCCGTACGTCTGTCTGTCTGTTACGTTATTATGAATACACAGAGAGACACAACTAGTCGTAGCTGGAACTCAAGCTCATATTAGTTACAAATTTCATTTCATCAACAGCTTTGTTTAATATCGCGTCATTAAAATTTTAGTGCACGTAGTTGTAATATTCACCGTTATATATAACAGGCGCTAATGTTACACTTAGCATACCGGGTGTATTCTAATATTATATAGGCATTAAAAAAAAAGCAACGAATACAGATTTATACTTCTTTTAAATGAAAGAAATCAAAACGTTAAAAAAAGAAAATTTCTTTTCACCATCTGCTTCTTGGGGATGAAATTGGCAGCAATTTTAATTTTTGTTATACATTTTTCTTTTTGTAAAATTAGATGATAACGAATTTATTGACAATTTTCTTTTGGAAATGGGGAAGAAGTGATTCTTGTTAACAGTGTAAGGAACAGTTAAAAAAAGACATTTACTTCAATAAAATGTTCTAAGTGCCGTTTACTTAATATTTAGCATAGTTTTTTATAGTGAAATAAATAAAAACAAAAATAATTATTCAAGTTTTAAATATACTTTTTTTTGACGATGCAAAATTTAAAAAGACAAAAATAGAGAATAATACTGAAACTTGGCAAATAAATAAAAAAATCTAATTGTGTACACTGTTTTCGCGTTAGAACATTTTTTGACTGGCATCGATGTCCGGAACACTTTTCGTAGAACAGGCGATATATTTGAATAGATACAGTCGTAATCTGTTAATCTGCTCCCGAAATGACATTACATTAAATGAAGTACTAGATATACGCATGTACAACTATACAAATACATACATAAAACGAAAATTACACGTCATCAATACTTTCTTTTGTTTGTTGGATTGAAACAGTTGAGCGCTGCATTAATATTGTACGATATCGCGGATCAGTGATTAATAAAAACGTGTTTTGTAGTTGAAAACCCTATGGCGATATAAAATATGAAAATATCATTCGAGAAAAATGTTTACCTAAAAAATCAATACGAAAAACACCGAACTTCACGTTCGTTTGTCGTATTGGATTTTAAAAGCTATTAATATTTTTTTTTTATTTATTTAGTTCAGCGGTCCCAAAAATTACTTTGTGCTTTTAATTTTTTTTTTGTTCGCAAAATACAATGATTTCGTGTAGTGTTCAATAGAATACAATATGTAGACAGTTGTCATGGGGAAAATAGTTAAAACGTGTAGAACAATCGGAGTCTTTTCTTCGACACTTTTTAGCATTCTTCTATTTCAAATCTTTGATTAACGTCTGAATAGAACTCTTCAAATAAATAAAATTGTCAACTAATTTTTTTCAGACTATATATTGACAAAAATAAAATTATAAATCAATATTAGAAAAAATGACGTTTCGATCTGGGTTTAGATCTTCTTCAGATATATCTAAAAATATAAAAAAAATGTGAGCCGTCGCGGGACGCCTAGCAGATGTGAAACATAATTTTAATTAGAATAAAATTAAAATTAATAATAAATTTAAAAACATTATATACAATGAAATTTATGTGAATTTTAATCTACCAAGAGAGTAGATTTTACATTTACTGGCGCTTCAAACACACCAAATATACGCGTGCTTAATGCACAGATGAATGCACACTTTAATTATAATAGTAAACAACACTGTATACCCTGTGGAGTATACACTATATACATATATATATATACCATAGAAATCTGTTTTACGTGCGGTTATAGATGTTTCACATCAAAAAATAATTAGTAAAATCTACTTATTTTATAATAGAATGCAGAAGTTAATTATCGAAAATTATGAAAAATTAATAACAACCAATTTTTTTAATAAGTAATTATGGATATCAACAAAATATTATTTCAAAATAACGTCATAATTAATATTACTTAAATTTTCCGTATTCAATTGAGCATTAAGAGAATTTGTATTAGATTTTATATTTAACATTTCCGAAATACCTCTTTTAAAGTAATTTGTTTCATTCTCCAAAATTTTAATACTATATTGGTTGACAATTTTATTTATTTGAATTCTTCTATTTCCTTACGGAATATGAAAATAAAGCACATACCGCTAGTTTAGCGGTATGTGCAATAACTGCGACGCGTGGTCGGGTAGAGCTATAGTAACATTATAAGATTGTTGCAGCTCGCGAAATAAATATCCAGACTATGTGTACTTATTTACTAATGACTCCAATTATTGGACTGTCACAAAGTTTTGCAGCTTTTCGCTCCGAGAAGTTGTCTGCTGAGCTTTGTGTCAAGGTGCTGTCACACGACACAGGTCCGCGCTCTTGCTGACGTCATCTGTGCACTCATTTCTTCTATAATAAATGTTTTAAAACGCAACGAATTATAACGAAAAAATTATATGAACATTTTTTACATAAGATTGAAATTTGTTCTTAAATTTTTTTCGCTATACAGATTGTATCAAATCAAAACAGTCCATAGAACATTCTGTGTGTAAGACAGAGACGATATTATATAAAGCACTAAAGCAGTAAGTAAGAATGAGATAAATGATCGCTAATAGTTACTGTGGTTATACAATCCATGATAGTATCGTCTTTGTTTTCTACAGTAAAAATCACAATTTTAACAAATGTCAGTATTCACTAGTGAAATTATTGATAAAATGGCTATTTATACTGTTCGGGAAAAAATCCAAATAATTAAATGGTTTTATGGTGGTAATTCAACCGCTAATATAATAAATTTATTTGTAGTTGTTTTAATTGATAAATTGGCAAAAACATTTACAGTGTACGTAATTATTTATTTACGTAACTACAGTAATTACTATATTAGCGATCATTTATCTCATTCTTACTTACTGCTTTAGATCTTTATATATCGTCTCTGTCTTACACACAGAATGTCCTATGGACCGTTTTGATTTGATACAATCTGTATACGTGATTTTATTGAGTGGTAGTTCAGATGTGAGCCAACCTCGAGATAGTCCGGTATCACGCGTCATGGCATACGTGTTCCCGGAGTCGCCTATATATATCCACAATGCAATGCGATGTCTGCGAGGAATTATTATAGCTGTGGTTTATCAAATAAATGGCCTCCGTTGAATGTTTTCGAAGACGTTTTGTCATTTTACTCTGAAATATGACGTGCAGTTGCACAAACTTTTGTCAGTTCTATAATAATTTGTTGCATAAAATACATAAATGACAAAAATATATCAAAATCACTTTAATTTGTCCAATACAATTTTATGGGAAACGAAGCAGTTCAATAATTCTATTTGGAAATTTAATTATTTCTGAAACTTGAAAATGATATTTTTACATAACTAGAGTGACCTGTGCGAATTATTCGCACTAAATAAGTATAATAATTATCACTTTACAAAATTATTTTCTAAATATGATTGCAGGTATTCAATTCGTTTCTAATTTTGCACACTGCTTATAACGTTCTTCTTTTTGTTGTATTACAATATGAAGCTCAGATGACAGATCGAAGAAATATTTTACTAAAATTGTCATATAGAGGCGCAAGTAGCAAAAGCGTTGAGCTAAGCAGTCAGATGGCATCATGCAGCATTGCTGTGACGTTGTTCAGCGTTGCCCGTCAGATGGCAGTATGCAGTACCTATTTACAATATGAAGGTTATATGACAGATCGAAGTATTGACGTTGTTTCAAAATTATAGCCGTCAGATGGCAGACGTTGTTCAGCGTTGCTGTTAATTAATTAATTTACAAAAACAAAAGCAATAATAAATTTTTTAATTGTCGACGTCAGTAGAGCAGGCAATTATCTGTAAAATGATATATAATTTATGTGGAGAAATTGTGTGGTTTTTTCTAAAAAGGGAGGCAAACATCTCAACCTTAACGTATTAATATATATGATTAAATATCGATTGCTTCGTAAAAACCGTTGGTTATTCCAGAAATATAAAAATACAAATTTCACGTTTATTAGAGGCCTGTGAAATCAATAAATGAATTTTGATAACACCGCCGTATCAAAATGTTATCGAGCGTCTATGATCTGCAATATTTACGACATATTAAATGTCACAATAAACGACGACGCTTCCAACGCTCCCGCGACGTCTTCACCAAATCAAGAGACGGTATATTCATCCGTACGGGAAATGTGTCCCGTTTTAACGAACATAAATAGGGTGATAAGTGTCCCATTTTGAGAAAATATGCCGGGATTCGTTTCAATTCGACATTGTATAGAGTTGATAGCATCGTGTGTCTATTCACATCAGACGCTATTACCTACAGGGTGGTTCAAAACCGCCCTCAGACTAATCGTTTCTTACGTTATTCTTCCGTTTTTTTTATTATAAATTATTATAGCCGTTTGAGAACTGCAGAGGTCTAAAGTCTAATTTAAGAAATTCAGGTCGTTGCCAAACGAGACTTGTTCAACTGCTAGATTTGGCAGCTAGGTTTCAAGCGTGCTGTGGGGCTGGATTTCGTGATTAATTTTACACATGTTGCATGCTTTGACATTGGCTTTTGAAGATAGACAGTTAGAATGTTAACAAAAGTGAACGTTTATTGTCTCTGAACAGAATACACTTCCAGGATACCGAATTTCTAAAAGCCAGAGCAATAGAAAAATTGTCTGTGATTCAACTCTAAGTGTAAAGGTCGGTTCACACACTGTATTGCAGAACGAGACAAAAGTGTTTGTTTCACGCTTCGTAAACAGTTTTGATTCTAGGACAAGTTGCCTCGATGCAGGTAGGTCCCCGCCCCCACTGAAAGGTTAACGCAGTCTTGAAATGTGAGAAGGAATCAGAAATAGTTCACGAGTTGTTGTTGTTGTTGTTGTTTTCCTATGAGACATAATCACATTCACAACACAACGAACTTAAGAAGAGATGCACTTCACGTCAAAAACAAATTACTCGAAACGTGCACAAAGCAGGCGCGGCGCTAGGAATTTTTAATTCTTTATTAATTTTATTTCTAGTAAGTATTCAAATTATTTGAACTGTTGCATTATTCAAACTTTGAAAAACAAATAAAGGAATCAGTGCTTATCGGTCTTACGAACTTTCAGATATAATTTTGAATTACTCGTCGGATAGCGATTTCGGATCAGCCGACTGGAATTACAACGGGCTTCTAGTTAGCAATGTTAGAGACATAAGGGGATTAGATATCAGCGCGCGATCGAATAACATTGATTTTTTACCCGACTATACGGCGAAGCCAAAAGGAAGGGTTATGAGTTTAGCAGTCTATGTATGTATGTTTGTATTTACGGATGTTCCACCGTAGCGCCTAAACTATTTATCCGATTTTGATTAATATGGTGTCAATCGATTCGTTATTATGGTCCAAGTAACATTATTAGGATACATTTATTTTTGAATTTTGGTCCCAGAGTAAATTAACAACAAATAAAAAATAAGTCCAAAAAAATAATTTAAATAAAAAGTAAGTTAAGAAACTAAAACCCGACTACTGAAAAGTATGAAACAAGAAAATATTCTCATCTGAGGATAGCCGTGGTCGTATGCCATCTCATATATATGAGGCCCGTCTAGATGTATAGCGTGATGCACTTTGCCCTAGAGCTTATGATCGCTTACTATACTATTAAAATGTAATGTATTGTTAGAATAGGTGGCCTATGACCAGGGCTATACTCATATTTTCTTGTTTCATACTTTCCAGTAGTCGGACTTTAGTTTTTGAACTTATTTTTTTTTTATTTTTTATTATAGATTAGATTATACCTCAGTATCGACAGTATACAAAATAAGTACATTTAATTTTTCATAAAGTAAATTATGAATGTATTTCCACCATTTGTGAGTTCCTTGTAAATGCCATACCAAATTTCAACCGGGAAGTGCAAGAAAACTTCTGGAGTGAAAAATAGGACACCAGAACCCCTAGCTACGGCACTGGGCATATATGACCTAATGTACGTTTGTAAACATAACGCAGAAAACGCAGCTTTGACAGAAATATTATTCTGCTTGCAAACAATAGCCAATTCAATTTAAATACAAACAATTTATGGTACAGACTTGCTGCAAATCCGGCTTCGCTCGGGTCAAGTTCTGTGCGGACATAATTTTTAAATTAAGCGCGTCATACTAAATATTTCACGGCATCTGTTGAACGTAACAGCAACACACGCAAGCCAGACTGGGTACAGCCAGTTATTAAGGAGGTTGATGCGTTACAGTCCAAATCAAAAGTAAGTCGAATTCTAAATGGGAACTTTTCCAGAACAAATTTTTACAAAAGGTTATAAGTCGATGGTACCAATAAATTATTGTCATAAAGGCATAAATAAATATATTTTTTTAATATTATTAATTATTTCAGTATTTTACTTAATGGACTAACTTTTGAATTTTTTGTACAAAGTTAGGTTAGAAAAAATAAATTTATGTAAATATTTGTATTTTACATATTTTTTGCAGTAAATAATTAAAAAAACAAATTAGAAGTAATAAAAATTAAAATTAGTTCATTAAAAAGTTGAAAATTCAGTTAAAATTGTTAAAATAGTCAAGAATAAAAGTCCATAATCGAAAAGTGCTAAGGTTTGATAATTTTTTTTATTGATTAAAAGTCTCCTAATTAAATTGGAAAAAATATTAAAATATGCGTAAGACATCGATGCTTTACATAGTTAGTTTTCGGAACTGCTGACATTATTTGGTTATTTGCAAAAAATTAAAATATAGGTACCGTTTGCATGCTAGGCTGACATATTTTCCATAAGACTACATGTAAAGTTTTTTTTTTAAATTTGACTTTAGAAACCTCCTAATGATTTTGGATTTTTTACAGAAAATTTTGTCATAAAAAAATCTATTAAAAAAACTTTATTTCAGATTTTTTTCATTATCTTCGTAAAACGGCTCAACCTCCTTAATATAGATGTATATATAGGTAAATCATTAAACAATGAGATTGCGTTTCTGTTTCGGCGATAGTGTTTTGTCTATAGTCGCACACACACCGACGTCTTTTGTTATAAACCAAACCTACCGCTGAATTATGTACGCTTGTACTGAAATAAATTATACTGTGAGCTGTGCAAGTCGCGCGTTGCGGTGCGGTGCGGCACGACGCCATGCGGCGGCGGCGGCCGACGGAACAAAAGACTACGCTGTATGTCTGATGCGTAAAGTAGCGACCCGCGATCTCGCTTGCCGCCATTACAATTTAATTAAGGATTTCACATAACGAGAAGATTTTTGAATTTAAATTTGGAAAAAGTTGCGATAAAAGATTGTCCGCAAGTCGGGCTGAAAACGGTTTCGCGTATGAAAAAATGTTTTGAACGAAAAAAATGTTTTATTTTATTTTGTTTTTAAATTTCCCATAATAACAGCCTTAAAGTACTAATTTTGGTACCATTTGAGAGAAGTGCTATTTAACTCTTTCAGGTTTGGTGGTCAGTTATCAAACCACCTATTCTAGATTTTTTAAAGCATATTTTCACGCTATCTATTGACAACTTGTGGTTAATTTATTAAAGACCGTATTCCATGTAAGCCGTAGGTGATCATATATTTTTTTTCAATTTTTTCATATGTAAATAAACCCTATTTAAACTAGAAATGCAGTTTTTTTATTTATAAAATCCTTAAGAAGCCTTGGCTGAAAGAGTTAAATAATTGAACTTTGTATATCACTCTTTTCTTAAGAAGTCCGCATAGTTATTTAAATTAGAGATAAGTTTGTGTTCTCGAAAACTGAATATACCTGAAAATTATAAATTAATTTCTAATAACAATTTTTGATTGGATCGAAATACGAACTGATAATAGTTATTGGCGTAACTAGTAGTCTAAGTCATTCATCGCGCTGACAGGTCATGACTTAGCCTACAAGTTGCGCCCATAATTTTATTCAACAATTGCGCGTTATTCATGTTTTAATTATAATGAGATGTTGTAAATATCTATTTATTTCTCTATAAAAAAACTGTCAATACTAACAGCACCAAACAGCACGATTCAATTATTTGGTTTGAGGTTAGCCGGTTATGAATAAACTCCATGTCGAAAACATTCGGCCTCTCAATTTTAGCCTCAATGGGTAACAACGGAGTTGTTGTTACCTACTATTTCGTTAAATAGTTACGTTTATTTTCATTACTCCACAATGGCCGAGCTAGTGGGAATCTTCATTGAGTTATGACAAGTAATTGTCACCAGTCGGTAAATGGCTATTTAGGGTTCGGTTTTTAGGCATGATAAAACATGAATAACGCGAATGAGTTGAATAAAAATATTTTATTATTATTTTTTTTTAATAATATTATATGTGCCACGAGTATTGTTTCGTTCCGTTCTAACGAACAATTTTACATATACTTGTTGATATATTATATACAAACTGTTTTCCTCAAAATGCATGCAAGTGACATTTGAATTAGACGTATGTTTTGTTTCAAGATCAACAAATTAATTTCATTGGCTGCAATATTATTTTAATTGCACGAGCTTCATGTTACATATATTATTATAAATATCAACGCTAAGTATGTGTGTTCTCCGCTGTGTATAATGAGTGTATACTGTAGATTGTAGTGCTTGTAGTGTCTTCAAACCTTGTCACTAACTTCACTACATATACATACAATACTGCCATCTTGTACATACACAAACTACATTAAACGTATACCAACGTCAAGAAAACAACGACACTATTAAATTACGTCATGGGCGGACATTTCAAACATTTCACATATAAACATTTTCATACGAGTCGAGTCGTGTGTTTTAAGAGACCCCGTATTAATGAGACCGTTTTAAAGACGTTTTTTTAACAAAAAAAAATATCATTACTTTGTTGTAAGTGCGCAGCTAGTACAATAATTATTTGGAAGCTAAATAATAAAAATAAATTTTTGGATATTACAAGACATTTTCTTTTTTGTTTTAAGCTCTAAGCCAAGTTACAAATCAAATCATAATTTTATATATTTTATTTCTGACAAAGCAGAATAAAAAGATTTGTTAGAATAATTGCGCGTTTTATTTGCTAAGAATATGTTTTGTTTGCATTAGTAAACCAAAAGCAAAGTAGGCCTGTTCAAGCTTGCCGTTCCGCAGAAGTCCTAGTCGGCGAGTTTAAAAAATAATATAGTCGGTGACCCCCTGCAACGACATAGACGAGCCGCCACTGACTTTAAGTGCTTGTAAAATAGACGCGATATTATGGACTGTGAATCGTGTATTATACCCGTACTGCCGTACTTTGTCCTTAATATATTCCTCGCAAAATTACTTTAACTGGCTCTTATCACAGATTAATTTATAGAAGTTGTTATCTAAGCGAGGATAATTTAGAAATAAGCTGTCGACAAATTTCGGGGAATTTCACTAAAGAATTAAAAGTTTACTTTCACTAGCTTCGAATTTCATCTTTCAATTGTTTAAATTTAATTGTTTTATGGCAAATAATTGTGTCAAATGTATTGTCGAGCGTCTGTAGTTTATAATCATTCAATTTCAATTGCAAACTATTTTTTTTTTTATTTTCTAGACGTTACTATAAGTTGATAGTTTAAATAGGTTTTATGCATCTGACAGGTAATATTGATTCATTCAACGTCGATGATAGGACTCTTTGCCATTTTGTTGTAATATATCCGAGAGTCACAAACAAAAATAAACTTAATATAAATATTTACTGAATAAAAATGACACAGTGTTTGAATAGAATTACTCAAATGACTGCATTATTACAGAGGTAGATTGACTTACCCAGTAACCCAAAGACAGGTCCCAGCAGGCGATGCGCTGAAGGTATGTATATATGTATATTGAAGATATGTTCATGTATTGTGTGTCAGTTATAATAATATAGCTTTGGTGCTTGTTTTAAAATAATATAATATAGATTTTTAATTAATTCAAGATTGTGATACTGAAAACCTGTGTTTTTTTAGTACATTTACTCATAAATTATGAGCTAAAAACGCTGCGGCAGATATTTATCGCCCGTTGTGTTAAATAGGCGGATGCTTCCGTTCACGTAAAATGTCAAAGTGTAGTAAATGTAACCTAAAAATCACTAGGCAAGCTGATTCACTCAATTGTAATGGAAAGTGTAAAAACCTTTTCCACGTTGAGTGTACCGATATGACAATTACTGAAGTTACAGATATGAAAATAAATAAAACCATATCAGAATGGGAATGTGTAGACTGCAGTAATATGTCGAATAATATTGTCATGGATAGTGTCAATCGTGAAACAAATAAAAAGAAAAGTGAAAATAATTATGCTCCAATCCAAGAGTTTAATAGTACCGAAAGTAATGATATTGCTTTAAATAAATCGTTACAAATCGATGAAAAGTTAGATATGATAATGTCGAATCAACAAGAAATAATGAAGATGATTAAAAACCTAGTGAGTGAAATGGAAACTTTGAAAGTTGAAAATAGAAGTAAAGATCAGGAAATCGTGTTTTTAAAACATAAAATAGAACAAATTAAATCAAATACTGATAAAATTGAGACTAATAAAAAGGTGGATGATGTGTTAAAAGGTTTGAGAAACAAAGATAAGACTCTAAATGATCCAAAAAAAGAGATAAAGCCTCTGGAGCGTATAACAGTTCCTGACGGTGATAAACAAAAAAATAACAAAGGTAAAGTGTTAACAATAGACAGTGATTCAAAAGTACCTGAAAAAAATATTGAAACTCAAGAAGAAATGGAAAGTGACAGTGAAGGTGACAATTTCAAAACTGTATCTTATAATAGAAACACTCGACGGCGAAGGGCTAACTCAGTATTAGCGGAAGGTGCGGCGAATCCAACTTTAAACTCTACCTTTGCGGCAGCAGCGCGCAGACTATGGATTAGTGCAAGTAAAATTGCACTAGGCACAACCAAAGAAGTAATACTTAAACATCTCGAATCTACTTTTCCAGGGCATGATTTTCTCGTAGAAGAATTACCAAAAAGGGATGAGGCCTTGAGCCTTGCCTTCAAAATAGGTGCAGATATCTCGCTGAAAGAAGGTTTAGAAAACCCTCAAAACTGGCCAAAAAATGTTTTAATAAAAAAATTCGTGTTTTTTCGGAGGTACAGAAATGAACAACCGGCAAATTTCTCTCGGAAATAAAAATAAAACACAAAATCAAGTGGGTAACTCAAAGTCACATGAAAAGACAATGCTACAGGTAGGTCATATTAACCTCCAAAGCCTAAGAAACAAAACATTGGAACTTGAAGTTTTTCTCGCTTGCAACAAGTTTGACATCTTCTGCATCTGTGAACACTGGATGAAAAAGGATGAAATAAAACAGATAGCCTATATTCATGATCTAACACCAGTTAGTTTTTCTTGCAGAGAAAAAATGATTCATGGTGGTGTATTAATTCTTGGTAAAGATAGCTTGCAATGTGAACCTAAAGAGAGCATCAATCGTCTATCAATTGAAAAGCACTTTGAAATTGCGGCCTCTGATAGTAAAAAATATAACTTCTTAATTATCACTCTATACCGATCACCTGAAGGGGATTTTACTATATTTTATAATAACTTACAAAATGTTCTCCAGAAGATATATTCATCCAACAAAGTGATAATTTTAACCGCTGATTTTAATGTAAATTTTTTAAAGAATTCAAAAGAAAAACATCTCTTAGCAGACTTATTTGAATCGTATCACATGCATGTATGCATAAATTCACCAACGAGAGTTACGGCGAACAGTTCGACATGCCTTGACAATATTATCGTAAATAGTGATTTTGCTAACGTGAATGTCTGTGATCCTAGTCTTTCAGATCATAGATGTATATCAGTAAGTATACATGTAGGGGGGAGTTTAGAAAAATTAACTAATGAAGATAAAATAGCTTTTACTCGCGTTTTTAATGATACTAATAAAAGCATGTTCCTTTTCCACATGAGTGGGGAAGAGTGGGAAGGTGTATATAATTGTATTGATCCGGAGGATAAGTTTAATACATTCTTTGAAACAGTGCTATATTATTTTAATATTGCCTTTCCCGTTGTAAAAATAATAAAAAATAACAAAAAATGGACTGATAAAAACAAGTGGATAACAGATGATATTCGGAGTCAAAAGGATACTCTATCGCTTTTGCAAATCCTTCTGGGAAAAAATAATTCAAATCAAATTCAAAATGATTTGAAAAAATTAAAAAAACAGTACAAACTTAATATTAAAGCTGCAAAAAGAAAATTTAATGATGAACTAATTATGAATTCGAATAATGTGAGCAAAGCTACATGGGACTTAATAAACCGAAATAGCAATCGAAAAACTAAGGTTAATAAGACTGCTGTCAGCACATTAGATGCAGATAGTTTTAATTTATATTCTACAACAATTGCTGAAGAGACTATTAATAAAATACCACTGCCCAAATGTAGCTTTGATCACTACTTAGAAAAAATTAAATTTAATCATAATACTTTTTTCTTTACTCCCACTGACAGAATCGAAATTATGAGTATCATAAGAAATCTAAAAAACAAAACAACAAAAGATATATATTACATGTCAGCAGACATTATTCAACTAAGCGCCGACTACATAGTGGATCCGCTAGTAGATATTTTTAATACATGCATTAAAGATGGAATATTTCCAAATATGTTAAAGGTGGGAAAAGTAGTACCCATTTTTAAAAAAGGGGACACTTCAGTCATGAGCAACTTTAGGCCAATATCGGTGCTACCTATTTTCTCTAAAATCCTTGAATCAATAATACACAAAAGACTTATGAGCTTCTTTAATAAATTTAATCTGTTTTCAGACAGTCAACATGGTTTCAGAAACAATAGATCAACTATAACAGCTCTTGTGAAAATGATTTGCAGTGTTCGCGAGGCGTTTGAGGACGGTGTCGAATTGGATGCAACTTTCTGCGACCTGAGTAAGGCCTTTGATTGTGTACCACACGATGCCCTCCTTTTAAAACTGCAAAGATATGGTATCAGAGGAACGGCACTCGACCTGATGTGTTCGTATCTAAGCAATAGATGTCAACTCGTAGAAGTAAACTCTAAACAATCAAGTAAAATGTCCTTAAAATATGGAGTTCCACAGGGTTCAATTTTAGGCCCGTTACTCTTTACTATTTATGTCAACGACTTATCTGATATTATGAACCCTATCAATACGTTACAATACGCTGACGATACGACATTCCTTGTCGAGTGCCGGTCTTCTGTGCAAAGGAGGACACCGTGTGATCCACTGTCGAAGGCCTCTGATTGGTTTAACGCAAACAAATTAAGCTTAAATATGGATAAAACTGAACATATTAATTTCAGTCTGCAGAACAGCAATAACGCGAAAATAAAATTTCTTGGTATATATCTTGACCCCTGCTTAAAATGGCATTCTCAGGTGGATCACGTCTGTCATAAACTAAATACTATTATCTATGCCTTGAGGAGAGTTGCAGAGGTTGCATCCACTTCCGCTGTCAGAACGTGTTACTTCGGTCTTTTTCAATCAGTCCTTCAATATGGAATCCTATTATGGGGTAGCTCAACGCTTATCCATAGAGCATTTAAAATCCAAAAAAGAGCCGTACGTATTTTGGCTCGAGCTGCTCCTCGTGAGCACTGCAAACCGTTTTTCCAAAATTTAAAAATAATGACTCTGCCGTCGCTATATCTATATCATTTGTTAATGTATGCCAAAGAAAATATATCAACCTTCAACAGAATTAAAGATAACCATAATTATGACACAAGAAATAAAGAGGCACTGCGACTACCTAAGTATAATCTATCCAGTTCTCAGAATAATTTTCACTATACATCTCAAAAATTTTACAATATTCTACCTCAACCAATAAAAAATTTGCCACTACTTAAGTTTAAAAATAAAATAAAAGTAATCTTGACTGAAGCGTGCCTATATAATATAGATGAGTTTAGAATGTAATATTTTATATAATGTACCTACCTATATGTATTTTAATGTACTTGACATGTCAAATGGATACATTTTGTATCCCTATTTGATAAAATAAATTTATTATTATTATTATTATTATATGCACTGTACCTTACCTACTGAAATAATAGGCGAAAGAACCACAACACTTTTTCGTACAAAAACTACATTTTCGTAAAAAATTCCGCCAAACTAATTTTACACATGAGACAAAGAAACGTTTGAGAACACTTTTTTATATTTATATTAGTTGAATGTACACTTTTTATCACTAATTATCATTAAAACTCAAAAGTATCAACGCTGCTAGAAACGCGAATTAAACAACTGACAGCTACGCTCAGCTGTTTTATTTGATCAGTGTTCCCAACTTAGTAAATGAACCTACAATAATAATAATGACATATGCTTGTGTATGGCACGCCGTTTTACTATTTAATAGTAAAATATTTTTCCAAAAATTATAAAAATATTTAACAATTTTAATTTCAGAAAAAAAATTTTGAGTGAATTTTTTTGTGTGGTGACAATAAAAATACATTATCATTATGTCATGACATAATAAAAATACAATATTTTTATGTCATGACATAAAAATAATGTATTTTTATTGTCACGACATAATAATAATGTATTTTTATTATCTTGCGACATAAAAATAATTATAAATACTTTTATGGCACGCCGTTTTACTATTTAATTGTAAAATATTTTTCCAAAAATTATAAAAATATTTAACAATTTTAATTTCAAAAAAAAAAATTTGAGTGAATTTTTTTTATGTGGTGACATAATAAAAATACATTATTATTACCACATAAAAAAAATTCACTCAAAATTTTTTTTCTGAAATTAAAATTGTTAAATATTTTTATAAATTTTGGAAAAATATTTTACTATTAAATAGTAAAACGGCATGCCATACTTGTGCAAGGCTTCTATGATATTATGTAATTTAAAAATAATTACTGAATAGTTACGAATTTTCGGTTACTTAAAATGTGTAAATTAAAATAATGCCGGTAGATTATAATATAGTACGTTTTTAACAAATAATTTTTTCATTCTTAAAATTTACTTGGTTTTAATTACAATGAAGTTATCACTCTCTCCATGAATTTTTCATAAACATAATGCATTTTTCAATAAATAAAATTATCGACCAATTTTTCAGACAAATATATTAACAAAAAATATCGTTTCGGTCCAGATTTGCTTCTTCACAAATATGTAATCTAAAATTGGTCGATAATTTTATTTATTGAAGAGCTCTAATCAGACGTTAATAAAAGATTTGAATAATGCAATTTTTATCAATGAATATTTTTTTGACATTCCACGGAATTTTTTTTTAAGGGGAAATGAGGCCTCCCTTTGGCGTCGCCACTGTGAATATAACGCAGTATGAAGGGTGAGATTTAGGAACGCAACCTCCGCTGAAAACGCTAGAGCGACTGCGTATGATGTCTTGAGTATATTATGTGAATGGTACATATTTTACAGAAAGCTCCCTTGTTCAGAGCTTCCGGATAAAGAGCTTGTCAGCTTTAAGTAGGTGCAGAATATCACTCCCTACACCAAAATTATAATCATTTCATGGAACAGTCTTTGGCTTGCTGTGATTTCAACGGAGACTACTTAAAACAAATGATTTGATACAATTGCCAACTTGAAAATGTTTAACACAGATCTTTGATTCAATTACAATTTTCTATTCACTTTGAAATGTAACTTTTTTTTAACTTTGAGATTAATTGAGCTTAAAAATCTGCAAAAATTGAATCATTTTTTATACGAGTTTTTTTCAACTTATGCCCAGTTTTTGATACGATTTGAAATATAAGTAGATTTAAAGATGAAAGTTGTATATAAAATTATGTAGTGTTAATAAAGATTTTGAAAGTAATCCGGTATTCTGTTTTTTAAACTTTTGACTATTTGTTCATATAACGAACATTTCTACAGATTTTTCGTGACTATTTTATGTATTACCGACTAGGTATTGACAAATATTTTTTTATCTGTCTGTCTGTCTGTCTGTATATTGAACTAATGAAAACATGATTTCGTATACAGAAAACTGTCGTAAGTTTTGTCAAAGATGGTGCTGTCTTTATTTGATTGCAACGAAACATACACATTCACTGGATGATTAAAATTATTGATCGTATCATGTTTTTCAATTTTCTGCAATCATCAAAGAAAACTACCGCATGGCAATACAGTGTGTCCCGGAATATTGGGATGAAACGGCGCTACACATGAATGTTTTGAATTCAGCTGATCGTCATTTTTTTTTTGAAACAAAAAAAATTAAATATTTTGATTTTCAAGTAGTTTCTCTATTTCAAGTTTTTTAAGTCTGAATTAGAAGATTTCTGAAAGGTAAATTTACAAGTTACAAAATGTCGTGTAGTTAGTTTAGGTTTTTCTTTTTTGAGCAGACTGTACACGTAATATTTACATGTATCTGTTTAAGATATTATGTTTAATGAGATGCGGATTTACTATAATTCAATTAAGGTTTACCAACGTTGTGTCGGTACCTATATGATGTTCGTCAAAGTAGACTTAAGGCGACAAAACGGTGTCATGGCGCGATTGTGTAACCTCCTTTACTTTAGACGTGTAAGTTGTGATTCAGTTAAAATTGTGCATTATTAGATAGAAACTGATGAAGAATTAAATTCTTACATTGAATAGCAGCCTCTGTCTTTTTGTCTAAGTCAACTTCAAGCTTCTAAACTAATGAAAATTGGAGACACTTCAGACGATCTCAGTAAGGGCGTAGATATTTTTTTCTGAGGAGGGGGATAAAGCAAAAAATAAAAAAAAAACGGATGATCTTTTTTTTGACAACCTAACTTCGAAAAAAAAATCGAATGACCTTTTTTTAGCAACCTAACTTGAAAAATTTTATCGTGTGCCGGCACAATAGGAGAGCAACAAAAAGTCTTTTTTCGTTTCTTGTGGTCGGGCGCCTGCGGCCCTGATGAATCATGGGGGGGTGATTACCCCCTATATCTACGCCCTTGGACATCAGTCAATGGTGCCTTAACTGTAGTTACGTCAAAGATAGGCCAAGATAGACCCGCGGGCCGCATCCGACATTCACAGATGAATCAAACTTCAGACAAATCCATGAAAAGCTAGCATATTGTATTGTTATATTTACGAGTATTATAAGTGAATTCATTTATAAATGATGATATCGTATTTAGTGACAAAATCAGCTTGTTTTTTCGACTATAAATTTGATTCATATATACAACCATGTTAAAAAGAACGTTCCGAATTATTTCTTTATAAATAATACACACAATAATATAAAAAGAAAAATATTGATGACACATTTGTGATCTACAAAGCTTCAACTAAATAAGAAAATATATCTAAATCGGTTGATTTGGGGACGCCGGCGCCTTGTCAAAAGAGAGCGGCTCGCGTTTTAAATAAACAGGTGCTATATTATGAATTTCAAACTAGCAATTATACGGGACCATAAAGCGCTGTGCAAATTTATCGCTAGAATATAATTATTGTTATGCGTAATACGCCTTTATTGCTAATATCTTAATTTTAATAACATAATAAATATTAATAATAATAATAAAGGAGTAACTAAGTCATTACCTAATTAACAAATTAAACGACCCCAACAAAACAGTAAATATACCGGGGGTTCATTTTATACACAACTGCTTACTTATATTTATTTAAATTTGTGCTTGTTAACCTGTAAGGCCGCGTGCATACTTAGTGCGCATATATAACAACACCAATTAAGTTTGTTGGCAGTTTTTTCATCGATCTTTTATTTTACATTTTTATTACGTTTTGATAAAAATACAAAATAAAAAAGTTTTTTAAAATCGGTTAAGGCGTTTGAGCTGTACACGTGAAACAAAAAAGCGTGACATACAGATTCATAGACAAAGCGAGTACATATAGCTAAAGCTTGGGTCGCGCCTAAAAATAAATGACGGTAAAAGACCGACTGTTAAACAAGAATCCGAACTTCGAAAAAAACAAACTGTTAAAGTTTTCAGTTGCTAATTGTAATTCCGAAGTAGTTACAATGACTAAAAATATATATTGTGTTGTGAGTGTAGCTTTACCTATATACTAAAGAAGGTGTTAGAATACAACGCGAGGTTTACACTGCGATGAATAAATATTAGAAAGGTGTGCGCGAGCGGCGCCTGAGAGAACCCTTTCTCATTTAAATGGGAACGTATCATAGTGATGTCAGAAATGTAACTACCCGTTACTAAGTACCGGGTACTTACCAAGATCCGAAGTACCGGGTATTCAATTGAAAAAGTACCCGTTACTTCGTTACTTCGTGTATGAATAGGTACAAGTACCGAGAGATCCGTGCGTACACAATACACATTACGGTACAAATACCAAGAGATACGTGCTCTGTGGGTAGGGTACCCGGTACACATTACACAAACACATACACATACACTGGCGTCTGCCTTCTGGCAGTGCTTATGAAACTAAATACAATACGCTACAGTGCGATACAAAATACAGATGCAGTAGGACGTAGGTGAGGTGTGTCAAACTGACGCCAAAGGCAGTTCAGAAATCAGAATCCCTTAATAATATTTAGCCATTTTCCGGTTTCCCTTAGAGTTAGAAACAAAATAAAGATTTATTTTTTCAAATATGTACATAATTTGTTATTACATGTCACAATTTTATGACGACACTGTATCTGTAATTGTAATAGGAATCTGGCTTTAGAGTAGGAAAAAAATATAACACGACATTTTGAATAAAAAAAGAATTTACCTACTGTAGATTGCACATAACTATTAAACTAATAACTAAATTATATTTTTTTGGTTCAGTATAATACATAATATTATTTTATAATCCTAAAAAAAACAAAACGATACAGTATCCATATTGTACACTATACACATGCAGGTCGGTTTCAAAATATAGATACGACTGCGTTGTAGAATGTAGAATCAGTGAATTTCCTACACTATAGGACACTAGGACAGTGTATAAGTACAGTTTTGTTTAGTTTGTTCAACATAAAATGCGTACACTGATTACTTTAGGAATTTTCCAAACTACCAAATAAACAAAACTGGCATATTAGTTCAATTATAAAAAAAATTTTAATTCGTAATTTATAAGTTCGTAATAATTGTAGTTTGCACGGTTCATAGGATTCTGCCATTTAGGTACATGATTTTTTGTCTGTCAGTTTGTTTTAGTTTCACTAACCTACACAATATAAAATATGATATCTGTATTGTCTGTACTTAATTTTTAGAATTATCATAAAATTCTTTCACGGATGTCTGTATAAATTGTCTGTAAAGAAAACGTTACAGAGAAACTCGAGTCTCGACATTCAACAATCCGAAATTGACATTGGTTAATGGTTAATATTATACAATATGCAAATTATATTATTTAAATACTACAAAAAATAATTCGCTTTACTCACAAAAAATTATAAAGTTTCAACTTAATTATTTGCATTACTTTCAATTAGATAACATTGTTTTCATTGTTGTATGAAAGGAGGTTGCATATTGTACCTAAACGACGTGCTATAATGTACCTACCAACACGTTTACCTTATGTATGCAGTATGCAATCGGTACCTATAAGTAACGAATACCGGCTGGCGGCTATAGAGTATAGGTATTACTATAATACAGTATTAGTTATACCTAGATCCGGTTCTCAGCACCTTAAAGTACCGGGTAAAAGTAACGGGTAGAAAGTAACGGGTACTCGATATAAAAGTACCGGGTACCCTAAATACTTAAAAGTACCGATTCTTGACAACACTAACGTATCATTTATGATTATTGTTGCATTGTACCCACAGTCTTGTGATAGATTGTTAAAGTCGTTGGGGGATTCCCAGCGTCGTGTCTACTCGGTTTAATTCGCACCCAATTAGCCGCTACTTGCAGACACGAGAGATATGTTCGGCTTAAGGGGATACCTGCATATAGCTTCAAGGGGAATGACAAATTAATGTTTTTAGGGAATTTTCTTAGGGAATGCCTTATTACTTATAGTTTTTTTGAACAATAGCTAATAGTAAATTTTATATTGTTTAAATTTTCTTTGTTAACTTTTCGTGAATGATTGACTTCTAAGTCTCCGTTATTTTTTAGATCTAGATTGTTGGAGCTGAAAATTTAAAAAATGATTCTTGTAGAATGCATAATCAATTATCATATATATTAATACGCTAGGTTTAAGATGTTTACCTCCCTTTTTACAAAAAACCACACAATTTCTCCACATAAATTATATATCATTTTACAGATAATTGCTTGCTCTACTGACATCGACAACTAAAACATTTATTATTGCTATTGTTTTTGTAAATTAATTAAAATACAGCAACGCTGAACAACGTCTGCCATCTGACGGCGTAACGTTAACACTTCGATCTGTCATTGTTACGGTTATAATTTTCCTATAAATCAAATTATTAAGTATTAATAAACAATCGTAATTATTATAATATTACGGCTATATAAAAACTCAATCAATGCTATATAACTGTACATAGCACTGATAACAGCTGTAAAGGCACCGTGCGGTTGTCCTATTGCACACCTCCCACCCTGCGCTGATAGCTAGATGCGCTCGTACTGTGTTATCTATGACCTTATTGGTTCACGTGATTGACTAGTGGCCGACGTCGTCTTAACGCCGCCGGCCTTGGCCTATATAAAGCGCTGCGCGCTCTGAAATCATCAGTCAGAGTTGCCGCTCTGACCAACCAACCTCTTCCCTCCTCTGACGTTATACACGGGAGTTGACCGGAAATAGCGATCAGATATCCTGTTCCTGTATTTGACGTTACACACGGGAGTTGACCGGAAATAGCGATCAGATATCCTGTTCCTGTATTTGACGTTACACACGGGAGTTGACCGGAACTAGCGTTCAAATATCCTTTTTTCTGGAGATCGTTTAAGGGAGTTGACCTGACGCGGCTCCAGAAGCTTCCCTATCCCGGAGATTGTTTAGGGGTGTTGACCCGACGCAACTCCCGGATTCCCGGACCTTATTTTGAACGAGGCGACTCTCAAATTAAATTGTTGAACTGAACTGCTCATTGAACCGACCAACAATAACGATTTGCCCTTTTGCCCTTCTTTAATAAAAAAACACAACGTAGAGTCCTGAATTTAATGCACTATATTAATTGTAACAATAAAGACCCGAGATCTGTATTTTTGTCCGAGCGTATTTTGATAACAATATAATTTATTTTTTGTATGTATCGTATTTTATACGTTTTTTTCATTTTTAATAAAACTATTTAAAAATATACCTCAGAATCATTATTTAAAATTTAACAGTAAAATATAAAATGCAACAATTGGTGCCGTGACCAGGATAAATTTGTTTTCTTAATAATAATCAATTATTAAAAGATTTTGAGGTATCGCGAACGGGTTAAAATAAAATTTTAATAATGGAAGTAAATCGCTTAACGAGAGATGAACTAGACTGGGAAGTAACCTCTAGGGGATGTATTACTCCGGAAACACTGACAGTTGACGAGCTCCGTAAAAAGCTGCGTCAAATACTTAAAATGGATAATATGGGGACCGCGTTAAACAGAACCTTACTCCATGGACCAACAGCCGAACACGAATTAGATATTTGTACGACCAAAGTAAATGAAATAAATATACTTTTAAACGAACGACCGTCCGAACGCGCAAAAATTGAAACTAAATTATGGCACGTATGCAATCGACTAAATTTAATAAACAGTGAAGAATTTCAAGAACGAAAATCTACGCTTCTCGACAAAATATTAGAAATAAGAGAAAATTTAGACGCCGTGAACGAACCGCCACCGACTCCTAAAGGAATCGATCAAAGCATGCTGACCTTCACAGAGGCAATACATAATTTGAACTTAGCGACAGGGTCTCCTAACAACAACCCTCGAGCATCTGGCCCAACCCTCGAGCATGAGTCGAACGCAGAACGTCCGGTAAATATGGAAACCGTACGCGACTGGAGGCTATGGAGTGAACAGTCGCCTCCTAAAGTCATTGCTACTCATACCTGGAACATAACATTTACTGGAGACGATCCCCAACAAAGCCTGGAAACGTTTTTAGAGCAGGTAGAAGACCGAAGATTAGATTGTGGATATGCTGAAAACGATCTATTGAAATCTGCCGCTGGTTTGTTCAGTGGTTCAGCGTTACATGTGTACCGACATTACCGTTCCAGAGTGAAAACATGGCGAGAACTCGTACGGGAATTTAGACGCGCTTTTCGAGATCCAGATTATGACCGATTATTGCGCAGAGAAATAGAAAACCGCTTACAAAGACCAGATGAACCATTCGCAGTATATTTGGCGAAGATGCGAGGTTTGTTTAATAGACTGGAACAACCACCGACAATTAACGAACAACAAAAAATTCTCGAAATGAACCTTCTACCGGAATACCAGGAACCCATCAGTCTGTACGAACCAAAAGACCTGGATGAGCTAGAGCTCTTAATGTTTCGGCTAGAGCGAGGAAGATCAAGAGCTAAACGAGCAGAGACGTCCTCAACGCCCCTTCTGGAACCGGAATTCGCAAAGTTAGCACCGAGAGTATCAAACTATGCAGAACCAGCTGTGAACAGACCTATATTATCGCCTGTAGGAACACGGGAACAAACAACATATAAATGTTGGGCTTGCCGACAAACGGGACACCTTTTCCGGAATTGTCCGAACGGTAACAAAAATCCATTTTGCGGAAATTGTGGAAAACAAAATACAACAACCGAAAATTGTTTCCGATGTAAACAAGAAAAACAGGGAAACGCCCGACAGGAACGCTCTTAGGTCGGGACCGTTACCGTAAAAATAGAAAAGCGACCTTAGATGAACAAATTATGATAGCTACCGCGGATCTAGTAAACCAAGGACCGGCTGATTCAAGACCTTATTTGGAGATTGAAGTAATGGGAACGAAAATTTTAGGTTTACTGGATTCTGGAGCATCATATGTATTTGCGAACGAAAACACTAAACAGCTATTTGAAAACATGGGATTTAAATTTGAACGACTAATAAACAAGAAAATAACCATAGCTGATGGACGAACCACAAAAATTACTGGACAGATGAACATTTTAATAACTTTACAAAATCGAACGCGATGTATCCAAATATTTATTGTACCCGACCTGAACAATGACCTGATATTAGGTGTGACCTTTTGGAAGGAGATGCAATTAGTCCCGGACCTGACCCGAGGAGTTTGGAGCTTCGCAACAAATGAACACGACAATTCGAATATTATTGAAATTACGCCCGATCAGACTGACGATAAATGGTACTTAAAAATGATAAACAACGTACAGAACTATCCAGGAGAATATGTGAATTGGAAGTTATTAGATGGAAAACTGTACAAGAAAATAATTAATAATCATCAACTTCCGAATCCACTCTACGAATGGAAATTAGTAATACCAAAAGAAAATCGCCAACAAATCGTCAGAGAAAATCATCAGCCACCGATCGCCGGACATCTAGAAATGTACAAAACACTGAACAAAATCCAAACGTTTTACTACTGGCCGAAAATGATAGTCGAAATAGCTCAATTTGTATATACCTGCGACCAGTGCCAACGAAATAAGCCCGTTAATGTAGTCCCCGAAGGATACATGGGTAAAAGTAGGAAGGGAGCTATGCCATGGAAAATTATTAGCGCCGCCCAACGGGTCCATTTCCCAGATGAAATGGATCGCAAATTTTTGCTGATAATTGTGGATACGTTCACCAAAATCCCACTTTTGATTCCGTTGCACTCAGCAAATATCAAGTTGATAGCAGACCGATTATTACACGACCACGATTTTATGATGTTTAGCATTTCAGAGAACGAGACGTGTGATCAGCCGCCTCAGCTGCCGCCACCGCCGTCCAGTCCGTCGCCTACAGCGCCCGCCGTCAACGACAAGTCGTTCCCTCTGCCCAGCAAGGTGAACATCACTTGGCAGAGCGGGAACAAGCGCAAAAGATTCCGATTACGCACTTCATCTGGGACCACGATCCGTTTAAGGATGACCTCAGACGGTGAAATCGTCACCGGGGGCATCCATGGCCTCTACCTGAACGGCCAGGCCCCTTGAAGTTTTTTTTTTGTGTGTGATTTAATTTTTGAACGTCCGTACCTAATTGAAGGCTGTGAATTATTTTTTTTTTATCGGACATTGGTGTTAATTTTCTTTTGGTAGAATTTTCTTTTTTGTTGCCCACTAATGTGATAATTTTTTTTTTTTTTTTTTGATTTGTTTTCAATATGAACTTTAGTTTGGTGAAGATTTTTTTTTTTTCTTACTCTGTGATATTTTTTTCATTACTCTGTGATATTTTTTTTAATTGATCTGTGATATTTAAACTGAACTTTACCTGATTATGAGTATTTAATTTATGTACATCGATCTGTGATATTATGTTTTTCTTTTTTTAAATTTTTGATCGCTAATTTTGCGATCTGGTTATTTACCAGGGTAGGGAGGTTTGTTACGGTTATAATTTTCCTATAAATCAAATTATTAAGTATTAATAAACAATCGTAATTATTATAATATTACGGCTATATAAAAACTCAATCAATGCTATATAACTGTACATAGCACTGATAACAGCTGTAAAGGCACCGTGCGGTTGTCCTATTGCACACCTCCCACCCTGCGCTGATAGCTAGATGCGCTCGTACTGTGTTATCTATGACCTTATTGGTTCACGTGATTGACTAGTGGCCGACGTCGTCTTAACGCCGCCGGCCTTGGCCTATATAAAGCGCTGCGCGCTCTGAAATCATCAGTCAGAGTTGCCGCTCTGACCAACCAACCTCTTCCCTCCTCTGACGTTATACACGGGAGTTGACCGGAAATAGCGATCAGATATCCTGTTCCTGTATTTGACGTTACACACGGGAGTTGACCGGAAATAGCGATCAGATATCCTGTTCCTGTATTTGACGTTACACACGGGAGTTGACCGGAACTAGCGTTCAAATATCCTTTTTTCTGGAGATCGTTTAAGGGAGTTGACCTGACGCGGCTCCAGAAGCTTCCCTATCCCGGAGATTGTTTAGGGGTGTTGACCCGACGCAACTCCCGGATTCCCGGACCTTATTTTGAACGAGGCGACTCTCAAATTAAATTGTTGAACTGAACTGCTCATTGAACCGACCAACAATAACGATTTGCCCTTTTGCCCTTCTTTAATAAAAAAACACAACGTAGAGTCCTGAATTTAATGCACTATATTAATTGTAACAATAAAGACCCGAGATCTGTATTTTTGTCCGAGCGTATTTTGATAACAATATAATTTATTTTTTGTATGTATCGTATTTTATACGTTTTTTTCATTTTTAATAAAACTATTTAAAAATATACCTCAGAATCATTATTTAAAATTTAACAGTAAAATATAAAATGCAACAATTGGTGCCGTGACCAGGATAAATTTGTTTTCTTAATAATAATCAATTATTAAAAGATTTTGAGGTATCGCGAACGGGTTAAAATAAAATTTTAATAATGGAAGTAAATCGCTTAACGAGAGATGAACTAGACTGGGAAGTAACCTCTAGGGGATGTATTACTCCGGAAACACTGACAGTTGACGAGCTCCGTAAAAAGCTGCGTCAAATACTTAAAATGGATAATATGGGGACCGCGTTAAACAGAACCTTACTCCATGGACCAACAGCCGAACACGAATTAGATATTTGTACGACCAAAGTAAATGAAATAAATATACTTTTAAACGAACGACCGTCCGAACGCGCAAAAATTGAAACTAAATTATGGCACGTATGCAATCGACTAAATTTAATAAACAGTGAAGAATTTCAAGAACGAAAATCTACGCTTCTCGACAAAATATTAGAAATAAGAGAAAATTTAGACGCCGTGAACGAACCGCCACCGACTCCTAAAGGAATCGATCAAAGCATGCTGACCTTCACAGAGGCAATACATAATTTGAACTTAGCGACAGGGTCTCCTAACAACAACCCTCGAGCATCTGGCCCAACCCTCGAGCATGAGTCGAACGCAGAACGTCCGGTAAATATGGAAACCGTACGCGACTGGAGGCTATGGAGTGAACAGTCGCCTCCTAAAGTCATTGCTACTCATACCTGGAACATAACATTTACTGGAGACGATCCCCAACAAAGCCTGGAAACGTTTTTAGAGCAGGTAGAAGACCGAAGATTAGATTGTGGATATGCTGAAAACGATCTATTGAAATCTGCCGCTGGTTTGTTCAGTGGTTCAGCGTTACATGTGTACCGACATTACCGTTCCAGAGTGAAAACATGGCGAGAACTCGTACGGGAATTTAGACGCGCTTTTCGAGATCCAGATTATGACCGATTATTGCGCAGAGAAATAGAAAACCGCTTACAAAGACCAGATGAACCATTCGCAGTATATTTGGCGAAGATGCGAGGTTTGTTTAATAGACTGGAACAACCACCGACAATTAACGAACAACAAAAAATTCTCGAAATGAACCTTCTACCGGAATACCAGGAACCCATCAGTCTGTACGAACCAAAAGACCTGGATGAGCTAGAGCTCTTAATGTTTCGGCTAGAGCGAGGAAGATCAAGAGCTAAACGAGCAGAGACGTCCTCAACGCCCCTTCTGGAACCGGAATTCGCAAAGTTAGCACCGAGAGTATCAAACTATGCAGAACCAGCTGTGAACAGACCTATATTATCGCCTGTAGGAACACGGGAACAAACAACATATAAATGTTGGGCTTGCCGACAAACGGGACACCTTTTCCGGAATTGTCCGAACGGTAACAAAAATCCATTTTGCGGAAATTGTGGAAAACAAAATACAACAACCGAAAATTGTTTCCGATGTAAACAAGAAAAACAGGGAAACGCCCGACAGGAACGCTCTTAGGTCGGGACCGTTACCGTAAAAATAGAAAAGCGACCTTAGATGAACAAATTATGATAGCTACCGCGGATCTAGTAAACCAAGGACCGGCTGATTCAAGACCTTATTTGGAGATTGAAGTAATGGGAACGAAAATTTTAGGTTTACTGGATTCTGGAGCATCATATGTATTTGCGAACGAAAACACTAAACAGCTATTTGAAAACATGGGATTTAAATTTGAACGACTAATAAACAAGAAAATAACCATAGCTGATGGACGAACCACAAAAATTACTGGACAGATGAACATTTTAATAACTTTACAAAATCGAACGCGATGTATCCAAATATTTATTGTACCCGACCTGAACAATGACCTGATATTAGGTGTGACCTTTTGGAAGGAGATGCAATTAGTCCCGGACCTGACCCGAGGAGTTTGGAGCTTCGCAACAAATGAACACGACAATTCGAATATTATTGAAATTACGCCCGATCAGACTGACGATAAATGGTACTTAAAAATGATAAACAACGTACAGAACTATCCAGGAGAATATGTGAATTGGAAGTTATTAGATGGAAAACTGTACAAGAAAATAATTAATAATCATCAACTTCCGAATCCACTCTACGAATGGAAATTAGTAATACCAAAAGAAAATCGCCAACAAATCGTCAGAGAAAATCATCAGCCACCGATCGCCGGACATCTAGAAATGTACAAAACACTGAACAAAATCCAAACGTTTTACTACTGGCCGAAAATGATAGTCGAAATAGCTCAATTTGTATATACCTGCGACCAGTGCCAACGAAATAAGCCCGTTAATGTAGTCCCCGAAGGATACATGGGTAAAAGTAGGAAGGGAGCTATGCCATGGAAAATTATTAGCGCCGCCCAACGGGTCCATTTCCCAGATGAAATGGATCGCAAATTTTTGCTGATAATTGTGGATACGTTCACCAAAATCCCACTTTTGATTCCGTTGCACTCAGCAAATATCAAGTTGATAGCAGACCGATTATTACACGACCACGATTTTATGATGTTTAGCATTTCAGAGAACGAGACGTGTGATCAGCCGCCTCAGCTGCCGCCACCGCCGTCCAGTCCGTCGCCTACAGCGCCCGCCGTCAACGACAAGTCGTTCCCTCTGCCCAGCAAGGTGAACATCACTTGGCAGAGCGGGAACAAGCGCAAAAGATTCCGATTACGCACTTCATCTGGGACCACGATCCGTTTAAGGATGACCTCAGACGGTGAAATCGTCACCGGGGGCATCCATGGCCTCTACCTGAACGGCCAGGCCCCTTGAAGTTTTTTTTTTGTGTGTGATTTAATTTTTGAACGTCCGTACCTAATTGAAGGCTGTGAATTATTTTTTTTTTATCGGACATTGGTGTTAATTTTCTTTTGGTAGAATTTTCTTTTTTGTTGCCCACTAATGTGATAATTTTTTTTTTTTTTTTTTGATTTGTTTTCAATATGAACTTTAGTTTGGTGAAGATTTTTTTTTTTTCTTACTCTGTGATATTTTTTTCATTACTCTGTGATATTTTTTTTAATTGATCTGTGATATTTAAACTGAACTTTACCTGATTATGAGTATTTAATTTATGTACATCGATCTGTGATATTATGTTTTTCTTTTTTTAAATTTTTGATCGCTAATTTTGCGATCTGGTTATTTACCAGGGTAGGGAGGTTTGTTACGGTTATAATTTTCCTATAAATCAAATTATTAAGTATTAATAAACAATCGTAATTATTATAATATTACGGCTATATAAAAACTCAATCAATGCTATATAACTGTACATAGCACTGATAACAGCTGTAAAGGCACCGTGCGGTTGTCCTATTGCACACCTCCCACCCTGCGCTGATAGCTAGATGCGCTCGTACTGTGTTATCTATGACCTTATTGGTTCACGTGATTGACTAGTGGCCGACGTCGTCTTAACGCCGCCGGCCTTGGCCTATATAAAGCGCTGCGCGCTCTGAAATCATCAGTCAGAGTTGCCGCTCTGACCAACCAACCTCTTCCCTCCTCTGACGTTATACACGGGAGTTGACCGGAAATAGCGATCAGATATCCTGTTCCTGTATTTGACGTTACACACGGGAGTTGACCGGAAATAGCGATCAGATATCCTGTTCCTGTATTTGACGTTACACACGGGAGTTGACCGGAACTAGCGTTCAAATATCCTTTTTTCTGGAGATCGTTTAAGGGAGTTGACCTGACGCGGCTCCAGAAGCTTCCCTATCCCGGAGATTGTTTAGGGGTGTTGACCCGACGCAACTCCCGGATTCCCGGACCTTATTTTGAACGAGGCGACTCTCAAATTAAATTGTTGAACTGAACTGCTCATTGAACCGACCAACAATAACGATTTGCCCTTTTGCCCTTCTTTAATAAAAAAACACAACGTAGAGTCCTGAATTTAATGCACTATATTAATTGTAACAATAAAGACCCGAGATCTGTATTTTTGTCCGAGCGTATTTTGATAACAATATAATTTATTTTTTGTATGTATCGTATTTTATACGTTTTTTTCATTTTTAATAAAACTATTTAAAAATATACCTCAGAATCATTATTTAAAATTTAACAGTAAAATATAAAATGCAACATCATCTGACCTTCATATTGTAAATACTGCATACTGCTATCTGACGGGCAACGCTTTTGCTACTTGCGCCTCTATATGACAATTTTAGTAAAATATTTCAACAAAAACAAGAACGTTATAAGCAGTGTGCAAAATTAGAAACGAATTGAATACCTGCAATCATATTTAAAAAATAATTTTGTAAAATGATAATTATTATACTTATTTAGTGCGAATAATTCGCACAGGTCACGCTAGTGTAACTTATTTATTTAAAAATATTCCTAGGTAAAATATTTAGGTACGTTATTAAAATTTCTAAGCGAATTATTACAATTTATTGTACCTATCTATTTATGTATTTATTTAAATAATAATAATCAAGGGGATAGAATATGGAATACACTTTACTAATCTTTAGGTATAATTCTGAAGAAATGGGAAAGTGATTGCTGTGTCTTTATATCTCAGTTGCGATGGTTAAAATTTTATGTATCGGAACAGCCTGTATATACGCACAGAATTAGTAACCAAGTAGATACTAAGTAGTAACCGCTGTGCGTAACATAACCTGAACCAGGACAATATTGCGTACCTATAGGCAGTATAATGCCAGTATAAACGCATTACGCTCATATATTTATGTATTATACTACCTTCTCTATGGGTAATACCTATGTCACTGTACAGTGTACACTGTCTTTTGTTTGTTTTTGGGCGCTGCTCAACTGTTAAAACAATAGTCAACAGCACACTGCGTTATTTAAGGGCAGACAGTTTGCGACGAGTTGGGTGGAGTTTGCCATCGAGTGAGGCAATTACACGAAGTGAAAACGCCAGCTTTTTGTAACCAGTTTTTGAAATACGTCTTTTTCGCACTCGTGCGTAAAATAAAACAAGAGTGATTCGATTTTACTAATGAAACAGTAATGTCTCTGACAGTTGTCATTTAAATCCATATGAGCAACAGAGACAAGCATATATATAATTCCAATATGGTCGAAGTGAGCTGTCAAAAATATTACAAATATACATATTGTGATGTGAAAACCAGCTATTTTATAGGAGGTAAGTGCAGGAGATGTATGGATTGTAATGCTTTTATGACACGTATGACTGTTAGAACTCGTTTTAATCATAATGTCACACTGATACGTTGACTAATGCATTACAATCTCGATACATGAATTACAATTTCGTGTAGCGTTTCCACGTCACCTGCTTTTAGAAGTTGTAATCAAGCTTCTCCAATACATTCCTGCTCGAGCAGTGAAGGACTTTGCACGCTGGGTTGGGGTAAGTACAACAGTAACGCGATTACCGGCAACATCGGTACCTATCCTATACCGACAGATACTGAGACACATTGCACACAAGGGATGGACAAACTTAGAGACACAAACTTGAACGCACCGTATACATAAAAATAATACAGAAAAAAAACTTCTTGATTCGCGTCAATTTTTTATGAAAAATATAGTTGGTCCCTTTTCTAATTTCAGGGATCTGAGAATTGATGCAAATATCAACTTTGTTTTCAAATGATTTTTAGAGAAAATAATTAATTGAAAACACGACAGTTTTGGCACTGAAATATCATCGCGTAAAAAAATTCGAAATTGAATTTTCATATAGTAAAAAAAGTATTTTGGATAATTTAAGTTCTCATTGTATATTGGACAGCCCTAACAAACAAAACACGGTACATATTATATCGGAACGGGTTGTGTGTCGCTGCGGGGAATCCCATAAGATTAATTACTTGCTATTTGTACAGGTGGAAGCACATACATATTGGTGTACATCCACACGTTTCACGCCGACACCTTGGATTGCCGCCGCATTATCGAGAATGTATCGATAGAGAATCGATAACGCTTCAAGACAACGCGCTCGCGATTGTCGTCACGAGTTTTTATTGCGGTAGACGCGATTCGATTTCAATTTACAAGAAACGATTCTTTGATTGCAAATGTTTGCCACGCCGAGTAGCAAAGTTTTAATTGCATTAAATTTTGTTTTAATAAATTACTCTCTGTCTTTTAAAGCGTGCCATGAAACCACAAAATTTAAGTTGATTATTTTCGCAGTGTATAGTGCACACTGCAAAATATCTATTTTCGAGTTCCGAGCTGAGAATTGGTGAAAATATAAATCGGTTCTCTATTGCTTATTATAGACATGGGAAAAGTCGTTACTCTGTGATCACAGTGACTGTTATTCCAGTTGCACAAAAATCACAGTAAAAAATCATCGATCCCGACGGAGCAAACACTCGGTCGGACGTTACGTCGGCTACTCGGTTGGAGCGACCGTCGTGATTGCGGTGGCATGGAATGCAATATATACGTTACTTTGGAACGTAGTTACCTCTTGTCAGATCACAGTGATCATTTTAGACGGCTGGTCACAGTGACTTTTTCATCGCGAAGTTATTTATTCCCCAACTCTATCATATATTATATTAATACGCTATAAGGTTTAAGATGTTTGCCTCCCTTTTTAGAAAAAACCTCACAATTTCTCCACATAAATTATATATCATTTTACAGATAATTGCTTGCTCTACTGACATCGACAACCTAAAAATTTATTATTGCTATTGTTTTTGTAAATTAATTAAACTCTGAACAACGTCTGCCATCTGACAGCGTAACGTTAACACTTAGATCTGTCATCTGACCTTCATATTGTAATACAACAGACACAATACTGCATACTGCCATCTGACGGTTTTAATTTTGAAACAGCGAGCAACGCCGAACAACGTCACGGCAATGCTGCATGATGCCATCTGACGGCTTAGCTGAACGCTTTTGCTACTTGCGCCTCTATATGACAATTTTAGTAAAATATTTCTTCGATCAGTCATCTGAGCTTCATATTGTAATACAACAAAAAGAAGAACGTTGTAAGCAGTGTGCAAAATTAGAAACGAATTGAATACCTGCAATCATATTTAAAAAATAATTATTATACTTATTTAGTGCGAATAATTCGCACAGGTCACACTAGTATCGCTTTTAATCGGTTCGTTGGCCAAGACTGTACACGCGTGGTGCGTGCCTGTATCGGACCGCGGAAGTGAAAGTTAACACTTGTCCTGCCATTATTATTTCATAAATAATAAGGATGAATTTATAATAAAGTGGAAATCAAGAATTTAATTATGAATAATTATCAGCTGTAAGCAGCGTTAGATTTCCCCGAAGCGGATATTCGCCCAGATACTATCAACTAATGAGTAATTAACAGCGGAACATGCCAAGAGGTAAATATCGAGCTGGAAAGGTGTGTCGCAACCAGGACGATATCTTTCCTCTACATATAGTATACCTGTACTCGTTCATAATACATACGGTGTGTAAACTTACAAGGTGTACGTAACATTGGAACAAAATGTATAAGTCTATAGGGTTGCCAGGCGTCCGGCTTTTTACGACCGTGTCTGGCCAAATATTTACGTGTCTGCAGGCCTGTCCAGCTTTTGGTCTATGAGTTTTTAATATTTTTCAAGAGTTTGAAATTGCTGTTTTTTAATAAAGAACTTTTTGTTTTTATCCGAAAGAATTGAAATATGTTTTTGATTTGTTTAACGAAAATTTTAATTTTTTTGTTAAAAGAGAGCTATATTTTTTTCTTAATTTATCTACTAATAGTCTACAGAAGACTGAACATTTTTTACTTCATCAATATCATATTAGGTATAAATACAAATGATGATAAGGTAGGAAGGATTGTTTGTTGAATGTTGTTAATGTTATAACAAAACTGTGATTCACTATTAAATAATAATAAAAAACTTTAATACGAACCTAACAGAGTTTTTTTATTACAAATGTGATGTCCGGCTTTAAAAAGGTATGTTTGGCTTTTAAAAAAAAATTGGTTGTCTGTAAAGTCGGTTTACGGACGATAGTTTTACGTGATAACGTATTCCGTAATACATAACCTAAATTTATATAATAATTATAATAATTCGAATCTATATGATATTGCATCTTTCGCTTCAAATTTAGGTAAATTTTATTACGTAGAATAATAAAACACTATAAAAAGTATACTATTATTATATAAAAAACAACTATGGCATGCGCCGATTTTCCCCAAAAAATTTACAAAAATTTCTAGTAAAAATAGATAGAGTAAAAACCGTTTTAAAAACTATATTATTATTATATAAAACATCATTATAAGAGATATATTCTTTTACGCATGCGCCGATGTTCCCCAAAAACAATAGGCCACTTCATATTTGCATATCAAACATCCTCCCAAAATTTGGTTTCAATCCGCTTATCCTTGGTGTCGGAATGATAAGAAATGTCAAAAGTGACGTTTGCAACTGTCAAAGTATTATGTTCTAATAATAATTACCTAGTTATTCCAATACTTAACTTAGAAGGCGTTGCATTTCACAAAATACTAATGTCAAAAAATTGAATTAAACATTAGAAATGCAGCCGTTTTCATGTTAAGACAAGACATACGCTCTCTTCTAATTTCCATGTACGGCAAACAAAGACGACCGACCGCGTCGCGCCATGCATTAGACAACATTGCATTTATATTTTATACAGCTATTTTTCTATATAAATTTGTATAAAAAAACTGTTAAGGCAAATTCTGTTATACGAAATCTATGTAAAATGTTCTCCTCTTTCGTTTAAGACTGGTTTCAAACCGATCTGATTTAAATTGAGCGAGAAATTAGCAAAAAGCACGCACAGGGTCAGGCGGAACGTTACGCGTTACGAGCGTTAGGAACGTTACACTTTTTCGTGCATGCAGCCGGTGTTTTATCAATTTATAAGATTGGTGATTCATCAATTTATAAGACGTTATCACGTCAAAAGATATGTCCGGCTTTTAGGGCAAAATGTCCGGTTTTTGTATTTAACCCTAGCCGTGATTCTTGTTGCAGCAATCTTTAACGACATCATGAGATAAATGAATGAAAATAATATACAGCTTGCTCTGATTTTTTGCTGCCCGCAACTGATCAATTCAATACGAACTCGGTTAAAACAAATCTAAATCAAAGTTGGCAAACTGCAACCATTCAACGATGCAATTGATAAAACGTCGATCAAAAGAAACAACACGTTCAAGCCAATCGATACAGATAAAATAAAATCACTTTTGACATGAATTACAGAACCATATTGCCTCCGACACTTTAATAATTTCCTTTTGCGCTGAGCCGACATTTGTTAACATTCCAAATTTGTCGATCTGTAGCAGCCAAATTACCGCATCGAAACCCCGTGAGTGTTATTTTACTTTAATGTATTTTTTCGAAAGTCACATTATTTTTGCGATGTTGCTGTGAATGCATAAAACTGTTTTTCATTGCTGTGCGTACGGCCGGCAGATCGGCCGAACCGCGTCCGACCGGTCGAAATCCCGACCGATGCTTGCGAGTCTCGCGTTCAGCGTTCCGAATAAGAAACATCCTATACATAATGCATGTTTGGTTACCCATATCTACCGCATTGTAAGGCACGAAAGAGGTATTCCGTGGCTGTGGCCACAGCAACCTTCGTATATGGCGGCATATAAGGCCAGTTCTTATACAGCGGACGTAAATTGTGTTTATGTCACCGAATCGCAGGTGGTGTGTTTTACCAATATACAAATTTATACTCCAAATATTCTATATATTATATAAGTACGGGCATATGTATACGCCTACCCGAGACGCGGTGCTACAGTGAAACCTTTTTACGGATTGTTGTTCAGATGCTCGCTTTATAGAGAATCATTGACTAGGGATGTGACATTGAATGAAAAAAATCGATTACTTAATAATCGATTTTTTTAGTTTAAATATAAATCGATTTTTAAAAAATCGATTTTAAAAGAAATAATCGATTTTTGTAGAAAAATCGATTTTTTCTATATAATAACAAAATTAAGAGAATAATATTAACAATTTATTAGCATGGAAATCATTTAAAATGATAAGTATAATAATAATAACCAAAATGACAACCTTATGGTTATTGATACAGATTAGAATTGTTGAAACAATTTCTAGTACAATTTGACATTTTATTACAAATTGTAATTTACAATAAAAATAAAACCAAACGATAAGAATCAAAAGTAAAACAAGTTTTTGGTATGAAAACTAAAATACAAAACAAATCATGCTTTAAACTTTGAATTTAAAGAATCAAAAAACTAAAAAGAATCGTCTGTCGCACAGATGGCACCATTTACAAAAGTCGATTAAAATGTGCAATTTTTATAATCGATTCATTAAAAATCGATTATTGTCACAATTAAAATCGATTACAATAAATCGATTATAAGAAAAAAATAATCGATTAAAATAAAATTCGATTATTTTTTCACATCCCTATATAAACTTCCCCAAGAACATTTTTGGGAAATTACCACTTCTGTAACACAATGGTGTTTTTTTTAGGGCAAATAACTGCTATCACAGCGCACGAGTAAATGATTCTTGATGGCGCCTACATTAGAATGCGGAAAAAAATACTACGAGACAGCCGTTTAAAATTATTAGGTTAAGTAAGTTCCTGAAGGAAACAAGACAGCGCTATGCGTGGTTAATGCTATAGAATGAGATGGGTTGGGTTTGAAAATTCCTATATCAGTTGACTGATTTTGAATGCGATGTCGTCACTATGCGAACTTTTGAATAGCCAGTGAATTGGTTGTTTAGAAATTTAAACTTTTCAAAATTATCGTTTTGTGGTATTGAAAATTGCTTTAGTGTCTAGATAATATTTAAGCCGAATAAGTAAGAATGTAACTTTTAAAAAAGTATTGAAATCTCACCAAAAACATAATTGTGAAGAAAGGGTCAAGTTTGACAAAAAGAGCAAATGGTTTTGCTGACAAAAAACAATGAGATCTAGGAAGGTGGCAAGTTGACATAATTGGAGTCATTTATAAAAACTTGCCACTTTTTAGACCTCGCTTTTTTTCTCAGCAAAGCTGGCACTTTCTTCACAATTATGTTTTTGATGGAGTATTACTTAAATGAAATAAGATTGATATAGTCCATAATAATAAATGAACAGTAAAATAATGGGAAATAAAAAAATGCTGAATTTTACGCAACGCTTCGTAGAATGAATAAAAATTAGTCAAATGTCCGAATTATTACAAACATTGATTGACTTACCCAAAGACAGGTCGCAGCAGGCGATGCGGTATAGGTAAAGGTATGCACTGTACTGAAATCATAGGCGAACGAACCGCAACAATTCTTTGTACAAAAACTGCATTTTCGTAAAAAAATCCGCGAAACTAATTTTACACCCGTGACAAAGAAACGTTTGAGAACACTTTTTCATATTTACATTAGTTGAATTCACGTTTTTTATCACTAATTATCATTAAAACTCAAAAGTATCAACGCTGCTACAAACGCGAATTAAACAACTGACAGCTACGCTCAGCTGTTTTGTTCGATCAGTGTTCCCAACTTAGTATAAATACACCTACAATAATAATAATGGATTATGTATTCAATGTCTTTTTTTTGAAAATTTTCAATAGCGGGAAGTTAAAAAAGAAAAGAATGAGAATCGGTTGAATATATTTAAAAATTAATTTATCGATCCAATAAAAAATATAATAATTTTGTAACATATACAGAAATGTACTGTTCCACTAAATATACTTAATAATATAGTACTTGCGAAATGACTACGGTTTCGCAAACTTGCAATAATTCATTTGCATGTTAACCACACATTATAATATGTAGCATAAATTCAGATGCCACGTGTATTGCATGTTTACCTTGCACATTTACATTTTCTACACAAGTGTAGCGAAATTCCCGCACGTTATTCCTAAATTCTGCAGCTTGGAGCGTCTCAGATGAAAAGGATAATTTCAGATTAAAAAAAAAATAACGTTTGTATTTCATAAAAATATTTATTCAACTCATGCGCGTTATTCATGTTTTATCATGCCTAAAAACCGAACCCTAAATAGCCATTTACCGACTGGTGACAATTACTTGTCATAACTCAATGAAGATTCCTACTAGCTCGGCCATTGTGGAGTAATGAAAATAAACGTAACTATTTTCTGAGTCGTAACGAAATAGTAGGTAACAACAACTCCCTGTTGTTACCCATTGAGACTAAAATTGAGAGGCCGAATGTTTTCGACACGGAGTTTATTCATAACCGGCTAACCTCAAACCAAAACATTGAATCGTGCTGTTTGGTGCTGTTAGTAATGACAGTTTTTTTTATATAGAAATAAATAGATATTTACAACATCTCATTAATAACAATAAATAAAACACGAATAACGCGCAATTGTTGAATAAAATTATGGGCGCAACTTGTAGGCTAAGTCATGACCTGTCAGCGCGATGAATGACTTAGACTACTAGTTACGCCAATAACTATTTTACAATTGTTTTTAATTGTATTTAAAAAAAAAAAACAAACGTTCGAAGTAAAAATCTCTCACTAGCGCTCAAATTGACAGCTTCCGTTTCTAATTATTTTTCATCTCTAATCCTGCATCACTTCCGTTACGTTCTATCTATTTCCGTTTGAAATCATTGCAACTGAAGGAGTTTTACTTGAATAAAGTATTGATTATTTGTTTTGCAATTTTTTAAAAGCTGAATCCAGCTATAGATCGCCCTCTCATCGACGTCTAGGAGCTATGTTTCTAATAAATATAATGATTTCAGTGTCATAGTACTCCGTAAGCCGGACTCAACTGAACAACAAACTTTGTATAATAAATTACAACAACAAAGCTTCAAAAAGACGTCACTTCGACTCGATATTATATTATATAATAAGTTGGTATATTCCGGGGAAGGCCAATTTACCAAACTGATTGATTTAGTTAGCTTCGTGTCGAAGGTGGCTGCGTTCAGAAACCAGTGACGGAGGCAGTCATCTTTGCCAATAATTTTATCCCTATAGGTACATAATATGTTCCAAATCTAAAGTCTGAACGCGGAAAACTAGGAAACTCTATTCAATTGATTTTCAGGACCTGACGGAGAAAATATTTTGAAAGGTTTAACGCCATTATGACTGATCAACGAACGAACGGGCAGCGCCGGGCGAATAGGCCTCATCCAAAAAATAATACTTTAAAATAAACTAAAATAATTTCTCTACAGCAGAACAGTTTTTTCAGTTTTTTTTGTCTGTCTCTTTATCATCACTCGAGACAGCTTAAAGCATGGAGTACTTTTTATTATTTAGCTACAATCGGATTAAGGATGAGATATCTATCAAAAAACGTGAACACGTAGTCGATATAAAGCTCTTCCAAGTTTAAAAAATGTTGTATTGAATGAACGGACTACCAAATATTTTTTTTAATAGATTGAAAAAAATACGACACAAAAAAAATATAAGAGAAGAAATTGAAACAAAAAATAATATGCATCGATCATTAAAAGGGTCATTATCAGAATAAGAAAATAATTGTAATTATAGACGCTAAACAACAGAGCGTTTATGGGGTCATTAGCGAACACAAAAAAAATGTGCGCCGCTACTGCAATGTCGAAAAACCGAGTAAGAATTTAAGAGCCGTCCCCGCCTATGGTCAACCCATCCGCAAGTATCGCCCGGAAGCCTCCCGGCACGACAATAATTATAGTTCTCCAACTCAATTAGGAGAATTAAAGACATTAAAGTCACCGCACAACGCGCGAAGGGGTGATTAGAGCCCTTATTGAGCCAATCTATAAGACGCAGCCAACGGGCGTTCTGCACTAGGCGTTTAATGGCATGGCGTCGAATATTCAAATTCTCCTTTCAAAACACCCAATTGGACGATTTTAAACATTCACGGTTATTTTAAGTTTAGATTTATTGATGGTTGACTTTAGTCGAGCTGGTAACAGAACCGATTTTGATTAAACTCGGCACACGCTTAACTTTTGACACAATAGCGCTTGTTACACAAAATTACACCAATGGATTATAAACCTAACATAGGGGAGAGGGGGGCAGATTTGAACAATTTTTATTCAACTTTTGACGTGATAACGTCTTATAAATTGATGAATCACCAATATTATAAATTGATAAAACACCGGCTGCATGTTCGAAAAAGTGTAACGTAACGTTCCTAACGTTCCTAACGCGTAACGTTCCGCCTGACCCTGTGCGTGCTTTTTGCTAATTTCTCGCTCAATTTAAATCAGATCGGTTTGAAACCAGTCTTAAACGAAAGAGGAGAACATTTTACATAGATTTCGTATAACAGAATTTGCCTAAACAGTTTTCTTATACAAATTTATATGGAAAAATAGCTGTATAAATGCAATGTTGTCTAATGCATGGCGCGACGCGGTCGGTTGTCTTTGTTTGCCGTACATGGAAATTAGAAGCAAACGTATGTCTTGTCTTAAGATGAAAACAGCTGCATTTCTAATGTTTAATTCAATTTTTTGACATTAGTATATTGTGAAATGCAAAGCCTTCTAAGTTAAGTATTGGAATAACTAATTATTATTAGAACATAATACTTTGCAAGTTGCAAACGTCACTTTTGACATTTCTTATCATTCCGACACCAAGGATAAGCGGATTGAAACCAAATTTTGGGAGGTTTAGGTTATGTATTACGGAATACGTTATCACGTAAAACTATCGTCCGTAAACCGACTTTACAGACAACCAATTTTTTTTATAAATAAAATTAGAAGTGATTCCTAAAATTTTTTTTAATTGCATGCGATACTATAGTTTTTGCCCTATAATTTCAAATAATAAATATTCGAAATAATCAATCAGAGAATATATTAAAATTTATTTTTTTTAATGAGAGAAAATGTTCAAAACTGCCCCACATGGGGGCAGGTTTGAACAGGCCTGGGGCAGTTTTGAATGCATTACACTAATAAACACATAATGTAAAGGAAGCGGTATAGATTTTATACATGGGACGATTATGCGTTATTCTGTTTCATTAATTTGCCGCTCGTATTATAAAGAATAATCACTCCTTGAATTTTGGTCACGGACTATAAAAACTAGAACAAGATGTTCCGACTAGCGTGACCTGTGCGAATTATTCGCACTAAATAAGTATAATAATTATCACTTTACAAAATTATTTTTTAAATATGATTGCAGGTATTCAATTCGTTTCTAATTTTGCACACTGCTTAAAACGTTCTTCTTTTTGTTGTAAAAGAAATATTTTACTAAAATTGTCATATAGAGGCGCAAGTAGGAAAAGCGTTGTTCAGCGTTGCCCGTCAGATGGCAGTATTTACAATATGAAGGTCAGATGACAGATCGAAGTGTTAACGTTACGCCGTCAGATGGCAGACGTTGTTCAGAGTTTAATTAATTTACAAAAACAATAGCAATAATAAATTTTTTAGTTGTCGATGTCAGTAGAGCAAGCAATTATCTGTAAAATGATATATAATTTATGTGAAGAAATTGTGTGGTTTTTTCTAAAAAAGGATGCAAACATCTTAAACCTTAGCGTATTAATATATATGATGGTAGATTATTATTTATGGAAGTTGAGCTTTAAACGGCCATCAAAGATGCTAAATTCGGCACTTAAAGCTCGCGAAGGCTTAGCATTTTTATCAAAGTCCGCCCTCAGACGTTGATATTAACAAAACAAAAAAAAGCGACACATACAACACAATATTGAAATGTGGAACATAATGCCGCTGTAAAGAGAAAAAGGGATGGGAAAACACTTCTGAAATAGGGTATCCTAACAACGAACTATAAATATTAAAAAGTTTCAGTTTAAAAATAAAGAAACTGATAATATTGGGACTTTCTTCTAAGCTTCAAGTTAGTGGCCGAATTTTTGCAAATTGAATACACCGTCAATAAGAATTGTGCAAACTTTGAAGAGTTCGTTTTCGACTTATCGGACGTCTATAATTGGCGGTCTCTCACTCTCTGTCAAAAATTTTTCGTCGCCAAATCCCTGCCGAGAAAACACAGCCAACACCACCGATAATAACATACCATCGCAATTCGCAGCGCATATAACACCGTAGTACTATAAAGTTGAGAACTAATCAGAGCTGTGATGTACGAGAGTAGGGCGCGGGGGTGGGAAGGGACGGGCGGGGTTAGGTGAACGCCTTCGGCGGTTCTTCTTTGGATCACGTATATATGTTTTACACCAGAAACAGCGAAGCGCAGCTTGCATTACCATCGGACCTGCGTCGGAACGCTGTCGGGAAAAATTTTGAACAAAACGCAATATCCGTTACTAGTGTGACCTGTGCGAATTATTCGCACTAAATGAGTATAATAATTATCACTTTACAAAATTATTTTTTAAATATGATTGCAGGTATTCAATTCGTTTCTAATTTTGCACACTGCTTATAACGTTCTTCTTTTTGTTGTATTACAATATGAAGCTCAGATGACAGATCGAAGAAATATTTTACTAAAATTGTCATATAGAGGCGCAAGTATCAAAAGCGTTGAGCTAAGCCGTCAGATGGCTTCATGCAGCGTTGCTGTGACGTTGTTCAGCGTTGCGCGCTGTTTCAAAATTAAAGCCGTCAGATGGCAGACGTTGTTCAGCGTTGCTGTATTTTAATTAATTTACAAAAACAAAAGCAATAATTTAGTTGTCGATGTCAGTATAGAGCAAGCAATTATCTGTAAAATGATATATAATTTATGTGGAGAAATTGTGAGGTTTTTTCTAAAAAGGGTGGCATACGTCTTTAACCTTAGCGTATTAATATATATGCTTAGACAGATTATGTAGACGCTCGACAACGGCGTATATATCTGTTATTGTTCCCAACTGTCATGCAGGGCCGGTGCTACCGATTACGACGTACGCTGTACCTGCAGATGGTGTTTTCTGCGCATATTGGCAATGTGTCTTTTTTTTATTTTTAAGATAAATAACAATTTTGTCTCATTTAATATACAATTACAATGTTATTCATGTATATTAACACACGTGTTTTTTCTGTGAGTTCGGAGTCCGATTTCAATAGACGCTCATGGAGCGAAATGATCTCGATTGTGTCGAACATTACGAATATACAGAGTGATTTTTAAGTTGATTCTTCCTTTTTAACAGCGTGTAGAAATCAAATAGACGAACAAATATTTTAAGTAACTGTTTTATCAAAACTCAAAAATAAGAGAAAAACAGCCGTTCAAAGTTTTTTTAATTTTTTCAATTTTATTTAATTAAATCAAAAGGCTCGTTAACACACGCGAAGAAATGATAGCATCCCAAATAATTCGCGGAAGGCCCTTATTGCTACTACAAGCATGGCTACGACGCACGCATCTTTGTGTCCAACAAAACGGGAACAAATTCGAACAATTTTTGTGAATATTTGATAATGACAAAGCATATTTCCATGATGACATAACATAACGCCTGGACCGACCTAAAAATTTGATAAAATTTAATAAAACTTTGAAAGCCTGTTCCTCTTTCATTGTGATGAAAAAGTTAGCTGAAATATTTGTTCGTCTTTTTGATTTCTACACGCTGTTAAAAAGAAAGAATCAACTTAAAAGTCACTTTGTATATACCTACTAATACTTAAAAATTGCAAATCATCAAATTTATTGAACTGCTTTGAAGAGAAGCTTTTGAACTTGACACTGACGAAAAAACGCGTTTCGAAGACAGCCGTACCGATTTCTATAAAATTTGGTACGCTTTTCACTGCGATGCGATACATTTTATAGAGCTACGATTACTGAAGGCTATGTACAGGGGCAGGAGGAAGATCAAACTCTAGTTTGATCCTGTCCCTATTGCCTAAATTTGTACATTTAGAGCAATAAACATTTATTATTATTATTATTATTATATATTATAGTGCTTCGATTGAGACACAGCACAGTGACGTAACGAACCGAAGATACAATAGTTTCTGCAACTCGCGTCAGCGAACGAAGAGGATCAGTTTTTGCTTTTTACTTTATATTACGTAAGCGCGGCTACAAATTCGCGCATTACATTATTACAGTATTGCATAATATGTAACTATTGCATAATATGTACATTACATAAACCGTACATGTGTTAGAAAGTTTCTTTCTGTTTGCTTAATGTCTGTTCTATTTACGTAACCAATTTCAAGCCGTTTTGTTATACAACTTCGCTTGAGAATAGCCGAGACCATAGCGATGTCATTGGCCCAAAATAAATTTTAACTAGTGTACCCGTGCAAAACCTTTTGCATGTATTTTCATACTGTTTGCAAAAATCGATATTTTGATACACACCTACGACAATAATTTTATTCCTCATTAGTTTCCATTTACAGTTATTTTTCTTTTGATTTAGCTTGATCCATCAAGTTGTTTCTATATTTAGTTGGTTATAAATTCAAAGAAAATGTATGAGATCTGTTCATCGTTGTCATGGTTACCCCGCAAGAGCTGTCACAATTCATTTTTAGAAAATCTAACCTCATTTGATACATTTACGATTTTCACTATTTTTTTCTGATCTGAAACCAAATTTTAGACTTGGTACAGTCCATGTAATATTTAAAAACTCTATTTTGGCATTAAGTTAACATGAACTTATACGTTCTTAAATTGTTTGGAAAATAAAATAAAATTTATTTGTCTATTAATATTTGGAATATTTGCGCTAAAAAACTAACTAATTTATGTATACACTTCAATTGTCAAAGTCGACTTGTCAAACTGTTTGTAAAATCTCCGACATACGTACATATTTGCATTTCTCTCACACTCATGTCTCGTGAACATCGAAGGATTTTCTCTTTTTACGTTCCTCTTCACCCCGCTACCCCCTCGTCTTTTTTACTATTATCGCTTGAAAGAAGCTTTTTTTAAAGAAATTTCACCAAAAAAAAATAGTGATAACAGGTCTGTGGACTAAAGGCTTTAGTTTAAAAAAAAATGTGTCAATCGGTTGAGTAGGGATTGCTGGCGGATTGGCTAGAGAAATAGGGCTTGTATTTTAAATATATAGATAGATTTGAAAATTTTCAATGGAATTAAAATACTGAGACAGACGATAAAGATCTTAGTTCTCACGGGAGAAGTGAAACTATTTTGTCGGTTTTTAAAAATTTCGTATTTTTAGAAAATTAATTAAATTTATTATTTTCATTATTACGAGACGACCTGTGCATAGCGTCGTATTGTTGTTCTGTGTGTGTGTGTGTAGAGTATGACGATGAATGTTTTGGCTGACATCACTTCCGTCGTCGTCGCGCCGCCCCAAAATGCGCCCCCAAAGCGTTGTCATCAGTATTCGCTTGTCTCAATTATTTAGACTTGTCTTCATTAAAACTTGTACACGAACCTGCTTCTAACTAACTAACACACATAAACACATACGCACAAGGTAAAGTGTTCGTTAATTCGGCCATTTTGTGACGCTGCTACTTCGCTTGAATCGAACGAATTAAAAAAAAACTGAGGTGTCTTAAAATAATAAAATTGAAGGTATTTTCAGATGCGTTACTTCAATACTTGCACCCTTCCCCCCTTTAAACTACTTTAATTCCTCTAAAAACTCGAACACGGAAAATAAGCCTTCAGAAAAAAACAAAATATTGAATTGATATTATTTTATATTTCTTAAGAGATACGTTGTCAGGTACACATAACCTCAAAACATCTTTGAGAACTGGCTATAAGGAGAATCTAGTCACTTCCGCGACACCGCTTTAATGAATTTCACTCGATCACTCCAGCAGATTTTTTAGATGCCCGTAGATACGCTGTGTAATGTATTCCATCTCATTCTTTCGCACGTTAAATCCTACAAAAGATATATATGTTTGTCTCTTTTGAAGCGGACGATCGTAATGCCACACTTGAAGCGGTGGAGCGTAACGCCTCATAAAATTTCTGTACCGGGCCTTATAACTCAAAACCGTTTTTTAAGGAGTAAACTCTAAAAAGGAATAATTTTTTCCGGTCTAGGATTTGTTGATTTCTTTTATTTCTATATTCTTGTGAATCTCGATAGAGAAACTCTGTCCGAGCCTGGATCCCGCTTATTATGGACCATCGGCCCCCGTCTGGTATATTTATCAAGATCATATATTACTAGTGTGACCTGTGCGAATTATTCGCACTAAATAAGTATAATAATTATCACTTTACAAAATTATTTTTTAAATATGATGGCAGGTATTCAATTCGTTTCTAATTTTGCACACTGCTTATAACGTTCTTCTTTTTGTTGTATTACAATATGAAGCTCAGATGACAGATCGAAGAAATATTTTACTAAAATTGTCATATAGAGGCGCAAGTAGCAAAAGCGTTGAGCTAAGCCGTCAGATAGCAGCATGCAGCATTGCTGTGACGTTGTTCAGCGTTGCTCGCTGTTTCAAAATTAAAGCCGTCAGATGGCAGTATGCAGTATTGTGTCTGTTGTATTACAATATGAAGGTCAGATGACAGATCGAAGTGTTGACGTTGTTTCAAAATTAAAGCCGTCAGATGGCAGACGTTGTTCAGCGTTGCTGTATTAATTAATTTACAAAAACAAAAGCAATAATGCACTTTTTAGTTGTCGATGTCCGTAGAGCAAGCAATTATCTGTAAAATGATATATAATTTATGTGGAGAAATTGTGAGGTTTTTTCTAAAAAGGGAGGCAAACATCTTTAACCTTAGCGTAATAATTAATACATATGATTCTTATGGCCAGCCGGTCCGACCCTGCGGTCGGTCGGTTTCAGAATCTCCCATTTTAACAAACGTCGTCGTGCAGTTTTGTGTATACGCCGGGGCATTGTCGTTTCATCATCTTATCTCTGTTATCCTCTGTGAAACACAGATTCCGTTTCTGCCGCCAGCTCCGCGTGTTTTAAACAGAACATAAGGTATTTATATAATATGCGTCTGCACTCCCGTATCTATATATTTTATCCTCCTTGTCTATAGACGTGCCGCTTGAATCGTCGTCTTGAATTATTTCACTTTTGACTTTCGACTGAGGAGCTCAATCGAGACCTCTCAACCAATTTCGAATTTGCACGCCGTCTGCCAAACAGTGATTCTAGTCCACAACTTGCGTTCAGACGGTTCTAGAGAGAGAGAGAGATTACAATTTATAGAAGCTCGACAGCTGAGCGCATTATAGCGTTTCTCACACAGTCGAACCTGTATAAGTTTATTGAAGTGAACACTTCTTTAAAAACGGGGGTAACCTCGTTTCCCTATGTAACGGAATTTGTCACGAAATTGTACTATTAGTAACCGTATATAAACAATGATTTTTTGTAAGCATTGATAGCTCAGAATGTTGGCATACCACGCGGCCGGCCCGGGTTCGATTACCGTCAGGTGCGCGCAACAGTTTGTTTTTTTTTTTATTATTTTTAAGTATACCTATTATACAAATCTTTGATTAACGTCTGAATATCTCTTCTAATAAATAAAATTATCGACCAAATTTTTCAGAATAATACTTGAGCTAAAATAGCAATATTTGCAGTAAACCTGCGAAAATAAAAATATTTGGACAAGTGGAAAAAATGTGTTACGAGATAGTTTCACGTTCAGATATTTCGTCTGTACTATCTCGTAGTCGTAACACGTTTTTTCCACTAGTCCAAATGCAATAGTATAGGTAATTTGCAACTAGAAGTTTCACTTCTGTAATGCGTTCTCGTAAGACATTTTTAATTTTTTCGCAGGTTTACTGCAAATAATAAATATGAAAACACAAGCAGATAACAAATTTTTTTTATGACTAGGATCATTATTAGAGGCATAATACTTTAACGGATATCTTTCATACAGTTCGATCGTTGGCGGCCGAACTGTATAATCAATACATCCAAACGTTTAACAATGACTATAGAATCATCGAAATCATCAGAATTGGCCGACAAATATTGTTTTCAGCCAACTGTATAAAAGAAGTCAGTTAAAATATGTATGAATTATGTACATCAAACGCAAGCTAATAGTGACGGCCGAACTGTATGAGCGCCATCTGGCAAACAGTGATGCACTGCTTGTGTTCTATCTCCGTCTCTCTTTCTCTGTGTGGTGTAGATTAATAAATAGAATTTCAATTAGCATAATAATAATATAATGCTATTTGACATTTTTAAACAATATATATAAATCCGTATTTCACATTATACTAATTGAAATAACGAACCATATTCAATTCGAATAGCACTTTCGAATATGTGGAACAAAATAACATCAATTATTTATTAAAAAGTAGGTACATTCCGCGATTTTATTTTAATTAATTGTGATTTGAAGTTTGAACAACTGGGCAACTTCTAAAGCTCGTGTTGCACGTTCAATAAAGCTAAAGTGACGGCACCTCTATTGTCACATTACATTACCAATGCAATAAATGTAGTAGTACAGACGAGAAAATTTTGTTATCGACATCTGTTGGCAGTTTCAATAAACATTCACATTTCGCCCTTTGTACACGATTGTGAGTAGCGAAGGTGTTTTTTTTACGAAAAAATTGGTTGTCTGTAAAGTCGGTTTACGGACGATAGTTTTACGTGATAACGTATTCCGTAATACATAACCTAAATTTATATAATAATTATAATAATTCGAATCTATGATATTGCATCTTTCGCTTCAAATTTAGGTTAACTTTATTTATTAAAATTACTCACCACCTATAATATAATTGTTTTTTTTTTAACTTTCTTTCTTTCGTATTTATTTTAAGTCTCAAAGATTAACTGTCATAATATTTTGAAAACAATTGTTTCATTGTTTATATAAAATTCCACAACCTACTTACAATATTTAAGTATTTTCATACGTCAAAAAATTGATTTTTATAATGATAAAATTTGTATGAAAACGATTTTTTCGAGAGATGAGACCTAGCTAAAACGATTTTTTGCCCCCCAAAATCCCTTTTCAGTAAATTTCATCCAAATCGTTAGGGCCGTTTTCGAGAAAAGCACGCACAGGGTCAGGCGGAACGTTAGGAACGTTACACTTTTTCGTGCATGCAGCCGGTGTTTTATCAGTTTATAAGATTGGTGGTTCATCAATTTATAAGACGTTATCACGTCAAAAAAAATAGCTACAGCATTACAGTTTGTTTGTTTTATGTCTTCTTTTCGCGGCAACGTTCATATGACGAATGGACTGATTTGAATAAAATTTGGCATGGGCATTCTGTGAACTTCGGTCGAACGACGTTTGTGTCCCGCCCGGTTTCACCCGGGTGCAAAAGAACAAATGCGGGGGGAGGGACATGCCTACGCACATTCATCTTAGTTTACAGAGACAAATATTGGGTCCCATGATGATCGGAGTAACCGTTCAAAAGTTTTTGTCAGACGATCGATTCAAAATTCTATACGATGATTCTCTTATGGAGAAATATCAGATTTTTTGACAGTGCTTTCTGCAGCTCGCCATAAATCTTAAAATAAAGCAATCGCTAACCTTGAAAGGAAAATATTTCTTTCAATCGCGTCGCGTTATGACGTAACAGTTAAGTTGATTGTAACCGTGCAGTTGTATGAAATTCAATTGAATCTGACTTGCACAATAACGTAACCGGAACGCGCCGCGACGTCACACACACACAGAGAAAACGATGCAGTATACGCAGTTGAATATAGGTATTGTTAACTTTAGTTCATTAGCTGACATTCGCGAGCACTACGTTTATCTACGGCCGATAAGAAAAAACGCTCATGTCATAAATAAGCTTTACCAATGTTACGCTAGTGGCCAACGTTTCGAAAAAAAATATTTTCATCTTCAGGGCCTATGAATATGTTTATATGTTTATAATTTAGACCGTCGTCACATTCTATTGGATCAACACTTCTTTATGATGCAATATTATTATATCAGTCCAATTAATACACCAACTACTGATTTCATAAAGTTTGAAAGTCCGATCCTGTCATATCGATTTTATTAAAATTTTAGCAGTACATTTTAATCTTTATTAAAGGGTTAAATTTCAATTTTGAAACGACTCTGATGGTAGTTTATTTTACTTCTGTTAGGTTGCATATGACAATTATTATTGCTTTACATGTATATACTTCCAATGGTAGCTGATACGTAGTTTATGAAAATTACTGGCGAATTGGTTAGATCGCGTATTTTTCGTTTTTCATTACAGTACTAGTGCGGAATGAGTAACTTTATATGCATACATGATGTGAAGTAGCAATTTTATAGGATAATTTGCACTGATTTTTCACTCGGAACTTGGTAGAACATGATTTTTACTATTTGTAATTTTAAGGGAGGTATAGTACAGAAAAAGTAATTTCCATAACAATTAAAAAGCCGGCTAATTCGACATAAGCGCTTTTGCTTTTTGAGCTTTGCTCTGCAAATAAACTGATCATAGCTACTGCTGATGCAAAAAGAAGTAAACAAAACATCTGCTGCAGATAAATTTTGAGTTATTTCACTAACAGTGAACGCAGTTGAGAATTTCATTAGCTTAATTCGTGTGCGCGTATTACAAATTTTCTTTTAATATTTCTAATTCGATAGTTACTGGTTGTTTTCTGACCGTATTTAAATAATGTTCCCATAACTCGTCTCTAGAAGCTTCGAATATGAACAAGTACAGCTAAAACGTACGAAAACATATTACTGTCTTTTTTGCGGGCAGAAAATTTATTAATAATAATAATAATTCAAAAGGGTTTTGATCAAATGGTAAAGTTCAACGTAAACGCTGTTTGATACAAAAAAACTTAACTTACAAAAAAAACAACTTAAAAATAAACACGTATAACAAATGGTGCCTTAAGCATAACCTCTAATATAGCCTTAATTTTAGTTTTAAATGAGTTGAAACTGAAACATTTTAACTTTGAAAAAAAAGTTGTCGTTGCAGATAAGTCGCTAGATAAATATGCATCGGCTTTGGAATAATATTTGTTCGGCTAAATTTAATCCCAGAGCAAATATTAATCGAATAATTTGCAAATAATTCTGCTCCGAATATAATTCGGTTTTATGAAATTGATATCTCAACTGAATGGTGAATAATTAACGTTTATTGAATGGAACGAATTCAATTATTAATTTCTCATTTCATTGTCAGTTTATATTATGCTTTCAATTAAAAATACTACAGCTGTTGTATCACATTTTACAAACAGCAAACGTTAAACATATAGAGTTTTAAACTTGTAAGGCAAGATAAGTAGTTGATAATGTTTGCCGACGTTTTGAAAAAAAAGAAGTGTGTTTTTAAGAAACCACGACGCAAGTGAAACTTTTTTTGGATTGTAGGCGTTGGATTGTAGACACTTATCCATCACGATTAATTATAAACAACAATATTGACATGAATACACGAATAAAAACATGTAAACACTGTACAGCACTTGCCCGCATGACAGACTGACTATGTGTTATACATACTACACGGTCAGCTGATGCTAACCATGGGCGCCGCCATATTGGCCTTGGCTGCTCTACCGAGCGCCTACTCCGAACGCCTTTCACTTTACCCCTACTCCGCGGCCGCCTGTAATGCGACATGCAACAGACGGCCAGAAAAATTCGGTGCGATAGAAAAAAAGTTTCACTTTAAAAAGTGCGCTGTACCTATACTTTGTATGTAGGTAATGGTAAAGTAATTAAAAAGAAAATTTAGTCGGGACTGTAATATAAAATCGCAGTGTTTTCTCTAGAAGTATAATAATAATAATTTTTATTGCTCCAAAAAACAAAAAGATTTGTACAGGAGAAGTCGTATAAACATTTACACAATATATAAACAACAATTTGCACGTTAAACAAATCCTCTAAAGAATAAAAACATTTGCAAACAAGGAAAGCCTTAAGGTTTTTCCTAAACTGCTGACAGTTTGTATTATTTTTTATTTCCGCAGGAACGAGATTGAATATTTTGGTGCAGCAATAAAAAGGACTTTTCGTGTAGAGAGTATGCTTTTTGAAAAAAAAAATACAGTCAAACCTGCATGAGTGAGATCTGGTTTAGCGAGAAAACTCTCTAAGTAAGAGTTATTGCCAGGCACCGTCTTTGTAACCCTCTAAAATCTCTATATAAGTGACAAACAGAAACCTCTATAAGAGAAAAACGTTTTTCACTTATGGACCTCTATAACTGAGACTACTACTTGCCTGTGCCTCTATGAACGAGAGTCGAACGTATTAATAGTTCCACGAAATTTCAGAATGAGTCATCAAACTAACTAACATTGTTTTTGTATAGTTTTTATAGACCTCTATAAGTGGGAAAGGCCACTCCTGTGCCTCTACAAGCTAGAAACTCGGGTTACTGAAAAACCTCCATAAGCTAAAAAGAGATCGCGATCACAGGTTCGACTGTATTTTAAAATTATTAAAGAAGTAATATAGACACGTGAAAATATTTAAAACTTCTTCGGATATTAAACTTTGTTTTCTTTATTTTTTAGAAAACAATTTTGCTGGTTTTTAAAAATAACTATTAAAAAAAGACGGGTAGCACTCCGGGAGTGCCGGCAGAAGTGAAAACTTGAATATTAACGTCTATGTTAAGCGCAGAAAAGTTTGAACTAATAACTTCCAAGAAATTCCGTCTGATGTCGCCAAAACACAACTTATAGTGTAGTTAAAAACCATTCGATTGCATAGACAAGTTCCAAAAAAAATATATACCTTGCACATTAAGACAATGGATTTCATTTAGAGCATGTCACAAAAGTTTTCGTCTTACGAATTTTCGATCAGGTCACGTGTCCTGACGCGAGTTTAACATTTTTTACCCATTACAAAAAAAGTGTACAACGCCGCTAAAGAAGTTTTCACTTCAAAAAAATAATTGTTCAGTACAATTGAAAAAAGATTAATTTGTGGAACAGCTTAGTCTTCAAAATTGTCAATATACAAAAGCAAAGGCCGGGAACACAGAAGGAAAACGGTCGTGATTTTATGTGTAGAAAACGAAAAAAAGAATTCCACGTCCCTTATGTTGGTACTGCTGACAATGCAACCGTCTCGCATGTAATAATGCCCGTATTATAGGTATGCCGGTTCGTCATGCATATTATATTCTCAGATATTAGACTTATTATGTTGGTATCTCTGCTTATACGCCGTTTGTAATATGAGCGAGTCGCTGCGGCTTGTAAGCCAGATTTACCCGTCGACAGGCAACCATTACGTAAGGTTGTGCTGTCTTAATTGTGCCGCGTATAATTTACGTTTATGTTCGTTCTTCACAGGTCCAGATTACGATTAAATACAGAGCGATTCACCACGCTAATGTCCAATGTTGTCCAGCGTCTATAATCTACCTTGAAAGTTTACTGTGAAACAGTTGTAATTTTTTTTAAATCAATTCGTGTAATAAAACATTTCCCAAATTTACAGAGCGTTTGTTGACTTGAATATAGTTTAATTATGATAATACTGCCATCCGCGGTTCGGGTGACGGCGCGGGGGCGGAGGGGCAGGGGGTGGCACGAAATTGCTTCGCGTTGTCCAACACTGGAGCTATAGGAGACGATGCATACTAAATTCCATTTGGTGTATTTTAATAAGATTTCTTCTTTAATGTTTTCTCGTTGTAAAAATTATATAAGTGTTATTAGTGTATGATGTTTTCTTGCGCAAAGTCCGCTTTACACTAGACAAAAGTAGTAAACGAATATTCACCGACGATTAGTTAAGTGTTTTACAATTTTAAAATGTTTCACTAATAGTTACGTTAATTAGATGCCTTTTAAATAAAAATAAATAATTGCTTAATTCAAAAATAGAATAGAATTACACGGCTTAAGAAAGCCCGTTGTTGACAGGTTGTTTCCATTGCTTGTCTTATACAGTTTTTTGACGTGATAACGTCTTATAAATTGATGAAACACCGGCTGCATGCACGAAAAAGTGTCACGTTCCGAAATGTGTCACGTTCCGCCTGACAACTACTAAAATTTAGGTTATGTATTATTAAATATGATATTCGAACGGAATACGTTATCACGTAAAACTATCGTCCGTAAACCGACCTTACAGACAACCAATTTTTTTTTTGAGTATTATTCATTTGGCTCAACCTTTGACATTATACGTTTTTGAGTTAAAAAAAATCTTACTAAAAATAATAATTAAAAAAAAAAAAACAAAACAAACTAGATCATCACATCGTTAAGGCAATTTTCTCCGAATTCTTTTGTACCTTATATAATTTTATATTCCTTTTCAAAACGTAGCCATACATAAAAAAATAATTACGAAATTTGTGTCTCGTATTTGTTTAAATTAATTCATGAAAAAAACAACATTCACGCATGAATAATTATATATTCTTTTTCTTTATACATAAATAAACACAGATATGATATTTGAAAAATGAAACCGTGTAACCTTTGAAGTCCGCGCATGAAATGTATAAAGCTATATTTCGCATCCGTAGGGGAAAATTGGTCATTTCTCGGCGGTTTAAAACATTTTGGCGTCATTTCAATTTAGTCACGGAATAGTTTTTGAAAAACAGACGAAATCGCGATAACTTTGCAAAAAATATAATATAAAATTTGCAATGTACGTCTTTAAAACTGACATTGAAGAGTAAATGGGCATGGAAAATCGATATTAATGATATTAATTACAAAAGACAAGCTGAAAACTTTATTTATTTTTTTGTTTTCTTATAATTTAAAAAAATCGTTAACTAAAAAAAACTCGTCAGCAAAGGTTTAACTATCGTATTACTTTCATTAGCAATAAAAATAAAATGTTTCTTTGCGTATATCCAAAATTATGTACCTATATAAATGAAGTAAAATAATTATTATTTATCACGTTCTCGAACCATATTGAAATGTATTTGTTTAAAAAAATAGAATACGATTTCACTGAATGTTTGAAACAAATTCAGCGACGCTGGGCAACATTACCCATGTCAAAATGTTTAATTTGCAATATTGTAATGTAGTATATTTTGTACACAAAGAGTGTCTGCCTATATTATTATGAGATAGGTAACTTTGCTTTGACGCAAACATTAAACCCATCCCTAGAGCGCCACGTCAATTAAGAATAGCATTTCTTTTGAACTATTTTAAAGGTAATTTTTAAAGTAATTAACTGGGAGAAGTGAAACTTCTTTAGACTTATGACCTCGTTCCATTGTTGCGGCCGTTATCCATTTTGCGTTACCAGAAATCTTCAAACAGATATACGTCACTAAAATAGTTTCACTTCAAAAAACGTTTCTAGATCTCTGGATTTAACAATTGCAGGTGCTTTTTGTCACGTAAGATTATACTTAAGTTGAGATATTTCTCTAGACGAACCACTTTGTACAACACGTCCTCCGGGACCATTTTTATTCAGTCTCATTAAAACACGCAGACACGGATGTCGTCATTGTCTTTTATTCCGCGACCATCGATAAACGTACAGGCCTGCCTTTCTTTAATATAATATTCATATACTATACTAGTGTGACCTGTGCGAATTATTCGCACTAAATAAGTGTAATAATTATTACTTTACAAAATTATTTTTTAAATATGATTGCAGGTATTCAATTCGTTTCTAATTTTGCACACTGCTTATAACGTTCTTCTTTTTGTTGTATTGCAATATGAAGCTCAGATGACAGATCGAAGAAATATTTTACTAAAATTGTCATATAGAGGCGCAAGTAGCAAAAGCGTTGAGCTAAGCCGTCAGATGGCATCATGCAGCATTGCTGTGACGTTGTTCAGCGTTGCTCGCTGTTTCAAAATTAAAGCCGTCAGATGGCAGTATGCAGTATTGTGTCTGTTGTATTACAATATGAAGGTCAGATGACAGATCGAAGTGTTGACGTTGTTTCAAAATTAAAGCCGTCAGATGGCAGACGTTGTTCAGCGTTGCTGTATTTTAATTAATTTACAAAAACAAAAGCAATAATAGATTTTTTAGTTGTCGATGTCCGTAGAGCAAGCAATTATCTGTAAAATGTTATATAATTTATGAGGAGAAATTGTGAGGTTTTTTCTAAAAAGGGAGGCGTATTAAAATATAATATATATATAATAATTATAATAATAATAGTACACAGCACTGCGGGCTTCTGGAAGCGATAGGTAGCGGAGTGATTCCGATTGGAGACGTGTAAAAAAAGTAATCGGTGAGTGAGAGAGTTTCATTTCTAAACACACGCACATTATTCGCTGCTTTTGTCAGCAGATGCTCAGTTATTTGAAGAATGTTATTAAATTAAAAAAATACATATAAATAAATACTAGAATGTGAATTCTTAAAATTTTTTTCGACTTACGATATTTTCAATTGTAATTACAGTAGGGCCTCGGTAATCCGGACTCCCGCTTGTTCGGTGATCGCTGTAATCCGGCCGGGCAATGGGGCTCGCAGGGGAGGCGGGCGGGTGTAGGTGTTTTATTACCATTAAATATGGCATACTATAATCCGGACGCCTCGATAATCCGGAAAGGGTCTTGTTTTTGCCTTATTATACTGTCAAGAATTTAGAAAAATAGATGCTGACGATCACAGTTGTCGAGCGTCTATAATCTACATTCTATGAGTTAGAAAGTATCTATAGGACCAGTTGATATATTTCCTTTCTATATTCATCAGGCCTTATTTCTCTGGAAAGCCTCGTCAGTAGGTACATTGTTAAAAGGTAGATGTTGAACTCGTCTGGTGGCAGACTGACAGATCCCATGGGAAAAAGACAATCCACGTCACTGCATTTTAATTTATGTATTCGCGTCTCCATTCAACAAATGTGACATTTATGACATTTTATAAACTGGGTTACTTATATATTCTCACTACATTGAAAACAAATTGTCTGTACGTCTATTTTTCCATTTCAACTAAACAGTGGCGGATTTACCAACAGACCGAGTAAGCAGGTCTTAGGGGGCCGCAAATTTGGGGAACTGGACTATAAAGTATCGAAAAAGCCAAATAGTGTGACCGATTATCCTCATGAACTTATCTAAATAAAATATTTTAGTATGCATCAAGTGAAAAAAAAACTTCAAATCTGCTCTTGCAACAAAAGTTTAAGACTCCTTTCCCTATACAAAATGTTGAATAGCATTAGAATTGGACATTTCGAGCAGCATTTCGAGAAAACTTCATTCGGATTCGAATAAGACTATTGCTTCTACAGACAAAAATTACGAAAAACTCATTTTCAAATAAACAATACACCCGTTCCTCACACCACAATCACGTTCTCCCACCATCTTAAAAGTATTTGCTTAAAAAAAAATTGGTTGTCTGTAAAGTCGGTTTACGGACGATAGTTTTACGTGATAACGTATTCCGTAATACATAACCTAAATTTATATAATAATTATAATAATTCGAATCTATGATATTGCATCTTTCGCTTCAAATTTAGGTTAATTTTATTTATTAAATTACTCACCACCTATAAAAATAATTTTTTTTATTAACTTTCTTTCTTTCGTATTTATTTAAGTCTCAAAGATTAACTGTCATACTATTTATAAAACAATTGTTTCACTGTTTATATAAAATTCCAAAACCTACTTACAATATTTAAGTATTTTCATACGTCAAAAAATTGATTTTTATAATGATAAAATTTGTAAGAAAACGATTTTTTCGAGAGATGAGACCTAACTAAAACGATTTTTTGCCCCCCAAAATCCCTTTTCAGTAAATTTCATCCAAATCGTTAGGGCCGTTTTCGAGAAAAGCACGCACAGGGTCAGGCGGAACGTTAGGAACGCTAGGAACGTTACACTTTTTCGTGCATGCAGCCGGTGTTTTATCAATTTATAAGATTAGTGATTCATCAATTTATAAGACGTTATCACGTCAAAAATAGAATAAACTTTCACTGGGCAACATTGCCATGTCAAAGTATATATAATTTGTAATATTGCAATGTAACATTTGTACAGAGCACGTTTGTCTATATCGTGCGAGGTAATTCAATTCAATTTTTAGAATAGCTATGCAGCGTTATTGATCTGAGTTGTTGAGCGTCTGCAGTCTGCGAGAACGTGTGTTCGATAAAATTCCAATACTGGTATTTAGTATGTCGCACACGAAAACAAAATATACCACCCTATTATCGAAAACTTTCCAATGGGACCGTTATTCAAATTCGGCCATTTTAAGAAGAAACTTTGCGTCACTACATCTTTATATGAAGTACATATATATGTCGTATGAACAATATGTACGTATATGTCCCAGCTTGCCCATTTACTCTATATTCTATAACTCGTTCGTTCCGCACCGCCTTCCCCTATATGCAAGGGCGCACCACGATTTTTTCATTTTTTGTGCAATGCGCTCGAAGTTGTTTGCTCGAAAGAAATTTCGATTTTTGATAAATCTTAATAGTCTCTCGAGTAATTTATGTACTCTGAAAAAGACACACTGAATTTAATTATACCTTCTCTTTTGTTTATTGAAATCAGCGTGCCTTTTTATGTATACAGATTACAGGGTGTCCCATTAAGAATGGGACATAGAACAACCGCAGATTCTCAAATTCAAAATAAAACGATTAAGCGAAATATATGCTTAGATAAAATGTTACTCGCTCTACCAGTGGCGTACGGCAGGAGTAAGTAATGCTTGTACCCCTTCTAAATGTTACGCCGCTGTCTAAATTTTAATTTTGTCTATAATTGTAATTTTTTTGATATTTTCTAAGTCAATAATGTACACTTGTTAGTTTGTTGTAAAGTCATTGGTTTTCGAGATATTCGCAGTTAAAGATAGATAGACATGTACTTTTTATTTGTATTATATTAATAATATTTATTTTTAGAATTTTGTCTTAAAAAAACTGCGAATATCTCGAAAACCAATGACTTTACAACAAACTCACAAGTGTACATTATTGACTTAGAAAAAATCAAAAAAATTAAAATTATAGTCAAAATTAAAATTTAGACAGCGGATTAACATTTAGAAGGGGTACTTACTCCTGCCGTACGCCACTGGTAGAGCGTACTGAACTAATTTTTTTATTGTTGGGTGCATTTTATGATATTTAACAAGTGTGCCGATTTGAGTAAAATTATACGGTGTATTAAAAAAATTATGGACATTAATAATTTTTCAGTTTTCAACTTCAATACCCCGTATTTCGGAAACGAGTAACATTTTATCTAAGCATATTTCGCTTAATCGTTTTATTTTGAATTGGAGAATCTGCGGTTGTTCTATGTCCCATTATTAATGGGACACCATGTATATAGGCTGTGTGAATGAAGCCAATTAGCGCCGCTAGTGGGTAATAGAGAATTATTGAACTCACTTTTTGTGGAAATTGCGACATGTTTCTATGGTGATAAGACAAAAACTTAAGTTGGCCATGATGTGTCAAAAAACATTTAATAAGGAAAAACTGACAGCGGAACGTCAAATTAGGACGCCAATGGTCTTTATTTTACTTAAATCGGCATCAGCGCAACAGCCCGAAACACAACAAGCATTTCCAGATCGCTTAGTTATCCTATGTTTTCTTTGTAATTAAAAAACTTTATAAAATTATTGTCACTTTGAATAAACATTGCTCACTGACATACGGAAAATTTGTGCTTGAAGTTTCCCCTAGCGCTCACCACAAACGCTCGCATCGAATCTGTAACTCCGCCTCCCTGCACATAGCCTATACGGCGAAAAGATTTAGTAAAGGTCGTTTTTGAAAATAAAATGTAAAAATTCAAATCTTCTCAAATAATTTTCAAAAATAAAAAAACACTGATTTTAATTTGGAAAGTAAAACTCTAGTACCTTTTTTATTTAGGCGTTACGGGTGAGTAAAAACAAAACATGTGTATAGATCAGTTCTTTTTTATTACTCATGCGGGAAAAGTGGTATGTTTACGCACGCTGTTACGGTTGAAAAGTAGCTATGTTCATTTGCGTGCGGAAACTTTATTTGTCGCACTGAAATTATTGTTTGCCGCACGCAATCAGAGATTCCATAGTTACCAATACAATAACAATTTTAACTGAATTTTCAACTTTTTAATGATTTAATTTTAATTTTTATTACTTCTAATTTCTTTTTTTAATTCGGAATAGAATTTTAATTTTAACTTAATTTAATTCGTAATAAAAAATAGTATGTGCAACTCGTGCGGCATTGTCGCACTAGTTGCACAATATACTATTATTGCATTTAATTTTGCACAACTGCCAGAAACGAAGGTCTGTTTGGAATCGTTTGTTGTTTTCGCCCGACTTTCCCCTTTTAGACGTATTATGATATACACAAAGAACTATAACAGTTTGAAGAGGTGATACTCAGATACAAACATATGTACCTGCCTTTCCTCTACTCCTCGTTATTCTACTTTTCTTTCTCTCCATTTTATCAAAAAGTTCACCGATATTCGCCTAGAGCACCTACTCTCAACATAATTCACTGCAGCCCCTATTCCCAAATTTTTAAAATTAGATATTTTTAGTCACGGTTGGTGTAATTTCGTTCAACGGCATAACGAAAAAAATGAGGGGGGGAAGAATCGGAAGCGGTTGGCTGGCGGGTAGTGTTAGTATGCGAATGCGAAGAGGGGGAAACTCGATCGACACGCCCCTTTCTTTTTACATGCATCCAACTTTATTTTGTTGCAATAATTATGTCATTATTTTGCTAGGAAAAAATTACAAAGAGAAATAGTATATTGTGCGACTAGTGAGAGAAGGAAAAGATTCCATGAGCGTGAAATTTGCCGCACGAGCTTAGCGAGTGCGATAACACGCGAGTGGAATATTCTCCTTCGATCAATGGTCGCACATAATACTTTATTCAACTAGCACGAGTAATATGTAATCGGGGCCCTGATAAAAGAGGGAAAAATAATAAATCACTTCATTGATTGACGTACCCACCGCCCTCGATGCACACAAGATGGCCCTGACTTTCGCTGAATTGCGATGCTGTTTTCATATATACAGATCGCTACCGCGTTCCTATTGGTCCAGAAACTATGCAGTTATTATTCATTATTGTACGCTTCCGCTCGCTACTGCGTTCCTATTGGTCCAGAAAATTTATTATCGTACAGTACGGCTCGCATTATTAGCACTCTACGCGTCAACATGAAGTAATTTATTATTTCTCCCGAATTTAGCAGGGCCCCGAAATTATACCTATATTATTCACGCGTATATAAATAAATTATTTATTTATTTATTTAATAGTTTATCAACATTGAAATTTATGAATCTAAAAGAATTAAAAAACACGCTGTTTTTCGTTCAACAAGGACTTAAATGAGCTAGCAACCAGGAAGTCACTAAATTCCTCGAAATTAAATATGCACTAGGTATACAAAAAACAAAACTATTGCTTTTCCCACGCTATATGACAGTTTCGGTGCGATTTAAAAAAGAGTGTTCCGTCGACGATTAATTTTTCCGCGGGCCATCTACGTCTCTTTTAATACAGTTCGATGGCGTTCAGTTTGACGTGGGAACTGGAGTTTGAGAATGAGGAATAGTAAGGAGGAACGAGTAAGGAACAAGGAAATGTGTGTGTGTGTGTGTGTGTGTGTGTGGAGATACGACTATTTTAAATGTTACCGTGTTTGAAGTAACATTCAGAATACGAATTGCCACTTTACAACACAGCGCCGCATGTTGGTCGGCCATAGGGAACATGTGTGACACTGTGTATGGCGCGCGGCGCGACTCGTCTTGTTACTACGACATAATATATACAGGGTGATGTTTATAACCGAACAATTTTGTGGCAATCGAATCTCTCAAATCGTAATTTTTGTTTGTTATTCACTATGTCATTTTTTTTAAACGGATTCAACGCCATCAATTGCCAAGCTTATTATTTTTGTCTGCGAGCAAAATTCAAGACGTGACCGGATCGTTAGAGTACTGCTGGTTTAAGGGATTGTCCATAAACTACGTGGTTCTATTTCAGTCCTCCATGTAGCCTAACGTTGACTGTCCTATGCCCCCCCCCCCTCTGGACGGAACGTAGTTTTTTATTACCCTTATTTATTTTCAAACATTGGTTACTTTTATATATTAATACTAGAGTGACCTGTGCGAATTATTCGCACTAAATAAGTATAATAATTATCACTTTACAAAATTATTTTTTAAATATGATTGCAGGTATTCAATTCGTTTCTAATTTTGCACACTGCTTATAATGTTCTTCTTTTTGTTGTATTACAATATGAAGGTCAGATGACAGATCGAAGTGTTGACGTTGTTTCAAAATTAAAGCCGTCAGATGGCAGACGTTGTTCAGCGTTGCTGTATTTTAATTAATTTACAAAAACAAAAGCAATAATAAATTTTTTATTTGTCGATGTCAGTAGAGCAATTATCTGTAAAATGATATATAATTTATGTGGAGAAATTGTGAGGTTTTTTCTAAAAAGGGAGGCAAACATCTTAAGCCTTAGCGTATTAATATATATGATGATATAAACATTCAACTTATTCTGCAAACTATTTTCATTGTGTCAAATAAAATACATGAAACAAATTACGTAGCTTGTAGCTTGACTCTTACCCCCTCGCGCCCCTTACGTAGCTCAGCGTTACGTTAAAGGGGAAATGATTCAAAAGCGGGAGAATATAAGAGAAACCTTGGTATAACGAGAAATGGATAACTCAACAATGAAACGGGTTCATCCCTGTAAAGCAATTTCACTAATTTGAGTGAGGCTTACGCGTTTTCTTTTTTTAAAATCAATGTAGATTATAGACGCTCGACAACTAAGTCTATTAGCATCGAATTAAATTTAACCACATTATCAAAAAAAAAGAATTTTAACCTACGACACTTTGATTCAAAGGTCAAAACGCTAAGAAACTGTCCTCTGGAAGTTTTAAAATCTCGACTATTTCAACGGCAATTGTTCTTAATCATTCAAAAATTTAACGAGCGTTAGGCATATCGAAGTCAATTTTTCCAAGCGTTAGATAATATATTATGTAATACTTTTTCTACCAGACGGTGATCCGAAAGTTTAATGTACTATAGCTTTCACAATATTATGTCTCTGTGGCCGGTATACGTATCTGCGTCGTGCATCTGTCAGAACTCTACATTATCGGTTCGGTTTCTGGAGAGGATAGACGCGGCCCCACCGGCACCTGCCCCCCACACCTGGGGAGTAAAAAGAGAACGTCCAACACTGGAAGCGAAATGTGTGCATATTTTCATATTAGGAACTCGAACGTGTCGAGGGATGCCTCTTTGAATGCGCGTCTTTAGTCCACACATGTTCGCCGGCCGGGGAAAGTTGCCTTGACCGGCAGTACAAGTCGAACAAATCGATATTAAATATGTATATAATAAAACCGTGAAGGAAAATATGTCTGTAATTTTTTAATTTTCAAAAAAAGATTACAACTTGTTTTATATTAAGCATAAATATCTCATCCTCGAATAGAAAAATGTTTGTCAGTCCGTTTGATTGTTTGCTTATAGCTCCAGAACTACTGCACCATAAAATAAGCTTACAAATAAGTAGCGGATTGCAAGGTTCCGTTAAGCATGAATCGAGGCCAAAAAAAGTAAGAAATAGTACCTATATTGTGCGACTAGTGAGAGAAGGAGAAGATTCCATGAGCGTGAAATTTGCCGCACGAGCGTAGCGAGTGCGGTAACACGCACGCGAGTGGAATATTCTCCTTCGATCAATGGTCACACATAATATTTTATTCAACTAGCACGAGTAATATGTAATTGGGGCCCTGACAAAAGAGGGAAAAATAATAAATCACTTCATTGATTGACGTACCCACTGCTCTCGATGCACACAAGATGGCCCTGACTTTCACTGAATTGCGATGCTGTTTTCATATATACAATACCGCCTACCATGTTCCTATTGGTCCAGAAGCTGTGCAGTTTTTTTTCATTATTTAACGGCTTGGGATTGTTACTGCGTTCCTATTGGTCCAGAAAATTCATTATCTCACAGTACGGTTTATTATTAGCACTCTACGCGTCAACATGAAGTAATTTATTATTTCTCCCGAGTTTAGCAGGGCCCCGAAATTACATAGGTATTACTCACGCGTGTTGAATAAATAATTTTTAAATATAAAGATTTGGTTCAACGAGTTGGAGGACTTCCTATCGCTGTTGAACAAAATCTTTATATTTAAAAATTATTTTTTACTTTTTAGCCCACATTGCTATGAAAGAGTGTTTTTTATTGATATAATGATTTTCAGAAAGTTATACGCCATTAGGCCTAGTTTATATGAGAGGCGTTCAACGCGCGTTAGCCCAACGCGCGTTTACAGTTTCTATACAATTGTATAGAACTGTTTACATGATAACGCGCGTTCAACGCGCCACCAACGCGCGTTATCATATAAACAGTCCTATACAATTGTATAGAAACTGTAAACGCGCGTTGGGCCAACGCGCGTTGAACGCCTCTCATATAAACTAGGCCTTAGGCTCTGAAGATGTAGCGACCTCATTTGTTCTTGAAACTTTTTGAAAACGCACAATGACACCGTTGCCAACTTTAACGAAGCAAATAGTAAAAAAAGAGAAGACGTCAACTTTACCCAGCTACAGTCAAACACAAAACGGAACACGTTCCCAATGTATAATATTCCCGGTCTTTAAGTTATAGGTTTGTGACTGGAATCAGATTTATGACTGTTCAATGTTCTGTATCGCGATACAGAGCATGCGCACAACACACATAGTCTAGCTGCTTACGTGTTTCTCTCCATCTCTCTCTTTCTATGTTTGAATAGGACTAAATAGCAACTGGAACAAAAAATTCACAAGGCGATCATTTCACTTATTTTGTATTGGCATATTTCGAGAACAGCCGAACCGATTTCGATTAAACTATTGATGTGTTTACTGTTGCGGCATTAATAAACAAACGTCTTTGTAGATATGTGCTACAGAGTGAGGTTATATTGTGTCGTTAAATCAGGATGTCTAATCATAATAGATAGATTATCAAATATTATTGTATCATTATTAAATATTATATATGGCAGGAAGAAGTTTTACTTCAGTCGTGTTAAATAATTAGTGTAGGCCGAAAAAATAATTAGTGTATGCCGAAAAAATAATTAGTGTAGGCCGAAAAAATAATTAGTGTAGGCCGAAAAAATAATTAGTGTAGGCCGAAAAAATAATTAGTGTAGGCCGAAAAAATAATTAGTGTAGGCCGAAAAAATAATTAGTGTAGGCCGAAAAAATAATTAGTGTAGGCCGAAAAAATAATTAGTGTAGGCCGAAAAAATAATTAGTGTAGGCCGAAAAAATAATTAGTGTAGGCCGAAAAAATAATTAGTGTAGGCCGAAAAAATAATTAGTGTAGGCCGAAAAAATAATTAGTGTAGGCCGAAAAAATAATTAGTGTAGGCCGAAAAAATAATTAGTGTAGGCCGAAAAAATAATTAGTGTAGGCCGAAAAAATAATTAATGTAGGCCGACAAAATAATTACTGTAGGCCGAAAAAATAACTCGTGTGGTCTAAAGCACATTCGCTTTGTTCTAATAACACTTACTGCTCAATGTTTCTCCAAGTTTGTTAAGAAATTTGTCGAGCGAATTGAGTTTAAGGATATGAGCAGTCGCAGATGGGACGCCACGTAACGCGGCGTCCCTGCGGTGTGTTTTACACATGTCATGTCTTTGTTGGCGATGCGAGTTAAAGTTCTCGCCAAGGAGGAATGCGAACGCCTCCGACTCCCGCCAACATGCCGTGCGCGAAGTCGCACAGACAGACGGGAGCCACTGCAGACGGACCAACCTGACCTATAATGTTTGATTATTCTGGCACGACTTTCAGAAGCAGATATTCTAAGGTAACAGTATTTTACCAGAATAATTATTCTTAGTTGATATTCATCCTATTTCAAACTTTATTTTTTTATTATATACTAACGTGACCTGTGCGAATTATTCGCACTAAATAAATATAATAATTATCACTTTACAAAATTATTTTTTAAATATGATTGCAGGTAGGTATTCAATTCGTTTCTAATTTTGCACACTGCTTATAACGTTCGTCTTTTTGTTGTAAAAGAAATATTTTACCAAAATAAGTAGCAAAAGCGTTGTTCAGCGTTGCCCGTCAGATGGCAGTATGCAGTATTTACAATATGAAGGTCAGATGGAAGATCGAAGTGTTAACGTTACGCCGTCAGATGGCAGACGTTGTTCAGAGTTTAATTAATTTACAAAAACAATAGCAATAATAATATTTTTAGTTGTCGATGTCAGTAGAGCAAGCAATTATATGTAAAATGATATATAATTTATGTGGAGAAATTGTGTGGTTTTTTCTAAAAAGGGAGGCAAACATTTTAAACCTTAGCGTATTAATATATGTGATTTTTTCCATTCCTTTCACACTCTAATTTAAAATTTAAACTATAAAATTCTTTGCAGTTTCGTAAAAATTAAACCAGCCGTTTTTGCGTGATGGCCGATTAAACTAAAAAAGATAAATCAAATTTGTTGCAAATATTTCATTAACTTCTGATTAGAACTCTTCAATAAATAAAATTATCGATCAATTGGTCGATAATTTTATTTATTCAATTTTGTTGCTATACTGGTTGCCAAAAAAAATATCTGTGTGAATTGCATTTTCAAAATTCTCAGTTAAACTAGCATATTTTTAAATTTCTTCCAGCAAAATCCCCAGTTGTCGAATGCAGCCACTCAAAACAGTCAGTTTTTACGTGATGCTCGAACACACCCTTAATGTTCTTTTATATACTACGAAATTATAATTCTCAGATTTTTCCTCGTGATTTCTTCTTTTATTTTATTTATTGTAAATCATAGACGCTCGACAACTAAGATAATTAACGTCATCACAAAACATCCACGTGCGGAGGCGGGATTCGAACCCATGACTATCTGTCCCCTATATTGTATTGTGTCAGAAAAATTTTTTTTGAATCGTGAATTAACGTGAGCGTGTGGGACGGGCTTTCGAACAGTGACAATAATGCCGTGCCAAGTGCGCTCTGTGGCGTGCATCCGGCATCGCACACCCGGAGTCTACCGGTTGGCATACCGATAGCGTCATATCTGCTGTGTGTTGTATAGATACGTTTCATGTGTAGGCACTATTATTTAGTTAGAATATGGCGCGACGGTGTTTGTCCTACTATTTTCCGACCGTAACTAAACCTGGCGATCCGCCGTATTACGTCATCGTAACATATCTTCTATACATAGAATGAAAATGAAGTCGCGGTTGGTGTCGGTCTGTCTGTCTGTCTGAATTCATTCATGTGACTTTAAAGAATTATTAATACATTGCCATACAATTGTCCTGCGACTTTATGTAAAATTGTAATTTTATAATTTTTATAAAGTTCCTTGTTTTTTGACGTTATTACATCAAACTTGGTTATTTAATAAATATTACATCTAAGTATTTATAATTATACTTTACAAAAAATGATTAGCGTATCTATTGAAGCAGGATTGGACATGTCAACATCAGGAGATGCGTCTTGAAAAAAAAAGACGGGTTGCACTTTGGGAGTGCCGGCAGAAGTGAAAACTTGAATATTAACGTCTTAATTTTTTGCATTTAGAAGCATTGTTTATTTATTGGCAACACTTGTAAATAAAATGGTTTGTATCTTAGATTGCATTTTTATGTACGATATTTCAACGCTAGATGTCTAACGTTGTATAAACAATAAAATGGTTTGTATCATAGATTGCATTTTTATGTACGATATTTCAACGCTAGATGTCTAACGTTGTATAAACAATAAAATGGTTTGTATCATAGATTGCATTTTTATGTACGATATTTCAACGCTAGATGTCTAACGTTGTATAAACAATAAAATGGTTTGTATCATAGATTGCATTTTTATGTACGATATTTCAACGCTAGATGTCTAACGTTGTATAAAAAATAAAATGGTTTGTATCATAGATTGCATTTTTATGTACGATATTTCAACGCTAGATGTCTAACGTTGTATAAAAAATAAAATGGTTTGTATCATAGATTGCATTTTTATGTAGGATATTTCAACGCTAGATGTCTAACGTTGTATAAAAAATAAAATGGTTTGTATCATAGATTGCATTTTTATGTAGGATATTTCAACGCTAGATGTCTAACGTTGTATAAAAAATAAAATGGTTTGTATCATAGATTGCATTTTTATGTACGATATTTCAACGCTAGATGTCTAACGTTGTATAAAAAATAAAATGGTTTGTATCATAGATTGCATTTTTATGTACCTACGATATTTCAACGCTAGATGTCTAACGTTGTATAAAAAGTATCTGGCAATTACTATCACTTAGAGAGTCTCACCCAGTTCTTACTTTTCCTGACGCGAGTTTAACATTTTTTACCCTTTACAAAAAAAGTGTACAGCGCCGCTAAAGAAGTTTTCACTTCAAAATTGTTTGTCTTTTTTCTGTAGTAAATAATTTATATATTTTAAAAAACAAGCAGTGTTTAGATCTGTTTTTTTATAATACTATCAATATTTACAATAATTGTCTTTTTTATTTCTAAAAGATATTTTCCAAACATCTTCACTCCGTTGAAGTTCGCCGAGATTCGTGTTGTAAATTATTATTCGGGCTTAGTATTTGCGGCAGACTGGTATTCAATTTCTTTTTCACAAATGAAAGTTGATGCAACATCGCAAGGGAAATCGTTGAAACCTCCATTTCTGTTGAACGAACCACAGTTGCTCGTTGCCACCGGATTATTATTCGGCTGACCGGATTCCCATTTCAAATATCCGGCGTCTGCCAAGGGTTGACCTAAAAGACGATGCAAAAAAAAATGTATCGCGATATTTACGTATAGTAAAAGAGTAAAGCGTTAGCCTCATCGAAAGCTAGATTTTGTTACCCGTAAGCGTCAAATATTCTCCATTTTCAAAAGCGTCGTGGAATCCAATCAAAGCCAAGTCTTTGTAGCGAATGGTGTTGTCGAGTTTAGCTGGTGGATAATCGGTCATAAGAACGATTAGTATGTCGGCTTCTTTTTGAGAATTTACGATCACTAAATTTGCTCCTTCTTCGATACATTTGCGTCGGGCCTGAGCCCATTTCAAAGGCACCGGATGAAATTTGTAGAATCCTGACTCGGGATAGAGCTTGTAGTCCAGACGAAACGGTTTTATTTCCAAATTCAAGTTTGAATTGTCTTCAAGAACTAAAAGAAGAAATACGCGAATTTTAAATACGAATTATTTATTTGATTAATTCTTAACCAGGAATCGATCTACTTACCATAAATGTCAACGGCTGTTAAAGTATGGTCAACGGCGATTAATTTTTGATTGTAAGAAATATGGTAATTTTTATTGGTAATTTCTTGTTCAAATTCAACAGACGTCTAAAAAAACAGGAAATATATGAAAATATTTATTTATTACTTTACATTATATTTTTCGTAAATATTTGTGGGTACGTACTTCTGCAGTGCCATTAATGTATTTTATCTCACCCTATAGCAAGAAATTAAATACCTTTAAAAAATCTTTAGTTAGAAATAAAATTCAACCTTTTCTACTTTTTAAAGTCATGAACAGATAGGGTACCTAGCGCCAATTTATTATTTTCTATAGACCGAAAATTCAATTCATAATTTCAGATTTCAGCTCTCAGATTAGAGAACCTGGGAACTGAGGGGATCGTTACAAGCTCGGCTATTTTCAAACCTTTTGTTCTTGAATGATTGTAAATATATATAAATTAAGCGTATGGCAAATAATTGTTACATTTTAAAAAACTCACCTTGGCCATGCAGAATCCGGTAGCATTTTTAAACGTGGTCACAGAAACTTTTGCGTTGGGATTTCTTTGCAGTTGCGAACACTGACTGCTGTCAGTTGTTTTTAAAAAAATGAACACCGCCAACGCCAATGGAATTGGTTTGAACATTTTGTTTTTAATATTTTTTACAGTTTGATCAAAGTAACATGCATATCGGACATATTTATTCTCGTTTGTAACCGCAAAAAAATTTATTGTGGTTTCTAATTGCATTTTTTTATCAATCATCAGTTATCATAAATGATATAATATTATAGTCTTCTGTTATTTTTTAAGATTTTAAGGAGAATTAAGAATTTGCACCATAAAAATAAAATACTCACTGATTTTGATAATTACTGTAAAAAGTTTGTAGAGTAAGGAGCTAGTCGTCATATTAGTGCGGTTCGCTTAATGAAGCGCTAAGCAAAGGAACTATATAGTATTCAAATCTTAGATTAACGTCTGAATAGAACTCTTCAAATAAATAGGTATAGTATACCGATGCAAAAAAATTGTGTCGCTTGTGTTACACCTTAAGCTTTAATCAATTCGCCTATAAATATAAATTCATTTTTGTGGAAGATATTTAAAAATATTTATTAGTATAAACAAACAAATTATTGTTCTTCAAAGATTACTCCAAATTTCTAAGTCTCTTCCACATAAATGAATTTACATTTATAGGCGAATTTTATGGAAAGGGTTTACGCAGGTTGTCTGCTTGTTCAGTGTTCCGATTTTTATATTGCTTTTAAATTAACTTGGATCAATTTTTATAAACACAGATACCTACTTCATAAACATAAAGAGCAGCCTTAATAAAAAGCATTCCGAGTATAAAAATAGAAAAGGAAATGCGATAACAGCATCGACGTTAATAATTAATCATGATTTTTTTACAGAATTTTATAAACACTAACTTTTTCTTATCACAGACGAGTCATTTCACACTTCGACGACCGACTTATTAAAGAACACTAAGATTACGTAATATTTGTGTCTGTAATCTTATTTTGTTATTAATTTTTTATTCATGATGTAATTTTTTTTTGTATTAATTACTAAACACTATTGATTAAAGTTGGAACCTGAATTTTAATTGTAGGGATGCGTTTTGCCCGGTTACGATCGGGTTAAGATAACGTGTCCGTTAAAACAGAAATTGACCTAGGTAAAGCCGCGGGTAATAGCTAGTCATTCCCTATTTACAGTAGCTGCAGTTAGAGGAAAGCCGACGAGATTGTATAAATAATCTTTATACAAACATATTATGTAGTTAGTAATAATACCAGGTAGGGAAACCGGGTGGCAAAACAAAAAGTCCAAAATTGACTCATTTTTTTTTTAAGTAAATTATTTGACTGCAAATTATCTTTCACCTCCTAATAAAGCCTTTAAGGATATTCATTTTGAATTTCTCTGTAGAAGAAACATTACGTTAATAATTTTACCACCAGTCGCATATCAAAAATAAATTGTATATAAGAAATTAAGTAGAAATTTTATTTTTGGAATCTTTTTTTGCGGCAACCCACCGAATTGGAGAGTGAAATGAAGGAAACGAAAAACTGTGACACAAATGAGTGACGACAAAGTCACGGAAACGCAATATAAATAGCGTCATCTTATTATCTACTGCCAAAAATAGATTTTGAAGACAACGTTAAAAATAAAAATTAGGTGAATCGCACAATATTTTATATTATTCATAAATAGGAAGTTTCACTTCGGTTGTGTGTTTTACAAAATGCCTTTTATAGTGAAACTTTTATTCTATCGCCCCGAATTTTTCTGGCCGTCTGTTGCATGTCGCATTACAGGCGGCCGCGAAGTAGGGGTAAAGTGAAAGGCGTTCGGAGTAGGCGCTCGGTAGAGCAGCCAAGGCCAATATGGCGGCGCCCATGGTTAGCATCAGCTGACCGTGTAGTATGTATAACACATAGTCAGTCTGTCATGCGGGCAAGTGCTGTACAGTGTTTACATGTTTTTATTCGTGTATTCATGTGAATATTGTTGTTTATAATAATTAATCGTGATGGATAAGTGTCTACAATCCAACGCCTACAATCCAAAAAAAGTTTCACTTGCGTCGTGGTTTCTTAAAACCACACAACTGTTTTTTTCCTTAATAAATTACTATTTGAAATAAAATAGATATCACAAATATCAATTCTACACGTTGGTACTTTCTGTTTCACCCCGTATACAAAAAAAAATGAAAAAGAGTTTCGTTTCGGCCATCCGTTAGTCACGTTGTGTACAAACAGCAGTGACAGTGTTAAGAGGGGGGAGGAGGGGGGGAAGCGACGTCTACCTATCTACAAAGGTGCGGAACCGGTGTTAACGGAAACGCGTAGGGGAAACAGGACAAATTACAGGACACGGGCGCTAAATTATCTATAATCTGGCCGACGGCATACGGTTCACAGCCGGAGCAGGAGCGAACTCTATAGTAATGCCGTGTTACGCGATACCGTTGTTCAAAACTCAGCAGCAAACGGCTTCAAATTAAAGGACGCAGAACTGAAATACTGTGTCATTACGATTAATTATTCAATAATACTATGACGACCGCACGAGTTATCAATTTACACCTGAGAATAAACCTGCGCTCTCGCTCTCATTAGTATATAGAGTGGGACGGTAAGGTAGTATCGTTTAGGGAAGATAGTTGCGTCGTTTCTGGGAATTTCGAATCGAACGGTTCATGTTTTCTAACAAGCAATGGTCCCCTACGAACATATCGTCATTTGGTTGTTCGTTGCTAGTCGAGAGTCGAGACGCGCCATTATTTACGAATCGCTTGTCCCACTCTTCCCCGCCTTGCTACTATCTCTACTACTCTACTACTCAGCATTCTTCATCTTAAATTCTTTCCCGTCGCCTGAAAACAGTTGCAGCTCTCCCGATGCTATTTTTAAAGCTAAAAGGTTTGGATAAACGCCATATTGTAAAACGTTTTCCTGGTACCACAATTTAAAAAACGTAATCTTTTACATTTAGCCAAAAAAAAAACATTTTTCAAAAAAATTGTCTCTTCGCCCTAAATTTGGCGTTTATCCAAACTGTTTGGCTTTTAAAAAAGCGTCGGGAGAGCTGTAACCGTCTTTAGATGAACATACTGTACCCATGTGTCGTCCTGTTTTTGCGAGAAGTAATAATTAATCTTTGAATTTAAAAAAGGACCGTCTTTTGAACTTGGCACAATTTAAATATTCGTATACGAAATGTAAAGTTTTGAAATTCGAACGATTCCATTACTGTGTTCAAAGGAAAAGCTTAACCCCGTGCATACCTAGAATATACAGGTTGATTTTAAAAATATTCCGACAAAATCTTATAAAATAATCTTACACCTTTCGTTAAAATATCAAACTTTTTAGTTTAAATGGATTTTTGATAACTGTATTTTCGTATACATAGTATAACGGCACATACCTACACTATTGGTGTCGTGTTTGGATGACGTGCCTTGAAGGCAGAGATGCGCTGTATTTATTCACTCCAGTTCATTTAATATTTTAATTTACATGTACATTAAAAATTGATCATTAATCAGGCCAAAGAAGTATAATTTTTAACGCATTAACCCATTTTTGGTCAAGACGACAAAACTCGGTTGAAAAAACACACCCTGTATAATAACAATGTGTATGAAGTGGCGCACAATACGTGTACAAGCTGTATGTAGGTAAAGGGTAGAGAATTATAATATACGTACGTAAATATCTGCCGCCGCGTGTAAACCGCCCACATAAAATATAGAGGGCGGCGGAAGTACAATATATACTCTGCACTGCAGTACATCGGCACACAGAAATATTATTATACAGTATGTAAACACGAAAGGTGCACATAGGGAAATTAGCATTGGGAAAAAATACTTGGATCAGAGTTAGCCATGACTGCATTAATTGTTATTTCTATTGAATTATCGTGGTAATCTTGAGGATTTCTATTTTATTTTATTTTGATTTATTTTAATTTTACTTGGCTTTTTTAATAATAAAAAGCTCTTATAAATCATTATTATAATTTTTTTGTACAAAAATAAAACAAGAAAACAACTCCATCTGTTTGGAAACATTTCCTTCAAAAAATTGTCTGACTGGTATGACGTATGCGCGTTGGTAAGTCAGTGACCCAATGTCTTTAGGTTCAACACGAATAGGCGGAGATATTTGATCTCGCACCATATTTAAGTATTTTTGGGAATTTAATGTCCCATCAATAAAAAAGTCCGATTATGTTGTAATCATTTGAATATTTCCTTCGGTATACACATTCATTTTGCAAAAGAATATTATCTGTAAAATTGAAAAACAAAATTTCAAGGCTCACTCTGATCCAGTCATTTTTTCCCAATGTTAATTTCCCTATGTGCACCTTACGTGTTTACATACTGTATAATATACGGTGCGTGTGTCTATACGCGACTCGTCAAGATCATTGACTCGCGCAATTAAAAAATATGCCGCAAGAACTTTTTTTTTATTTAAAAAAAATTAATATTCCGAAGCAACATTTTTTTATGCGGAATCTCGACGATTTGGAGAGTCAAATGAAAAAATCACGATACGAAAATATCATAAAAACAGCTGAACATCAATCGGCTGCGATCATATAGAGATATTATAATAGAGAACGCGAGAGAGCAGTAAAAGTGTCTGCAATTAAGAGAGAGAGAAAGCAGTTCCTTATCTCTATCGCAAAACAATGCTGATTTGAGTAAACAAATTTCCAGTTTTCTGCAGCGTTTTTCTCTCTTAACTGAGGACACTTTCACCTACGGCAAGCATGCGTGCTAGCGTACTCTAGTTACTTATATCATGGCTACGATAGCCGAGATGGTACAGCGTTTGCTTCGTGCGCTGAAGGTAACGGTTCGATTCCAGTCGGACCGGACCTGACATTGGTTCGTTCTCCATTAAAAAGACAGATAAAGAGAGACACCTTGCTTCATTTGTTACACACAGAAAGAGAGAGAAGGAAAAATCGGAGCAACCTTTGATTGGTCCGTTTTGCATCAAACAAAAAAAATTGAAAATGTGTTACGAGAACGCATTACAGAAGTGAAACTTCCAGTTGCAAATTATACGATTGCATTGGACAAGTGGAAAAAATGTGTTACGAGATAGTTTTACGTTCAGATTAACTAGTACAGACGAAATATCTGAACATGAACCTATCTCGTAACACATTTTTTCCACTTGTCCAAATGCAATCGTATAATTTGCAACTAGAAGTTTCACTTCTGTAATGCGTTCTCGTAACACATTTTTAATTTTTTTCGCAGGCTTACTGCAAATAATAAATGACTCCATGGGTTGAAAAATTATTCGTATGTTTTTTTTATCTAAAAAAAATTATATAGGTATAATAGGATTATTAAACAAAAATTAATTGCACGATTTTCAGCTCTAAAAAACAAAAAACAATTTAAAAAAACTTTTTGCGCGCACCTGACGGTAATCGAACTCGGACCGGCCGCGTGGCAATTCGGGATTCTACCACTGAGCTACGGAAGCTTGCTGAGAACTACTGTTTATACAGAGTTACTAAGTACAATTTTGTGACAAATTCAATTACATAGGTTTTGTTACATAAGAAACGAGGTCACCCCCGTTTTTAAAGAAGTATTCACTTCAAAATAAATGAGACAAAAATTATGTCTATCTCTCTTCTGGAGTTTCGAAGCAAAAATGGCGAGTCCGGTCGTTTATTGGAGACATTTTGAGTGGTGTGACGCAAAAGAGCGCTGCAGGATAAGGTTCGGTGCTATGACGAACCGCTCCTGAACGAACGGATACAGCCTCAGGTTATACGGTCGTATGCGTCAATTAACCTTCCATCAGCAACGTAAATAATTAACCATCGTCTGAATATATTTTAAAGTATATTCTTTGTATGAGATTTTGTTTCGTACGACGACGTGCATAAAAAAATAATTTTACACTTTTAATGAGCCTTAATAAGCACTTTGCATCATAAGCGTTAATGTAAATTAAAGTTTTAAATTTTTGATTAACGTCTGATTAGAACTCTTCAATAAATAAAATTATCGACCAATTTTTCAGACAATATATTAACAAAAAATATAATTAATACATTAACGTTTCGATCCGGATTTGGATCTTCTTCAGAACGGATTTAAAAATATAAAAAAATAATTAATACTTTTATTTAATATCTATTTACCTATTTTTAATGATATTAAAAAAATCTTTCACAAATTTCATTAAAAATAAATAGATACTAAATATTAATTATTTTTTTATATTTTTAAATCCGTTCTGAAGAAGATCCAAATCCGGATCGAAACGTTAATGTATTAATTATATTTTTTGTTAATATATTGTCTGAAAAATTGGTCGATAATTTTATTTATTAAATTAAAGTTTGTTACTAAACTTATTATTTAATTAATTTTAGTTCGGTTCAAATTTTGATTAGGAAAATTCAATTAAAAGTTATTTCGGGTTGTGAAAATTTAAAGGTTACTCAAATTTTGAAGAATTTCAAGTTTCCGATTCCCCAGTTCTGTAAATCTGATGGTACTAGGCCCAAACTGTTGATCAAAGTGTGTAAAAGTTCTTTCTCAAAGCAAAATATTCATTGTAAACTTGAAGTGAACTTATTTCGTTAACTACCAGATTTAATCATTAATTAATTATTATTATTAGCGGAGAAATGTCGTTCTACTATTGTTTTGTGTTTCATATTACGCACAGTACAGTGTGACAAGTTTGTTGTCAATTTCGAAACACTAATTAATGTTTTTGGGTTCAGCGCTACCCTAATTCAACTAATTTAGCTATATAGTTCTATTTGCACTGACCCTCTCATGCATAATACGAAATCATATTCGCCGTACAAAAGTTTCTACATAATGAATAATTAGATCAAATATAAAACGGTTTATAGTTTTGATATATGATATGATGTCGTAAAAAATACATAAGGAAAGCTAATCAGAACGCTAATTACCTCGATTGTCGATTAATTTTACTATCTCTATAATTTACAATAAAATTAATCGACAAATTTTTGTATATGAACAAAAGCACATGTTATCAAAAGAACCTACGGCCTGAGTGGATGCTAATGGCTGAGTTGTCTACGGAAGCCGGGTTGGCTCATTGGTGACTAGTGGAGTAGTGGCACCGCACACGTCCACTTCCAACATGTTAACGCGTGCACGCGTTAACATGTGTCCGTGTGCGGGATAAATGCAGATTTCTGCCTTATCCGTGTGCGGGATAAATGCAGATTTCTACCTTATCCTGGAACGGTAATCGAGCTATCTCTGTCTTTTAACTGTCAAATTTTGTGAGCAGCGTTACTTTTTGCATTGAGGTTAGGCGTAGCTGAAGTTTTGTTTATAGTGAAATAAAGTAATAAAGAATTTCAAAGTAAACATTAGAAATGAGTTTATTGTTCATCACAGGTAATTTTACGGTAACATTTTCATTTTTAATTTTAACGAAACTCATTTCTAATGTTTACTTTGAAATTCTTTTATTACTTTATTTCACTATAAGCAAAACTTCAGCTACGCGTAACCTTAATGCAAAAAGTAACGCTGCTCACAGAATTTGACAGTTAAAAGTCAGAGATAGCTCGATTACCGTTCCAGGATAAGGTAGAAATCTGCATTTATCCCGCACACGGACACATGTTAACGCGTGCACGCGTGTACATGTTGGAAGTGGCAGTGTGCGGTGCCACTACTCCACTAGTCACCAATGAGCCAACCCGGCTTCCGTAGTTGTCAAGCGTCTATCTGTACAAAAATCAGCAAACCTAAATCAATCTTTGATCAGTTTCGGATCTGGTAGTATAAATTAATAATTGCGCCACTAAAATTAATATTATCTATTTTTGAAGTGAAAACTTTTTTAGCGGCGTTGTACACTTTTTTTGTAATAGGTAAAAAATGTTAAACTCGCGTCAGGTCAAGTAAGAACTGGGTGAGCGAGAAAACTCTCTCTTTTATTTATACAACGTTAGACATCTAGCGTTGAAATATCGTACATAAAAATGCAATCTATGATACAAACCATTTTGATCGAAAATTCGTAAGACGAAAACTTTTATTTATACAACGTTAGACATCTAGCGTTGAAATATCGTACATAAAAATGCAATCTATGATACAAACCATTTTGATCGAAAATTCGTAAGACGTTAATATTCAAGTTTTCACTTCTGCCGGCACTCCCGGAGTGCAAAGGGTTTTTTTTTAAAACAATGATTTTTTTCAATAAAAAGTAATATAGATAGTGACGATCTACTAATTAATCAATCAAAAAAATAATAGACCTCGCTGAGGATTAGTAATTATAAAAACTTCTATTAATTTCAGAAAATGTTTAAAATTAGGGAAATGGCGAATTTATGTTTCTCCCCCGACAAGTGGTACGTTCGGCAAGAATGTTGCACACGCCTGTCAAGTTAACAAAAGACAGCGAACAGAACAGTTGAAGAGCTTACGCGTGTGTGCATCACACATAACCTAACAATTATTATTGTTCGGCTGCCACCATGTTTTATATAAGTTCTCGTGTACCGCTTCCCAAAGAGGTAAAGCGAGAAACGAAGAATGAGTGAGAGAGAGCAACTGCTCCCCAAAAGCAACCCACTCTAGAAGTCAATATCGTACGTATCTCCCCCTCCCCGTTTCCCCAAACTCACAGCCGAGAACACAGGGTGGAAGCAATACTTTGAAGGGTATTACTATTGTCAGTAATTAATTATAAAGGCGACTTAGTTTAAAGTATGTACATGAGATACCGCCACCGTTCGACGATATACATGTGGAGGAAAGTTGTCTGTTTTGTAAAAGGATTTTTTGAAGTGAAACTTCTTAAGCTGCGACGTGACAAGTTTAATTCAATCTATATATTCTCATTGTTTGTTTGTCTACGGCGGGTGATCTCAGAGAACTACTGAACTGCAGATTTTAAAGATAATTTCACTTTGTCCCGAGAGCTACATAATTTACTATTACGTTACAAGAAAAGGGGGATGAGCATACAGCGAAAATGAAAGGCTGGTCGACGATCTCGCTGAGCTAAAAAATTGGTTGTCTGTAAAGTCGGTTTACGGACGATAGTTTTACGTGATAACGTATTCCGTAATACATAACCTAAACCTCCCAAAATTTGGTTTCAATCCGCTTATCCTTGGTGTCGGAATGATAAGAAATGTCAAAAGTGACGTTTGCAACTGTCAAAGTATTATGTTCTAATAATAATTAGTTATTCCAATACTTAACTTAGAAGGCGTTGCATTTCACAAAATATTAATGTCAAAAAATTGAATTAAACATTAGAAATGCAGCCGTTTTCATGTTAAGACAAGACATACGTTATTTTCTAATTTCCATGTACGGCAAACAAAGACGACCGACCGCGTCGCGCCATGCATTAGACAACATTGCATTTATATTTTATACAGCTATTTTTCTATATAAATTTGTATAAAAAACTGTTTAGGCAAATTCTGTTATACGAAATCTATGTAAAATGTTCTCCTCTTTCGTTTAAGACTGGTTTCAAACCGATCTGATTAAAATTGAGCGAGAAATTAGCAAAAAGCACGCACAGGGTCAGGCGGAACGTTACGCGTTACGAACGTTAAGAACGTTAGGATTTAGGAACGTTACACTTTTTCGTGCATGCAGCCGGTGTTTTATCAATTTATAAGATTGGTGATTCATCAATTTATAAGACGTTATCACGTCAAAAATAATGCGTGAGAGATTGGTCGTTCTTGATTATTTCGCTGCTAAGCCAAAATCTTCCCGGACGAATCCGGGTCGCGAAGCTAGTATTTTATGTGTGTACGTTTTCCTCTGATAAATAATCGCACCGTTTCGATTTTTTATTTATATTTCTCGCTCCCGTAAAGTTGATATAAATCGACTATGATTGAAATCAGATAAACAGTCATTTAGTGTATCGGAATTTTATTCAATAAGAGAGTGTCGTTTTATTCGAGCGACGTCGCAAATCCTTTTTCGCCGCACATCTCAGTCGGCTCTGACGGCGGTCATTCAAATGACAATCGCGCGTTGCACGTAGCTTACTTGCTCCAAGGTATTTTCTTTTTCGTGAGCGACAAAGCCATTTTCAAATATCGCTTTTGAATACTTTAGACATTTTGTTTGACATACCGTTTATTCCCATTTATTGTGTTTGTCACAAATACTAGTATTAAATTCAAAGCGGTTCGTCTTTACCAAATTGTAGACGCTCGACAGTTTATCCACAGAATTTACTGTTAATATCGGGGGTTAAATTAAAAAATGGAAAACAAATTTAACTTCAAGGACATTGTGTAGGGTGTCAAATGAAAGCCTATTGAAGCACGAATTAAATATATATTTTTTTCATTTTTTAAAAAAATTTTTTCGGCAAAACGCTTAAAATTTATTGAACCCTATTCTACCATCAGAAGAATCACTCAGAAAAATCTGAAAAAATCACGAACATCGATATTTAGGTGCAGATTGAACGAAAATTATCGGGTTTTAAAAATTATAGCGCGATCAATTATTTTAAACTAAAGTTAATTGACACTATATTTGAAATTAATGAATGAACGTGAAGCTCGTATACAGTATGTAAACACGTAAGGTGCACATAGGGAAATTAACATTGGTAAAAAATGACTGGATCAGAGTTAGCCTTGAAATCTTGTTTTTCAATTTGACAGATAATATTCTTTTGCAAAATGAATGTGTATACTACCGAAGAAAATATTCAAATGATTTCAATATAATCGGACTTTTTTTATTGATGGGACATTAAATTCCCAAAAATACTTAAATATGGTGCAAGATCAAATATCTCCGCCTATTCGTGTTGAACCTAAAGACATTGGGTCACTGACTTACCAACGCGCATACGTCATACCAGTCAGACAATTTTTGAATGAAATGTTTCCAAACAGATGGAGTTGTTTTTTTGTTTTATTTTTGTACAAAAAAATTAAAATAATGATTTATAAGAGCTTTTTATTATTAAACAAAGCCAAGTAAAATAAAAATAAATCAAAATAAAATAGAAATCCTCAAGATTACCACGATAATACGATATATCGACAATTTTATTTACTTGAAGAGTTCTATTCAGACGTTAATCAAAGATTTGAATTACCACGATAATTCAATATAAATAAGAATTAATGCAGTCATGGCTAACTCTGATCCAAGTATTTTTGCCCAATGCTAAATTCCCTATGTGCACCGTACGCGTTTACATACTGTATAGTGATATCGAGCAGCGAGAAATTAAAACAGTTTCGGTACCTCTGTTTTAAAGAACATTTACGCAGAGTCAATCAAACAACCGCACTGTGCAATTACTTACATTGAAATGGGAATTTTAAGTACCTGCGTTACAGCACATTGAATCGCTCCGGTTAAGGAGCCGAAGCCCCATACGAAATAGTGGAGACGCCGACAGTTTCATTGTACGAGTCTCCTGGCGCCTCTGCCCCAGTATCGTCTCCCCTCCTGCCCCTCAACCAAACGCAGTTACTCTATGAATAGTCGTGTAATTATCTCCATTCTTGAATCTTTCGATTACAAAGTTTGTCGAAAGAAAACTATTAATTTATTGTTTTGTGAGATTTTTCTCCGGTTTATTTTTTGAAGTGAAAACTTTTTTAGCGGCGTTGTACACTTTTTTGTAATGGGTAAAAAATGTTAAACTCGCGTCAGGGACTAAACTCGCGCCAGGGTCACGTGTCCTGATCGAAAATGCGTAAGACGAAAACTTTTATTTATACAACGTTAGACATCTAGCGTTGAAATATCGTACATAAAAATGCAATCTATGATACAAACCATTTTGATCGAAAATTCGTAAAACGTTAATATTCAAGTTTTCACTTCTGCCGGCACTCCCGGAGTGCAACCCGACTTTTTTTTTGAGGGGAACTGCGGGATCCGTTGCCTGTGATTCATTTCTAAGCGAAAAATAATTTTAAAATTGAATAACCCAAACGATTTTTAATTTTACTAAAAATTATTATAAATAGAATAATAGAGGCAGCCAACAGTCATAATTATTTGAACCGAAAACCAATTCATATTTTCAAATTGTTATTTTTTAATAACACGTTCCAGTTGAAACTTTTGCAACGTGGGACCTGGGGGTTTGTAACCATGGACATGTCATATGAACAATGGCATGTCTACATATTCATTTAGCGATTATATTTGTTTTCAATTAAACTTCAAGTCAGGCTTGAATGGAATCAATTATTAAAAACGATTTTTTCAAATTCTATATTTTGTATTCCGTGCACCGAAATTTTTAAAAAACCAAATATACCGGTTCGCTTTCGCGGAAATAAAATTCTAAAACAATAAAATCTTGTTTCGAAAAGAACGGAAACATTTCGTTGTTGAAAATTCCAGGAACGTTTATGAAAAATCTTTCGGGCAAAGTAATTAATAGAATAGGTTTTTGCTCAATAAAATCGTCGACTTCGTCTCGTTTGTCACAAAGCAAAATGAGAATAATAATGATTATTATTAAATCTAACGGACCGAAAACTATGGTCCGGCAACCGTTTTTAGACGAACATCAGAAGCGCGGGGTAGAAGAGCTCTCACCTTATTGTTGTCATCTATTATATGAAGTCAAGTTTGAATCTGCGCTGCTTTATAACATGCATGCGTTCGGCAGAAACAGTCGAACGGAGAATAAATGGAATGCAATTTGAAAAGTAGTTCGATATCGGTTTTGATGAGAGCATTGTCTTAACCTGAGCATAGCTTTGGATTATTTGCCCCAAAATTATTTCAAGTTTAGGTGCCGTTTGAGTAGTGCATAAGTTTCAGCCCAGAATAATTCTGGAAATATGTTTTCCAGTCTACACAAAATTGCACGAAAACGAAATGGCAGACAGAAGTCATATTGCTATATATCAGGGCTGCCCAACCTATTAGTAGGTGCGATCTAATTTTTTTTAAATAGTGTCATCGCGATCTACCAATATGCGGGAAAAAAATAAAAATCGCTTTTAGAACGTTGCAAATATAGAAAGTTTATTAAACATTTAAGTGGGAACAAAAATTATACAATATCGAGTATAGTCATATAAAAAAATAGTTTGTCAAAAATAATAAAATAAAACTGTTTATAAAAATTAAACTACTAAACACATTTTAGTGAATTTAAATAGGGTTCTGGTCTGATAGTAAACAAAATGAATAAAATATAACCCAAGGCAATCCAACAAAAATTGCGATCTGTAGAGTCGTGACGTACATACGTACGTACGTACATACGTACAGACCAACCGACAACTGCTGTTTGTGATTTTCAATTACAATTTTAATAGTATTTATGAACTCGAATTGATTCAAAAATGGTTCTGTTTTATAGATCAGAATCTCCTCTTTTCAAAAAGCTTCAATTTGAATGGATTTCGTGTGAAATTAACTTAGATATAACTTCTTATATGAACGAAAGTCAGCTCTGACGCACAAAGCGATAATAAAGCACATACCGCTAGTTTAGCGGTATGTGCAATAAAGAAACAAAATTAGGAATATAGTGAAGTAATTTTAATAAGATCGCTGACACTGTCCAATTTGAATCCAATTTGAATAAAAATTTCACTATACTTCGAATTAGTTTAAAAATTGAATTTTTGGATGTTAGAATAGATAAAGTATAAAGATCTACTTAAAATTACCCCGCGATCGACTGGTTGGGCACCCCTGCTATATATAGTATTGAATACTGATACTATGCCGTCTTCAAAGGCAAATCTCCACACAGGCACAAAAAAACACGGGTCTAGGGTCTTAAAAACTTAGAAAGAAAACTGCCTAGAATTTTTTATTTCTAATGTTTGGGAAATCGATTTCAAAAATCAGGTCGCGTTTGGTCGTTCATTATTTTTTTTGAAGTGAAAACTTCTTTAGCGGCGTTGTACACTTTTTTTGTAATGGGTAAAAAATGTTAAACTCGCGTCAGGACACGTGACCTGATCGAAAATTCGTAAGACGTTGATATTCAAGTTTTCACTTGCGCCGGCACTCCCTGAGTGCACCCCGTCTTTTTTTTAATATTTGTTCGTCGACATGTTTGTACCTTGTCCGAGGCGCAAGGCGAACGCTTATAAAGAAGAACTCAACGCTACCAGAATTAGGGGAGGTTTAAAGTATGTACAACTGTGTTTTGTAACAAAAGCAGGTAACGAAGTTTTCGTTCGCTTCACTCTCTCGGCGAGCTTTAATAAGTTCGCGTAGGGTTTTCAATCATTTTTTTTTTAAATTAATAACCCGTTCTTCTTCGTTTGTCAAAATAAGTATGAAATATTAAAAATTCTTTACTTTAGTACACCGGATTACAGGACAAAAGAATAAGAATTCTTTAGTGGTCAACTGTAAGATGGCACAATAGGAATGCGACTAAAGGGTTTAACAAATAAATATTTTATTGTCTCGTAATATAATAATACTCCACGTTTATAGGTTAGGTATAATCTATGTGGCGGCCATCAGTATTTTATCAGGCGAATAAATATTTATACCCTCGAAATAAAACAGAATAGATTTATACCTGCAGTAAACATAATTATGCTTGGTGAATTGATTTATCGCTATTTATTCGCAGGAATGAAATAAATGAACCGAATAAATAACTACTTAAGTTCGGTGAATATGGACATTAGAAAAATATTTTTAACAAAAAAATTGAACCGACTTCACACTAAAAAGTAAAAAATAATTGCGTATTGAAATGTTTTGGAGTCGGTATCAGCCAAAATGAAATCTATTCCGAGAACTACACCGACTCCAAAACATTTCAATACGCAATTATTTTTTACGAACATAGAACTTCCTCCTTTTTGTTGAAGTCGGTTAAAAACTAGAAATTATTTGTAGTATAGTTCAAAAGTCTCACCAAACTAAGTACAATAAAATGAAACAATTCGCTTTAAAATAAATTTTCATCAAAGCATTATAAATGCAACGTGAATAGGTGTCAAACGAAATAAAAAAAAATCCTAAACATTTCGAATTGACGAAATAAAAAACCCTTGACTCGAAAGAACGTTAAGGGTTGCATTTGTGTGTGTGTTTGTAAACGGGGGTGGTATTAACTACCCTCTGCACTCTGTAACACACTTCATTATGAGCCCACAGAAAACAGATAGTTCACTTATAAACCTTCACCTGCCAGCCGCCGTTTCGTCTCCCCGCCCCCCCCCCCAACCCCCGGCGCAGTTCTGTGTTCTTGGAGAGCGTTTCGTGAGGCAGATGACGCAGTATAAAACCTTGTTCTTTTCCGTGTTAACGCTCCAACGAACGCGTGGATCACTATTTTGTCACTTCAATGTTTGGTTACATGCCTTTTGAGTTCTTTCCTATTACAACATTGTTTCGAATGAAATTCATTCGTACATTTTAAAATTGATATTCAAGAGACGGCAGAGACTAACAGGCTAACACTGTGAACACGATACAGGTCAAACGGATGAGCGGATTGAAACCAAATTTTGGGAGGATGTTTGGTATGCAAATATGAAGAGCCCTATTGTTTTTGGAGAAAATCGGCGCATGCGCAGAAGAGATATATGCTTAAACGGTGTTTTTTTTATATAATAATGGTATGCTTTTCATAACGGTTTATTATTTTATTTATTTTTTCAGGAAAGTTTCGTTAAAAAATTTTTTTTCTAAACTTTATATAATAATAATAATTTTTTATTACTCTATGACATGCGTATAACAGGAGAGTTTGTCAAATGTTACATATTATTATTTTAACAATAATTTAAACAAAATAAATAAATTCATTAAAAATTAGAAATTTTAAAATTTTGAAAGAAGAGAATATTTAAGAGAGTAAACTTAATTTCAATTATTCAAACACATGTACTCCTCTGTACTATAAAATGCGTTTGTTTTTAAATAGTTATTTAATAACTGTTTAAACTTTTTCGGAAATAGTTTGAAAATAAAAAAAATCAGCCGCTCTTTTGTTTTATGGATCTGTCAGAAATAAACTAGTTCGGCATGCATGCTTTGATTAATCTTTACATGACGTGGAACATATTATGTAGGTACCAATGGCAACGAATAGCAAATATCATATTGAATACTAGCCATTACCCGCGTCATCTCACGCGATATAAGATATTGTATTTTTTTATTATAATCAAATGTCAACATTTTTGAAGTTGAAATGGTCCCGTCGCCCAATTGGCTGGAATTTTTTTCACTGAATTAGTGAAAGCATAATATAAAAGGATTATCGTCATAATATTTTAGAAGGCTTATATAGGTATACAAGAAAAATTTAAATGTCACTGCCGGGACTTGAACCCGAAACAACCAATTTCGCGTTGGCTGAGTTACATTACTCTACAGTCTACAGTGCCCACGATAATAGTTTAATTTTATGCTTTCACTAATTAAGTGAAAAAGATATGCTCAATACTGAAATTTAATCGTAATGATTATTATTAGCCATTGTAACTCAAAAAGAAGTTTCACTTCTCTCGTGAGTTTATGCGAAGACTCACAAGTGTTATAATATTATACTTTTCTATATATTTTGTTATATTGTTTTCAAATAACCGGTCGAGATCGCTCGAACGGTGTTATGTAAAAGACCAGATATTAAACCAGTTCAAACGATTTATCTTGTGATTTGTGTTGTCGAGCGTCTATAATCAACAAAGCCTATCTGTCGCGTTCTTCTAGCATTATTGTCTATAGGTATATAGTTCTGCTGTGAAATTTCACATTCGCTTTCCCGACTGCATGAAATCTGACAGCTTCAAGTGTATCGACGAAAATAGGTACATATTATAATACGAGGTATGACGCATGTAGTCTTCAGCAGTAAACAAACATTTAATCTCTAGGTAACCGCTTTCTTGTGAGTCTCCGCAGCTTCCATTAGAAATGTAATTACGCAGTACAAATCTTTGACAATACATTCTCACTTAAGCGCTACGTAATTTTAACTAACTGTGTTTTGAATTTTATTTATTTATTTTGTGTGCCGTTAATATTTATTATTAACTTATATAAATGAGACGAAATGTGTTTGTAGACATTTGTAAACATGATGCGTGAACATAGTTGCGATTCGTTATCGGTAAGGTAACCATAGAAACGTAAAAACAACCATCGTTTTATAGCTGTGCCAATTACTGTCAATTCATTTAAGGAGGTTGATCCGTTACAGTCCCAATCAAAAGTAAGTTGAATTCTAAATGGGAACTTTTCCATAACAAATTTTTACAAATGGTTATAAGTCGATGATACCAATAAATTATTGTCATAAAGGCGTAAATAAATAATTTTTTTAATATTAATTAATTACTTCAGTATTTTACTTAATGGACTAGCTTTTGAATTTTTTGTACAAAGTTAGGTTAGAAAAAAATAAATTTATGTAAATATCTGTATTTTACATATTTTTTGCAGTAAATAATTAAGAAAAGAAATTAGAAGTAATAAAAATTTTAATTAAATCATTAAAAAGTTGAAAATTCAGTTAAAATTGTTAAAATTGTCAAGAATAAAAGTCCATAATCGAAAAGTGCTAATGTTTAATAATTTTTTTTATTGATTAAAAGTCTCCTAATTAAATTGGAAAAAATATTAAAATATTATTTGGTTATTTGCAAAAAATTAAAATGCACCGTTTGCATGCTAGGTTGACATATTTTCCATAAGACTACATGTAAAAGTTTTTTTGAATTTTTAACTTTAAAAATCTCCTAATGATTTTGGATTTTTTACAGAAAATTTTGTCATAAAAAAATCTACTAAAAAAACTTTATTTCAGATTTTTTTCATTATCTTCGTAAAACGGCTCAACCTCCTTAATCGAATAAAGAAATTAGGTAATTGAATATTATAAATAAACCGTAACTTATTTAAAATTTAAAGATAAATTTTTAAAATACATTGCGAGCTAGAAAATAAACGACAAGCATTTTTTAATGTATTCGTATAATTTGTGAAGACTGTCCGTTTAATTTTTTTACAATTATTCAGTTACGAATAATTACACGCTAGGATTATGTTTGATACCTTTCTAGGGAGGTATCCTCGTAAAAAAAATAACACACTCATCAGTGTAACATTTTACTCATTATCAATTAGTTTCGAATTTGATATTGTAACAGTTAACAAAATTGTTTTTCAACAGATAAAAAAATTAATAACAATGAAAACAAGAGTCACAAATTCAATACCGTGAAAAAAAAAAACATCCGGTCTGATTTTTCTACGAGATGATTGGCGCGTCGAACGAACCTTTAAAGTGAAAGTGAGATAGAGAGACACGTTTTAAGATGTGAATTTGCATTTGTTTTCCCTAATCTTTATAGCCGGCTCGCTCGCTCACAGGTCGGCCGGCTTAGGAAGAGCTTTGCAAGGCGCGGAGGCGACGCTTTGCCCCCCGACTCGCGCGAGACAACATTCCGATTGCCCGACGCTAAAGACGATACAATTGAGAATCATACAAAATTGATGTCTTCTTTACAATTGATATTCAGCAAAAATATTGCATTTTTGAAAAGTTAAAAACTATACCGCATCAATTTCTAAAAAAATGCAGGGTGCAAATAACTCAGGAAGTAGCCGCGGGTACAGCTAGTATTTAATATAAACTCAAGATGTAAATAAATTACCTTATATTTACCTCGTAAAGTTCAAAATACATAAAGGATTGTTAAGGTTTCTGTTAGATTTTATTATATTTTCGTGGAAAAAGAAGCTTTGAAATTTTTGATTATAAAAAATAACAATTGTCGTATACAATATAATAGGTTTTATTTCAATAAAAATGAAGAATAAAATTTGTAGATTTAAAAGTTTACAATAAAAAATATTTGACTGACTTCGATAAAATTCAACAACTGACTGACTTTTTATTTCTACATAAAAAAATGATATTTTAATAATTTTACAAAAGGAATGCAGATGTTACATAATTAAAAATACAATTTTATTATAAAACACTGCTTACACAGGTTTGTTTGCGTTCAGCACCAACAGTTTCTTTAAGAAAATTTGAATTACTCCAAGATTTCAAAACACTGTCAAATCATTTATTAAATTCATAAAGCTGTTTATCTTTTGAACGAAATCTAATTGAAAACATTAAAACCAAACTTAAATGCGAGGCAAATATGAAAATTGAAAATCAAGTTTTATTCATAAATCGGAAATTGAATAAAATATCATCTCAATACAGAAAAGTTTCCATGGACTTTGTTCGAGATATCATCACAGAACCTGTCTGAACACAGCGCAATTATTACTTCGCGTCTCTTTCTACAGTTGGAAAGGTGTTATGGAAACTGAAAAGAGACAGAGCTAACTTGTACAATTTCTACTGGGACCAAACTTTAATGGCAATCTTTCTTCGAGTTTAACACCTCCAGCAATCATCATAATTGGGGGTCTACAAGTCTCTCAAGATGATATTGCACAAAAAGTTCACATGGCGATCGGACATCGAACTTATTCGTTCCCAAACTTGATTCATTATCCGAATCCAATATCGCCGAGAAAGAGTCACAGCTCGTCTTCTACGCGATAAAGCGTATTTTTAGAACGGAAAACTTCTACGAGACGGTAGACTGCAGTAGAAAAATTCCCAGCCACATAGTTGCTCTCGCGACTGAAAGATGCAAGAACGAATTCTAGTTAGACGCACCTTAGTTCAGGACCGGGTCGGAGATATAATAGCAGCCAATTATGCCGGTACACAGTCACAGAAAAGTCCCTATAAGATCGTTATCTGCTTTTTTAAACTCTGCATAGGTTTGCAAATATTATACTATTTCCTTTTATTCATTCGAAATTCATTTTTATACTTTTCGAATTAAAAAAAATCGTTTATGAAATGCTGAGAGATTAATTGAAGAATTAAATCACTTAATATTGAACAGAAGTTCGCGACAAACAATTTTTTTATACAAATCTGTTACTAATCAGGGATTTTAAATGTTAGTATAGAAATTTTTTTAACGCTGCACGATAAAAAGCTATTTTAATTGTTTTTAAATTATTTATAAGCACATTATTTTTATTAGAACATATTTAAGTCACCACTCTTATACGAAAACTGGATTTAAAAAAGTTTGGAAATACGAATAGTTACTAGGCCCAATTAGCCTACCTGTTGGTGGCCTGAAAAGAAACAAAAAATTGAAAAACGTCTTCGCGATAGGATTACAATTTTAGATGCCAGCAGAGTTTTTCTCGACAATATATTATGTCTGATTTGTGTACGCAGAAAGGCCTTGGTCTGTCTTCAATGTGGTTGTCAGCCATCTTTTTTTGGGGTAATCGCTCCCTGACAGGTGGCAGGCCTTGTCATTTGTATATACATAGCATTATTCTGCAATTTAAATTCAGGGATGGACAAATTTTGCGGGGATTAAGCTATATCATTGTCTTTAAAAACCTTTCCATTGTACGGATATCTCGAGTGGTTTGTGATTTGGGCTTTATTCTCTACAGACATAAAGTTTGTTTATTTACGCTAATCGCACAAATAAAAAAAAAATCGAACTGTTTAAAACTTCTTTTTCAGTTGAATGAGTGGTGAGGAAAAATGACTGTCAAGTCGCGGATCGAGCGAAGTCAGAGCAAAAAGCTATTTTGAAATAGATCGACATGCGTTAAAAATATAAAACATAAAAATAAATATTACCAAAAAACACAGGTCAAAATATAAACCGATGACACATTAGCTATAGGTAGAAAATTATTTTTAAAAAATTCGTTTTATTTTTTCAAATTTGTTTTTTCAAAAGTCGTTTAAAAAAAAAGATTGGTTGTCTGTAAAGTCGGTTTACGGACGATAGTTTTACGTGATAACGTATTCCGTAATACATAACCTAAATTTATATAATAATTCGAATCTATGATATTGCATCTTTCGCTTCAAATTTAGGTTAATTTTATTTATTTAAATTACTCACCATATAATATAATTGTTTTTTTTAACTTTCTTTCTTTCGTATTTATTTTAAGTCTCAAAGATTAATTGCCATAGTATTTTGAAAACAATTGTTTCACTGTTTATATAAAATTCCAAAACCTACTTACAATATTTAAGTATTTTCATACGTCAAAAAATTGATTTTTATAATGATAAAATTTGTAAGAAAACGATTTTTTCGAGAGATGAGACCTAGCTAAAACGATTTTTTGCCCCCCAAAATCCCTTTTCAGTAAATTTCATCCAAATCGTTAGGGCCGTTTTCGAGAAAAGCACGCACAGGGTCAGGCGGAACGTTACGACCGTTAGGAACATTACGAACGTTAGGAACGTTACGACCGTTACACTTTTTCGTGCATGCAGCCGGTGTTTTATCAATTTATAAGATTGGTGATTCATCAATTTATAAGACGTTATCACGTCAAAAGTAAATATCTTAGCAAAATTAATTTTTCTCGGAAAAATTTATTCTCACCGAATCATTCAGCACAATCCTGTACACGGAGAGATATAAGTTGCCTGCTTTACAATAAGGAGCTATACGTATATAGCTCCGGTTTATAATATAGAGCGGTTGAGAAATCGACGGCGCGGTTAATTTATTGACTCTCTCACGTGAGACATTTTTCTCTATTAAGCTGTCTACTCAACGTCACAATGAAACGAAATATGATAAGATGACGTCACGTCACGTCCTGTCACTGCGCCTACGCCATATCGTTTCGTATCCGTTATGCACGAATGAACGTGCGTTCACTTAATAATGGCGCCGCTTCAAAAAAAATTGTATTAATCAGATTTACAATAACGATATATAATATATTTTTATTTCTTTTCTTACGATTCAAATTTGTTAATATTAAAAGTTTCATTTGAAATTTATGAATAGTCTCTTAAAGCTTTAATAAAGTCTCATAATACCTCGTCGAGTTTAAAAATTTCGTTTGCTTTAAGAAAATAACTTTGTCGCTACCGTTTCTTCCACCGTACGTGACCCTGCTCTTCCACCACAAATATTAACGATGATCCAAACTTGATATGCAACTTGCAACAAGCTCTATACTAATTATTAGCGTCTGTACATTAGAATAGATAGTAGATTATAGACGCTCGACAGTCTAAATTATTGTCTGATAGTTTAAAATTATATTCAAATACTAGCGGTCCCGCCCGGTTTCACCCGGGTGAAAAAAAGCATTGTTTTTACTATTGTCCACGCAATTTTTGATTTTAATTTTTTTTTTATTTTTTATTTTTTTTAGTATTAAAACCTTCCGTGGTCCTTAAGGAACATACAAAAAAAAAATTAGCCGAATTGGTCAAGCCATTCTTGAGTTATGCGCTTAGCAACATTCATTTTTATTTATATAATATATAGCGGACCCGGCGAACTTCGTACCGCCTAACATTATTATATATATATATATATATATATATATATATATATATATATATATATATATATATATATATATATATAATTGGAACATCTATCTATCTATTTTATTTATTTTAAAATATACATGGACGTATATTATGTGTGTATGTCGAGCACTCCGGCTGCGCCGTCGTGCCCGGTGCAAAAGAACGAATGGGGATATTTGAATCTTTGATTAACGTCTGATTAGTACTCTTCAATAAATAAATTATCGACCAATTTTTATAAGATCAACAACATTTTCGATATGAATAAAAAAAAGTATACTTACAACACAAAATCCGTTGTTATTGGAAGCTCGTGTCACGTGTTGAGTACTTTTGAAGTTATAAAATCACTTGAAAATTATTTAATGATGAAAAATGTTAAAAGTATATAAATCAATGTTTTTTTAATTTTTGACAGAATTTTTTCAAATCATACATAAGGCTGTTTATATTTTAAAACCATGGATACGAATTTAAATTTATTGACTACGTTTTAGTTAGAAATCATTTGTATGGGAAAAAGAAAAGGGCTATTTTTAGGGTTTTTCCAGCAATAATTCTAATTTTTCTCGCCGTAAAAACCATCCTTGAACTTCAACGAACATTTTAAAAAAAGATTTGGCCAAATTGGTCCAGGCGTTGTTGAGTTATGCGCTTACCAACACATTTTGCGATTCATTTTTATATTATAGATATACGATTTTTTAAGTTCTTCGGCATGTATCAAAACAATTTTTAATACGCTGACAACCTCAGTTGGCGAGCGTCTATAATATTCAATCTTTTCTCGGTGCAATTGTTTGTTTACTTCGTTGTTTCAGTAACGACTAATCGAAATCGGGTTTGACTCCCAGATTCGAATTCGGAAAACATGAAACGAAAATATTTTTATAAACAAGACAATTATTTCGTTCAATCCAATTCACAGATAATTGATATTTATCTTTTGAACGTTGGCAGTACCTACCTACTACGAAATAAGCGTGCAGTTAGTGTGTTTTCAGCCTATCCAGTTGGCTATGGGAGTGAATGTATCAGCTGGAACGAAGTCACAAGTCGTCAGTTGGGAGCTGCGAACTTAATCCCTGAACTTATTAAAACTTCCACGGCGCAATTCTACTATTCTCGTTTCGCTAGCCGAGAAAGACAGAGAGAGAGTGAGAGAGTTTTGTGTTCTCGCTCTCGGAGCACGAGAACACTTGTATTTGTCTGAAAAAATCATTTTGTTCAAATAAAACGTTAATAAAAATCTCCAGTCGCAAGCCAAAGCAGTCTACGTGAAATTTTTCAGACGCACTTTTTTTGAGTGAAATTTCTTCGGCTTTCGGCTATGAAAAAAGCCTGACGTAAGTAGCGCAGTAAAGTTAAGAAGAAACAAACAAAATCAACCGCGGTACTAGTATAAAGGAATTAGTTAACTTCGCTAACAGATGGCAGTAATAGACAATTAATGAGAAGGTTTTTGGCGCTTATTTAAAAATTTATATTGTTTTTTTTTTAAGTGAAAACTTCTTTAGCGGCGTTGTACACTTTTTTTGTAATGGGTAAAAAATGTTAAACTCGCGTCAGGTAAAGTAAGAACTGGGTGAGCGAGATACTATAAGAGTAGGTACTCACTTTTTTTTATACAACGTTAGACATCTAGCGTTGAAATATCGTACATAAAAATGCAATCTATGATACAAACCATTTTAGTACTGGGTAAAAAATTTTAAACTCGCGTCAGGTCAGTAAGAACTGGGTGAGCGAGAAAACTCTCTCTTTTATTTATACAACGTTAGACATCTAGCGTTGAAATATCGTACATAAAAATGCAATCTATGATACAAACAATTTTATTTACAAGTGTTGCCAATAAATAAACAATGCTTCTAAATGCAAAAAATTAAGACGTTAATATTCAAGTTTTCACTTCTGCCGGCACTCCCGGAGTGCAAAGGGTTTTTTTTTTGTGTGTGCGATTGAGAAACGACGCGAAAGTAAAGTGAGTGAGAGAGTTTCGCTTCTACCATGTTGTCTTACACTCTCTATTTCTTTACGTCTCTCCTTCATATGAGCAATATTTCTAATACACGAGCGTTGTGGACGCCTCGTCGATTGAAATTTACTCAACAACGTAGCGTAGCTTTTAGGAATCAAAAATCAAAACTACGGTTTGTCAGTAATTTCTGTCGATACAAGAAGGCAAAATGGCAAAATCGAAAACTTGTAATATCGAATATTACTAGGGTTTATTCCCGAAAGAGTGGCCCCTTAGAAGCCAAGGCGAAACTATGTTCTGTCGGCAATGTAGAATATTATCTACCGTCGGCTAAAAAAGATACAACAATAAGAAAGAAGTGATCGGTAATTTTCTGCATGAACCGTTTTGTCTTGTGACCGCACAAACTTAACTTGAAAACGGAATAAAACACCCTCTAATCCAAACAATGTGAATTGCTTTTTACAGCGAGTTATAATTTAGCAGTGTACGTATAAAATATACAATTACAAGTCAGAATATAGAAAAGAATGTGCCTACGTCATTCTCTCTCAGTAAAAATGTCTTACCTGATTTTTAATTTTTTTGTTTTCTTTTCTATCGACAAAAAATATGGTTTTTTAATCAAGGATTTCTTCGAAGTTTTACATAATTTATAAATTTGGAAAAGTGTTGTGAGCCCAAACGGTCCACAATTAAAAACTGCACGATTTACTGATTTGTGTTGAGAAAACGAAGTCACTTTATTATTTTTTGACGTGATAACGTCTTATAAATTGATGAATCACCAATCTTATAAATTGATAAAACACCGGCTGCATGCACGAAAGTAACGTTCCTAGCGTTCCTAACGTTCCGCCTGACCCTGTGCGTGCTTTTCTCGAAAACGGCCCTAACGATTTGAATGATATTTACTGAAAAGGGATTTTGGGGGGGCAAAAAATCGTTTTAGCTAGGTCTCATCTCTCGAAAAAATCGTTTTCATACAAATTTTATCATTATAAAAATCAATTTTTTGACGTATGAAAATACTTAAATATTGTAAGTAGGTTTTGGAATTTTATATAAACAGTGAAACAATTGTTTTCAAAATATTATGACAGTTAATCTTTGAGACTTAAAATAAATACGAAAGAAAGAAAGTTAAAAAAAACAATTATATTATAGGTGGTGAGTAATTTTAATAAATAAAATTAACCTAAATTTGAAGCAAAAGATGCAATATTATAGATTCGAATTATTATAATTATTATATAAATTTAGGTTATGTATTACGGAATACGTTATCACGTAAAACTATCGTCCGTAAACCGACTTTACAGACAACCAATTTTTTTTTTTTGAAATGTCAGCGTCTCTCATTCGCACGTAAGCGCTCATCATTTTGATACGGAAAGTTTCAACATTCTATCCGCAAATAATTTATCAGGGAAAAGTTAAGAAAGTTTGTCACTAAACAATGAAATTAGTTCACCGGCGAAAAATTAGAAAGCGTCTTATAAAGAAGAAGAACGATTTTAACCCTTTCACCGCTGCTGAAAAATAATAAATCGTTAAAATAAATAATATTGACACTTAAAAATATTTAAAAAATATTGACGTTTTTTATTGTAATACTTTTGATCAAATAATGATTATGTGTAAATTGTGTCACTTTATCCTAGTGCTTTCTGTTCCAAAATTTTGTTATAAATAAAAATCTTTTTCCTTTTCGAAATTTTGGTCGTGTTAGTTTACTGAATTTTGAGTCTTAATTTTTATAAGGGTAGTGAATTTGAAAAATTTTCGAATATTTAAAACAAATTCAAAAGCTATAAGACGTATTTTGGATAATATTATTAACTAGCTGGCGGCCCGGCTTCGTCCGGAGCTTAGTAGCAATTTAGTCTTGTTAAATAACATAAAACGACGTAGCCAGCTGAAATAAAGATGCCTTGAATAGCCAAGCATTGTGTAAATTTCAAGACACCGTTGGAGAGTTTTTGTGTGACGGACATGAAAAGTATTTTAAACTTTATTATTAAAATTAGCAATCCATATAATTTTAAACATTAAAATTAAAAATTATATTTTTTAAAATAATTTTTCTAAAATCATTCTTACGGTTGAAAAATTTCAACTAATTCTTAAAATTAGATCGTCTTTGATAGAAGAGTGCAAGCGATTAGATTTTCTCCGAGATACGACAATATTTTGTCGAGCAATTTTCAATCACACATTTTCTGCAACACAATTTTAAAATGTAAAATAGAATTTAAGCCGTTAGAACACGACGTATAAAAGATGTAAATGCGTTTTCTTTATCGACAAAAAATTATTTTAAATACAAAAGTGATTTCATTTCCAATGGAACGGATTTATATAATATTAAATATACTTTTTTTAGCTCGGTACTTGATCGTAAATCTTTTTTTACAGTAATCCTAAAAAGTAGGTATTTATCTCTACGAAGTAGGTTTTAAATTCAAAAAGGAAATAATCATCAACTGTTCTGTTTTTGTACAAATTATATTTAAGCCGTATAATTACCACTTATAATATTGTTCGCCGTTATGTAAAAAACCCAGACTATACTGCAAAAACAAACTTTGTGATTCGCCTTCAGGTTTAAATCTAGATTTAAGAATGCAATTTGTTTTCAAAGATCTTCATTTAAAATAGACGCGTGTGAAGTAATTTTATTCGTGTAGAATTTCGAAGCGTTTGCGTCTTTTTCCAATCAAATACTGTCCACCGAACGATTCTAGAAGTTTTGAACGAATAAAAAACTTGTTGAGAACCGCTCTTTGTAAGCAACATTACTACTGTCTATTTTTATATTGAATTTCCTTTGTGCACTTAACGACTGCACGGAAACCTGAAAAAAGTGCGCTTTGCACTGACGCAAAAATAAATGCTCGCGCTGAAACAATAGAAGTCTCTGCATTCTTTTATCTAACAGGAGCTGTATCGAGCTCCACAACGAGGCCAATGATTGTTCAAATTTTATTATTTATATATCTGAGCGACTCGTTTCGATGGCTTCATATTATAATGGCGTTTCCATCAGATCTAAGACAGAAGCACTTGCGAGTTACCCCGGACACCATGATGATACTCAGTTGCTCAACAAACTTTTATTTTTGACAGTCGTATCCAGAAATCAAGCAACAGATTGCTAATTTTATTCAATTTGACATGCGCAACTGTTTTACATGCATACAAGTGTAAAGAAGTATTGTATTTGAAATTGTCTTAAACAATTTTATAATATATTTCCAGCGAAATCAGTTGATTATAAATTTTCAAAAGACTCATTGCATTAGGTAAAAAATAAAAAAAAATTTAATGAAAGGTGACATTACTATTGGTTATATGAACAATAACATTAAACTCCAAAGCTCTGTAAAATTTTTGGGGGTAATTCTTGATGAAAACCTGAGATGGGTAGCACATGTTAGCAATGTGTGTAAAAAATTAAACTTTTACTATTATCGACTGAAACAGATGAAAAATATTTTTGACCAAAAAATGTTGCTGACATTCTGTTATGCGTATATTGCGTCCACAATCAATTATGCTATTATTATTTGGGGAATGTCGAAAGATCGAATATTTATCATCCAAAAGAAAATAATACGGTTAATTTTTTACTTGAAACGTAGAGAAACTTGTCGACACATCTTTAAGAATAATTGTATTCCAACCTATTACGCAATTTATGCAATAGATTTGCTTACTTACAAACACAAAATAGCTGCAGCCGATAACAAAAATAGAAACAATAGTGCTTATAATACGCGCCCAAAGAATTACAGCATAAAGCATAACACGACTTTCTTTGAAATGAGTGCCACCTATCTTGGTTATAAAATGTATAATAATGTCCCAAAATCAATAAGATATTCCAAAGATTTTGATAAAAAGCTGAAACAATACATAATTAATATAGTTCCATATTCTATAAACGACTTGCTATCGGATTAATAATTATTTTAACATGTTCTGTGTACTGACGTTTTGTATCCATTTTAATAATGGCGCAACAAATAAACATTTATTTATTTATTTATATGTCAGTTGTTTTGAATTTTGTGCCATATTTTATGTACCAATTTCAAAGAAATTTGACACTTTGCGAGCATTAGTCTACCGCCGTAACATGTCTATGGGAAAACAAACACATAACTTTTAGGTTAAGTATATTTTCAATTTTTAAAGTAAAATATTAATTCTTCTATAATAAGTTAGTTCTTGAACTAAAACAGATACCAGATAGCCAAAATTGGGTGTCAGTTTGTATGACAAGTTAGGGAGTAAGTCTACGAAATTTCGCGTTAAAAACGTGGCGGGAGCCCGTTTACAGAACTGCTAGTATAAAAAAAAGACAGAACAACTCTGTCTTTTATTCGATGACAAAAGATTTGAACGACGGAGGACAGTGACTGATTTTCAAAAACGTATGCAAATAATCAATGCTTCTTGAGGCATAAAGTGAAAATCTGATTATTAAAATGCGGAAAAGACTGCGCGTATTTCACGCACAGCCTCTCCAAATCTTCCTCACGCAAAACCGCCCCCCTGCCCCCACCGTCTCTTTTCTGTCTCTTTTTATTACGTCTCCGTTCTTCACTCGTTGTGCATAAAAATATCTGCCGCAAATTGCGATTGGAACCGAGTTCGTAAAACAATGAAATCGTGAGATAATTGATGGGGATGACCAATTTAAATATATATTTTTCAAAATCACTTTAAAAATGTTGTCACGGATTTATAGAAGTACTTCAATGCAATTCTGTTTCCATTTATCCGAAGTTCTTTTGTCCACTTTAAGCGCCAAATCTACTTTCAAAATAAATTTCGAGTATCAAAATAACATTTTATCAATTAAAAAACTATTGATAACAATTTTCATATTATCTCGTTACAAACTTTTCTAAAGGAACGATATTTTGAAACGTATTTTTTACCTACGTTCAGTTGTCCAAACGACTTGAAACTTTTATTCTTCCGATGACAAAACAATATTCTGATATTTTGACTATACATTTAAAAATATGGTGGAAGTACCGGTGTTGGTGGTGGGAGAACGCGTCGTCAGCATTTTTATGATAATTCATTTGATATGCCTATCTTATCATATATATTAATACGCTAAGGTTAAAGATGTTTGCCTCCCATTTTAGAAAAAACCTCACAATTTCTCCACATAAATTATATATCATTTTACAGATAATTGCTTGCTCTACTGACATCGACAACTAAAAAATTTATTATTGCTTTTGTTTTTGTAAATTAATTAAAATACAGCAACGCTGAACAACGTCTGCCATCTGACGGCTTTAATTTTGAAACAACGTCAACACTTCAATCTGTCATCTGACCTTCATATTGTAATACAACAGACACAATACTGCATACTGCCATCTGACGGTTTTAATTTTGAAACAGCGAGCAACGCTGAACAACGTCACAGCAATGCTGCATTATGCCATCTGGCTTAGCCCAACGCTTTTGCTATTTGCGCCTCTATATGACAATTTTAGTAAAATATTTCTTCGATCTGTCATCTGAGCTTCATATTGTAATACAACAAAAAGAAGAACGTTATAAGCAGTGTGCAAAATTAGAAACGAATTGAATACCTGCAATCATATTTAAAAAATAATTTTGTAAAGTGATAATTATTATACTTATTTATTGCGAATAATTTGCACAGGTCACACTAGTAATATTTAATTTAGGTGTTTTGTTATGCGCCTATTTGGCACAGCTGAGAAATGAAATCACTTCGTGTGTTTGTATATCAACTTCAACATCCTGCAGGATTTATTCGAAACGCTTGCTAGCCCTGGGACACATTTAAAGATGACAAGTTTAAGGCGACGATGCAAATCTTTAAAAATATATATAGAAATCTGCGGTTGATTAATCGTATATTTTAATTTTTTTATTATTGGAAAATTAATTATATAAAAGAACGCGAAACGAGTTTGTAAGAAACGGGAACGGGAGGGAGTTTTGCAGAAGAAAACGACGAGGAGGAGGAAGGAATGAGGGCGACGGGACGAGGCGGCGGGGCGAGAGGGACGCGATAAAACAAAAGGGACAGATGTGGTTTGTCACTGCAAGACGATTCACAGAAAACGAAATAACGTAATTATTAATTATGGTGAATTCATTTAGAAGGACGAATTTGTGTGTTGTGGAGATTTAATACTTCTTTATATATAATGATATATAAAGTCTTTTTGCCTTATATTAACTCTCCTCTTATTTATACTTAAAACTTTCTCGAGCATTTGTTTTCTTTATTATTATATTATTGTAAAGCCTGTCGCGCAAAAGTCGCGAGTTCAAATACTACAGCCGCCAAAAAAATACATTGTTTACTTCAAAAAATATTGATTGTCTGTAAAGTCGGTTTACGGACGATAGTTTTACGTGATAACGTCATAAAGAAACATTGAAAATTATTAAGGAAATCAATTACAGTTATTATAGGTATTTCTATACACACCATACTCGTAAAGTGTTGAAAAATAACTTTTTTTATTTTTCACATTATACGTATACGTTTCCAAACATTTATTTTTACATATTTAAATAGTAAAATTAGAGTTCTAACCAACTGTAGAAACGGTTTTTAAATATAATGAACCGTTTTCAAAATACACGCAGTTTTAATAAATGGACGGTCGGGTGGTGTGGATTTTTCACTCCCTGTAAGTATATATACGAGCGAACTGTGGCAGCCTATTGAAAGTTTGTATCTTGGGATCTTTATTAAATAAATTTTGGTAGCTGTCAAACTTGGGCAGATCGTGCCTCTATCGCTTATATCGCGCTCTCGCTTGCACACTCAGGCGGAACGGACACTTTTCGGAACGTGACACTTTTTCGTGCATGCAGCCGGTGTTTCATCAATTTATAAGACGTTATCACGTCAAAATATTCTGGGATAAAAATTGAAAAAAAAAATAATATTTTATAAGCAGTGGAATCTACAGTCGTTAAAGTAAAGTAGGATTTGCCGGAGAAGTAAAAAAAAATCTCAATCCTTCTCATATTTTATTTTCAAGAAAAGTAAACTTGCATTGGTTCTAGGTATTCTCGTTGAAATAAGAAATATTTTTTTGGAGAAAAATAAAAAAAATCCACTACAAGTTGTAAGTACCTTCAGATTACTTAAACTAGGAATATGATTGAGGTTATCATCAAATTCTTCTTTTGATAGTAGATCGAACCTACGGAAATCTGTTCTACTTCACAACCAGCTTAGCTTAATGTTTTACAGCAGGTTTTCGTAGTATGAGCCTCCTGTTCAATTTTGACGTGATAACGTCTTATAAATTGATGAATCACCAATCTTATAAATTGATAAAACACCGGCTGCATGCACGAAAAAGTGTAACGTTCCTAACGCTCGTAACGCGTAACGTTCCGCCTGACCCTGTGCGTGCTTTTTGCTAATTTCTCGCTCAATTTAAATCAGATCGGTTTGAAACCAGTCTTAAACGAAAGAGGAGAACATTTTACATAGATTTCGTATAACAGAATTTGCCTAAACAGTTTTTTTATACAAATTTATATAGAAAAATAGCTGTATAAATGCAATGTTGTCTAATGCATGGCGCGCGCGCGACGCGGTCGGTCGTCTTTGTTTGCCGTACATGGAAATTAGAAAATAACGTATGTCTTGTCTTAACATGAAAACGGCTGCATTTCTAATGTTTAATTCAATTTTTTGACATTAGTATTTTGTGAAATGCAACGCCTTCTAAGTTAAGTATTGGAATAACTAATTATTATTAGAACATAATACTTTGACAGTTGCAAACGTCACTTTTGACATTTCTTATCATTCCGACACCAAGGATAAGCGGATTGAAACCAAATTTTGGAGGTTTAGGTTATATGTATTACGGAATACGTTATCACGTAAAACTATCGTCCGTAAACCGACTTTACAGACAACCAATTTTTTTTTAATCAATTTTGCTCGGCCGTGCCAAAAAAAGTTTAATTTCAAAAACACACAAGGCAACAAAATCATAGAGAAAGGTCTCGCTACTTAGTTCATATATTAATATTGATATCAGAATTTCATCGTTAACTGTGTTATTTTTGCTAATGAATTGCGTCATCGATGACACAACATCGGGAGCTATACGTCGTTTAATTTTTAATCAAACTGTAGCGTCTGACAAAAAAATGTACGGGACAAAAAGTGTCAACGGTTGACGAGAAAAAAAAACTCAATCGGTAACAGTTTATTGTCGTCGATCGACGCTTGTATCGGCGCACTTCGGGATGTACAAAGAATAACGCGGGTCCCGATAGCCAACCTTGCGGAACACCAACTGATATGGGTTCTGTGTGTGTACTGTATAGGTTTAAATAAACGCGATATACACCTAAGGCCACCGAACTATATTACACGGATGTGATTGAGAAATGAAAAACGCTCCGACACAAACAGGGCCGGCCAGATTCTAGATTGCATCTACGTTGATTCCTTCCACGACATCGAAAGAAAAGCAAACACCAAGATTCAAATGCAGGTGTCCATAGTTTTGAATTTAATTTGTTTTAGTTGCAAAATTAATACTTAATTGTTTTGTCTTATGTGATCTTCAAAATTCACAAAAGTGGAATTAAAAATTGATTAATTCTGTATTTTATGTGATACTGGCGGACACACAATTTTCAAAATCAGTTCTGACAGATGGATTGAAATCATTGTCTGTGATTATTATTGATGCGTGTCTGTGTCGATCGACGAGGCCTGAACTGTGCGTTGGTCAGCCCTGGAATGTGTGAAGTGATTGAGGGCTGGCATCTAAGAGTTCAGCGAGGCGGTGGTAGAATCATCGGTTACATAATACAGTCAACCCGAGTGTCGATGCCGGCACAGAGAGCTAACCTTTGTTCAGAATGACGTGACACCGTCTCTTCGTAACTTTAATTCGACTCATAAATAAACCGATGATACACCGAATAAGTAAGTATCTCGATCGAAAGCACATACTTTCGGCATCAATTGTAAGGCAGAACGTATTAACATTTACGCATTGGCGGGATTACACGCGCCGATGCGGGAAGTGCGTACGTTCAGGCGGCAGTAAAGAAAAAAATCACCTGTCGACTGTTGTTTAGATGTCGTTTCCATAGCAACCCTATTACACTTTAGCTAATAGTCGCGAACAGATGTCATTCGTGTTTTTAGGTATAACCTCAAAACTGTTTGCTTGGAATTTTTCTGTGTTTTTATGTAATTGATAACTAATAAATTAATGCATTTAATAAGTGTACTTACGACCGAGGTATGAAGAAAAGTAGTATACACCACACTGCAGGCCGAAAGTTTGATCTACTTGCACTGCGCGTCGTGACACTGAATCACTAGGTGAATTTTCTTAAAAAGTATGCGAATTTAGCCTGTTTAATATTAACGTTGGAGATGGATAATTCAAGTTTTTTGCCGACGAGGAAGAATATCCCGAAACATAGACAAAAAAACTTCTTTGAACATCATAAACAGTTTTTTTTTGCTGTAAATTAAAAACATTGTGTTTTTGTGGGTTGATTCAAAATTACAAAATATTTTATTATGAAAATATTTCTCTTTCAGTTGATTCAAGTTTTAAGTTTTTAATAATAACCCAATTTTTTTTAGTTAGTGCATATTATAATCTCTCAATTTCCAAGTTTTGATAAGAGTACTGGTGAAAGTATCAATTGGATACTTGAATAAAATCCGGAATCGACATTATCTCCAGAAAATTCTGGTCGTGTTTTTAAACAAATAAAAAACAGTTGTGTGGTTTTAAGAAACCACGACGCAAGTGAAACTTTTATTGGATTGTAGGCGTTGGATTGTAGACACTTATCCATCACGATTAATTATAAACAACAATATTCACATGAATACACGAATAAAAACATGTAAACACTGTACAGCACTTGCCCGCATGACAGACTGACTATGTGTTATACATGCTACACGGTCAGCTGATGCTAACCATGGGCGCCGCCATATTGGCCTTGGCTGCTCTACCGAGCGCCTACTCCGAACGCCTTTCACTTTACCCCTACTCCGCGGCCGCCTGTAATGCGACATGCAACAGACGGCCGGGGCGATAGAATAAAAGTTTCACTTTAAAAACATTTTTGAATTAAAAATTAGAGTCTGAATTTGTGATCAAGTTATTCTTCCAACGTCGACGATAATTCTGGAAGCTTCGAAGTACGTAGCCCTTGCAAGGGAGCTTCGTAACGTAATTCTGAATCGGGACTCAGTGTGCTGTGACGAATGGTGTACGTCGGGCCGTGTGCCAAGTCTCGAATCGGGGCGGCCACGGCGGTTTCTTTTTTTTTATATCGTCCCACTTCGCTGTCTCAACCCTTTCACCGTCATCTCCAGAAACACTTTTCTTGCAGGTTAATTCATACACGGTGACCCAAAAGTATGATTTATGAATATTACTGTAATATCTTTAAAATGAATTAGAATATAACCCAAAGTTTTTACGTGATAAATATTTACTATTTTTCATCAAAATTGCTAATTTTTCATTTCCTGCCTTCTTTATTTAAAGGATAATATTATAAAACTTTTATTTCTGGTACTAAAATCATTACAGGGCGTTTTAAAGGGGTCTTAAAGGATCAATAAAAATTAAGTTCTTAGTTTTCGCAAGTCTTATATAATAATAATAACAAACTCAATATTTTTTTTAATAAATGTTTCTGGATTTTTCAAGTTTTTCCATTGACAGTTCAAACCATAAAATATTAATGCTATTAAAACAGGAAGACAATAATAAGAAAAAAACATTCGTAGAGTTTCCCTCGCGAGAGCCGTTATTTCAAAAATTTATCGCGATTCCTAAACACGCTTAAAATTAATCGAATTCCCGAGATTTAAGGATTTCTAGACTATGGGGAATGGAAGACTTGTGGTGGCCATTCGAACGACAACCAAGCTACTCGTTTCTTTGGTCTCCTTGATACAATACGCGCCACGGATCTAAAAGGTTCGGAAGTTAGTCACAGACAGCGTCGCAAAGGCACATTTTAGAGCCGTTGAGACACCCACCACCTCCCAGCTACCTGCACGGAACGTGCTCTCGTCGGTGATTGGCCGTGATCGCTCGTTGCCTTTGTCACTTGTCGCTTTCCTGCTTTAAAGTACAGTCGTGTACGCTATTGTCAAGTTGTTATTGTCATTTTAGTTTTGTTGACCTGCGAGTTTGTATAGTTTTTCAACAGACTGTACAAGCGCAAGCCAGTCATTCACTTCTAACTTCCGAGCCTTTTAGATTCGTGGCGCGTATTATACTTTGCAATCCTCAAAAGTAGAACCCAGCCCTACAATAGATCTAGAATGCGTTTGTTCTATTGTGGTAGTTCGAAGAGTGTATAATGGTACCTCGACATATAAAATATATAGTACAGTTGAATAGAAATAGTATGCAGTATGAACGGGCGAGTTTAGTATGTATCGGGGACGGTTACTTTTCGCAAAAGATGGCCCGCGGCCCGTCAGAGCACACAACACGTCTCTCACAACTGTCTCTCTCTTTCTCTACCCACATTTTTCCTCTCTCTTTCTTTACACACCTCGTCCATACCAATGTGGCGGGTCTTTCAACACACACGGAGAGAGAGAAAGAATTCTTTATAAAGAAAGGCTCTTTTCTCAACTTATAACCGACCGAGCTTATGCTGCGACGCATTTATTTTCTTGATAATAGATCGTAGATGTTGGAATAAAACGACATTCGAGAACGACTGGACCGATTTTAACAGATGAGAGTACAGCTTTTAGACAACTCTGAGCTTGGAATCCATTCTTTGAATTTAGAGGCTTTTTTTAAATTCTTTTTGAGACAATATCTTCTTCAAAATTGACTTCGACGCGAACGAAGCCGAGATTATACTAATTCAAATGTGAAAACATTTCTAAATTACTAAAGTTTTAATAGAAATAGGTATATAAAAAACACAGACTACAATAAATTAAATAATGGAAGTGGAGATATAGAAAGTGCATTATAAAAAGAATAAAATGAGGAAGAAAGAGTGACAATAGAAGAAGAGAAAGAGAGACAGAGAGAGGAACAAGAAAACATTGCTCCAGACGAGATTTCTCATGGAACAAAGTAAATAATAAAATGTAGAGAAGTTGATAATAAGCCTTTATAATTCCCTGAGCGAGTTAAGCAAATTGAATCAAGACACTGGAGGACAAATATGTACAAGCATACATATATATATAGGATATCTACGACCGCGAGACAAAAACGCGTACGTCGAATTTCCCGGTGGAAATAGGATTGACGAGAGCGGGACCGTCGCGCCATATAAATCGATTCAACACCGCCAAGGTACAGAATTGGGCAGAAGAAAATGAAAATATTACTCAAGATTATGTATTCAGTTTGTAAATAATGCATTATTTAATGACGACTTGCGACAATAACGGGCAATTGCGACAATACGAAAATTTTCATATAAAAATAGCTGATTTTCACATCTTAAGTATATTTGTAATATTTTTGACAGATCATGTTCGGCCTCGTTTGTATCTATGTTTTTTTCATTATGTAGCGAAAAATAAAGAAGAAATGACATAATTAGATGGTCATGATTGTCATCTTATCACAAATTGAACGTAGGCTGTTTTTCCTCGTGGGCATAGACACGGATATAATAATATTATGTATAAAGGTCGGCCAATATAATTTTGTAATCGTAAACGTTTTAAATCTAAAGTTGCAACTTTTTTACAGTAAACTTATGTTCGTTCTCTGATCTGTCAATCCCTCGGATTTGGAGTTAGAAATAGGTATAATATGTCATCAAACACCCACGAATTCTGAAAGAAAATAGTAACAACAACACGAGAAAATTATGTTATGTTGAATATAAAAATTTTCGGGATTAATTTCGGCTTCAATCTACTCAAATGTTTATATAAACTCATTTTTAAAAATGTTATAAGTAAAAAGTATTTCAAACGTTTGATAAGCATTTACAAAAATGTCAATAGCTGCAAAAAACATTATATTTTTAGCATAGGTATGTTTTGTTCGGCCGGTGTTGTTTTTCCCGAAGTGCCTTCCTCAATACTTTTTAATACTTAAAATACAACAGAAAGGAATCCTTTAAGAAGATTTCGCTGTTATAATAATATTCATCCGTAAACGAAATCATTGAACTTAGTTGAGACGACGACTGTCCAAAATAATCTACAAAACGTTTTTCAATAACCAATCGACGTCGTTTCCACGGTTCCTCTATTCCACGCCCCCAGTTTACAGGCTCTAATTTAATATGTCAATATAATTTTAGTTTATAAAATAGGAAATTCTCTATCCACCGTCTGGTTCTGCTTATGCGACGTTACATTAAATTATGCACTTTTAAAAAAAATATAATCGATATAAAAATGCGATCGTATTAAATTTTAAATTCGCTAGGTAGGTTCTAATTCCCTGAATTGTTGAGCGTCTATAAATTAATCAAGTTTATGTAAATTTCCGAACACGAACTAACCTTTGGCTTTTTCAAAGACAATGCGTATACAGAAAAAAATTGGTTGTCTGTAAAGTCGGTTTACGGACGATAATTTTACGTGATAACGTATTCCGTAATGCATAACCTAAACCTCCCAAAATTTGGTTTCAATCCGCTTATCCTTGGTGTCGGAATGATAAGAAATGTCAAAAGTGACGTTTGCAACTGTCAAAGTATTATGTTCTAATAATAATTAGTTATTCCAATACTTAACTTAGAAGGCGTTGCATTTCACAAAATACTAATGTCAAAAAATTGAATTAAACATTAGAAATGCAGCCGTTTTCATGTTAAGACAAGACATACGTTCTCTTCTAATTTCCATGTACGGCAAACAAAGACGACCGACCGCGTCGCGCCATGCATTAGACAACATTGCATTTATACAGCTATTTTTCTATATAAATTTGTATAAAAAAACTGTTTAGGCAAATTCTGTTATACGAAATCTATGTAAAATGTTCTCCTCTTTCGTTTAAGACTGGTTTCAAACCGATCTGATTTAAATTGAGCGAGAAATTAGCAAAAAGCACGCACAGGGTCAGGCGGAACGTTACGCGTTACGAACGTTAGGAACGTTACACTTTTTCGTGCATGCAGCCGGTGTTTTATCAATTTATAAGATTGGTGATTCATCAATTTATAAGACGTTATCACGTCAAAAATATAATCGATATAAAAATGCTATCGTATTAAATTTTAAATTCGCTAGGTAGGTTCTAATTGCCTGAATTGTTGAGCGTCTATAAATTAATCAAGTTTATGTAAATTTCCGAACACGAACTAACCTTTGGCTTTTTCAAAGACAATGCGTATATACAGAAAAAAATTGGTGATTTGATATATTTTCCGACGCTAATAACCTGAGTTGTCTAGCATCTATATTCTGTAATCGTAGTCTATCTAAAAGTTTTCCGTCGACTTTAGAGTGCACTGTATGTGATTTCGTTGGACAGTGAACTCACAAAAAGAAAAGTCGATGAATTTTGGAAAGTTAAGCGATGTCAACCAACTTCTATTCAAGTACACATATATTCTGTGTTCTCTCTCTCTTTCTCTCTCATTCTGCCTCTCTCGTTATCTCTCTCTTTCTAATATAGAAGGCAAGCTTTCCTATGATATAATATCAACCAAACGTATATATAATATTTCTCTAGGTTTACACGGAATAAATATTAAATCATATATCAACAGCATAAATAATTCATTTTGTTTTATTAACTCCGTGCCTTTAATGAAATTTTAAAATACTAAACGCAATTTCTCTCCTAAGTAAACTTTATATGAAAGCTGTTTATATAATGTTAATTTATTAATTTGAAAATTTAAAAATGTATAACGCTTTTTTGTATTCAACATTACGCTAAAAAAAACAAGTTGCGAAAATGTTTTTCATAAAACTGTTTTCTACGAATAAGCAAAATTATTTAACAGCGAACTTCCACATTGAGCAAAATTTACGTACTTATTTTTTTTTATGTATTTAAATAATTTTCTATTCAGTCAAAGAACTAGAACACGGCTGTAGCTTTTTTGAATTAATAAAAATATGTCTTCTGATTGACAGAAAGTTTTAAATTAAGTAATTATTTTTTTTTTTGTAAATATATAGCCGAAACAAAACAGCGTCCTATACCATACTGTGAAAATCAAATTAAAATCGGTGCAGTTGTTCTTAAGTGTGAGAAGATTTTATTCGAGTATAAAAAATACATTATCTATTAATAATAACTCCGCAGTGTTTAATTTCAATTCCATCGATTTGAAGAGTAAGCTCCAAAAACCTTTTCTTTCGTTGTTTCGTTACATATTATCTTTCTGTATATATATGGAAAGGATTCTCTCTGATATCGGCAATAAACGGTATCGGAATTCGAGCCATGCGTTATAATTCTTTGCACTGAAACAATAGACTGCCGTCGTACAAATCCTGTGGCGCTTCCCTTTTGTTCCGGCAAAACGGTCATATTAGACATGTTTCCCTATCGCAGTGTCGTAGAAGTCTGGATACATCCCGGCGGGACAGTTCCCATTTTGTTTTATTGTTGCACGTTTTTACTCCCGTCTAAACGCGACAGTAGATATTTCACATAAAAAAGAGGGGTTGCACTCCGGGAGTGTCGGCGGAAGTGAAAACTTGAATATTAACGTCTTACGAATTTTCGATCAAAATGGTTTGTATCATAGATTGCATTTTTATGTACGATATTTCAACGCTATAGATGTCTAACGTTGTATAAAAAAAAGTGCTCATCCAGTTCTTACTTTACCTGACGCGAGTTTAACATTTTTTACCCATTACAAAAAAAGTGTACAACGCCGCTAAAGAAGTTTTCACTTCAAAAATAAATCGATAGCTAGTCATTCAGAATACTTTTTTCTCTGCAACTTTACAATTCTTCCAGATTTGTTCTGGGTTTCGGGCATATTTTTATCTTAAAATTCCTCGGATAAAAGATTGGCAGCCACTTTATTTTTTCGCAATCACAGGAAGTCTGCGATATTTATAGGCGTGATGAAATCGCGAAAGAAACTAAATCTAAATAATTCCCAAATAGTCAAATTTTCACAACTGCCAAAATTATAACGGTATAGAGCCAAAGAACTTAAAACGGGCAAATATGATATTTTTGCGAGAGTATTAATGTTTCAATTCGAATAAAACATTGAGATGTGAACAGCCCGTATATTTATATCTGTGAGTGTTTGGACTGTTAAGAGATGAGACAAATATTATTACCTTGAGCGTTTGCCGACCATTGCTAACGCAAACACGCCAGCCGGAGTGACAAGGAAAACGACGAGCAACAGAGGGCTTGTCAATAATATAGCATAACCGCCGATGAGTGCGGTCCTGAACTATCACAAACATTTATAAATATATTGTAATGCCGTCTGTTTCACATTTAAAAATTAAACATTCTTTTATTAGCGTCACTTCGTCTATCTAATTGACTAAGGTAAAGTTAAAAAAACACTAAAAATAACGAAGTAGAAAGTAGTAATGGTGCGAGGAGTGTCGTCGAAAAGCGGCCGATAAACGCATTAGTATAATTATTATTATTTTTTTTATCTTTACTTGTCAGTTTATGTGTAAAAACAATATTTTTACCCACTTCAAATTTTCAAATTGAATGCATTTTTGATGAAAAAACAATATCTTGATATTTCGCACTTAATGATATTTAAATGATAAGTTTAAAAAAAACAGGGAAAACCAAATGTGGTAGAAGTCCCGGTTTTGGTGGTGGAGGAACGGGTCTCTCGTTGTAAAATGTAATAGCGATGATTCTGCCTTAATTTTAAAGAAATACGCAGACTTTTAAATAATAAGTTTCGCTATTAAAACCGGTCATTGATAATTAATATATTATAACTAGCGATGTGCCGTAAAAAATGTATATCCGCGGATACGGATCTGAATACGGATATTTGTTTTCATGATCCGCGGATACTGATACTGGTACGGATCTTAACTTTCTTAAGGTATGATTCCGAATGCGACCGCAGACTGCAAACCGCAGACTGCAGCGGCAGACAGCAGGCGGCAGTACTGGTATCCATATTTTTCTAATTTTTCTATTAAATGCATTCGGAGCGCGGCGGCACTGCCGGCCTGCCGTCGTAGCTTGCCGTGACTGCAGACCGCACTACTGCTCCTGAACCAGTACTGCCGCCTGCGGTCTGCCGCTGCAGTCTGCGGTTTGCAGTCTGCGGTCGCATTTGGAATCATACCTTTAGAGTACGCGGCGGTAAATATTGCACATCGACCTTTGGAAAGAGACTATCTGTTATGGGAAAAAGTTATTGACCTCTTTAAGAGTTAACTCTCATAACAGATTGTCTCTTTCCAAAGATCGATGTGCAATATCTCATTTATAAAGATAGTTTTTTAGTACCTTTGAGTTATGTACTATTGGTATGGTACTCACTACGATAAATGTTTGCAATATAAAGGTGCCAAATACGAATTTAAAAAATAAAAAATAATCTGAATGGAATTTAACAGTTTTTCATTATTACGTAATCACCTATATATTATATAAAATTTCATCTATGAATTGAAAATTAATAAGGTAAAAGATCCGTAAAAGATCCGCCAAAAACTAACGGATACGGATACGGATCTTTCTTCTCTCTCAGATATCCTCGGATACGGATATCCGGCACATCACTAATTATAACTGAGGTCATTAGCGTCGTCGATATAAGCAAAATTATTCTTATATTTTGAAAATACTTTTTGTGTGGATCTTATTTAAAATTTATTTGTGATTAGCTGTTAAAAAAACAAGAAATACTTTATTGAGTATCTATAGGAATAGATCTTTTTTTAAATTTAAGCTGTAGACAGCATAGTTCAATACCGTACACGTGCAATATGTATGGATACGTAGTATCAGAGGTTATATTGCCAGTAAAAACAAAAGAGCACGCCCCGCCTCAAAAACAAAAAACCGCTGGTCCCGAATGTCGTAGTTTTTTTTATTGTATATTGCGGACAATGCCATACACCCATAAAATATTTAAGTGTGTTGGCCATATCATGAACATAATAGCTGGATTCAATGTTCAGTTTCATAGGAATCGATTCTAAGAATAATATTTGTCAATATAAGCTCCCATTCAATGTGCTTAATATATATATATATATATATATATATATGTATAGAAAAAAAACCATTCAAAGTTCCAGCAGTTTCTAACCTGTTGCATTAAATCTATCGGAAAACTCGACTTGCTTTAAGTGTAACAATATAAAAGACTATTTTCTGGTAGCATCGGTATCTGTGGGTTACACATAGCAGCACGTTATATCTTAATATAGGTATAAAAATTACGTGTCACATGTTTGTCCGCGATGAACTCCTAAACTACTGAACCGATTTTAAATTTGATTTGCACACCGTGTGCAATTCGACCCAACTTGAAAGATAGGATAACTTACATTTCAATTTACAGTCGCAATATTATTTTATTGCAAATTATTTGTCTATTCATTAACAGTCATAATACAACCATATAAGATGGCGAACCTGTTGACTGGATTGAGTGAATATTCAATAGATGGCGCAACGAACTTAACAACCATATAAGATGGCAATACCTGTTGACTGGATTGAGTGAATATATGCAATAGATGGCGCAACGAACTTAACAACCATATAAGATGGCAATACCTGTTGACTGGATTGAGTGAATATTTTAATAGATGGCGCAACGAACTTAACAACCATATATCTAGATCGAGGATGTAAAAAAATTGAATATCGTTTAAAACTGCTCGGCACGACGGCGCAGCCGGAGTGCTCGAAATAGAGCAAGTGTTTTAAAGACCAGTTATTCACGCTATTTTTTTTCGAGCACGACGGCGCAGCTGGAGTGCTCGACATACACACATATACGCCCATGTATATTTTAAAATAGCTAGCAATTAATAAAATAGATAGATAGATGTTCCAATTAAATTGTTTTATTGTTTCACTTTATACGTAGCGAAGCACGTACAGGGCCGCTAGTAGTCTATAAAACCGGCATGTTAAGAAAAACAACATTTAAAAACCTTATGTTAATTTAATATTGCTGAACACGGATGTCAATTTGTCGTTTCGTGTCGTTTATTGTCGATATTTTGATACGTTTTTATTATTTTAGGGTGCGAGTTCTACTCGCACTTGTCCGTCTCTTTCTGACATTCAGTCTTTTGTGCACACTCGATAAGTAGGTGCAATAAACAATTTATTTATTTACGTTGGATTAAAAGCGTCCCGTGTTCCTTTGATCAATTTAATACATTGCTCATTGCCGAGCTTACGTCGCGCTGCAATTTTATCGATTATCCGAACGCGATGCAACTGCGGCGACAGGCAACTATAGACGGGCACTTTGCAATAAATGATCCGATAGAAATTAGTGTCATTACGACATATTAATACGAGATTATGAATATATAACTGCGTCACAGACGTTATATTAACATATAATTATTGGCTAATGAGCGCGATGCACCTTTTCATTGATAATAATTAAGCGGCTTTTACACGGAAATCGCACTTGAAAAGCTGTACGCAAGTCGTTCTACTTACATGTACAAAACTTATTTAATTCACATTTCATTTAGCATTCTATACACTTGTCTGATTTATTTAGTTCCATTTTTTTAAATTATTCATTTATAAAAAAACGTGCTCTTTTATTCACGGAATACTATAAAAAGTAACTGCAAAACACCCATATACAGTTGTTTCTTGGTAGACGTTTCGCGAACCATGTTAGCATCATCAGGAGTTGATTAAAACTGGCCAGTGACTACGTTTAGATAATTGTGCAAAATATACACAATTTGACTTAGTTATCTAATTCCGAATTTTTGTTAATTTGACATTTGAAATTACAGTAGAAATTATCGAAGGTTTTATAGTTCGAGTTAGCGAGTCTAATAGGCCCCACTCACGATCACACTTCATGCAACAGTTCAGTGTTCAAACTTATAGTTCAGTGAAGCATGATAGTGTGTGGGACAAATAAACACTGAAACCAACACTGAAGTCAAGCATGAACTCATCAAATGCATCTTGATTTTTGAACGACTTCAGTGTTCAGTGTTCAAGTAAACTGTTGTGTGTGTGGGTGTTTTTCAGTTCAGTTTTTGGAGTTCTGTGTTTTGTACAACTAGAAGCCAAAAATCTCAATGTTGCTGCCTTTCTTGTGCAGAAATAGATTTTCACATATTTGTGTCCTGGTTCTTAATAAATAGGGTAACTAATTCCAGTAAATAATTGTAAGTTAATTCATTCATTCGTAAATAATTATTGCAATCAAGCGGCTCAAGATGTAATTCATTAATCAAATAAACATGACTTCTTGAATCACGCATTTCTAACCAATTTTTCACCCATATTCTTCTTTTTTTTCTTATTTCTCTGTTTTAAATACAATCCCATAGCTCTGAACAGCCAATCCTCACCATTTAAATTACTCATTTAGTTCTTATTAATGAACTATACTCTATAGTATAATATTATAGTGTGTATATAATATAATATATCTTATGTATCTATACTCGACGAGTGTATGCCAACAACTGAACCAAACTGAACACAAAAAATTTAAAAAACTGAGCAGTTTGCATGAACTGTGTGTGGTGCCAGTCAGTCTTTCGATTAATCTGTCCAACTTCACTGAACACTGAACTGTGGCATGAAGTTTGATCGTGAGTGGGGCCTAGACAATAAACTTTAACTTACATATGCTAAAATATACGATGCTGACTTCGGTATATAGGTTCGCGAGAGTGAAACTTCGAATTATAGAGTGAAAAATGTATTCACAGTACCTCGTAGAAAAATCATGTTTGGTTCGAGTAGCAAATTTTAAATAATAATTTGAGTTAGGTACAGGGAAAATATACACATTTCGTAACGTTTATAAAACTGTAAGCTCGATATCACTCGGTGGAACGGCTGCTTTAGCGACAATGAATGCGTAATGACAGCCAATATGTGCCGGAGGCGTTGTTTCCCCCCGTTACATTCGACCCCCACGTTCCCCAACGACCGCACCACTATAACATAACATATAGGTAGTGGATACATATTCGAAGCACTGAATCGTGTTCTACATCAACAGTGCATCTAGTTGTATGTACAGGGCGATTCATTTCACTGTGTCCACGCGCAAATTAAGGGTTCACGATTAGTACAGATCATTAAAAACGTACCTAGTTGCTTTAAAATACCTAGAAAACAGCCAAGAATCGTGATATCTTTAATTTTTCGGGATTTTTAAATATTTAGTATTTTATATGACTGGAAAAGAACCACGGACATATTCACTAAAAATTTTATTCTAGACGAACGATAATAAAACACAAACCTTTTTAGTTGATTTTATATCTATGTGCGGAAATGGCTTGAACACTCACCTGTAACAAAAAGAAACAATACATTAGAAAACGCGAAAACACCTGTAGCCTCTATGTACTTATAATATTTCTTAAATGCTATTTTCAATTGACAATATCGTCGGAATTTATATATTAGAGGCAGGGCGCGATTGACCAATAGGATTCCTACGTTGTAAACAATTGAAAAAAAAAACGGTTTTTACAGTCTTTAATTTTTTTTTTTTTTTTTTTTTTTTATTTTAAAAAGAGCGAATCGGCTTCTATGGCCATCTTTAATTTTTGAATGTCTATCTGTTTATTTGTCCTAACATACCGATTACTTAACACATAAAGTGCTTTTTTCTATCAAAGTAGACGTTAACACGCGCAAAGTCGCGGGTAAACTGTAGTACCTAACTTTAAAATTAAATAAACCAATGTTATATCTAGTTGTCATAGAAAGTTTGGCTGACGTTTCGTGAACTTTGCAAGACTTCACTCCTTCAGAGCAAGTCTCACATAATTTTATATTGATTTTAGTTGAAAAGGAAGTTCTAGAACAATCCCTTCGAAATAACCGAATTTAAGTGAAAAGTTCGCAACGGTTAATTTGAAAGGTGGCTGTGGTAAAATTGTTATATTTTGTACCACTTTATGTACGCTATAATGGAAAATATCAAAATCCTATTACGGCCATTTCGATTCAAATTATTTTACAGAATTTGCGGCACATAGATCACCGACTATATTTATCTGAATGTCAGTAGCGGCACGTCAAACAAACAAAAAATACCAAACGATTTTCCCGATATAAACAATATTTCAACTGCACAAAAAACGTTCGGAATACAATTTCAACATTTTTAAAATAATTATAAAAAAAATTGCGTTGAAGAAGGGCGACGCTTCAAAGTTGTGCTGTCGTTTTTCAATGCAAAAAAATTGGTTGTCTGTAAAGTCGGTTTACGGACGATAGTTTTACGTGATAACGTATTCCGTAATACATAACCTAAATTTATATAATAATTCGAATCTATGATATTGCATCTTTCGCTTCAAATTTAGGTTGATTTTATTTATTTAAATTACTCACCATATAATATAATTGTTTTTTTTTAACTTTCTTTCTTTCGTATTTATTTTAAGTCTCAAAGATAGCTGTCATAATATTTATAAAACAGTTGTTTCACTGTTTATATAAAATTCCAAAACCTACTTACAATATTTAAGTATTTTCATACGTCAAAAAATTGATTTTTATAATGATAAAATTTGTAAGAAAACGATTTTTTCGAGAGATGAGACCTAGCTAAAACGATTTTTTTGCCCCCCAAAATCCCTTTTCAGTAAATTTCATCCAAATCGTTAGGGCCGTTTTCGAGTAAAGCACGCACAGAGTCAGGCGGAACGTTACGCGTTACGTGTTACGAACGTTAGGAACGTTACGTTAGGAACGTTACACTTTTTCGTGCATGCAGCCGGTGTTTTATCAATTTATAAGATTGGTGATTCATCAATTTATAAGACGTTATCACGTCAAAAATTCGAGGTTAAGTTGGCTGTCGCAAGAATTTTGCAAGTAGGTATTTCAATTTTATGATGTCCGATTGACAACTAATGTTTGTGCTTCCACCCTAGCACTGGCTGATCAAGTTGGGTGGAATAGTTCTAAGCATTTTGCAACTGTTTTTCAAAAATGCCAACATTAGAAGAAAAATCGTGTACCTTCGGCTTTACTACAGACAACACATTTTGAAATTATCCGATGCGTCTGTCACAGAGAAACAACTGACGATCCGCATACCGACAGCTCAGGTGTGTGAGTTTTGTTTATTGCCTACCTTCGGGAATTACCTTTGTCAGGGACACGCAGATAGTGCCTGCGCCTGGATGCCTATCGCTGCATTTCGCTTGTATCTGAAATTAAATCGCCATTCACAGGCAGGTCGCAAACGGCCCCCATTTCCGTGACCGGTGGACCCTCGCTCCGTCCGCCGCGACGCTTTCAGAGTCGAGGCGTTTTTACGTCACGACATTTCGTAGACGAAAAAGACGTGACGCCAATTGGTAGTCCGTTTTGGTTAAAATTATTTGTGATGTCTATTTTATTTCAAGAAATAATTTGTTACTGAAAAATTTAAACTTAAAACGATGTTTGTTTGTTTTCGCATTACTTAGGAAGAATGCGCCAGATTTTTTGGAAGAAAATTTAATTTCGACAGCTTTTGAATACATATTTTCGGAACATCTGTATATGCACTATGTGCAGTACGTTAATGAAAAATGCAATCTTGATTAAAAAATAACAATATTGTAATATTTATTGCTAGTATTTAATTTTCAGGGCAAAAACAACAGAGAATATTTATTATACATCATCTGGCTAAATTAACTTGCGTTTATTATTTATTTTTCTATCATTTATTGACGGTTTGTTATTAGTTTTACAGAAAAATTTATTAAGAATTTTTGATTGATTATTATTGACAAAACGACATCGCTAAACATCGTTTGTTCTTTTTCAACTTTTTTTTTTTGTTTTTCTTCGCTATTTTTAATTGTTTTTTGATTGTGAGTAAATGCATGGAGTTTTTATCTAAATTAATATTTATTTTTTATCGACAAATCTAATCTAAGAACGTATTGGGAAAGTATTTTTTGGAAATATAGGTAGGTTAACTTCTAAAAGTTGTTTTTTTTTTTTAATTAAAATTCATAGTATCTAACAATGAATTTAAAAGTTTCAATATTCAAAACATGATTAATAGTAATTTATTTATTGTAAATTATAGACGCTCGTCAACTTAGACAATTAGCTCCTTAGATTGATCGTGCTATTCTATAATATAGACGGTATAAGAATTTACAGTGCTGTTAATTTTTTGTCTCTTTCTAACGAATTTAACATAAGCTAATGTGAGCCAAATATTTAACAACGCTGTTAATTTTAATACTGACCACACAAAATATAGGTACAGTTCAAATTGTTGTGTGCCACCGTTTGAAAATCACGTCAATGTATAATTAGAAAAAGATAATTCATGTCAGACGGAGACAACAGGGCGAAGTGAAAAGTTGTATAGAATTAAATATTACATAATACCACTCTGTAATAGAATATATATATCTGTGGACATAAAGGCAAAGTGGTTTATGTCAGATTAAATAAAATATCATATATATTAATACGCTAAGGTTTAAGATGTTTGCCTCCCTTTTTAGAAAAAAATTGGTTGTCTGTAAAGTCGGTTTACGGACGATAGTTTTACGTGATAACGTATTCCGTAATACATAACCTAAATTCTACATATAATAATTATAATAATTCGAATCTATGATATTGCATCTTTCGCTTCAAATTTAGGTTAATTTTATGTATTAAAATACTCACCACCTATAATAATAATTGTTTTTTTTAACTTTCTTTCTTTCGTATTTATTTTAAGTCTCAAAGATTAATTGTCATAATATTTTGAAAACAATTGTTTCACTGTTTATATAAAATTCCAAAACCTACTTACAATATTTAAGTATTTTCATACGTCAAAAAATTGATTTTTGTAATGATAAAATTTGTATGAAAACGATTTTTTCGAGAGATGAGACCTAGCTAAAACGATTTTTTGCCCCCCAAAATCCCTTTTCAGTAAATTTCATCCAAATCGTTAGGGCCGTTTTCGAGAAGAGCACGCACAGGGTCAGGCGGAACGTTAGGAACGTTACACTTTTTCGTGCATGCAGCCGGTGTTTCATCAATTTATAAGATTGGTGATTCATCAATTTATAAGACGTTATCACGTCAAAACCACACAATTTCTCCACATAAATTATATATCATTTTACAGATAATTGCTTGCTCTACTGACATCGACAACTAAAAAATATATTATTGCTATTGTTTTTGTAAATTAATTAAATTAATTAAACTCTGAACAACGTCTGCCATCTGACGGCGTAACGTTAACATTTCGATCTGTCATCTGACCTTCATATTGTAAATACTGCATACTGCCATCTGACGGGCAACGCTGAACAACGCTTTTGCTACTTGCGCCTCTATATGACAATTTTAGTAAAATATTTCTTTTACAACAAAAAGAAGAACGTTATAAGCAGTGTGCAAAATTAGAAACGAATTGAATACCTGCAATCATATTTAAAAAATAATTTTGTAAAGTGATAATTATTATACTTATTTAGTGCGAATAATTCGCACAGGTCACGCTAGTAACAAATAGACAGAAAACGATTTAAGTCAAGTTGTCAATTTCGCGTAAGAGACAGTCCTGCTTGGAAATTCGTTTTCACGTACCACGAAGGCAGTTTACTTTCTAAAGGTATAAAATAACGTTCATAAACAAAACGGATTTGGAAAAGTTCCATCTGACATAGGCGACTTTGCCATGTGGTCGCAAACGTATATTTGCTGTGTCACCACGGCTGCGTCTTTTGAAAGTATTTTCTTCGCTGTCTTCAATCTAATTAAAAACTTTTATAAAAGTGAATAAAAAATGCAAAACAGTCGTTTTGCGGGTTGCCGTCCCGCCCCCCGGGGATTCTTCCCTCTTCATAGATATATAACAACCGTCGCCGCCGTTGAACTTGCCGCCGCCGCCGCCCCCCTCTAAACTCCACCCATCGACACGACCGATAATAAGGCGGATATGAAGAGCAAATGTATCTGTTTACGATCTTCCTTATAGACAACTGCAGAAATATATCTCCGTTCAGATAAAACGCGAACTTTATTGATAAAAATCGTTTTATGCAACGAATAAATTATTAAATATTTTTGAAAAAAATATGTTATTTAATTAAAGGATGCTCAAAAAAAAACAGTTGTGTGGTTTTAAGAAACCACGACGCAAGTGAAACTTTTATTGGATTGTAGGCGTTCGATTGTAGACACGTATCCATCACGATTAATTATAAACAACAATATTCACATGAATACACGAATAAAAACATGTAAACACTGTACAGCACTTGCCCGCATGACAGACTGACTATGTGTTATACATACTACACGGTCAGCTGATGTTAACCATGGGCGCCGCCATATTGGCCTTGGCTGCTCTACCGAGCGCCTACTCCGAACGCCTTTCACTTTACCCCTACTCCGCGGCCGCCTGTAATGCGACATGCAACAGACGGCCAGAAAAATTCGGGGCGATAGAATAAAAGTTTCACTTTAAAAACTCCAAACTGACTGTCTAATATGAATCATCTATGTAACTAATTCCTGTATCGCACTGTATTTCCTAAAGCGTTCAGTTTTTAACTGAAGAATGTAAAACAATTTTTATAATATTATATTAATTAGTTTAAGTCTCTTTGATGTTTCATTTATTTTTCAATAAAATACTGTACGCTATGGCAACAGTATGAAAAAGCTGCACATAAAGTATTAAAAGGCTTTGACCGGCTGCACTAACTAGCGTGCAATTAAAATCATATTATAACAGAAAATAGAAAATAAAGCATGTTACATTTTCCCTCGAAAACATAGTTTTCTTTAAGCATAACGAATGCCATTCGGCAGACGCAAATTTAATAGAAAGAAAACATTATATTTTACATGTTTTTTAAATTAAGACAAAAAATTCAAATATAGCAAAATATACATACGACGCGGCATTTTTCGTGTGTTATTATTTGTAGCAGAAACTACTGTACCGATTTGAAAAAAAATTGCTGTTAAAAGACTACTTCTTCCCGAGTATATTATAAGCTTCGATGTCGCGCGCCGTTTTTAATCACAAATTATTTTTTTGACGTGTTCATATTTCGTTATTATTGCACAACGAATCATTTATTGTTTCTCAGATTTTAGAGTTGTATTCTTTACGTCTATTTTCGTGCTATATGATAACAAATACGATAAAAAAAATGTGGGCGTGTATAACCTTTACGCGCGGTTGAAGTATAACATGTAAACAATTATGGTTCTTTTATATATCTATGTACTGTGTAGACAGAGATAAATAAACAAAGCAAAAAGTGACGAAAACTTAAAATTTGTTTTAATTACATAGTTTGTTACGATTTTATTTATTTGTAAAATTCATCAAAAACTCTCACAGTATGTGAACTTTGAATTTTCTGTTAAATACTGACTTAGTAGGCCGTGCAAAATCGTCACATTTTTTCGTGACACCACGTCATCGAGTAGCCTCTTCGCGAAATCAACAAACTTTTACATCGGAGAGAATCGAACCATGCGTACGCCGCTGTGACAGAGTCACAATATTGAAAAAGAAAGTAAAGAAAGCAAACAAATGATAAACAAAACACGAGAAATACACGGAAGCCGACTAGATAATAAAAATATTTAGTTAATCAGTATAAAGGGGCTCGTGAAGCGTGCGCGTGGCAATAAAAACAAAACAAAACACGCCAGACGCATGTAACAGACATTATTTTCCCAACCATCTGTAGATTCCATGTCTGTTCAGACGTTACAGAATATAAACATTACGCAGGAAAAAAGAGAAAAACAATTGCCACTGCTTCGGAATAAACGCGCGAAAATACATAAAAAGGAACCGAACAAGCAGGACGTGAAAAGAACAAAAAAAAAAAAATAAAACGACAAGAAGAAAATAAAACTACTCAGATAAAGTATCCACAAAAAAATATTCAACTGTTTCTCAGTGACGTAGAAATGTATTTCATTTATTTATTTATCATTTAAATTGAACGTAAAATTGTTCTTCACTACAAATTTTCGAGATCAATAACAAAAAAAAAATATATTTTTTGAAGTGAAAACTTCTTTAGTGGCGTTGTACACTTTTTTTGTAATGGGTCAAAAATGTTAAACTCGCGTCAGGACACGTGACCTGATCGAAAATTCGTAAGACGGATGGAGAGTAGAGGTAATATTCAAGTTTTCACTTCTGCCGGCACTCCCGGAGTACTTGCTTTTTTTTTTTTGTTCAAATGTAACATTTGCCTCTCCCTAGGAAACACATTATAGTCTCTATTGTAATTTAGGATCAAAATAAATACAAATGGACCCGCATTTTTGACCTCTCCCTGCTACTCGGAAATGGTTACTAGTATTTGAAAAATAGTAGTGGTTTTTCTGGCTTAAAAACTTCGTTTAATAATTTTTGTTTGAATATTTTTCGTCTGATGAACCATTTCTAATATCTAGTGAGGCTCTTCGTCTACTTGAGCAGCGTTTCCTATAGTAAAATTGCAACGGCTTTAATATAAATCAATAGTAATTTGATCCCATCGGACATACTCGCGTATTCAGTATAAAGTAGTGTTGATCCAATAGAATGTTAAGATGAAGGAAGGTTTTGGTTGAGGATCATAAAATAAGCTTTACCAGTGTTTCGCTAGTGGCCAAAATATATACATGTTCATAGGCCCTGAAGATGAAAATAAATTTTTCGAAACGTTGGCCACTAGCGAAACACTGGTAAAGCTTATTTTATGATCCTCAACCAAAACCGTCCTTCATCTTAATACTCGCGTATACCTCAGTTTATACTGGAACCCTGGTCTAGATGCGTCGCATTCAGTTTGGGAGGTCGGAATTTCGTAAAGTTTAAATAATTGGCGCCCGAGCTTTTATTCTATTTATAATAAAAATATGTCGCATTGAACTCACTCTGTTATAAATGTGACAATTTACTTAACCCGGTCCTGCTCCGTAATATATTTGCAATATTCGCAGAACTATGTTTTTTTCTACGTTACACATGCTCCGTACATACAATAAGTTCAATGTAATGTTGTTACGATGATAACACTTGTGCAGTTTCAAAATAAGCTACTAGGTGTTCGATCAGCTAAGCTGGTCGAAGCAGGAATTTTGTAAAATAATCCAGCTTAATACAGTTTCCAACTGATTTTTCACACGTATTTTCAAGTTTTTAGTCTCTACTTCTCCTACACTGATTGTAAAAAATACGTTGGATGACGTTTAACCTCATTAATAAAGGTTTATTTCTGATTGGTTTATAACTGCGACGAAGTGAGGATGAAGTAGAAGTTGAAAATACGCTCAAAACTCTAAACCGGTTTCAAAAGTTTTATCACTGTTTAAAAGTCTACTTCTTAAAAGAAAATGGGAACGAGCAGTGACCGAAAATCAGAGAGATTATTGATATACAGGGTGTCCCTAAGAGGTCTTTACAAAAGTCTACCACATATTCTTCAGGCCAAAACAACTCGATACAAGCAAACACCTCAGTACAAAGTTGCTTAGTTTGGGCGCTAGACGGCTCTTAAGTTGCAATTTTCAAATCGTTTTTGCTTTATAACTTTGAAACGGCTCATGAGATTTTACTCAAATTTGGTACGTTGGCATAGCTTTATTGGGCAACAAAACCCATATCATAATAATGATGAATATCATTCCATGGGCGTAGAACTTGATTTTTTCGATAATTAAACATCTAAAACTTCTACGCCAATGCAAAATAAATCAGTTTGAGTATGAAATCTGGATCACGCGACTCATTTACTACAAAAAAAAAATTGGTTGTCTAAAGTCGGTTTACGGACGATAGTTTTACGTGATAACGTATTCCGTAATACATAACCTAAATTCTACATATAATAATTATAATAATTCGAATCTATGATATTGCATCTTTCGCTTCAAATTTAGGTTAATTTTATGTATTAAAATACTCACCACCTATAATAATAATTGTTTTTTTTAACTTTCTTTCTTTCGTATTTATTTTAAGTCATAATATTTTAAAAACAATTGTTTCACTGTTTATATAAAATTCCAAAACCTACTTACAATATTTAAGTATTTTCATACGTCAAAAAATTGATTTTTATAATGATAAAATTTGTATGAAAACGATTTTTTCGAGAGATGAGACCTAGCTAAAACGATTTTTTGCCCTCCAAAATCCCTTTTCAGTAAATTTCATCCAAATCGTTAGGGCCGTTTTCGAGAAAAGCACGCACAGGGTCAGGCGGAACGTTAGGAACGTTACACTTTTTCGTGCATGCAGCCGGTGTTTCATCAATTTATAAGATTGGTGATTCATCAATTTATAAGACGTTATCACGTCAAAAGGTACACTTGATAAAATTCGATGACTCTATAGTTTCGACAAAATTTTAATTTTAGTAATTTAGAGCATAATTAAATATTAAAACTCAACTGCACCAAAGGTTGGGTGGCTGGGTATGAATATCACAAAAATTTAGAATGATCGGTATCATTGTCGCTGTCTATATATTATAAGGCGTTACGATAAAATCGGCCCAGCCGTTCTCGAGTAATGTTTGCACAAACCGACAAAAAATTTTATTCAACTCATGCGCGTTATTCATGTTTTATCATGCCTAAAAACCGAACCCTAAATAGCCATTTACCGACTGGTGGCAATTACTTGTCATAACTCAATGAAGATTCCTACTAGCTCGGCCATTGTGGAGTAATGAAAATAAACGTAACTATTTTCTGAGTCGTAACGAAATAGTCGGTAACAACAACTCCGTTGTTACCCATTGAGGCTAAAATTGAGAGGCCGAATGTTTTCGACATGGAGTTTATTCATAACCGGCTAACCTCAAACCAAAACATTGAATCGTGCTGTTTGGTGCTGTTAGTATTGACAGTTTTTTTTATAAAGAAATAAATAGATATTTACAACATCTCATTAATAACAATAAATAAAACATGAATAACGCGCAATTGTTGAATAAAATTATGTGCGCAACTTGTAGGCTAAGTCATGACCTGTCAGCGCGATGAATGACTTAGACTACTAGTTACGCCAATAACTATTGAAACATTTTTTCTCCTCCTGCAAAACACTTAAGAATGCGTAATTACGGATAGCGGTCCAATTTTTATCGATTCTAGTATTTTAGTGTGTTTGTAAAATATGATTCAACGTACAGTCGGTAAATAGATAATAATGTAGTATAGAAGAATACAAGGAGGATAGACGATCCTCCGCCGTCCGGAACGAAGGAAACAAGAGAATATCGCTCGGTCGCTATTATATAAGAGTGCAGAAACAAAAGACCTTTGGGAAATATTGGTGGGTTATATTTACTGGTGAATACAATGCAATACACTAAACTCTAACTGCTATAATGGCGATAGGGACGTCGCCCCCAACCGTCAGTCGTTCAACTGTCTTCAACAGAACGGGATCCTGTATCGTCGATGATAATACATCTGCGTTAAGAGAAACAAGTATTTTTGATAAAACTATAAAAAAAAAGAAATTTCTTTTGAACGAAATCCTAAATTCACCTTGCAATATAATTCGTCAATGAATATATTGGAAAGTCTATCTATCTATCTATTGGAAGGTCCCAAACATAATCTTTGAAATTTTGATTCTAAAATACAAAAAATGTAGCATTTCATGTGGTAATTTTTTCTTAGTCGAATTTCTCGTTTCTGTTAATTAGCAAGGTGTAACCAACAAGAAAGAAATATAAATAATAATTATTATTACTAATCACCTTATAGGTATTATTCTCTTCCGCATTTAAAAAAAATTGTTTTAATGTTTAGATTTTCCAGATAATACCTACTTATACCGTATAAATAAAAACATGATAACCATTAATAAAGCCAGAATACAATAAGATTATTGTAAACCGTAGACACTCGACAATTAAGATCATTAGTTTCTAAGATAAAAATGTTACGTATTTTTGTGGTTTATGATTTTTTTTGACGAATGATTTGGTGTCTAAATTAGTGAAAACATCAAAATAAATGTCTTTTTGACGTGATAACGTCTTATAAATTGATGAAACACCAGCTGCACGCACGAAAAAGTGTAACGTTCCGCCTGACTCTGTGCGTGCAAGCGAGAGCGCAGTATGCTTCGGCCCAAGTTTGACAGCTACTAAAATTTAGGTTATGTATTACGGAATACGTTATCACGTTAACCTATCGTCCGTAAACCGACTTTACAGACAACCAATTTTTTATTTTCTTAGAGCTTCGTCAATGCGTTTACGAATTACATTCAAAATTCAGATTTTTAACAATTATATTTTTACTTGGAATGTTGAGGATTCGGCGCACTTTTGGAAGCCAATAAATGCGAAATTAAAGAACAGCCGAAAAGCACTGAGGTTTTATATTGCGTGCCTAAGCCAGCCCGGATCGTCGCGGCGGCGGCGGTCAAGGAACGGGGTAGGCGCGAGAGGCTCGCTGGCCAATCGAGAAAACTATATACTCCACAACGCACGCTCTTAACCCTGCTGTGACCGCGTGAGCAAGCCAACTGTACGCTTTTTTCTGCACTGAGAAAAAAACAGCTCCGCGTCGAAATGCGTTCACGAGCATTTCGAATGGCGAACGAACTTTTTTTATCGACATAGATTTAAATTTATAAACCCTCTCGATTCAACGCAGCGATGAATCGATGGCGATCGCGTTTATAATCCACGCGTCTACCAGAGGGTCGATTTCCTATACTTCATGGTGTGGCAATTTCCGTTGAAATGTTTATACCACAGCCAAAAAACACGGAGGCCCGCTGAGATGTCTGCATACGATTTTTATCCAAAAAAATGTTAGATACGATTTATACTGGGTGTTTTATTATTTTTGACGTGATAACGTCTTATAAATTGATGAAACACCGGATGCATGCACGAAAAAGTGTCACGTTCCGAAATGTGTCAGGTTCCGCCTGATATTCGAGCGGAATACGTTATCACGTAAAACTATCGTCCGTAAACCGACTTTACAGACAACCAATTTTTTTTTGTTTTTATTGAGTTTAATTTTTTTTTACATTGATTTAAAAAATATTTTTTTTAACCAAGCTGACTAGAATGAATGTATATAAAATGCGTTAAAAAACGTGCGAGCCTATAACCTACATGAGGGAAGAAGTGAAACTTCTTTGGAGTTATGAACTCGTTACATTGACGCGTAATTATCATTTTGCGTTACCAAGGTTTCGCTTATATTTATTATTTTCATGTCGTTAAAGAAGTTTCACTTCAAAGTTTTGACGAAAACTTCCGGATAATTTAATTCATTTAAAATTCTACAACGTCCTTTTTAGCACGATTGTAATCACGATTTAAGGGCTTGGGAAACTTCTGTTCTGACAAATCGTTGGTGCCATTAATTATTATCCGTGTCAATATGCCGATGATTTTAGCTATCGATCGTCTCCGATATTTCTCTCCCCCTTGATCTGAACTGTATAATCAACAAGAAAATATATCCGTCGTTGAAGCAACTTATTTAAACAAATATATCTAAATTATTGCAAATTCGCCGGGAAGCAGACATGCTTAAAGAAGAATAATTTTTCCGTTTAATGCGTTTACAAATACCTGCTCTACGTAAATGACAATTCACACACAGAAAGAAAAAAAGAGAGAGAAGAGAAGAATGATAAAAAGAAGCAAAAGGGACCAATAGTCGGATTTATGTCCGTCGTTATCCGTTATCTAAACGAGAACGCTAAGCGGTGAAACGGTTGTATCGTTTTCTCAGACTCAGGGATGTACAAACTGTAGTCATTCGTTTAGAAAAATTTTTCAAGTTTCCCGAATCTAAAAAAAAAACATACCTACCAAAATCTTAGTAAATACTGGTTTTAGATTTAAAAAAATGTATATGTATACATTTTAAACAAATCAAACCTTCTGTCACAAAATAGTGTTATAGAATTATATTGTACGACAAATATTGTTATAATATTATGTGCTAACTTACTGATAATCAAAGCCTACCCGAGATAATCCAGGGAGGAGAAAAATTTAATAGTAAATTAAAACACGGTCTGTAATAATTGTCCCATCCCCGTAGGATAGCCAACAGCTTTTGTCTTATACTTAGAAGTCATTGTTTTGTTTCGCAGGTTCGGGCTTCCAACCAGAATTCGCCGAACCAATCGTCAACTTGACCGTGCCGATTGGTCGGGATGCGACGTTCAGATGTTTGGTGTATCATCTGGGAGGATATCGGGTAAGTACACCTCCTATATGTACGTATATAAAGACAAAACACTATCCATCAATTTATTTTACTGCTTTCAATCTATTTGTGTTAGAAATCAACACGTAATATTATTGCTATCTGTGCATTTATTGTCCGATCTAGCGAGCGAAGTTTTAGAATTGAAAATAAATCCGCGATTTCTTCTCACAAAGCACACATCTCATATTCAATATATAGGGCGATTTCGATCTTTTATTTTCTATGAGTAAATGATTACAGGTGACCAGAGAACAATTATTACAGCAGTAAGCGTTGTATGATAATTTTTATTCCTATAAATTAACATCATGTCAACCAATTATGAATATAACCATTCTCTTTTCTTGTCATACAACTTTTACTAAGATGTTATAACACCGATCGTCTTATACCAGCGATTAAAAATGTAAATCGAAAACAACCTGCATTTATTAATTAATTTCTCAACTTCTCAAGTCAATGAAAAATTATGAAAAGAATTGTAAAGTAGTTTAGGATTGCTGTATTTATTTCGCATTAAAATTATTCCCATAAAATAAAAAAAAACTAACACCAAATTGCGATCTTTAGCTAGAAACACGTTTTAGTAACTCAAAGTTTTTATAAAAATAAAACGAGATTTGTTTTGTTGTATAGGTTTTGTCGATTGATAACAAGTATAATATTTTACTAGTGTACCCTGCAAAACCTTTTGCATGTATTTTCATATTGTTTTCAAAAATCGATATTTTGATACAGACCTACGACAATAATTTTATTCCTCATTAGTTTCCATTTACAGTTATTTTTCTTCTGATTTAGCTTGATCCATCAAGTTGTCACTATATTTAATTGGTTATAAATTCAAAGAAAATGTCTGAGATCTGTTCATCGTTGTCATGGTTACCCCGCAAGAGCTGTCACAATTCATTTTTAGAAAATCTAACCTCATTTGATACATTTACGATTTTCACTATTTTTTTCTGATCTGAGACCAAATTTTAGACTTGGTACAGTCCATGAATTATTTAAAAACTCTATTTTGTCATTAAATTAACATGAACTTACACATTCTTAAATTATTTGGAAAATAAAATAAAATTTATTTGTGTATTAATATTTGGAATATTTGCGCTAAAAAACGAACTAAAAATATACACTTCAATTGTCAAAGTCGACTTGTCAAACTGTTTGTAAAATCTCCGACATACGTACATATTTGCATTTCTCTCACACTCATGTCTCGTGAACATCGAAGGATTTTCTCTCTTTATGTTCCTCTTCACCCCGCTACCCCCTCGTCTTTTTTACTATTATCGCTTGAAAGAAGCCCTTTTAAAGAAATTTCACCAAAAAAAATAGCGATACATATCTGTGGACTAAAGACTTCAGTTTAAAAAAAAATTGTGTCAAACGGTTTAGTAGGGATGGCTGGCGGATTGGCTAGATATTTAGGGCTTGTGTTTTAAATATATAGATCAACAACATAAGGAAATTATGTACCTAAAAGAAATATTATGTTTAGGGATTTGAACAAGATTAGCCCGGCACTGATAATTACATAACTAACCTGAGAAAAGTAGAATAATATTTTTAGCACAGCAGCACAAAAAAAAACTTACAATACATAAAACGCGATTGAAATTGAATCGACAATAGTTTATTATTTGAAATTAGCGTTGGAGAAATTTCAAAGCAATTGAAATATATTAAAAGATTTTAATTATATTTTATAAGAGAACTAAACGATGAAATAAAAACCGTGAAACATCTGCAAGATATAAAATAAAGGAAATAATCCGGGCATGCTTACAAGGAAAATAATAATAATAAAGATATATAATATCCATGTAAAATTACTAAAATGTTTCGAAACTTTAGCCGACTCAAGACTTTAACCAATTAATGTAATGTTAAAATAGCTTTTCTACAGCTGGCCAAATTTATATACAACACGGTCGTTTTTTAAATACTTACTTCAATAAAAAAATTGTTACAAACAATATAAACTAAATATCGTAGTCGAAAACAACGATACATTTTTTCTATAAATCGAATTTAACTGACAACACTCAATTTTGGTAATATTTACAAAGAATTAAATCATTTACAGGGTGTATCAAAACTATGTGTTTAAACATTTAAAACATTAATGTGATGTCGTTCTATATCTGCATCCTCCAGTTACCAAGTTATAGTAATGATAAATTATTTTAAATCAATTTGGTACTAGGCCCCGAAACTCTATATGTTTGTGACTTTGAAAATTAACTTAAATTTTAATTAAAAAAAAAAATTGGTTGTCTGTAAAGTCGGTTTACGGACGATAGTTTTACGTGATAACGTATTCCGCTCGAATATCATATTTAATAATACATTACTGCGCTCTCGCTTGCACGCACAGGGTCAGGCGGAACGTTATACTTTTTCGTGCGTGCAGCTGGTGTTTCACGCTCAGGCGGAACGTTACACTTTTCGGAACGTTACACTTTTTCGTGCGTGCAGCTGATGTTTCACGCTCAGGCGGAACGTTACACTTTTCAGAACGTTACACTTTTTCGTGCGTGCAGCTGATGTTTCACGCTCAGGCGGAACGTTACATTTTTCGGAACGTTACACTTTTCGGAACGTTACACTTTTTCGTGCGTGCACCTGATGTTTCACGCTCAGGCGGAACGTTACACTTTTCGGAACGTTACACTTTTTCGTGCATGCAGCCGGTGTTTCATCAATTTATAAGACGTTATCACGTCAAAAAAATGCGACTTTTGACAAAAGAAAAATGCCTAATTTTTTTAATTATAAAGAACGCACTGTTTTTCCATGGCCACCCTGCTTTTGTAACTTCTTTATAGAGATATGATATATCTGATTATACAAAGCTCTTAAAATAAATTTCCATATATTATAATCAGCGTGTCATTTTCAAACAGTATTAAACAATGTCTCGATCTCTCAGCTGATATAAGACGTAAAGTTTTGATCCATTTTGTACACAGAACACGCGTACACGTGCGATACAAGCGGAGAGAAACGGGCAGACGGCAAACACACAGCTGTGTATATTATAAATGAGGTAAAGTTTGGAGCCGTTTGTCACGGCCGGTATACTATTATTGCAGCATGTGCTGGGGCTGCGCCCCACACGACTCTTCTCGTCTATGTGCCTCTCTCTAGTATACCGCACATACTACAGCATAACGGGCAGAGACCCCGCCCCACCACCCCCCGGATTCACTATTCGCCGCATCTTTCTCGATCTAATTCAAATTTAATAGTAATTGTTTTAAGAACATTAAAAGACGCTTATGATCTCTGCTGTCGCGCGTCTAATATCAATTTATTTTTAAAGGCATTATTCAACCGAAGTCGTTTAAATGGCGTTGTCTATATAGATTTATCGTTTTGAAGCAGCGATAAATAACAGAATAGTCAAAATAAAATATTTCAATTCTTCGCCAGTTTAGAACAGACGAACGGACACAGGATTGAGAGCATAAATGCTGCTTTTTAAAAAAATTTAATACGGAACACTATAGTAATCACCTAAACATCAAATCGCTAACTTTGTTTTAATCTATATATTTAAAACACAAGCCCTATTTCTCTAGCCAATCCGCCAGCAATTTTTTTTTAACTAAAGCCTTTAGTCCACAGATCTGTTATCACTAATTTTTTTTTTGGTGAAATTTCTTTAAAAGGGCTTCTTTCAACCGATAATAGTAAAAAAGACGAGGGGGTAGCGGGGTGAAGAGGAACGTAAAGAGAGAAAATCCTTCGTTGTTCACGAGACATGAGTGTGAGAGAAATGCAAATATGTACGTATGTCGGAGATTTTACAAACAGTTTGACAAGTCGACTTTGACAATTGAAGTGTAAATTAGTTAGTTTTTTAGCGCAAATATTCCAAATAATAATAGACAAATAAATTTTATTTTATTTTCCAAACAATTTAAGAACGTGTAAGTTCATATTAATTTAATGCCAGTACCAAGTCTAAAATTTGGTCTCAGATCTGAAAAATATAGTGAAAATCGTAAACGTATCAAATGAGGTTAGATTTTCTAAAAATGAATTTTGACAGCTTTTGCGGGGTAACCATGACAACGATGAATTAATCAATTAAATATAGAGACAACTTGATAGGTCAAGCTAAATCAAAAGAAAAATAACTGTAAATGAAAACTAATGCAAGAGGAATAAAATTATTGTCGTAGGTCTGTATCAAAATATCGATTTTTGAAAACAATATGAAAATACATGCAAAAGGTTTTGCACGGGTACACTAGTAATATTTAATTGACAAAGAATTTAAATATATATATTGGCACTAGGCCCAGATAACCCTTACGATTGGTACTGCAATCCGTGTAGGAATACATGTGTTAAAATCGTTTGTTTCAAATTAGAATACAATAATTGTATTAATTATAAATAGCAATATATTTGATAAATCGGAATTGCTAATTGAAATTAAAACGAACAATTAAATTATTGTTATAAGTCAGTTTATTCATTAAATTCAGTTGCCTTAATTGACATAAATATTTATAGTGTAAATTAATCTTCAAAGATAATTGGGCATGTAAATACAATGGAATATTAGGTCGTAAATTTCATAAAATAGTGACAGGCACAGAACAAACTGAACAAAATAAAGTAAAAAGTGCGATTCACCTAGGCTAGGCTAGGCGGCGTTGTCTCATAATGAACATAAATAAGAGTTACTTTTCAAACAGGACTAAAAAAACCAGACGAGCGAGTTCTGATTTCGACTCGAATAAATTTCGCGAATTTATTTTTTTTTTATCCCGTTTTCTGGTAGACAACTTTGCCGTCTGTTTTAATGTACTCCGAAAGTGGAGGAACCTTGCAATTTTTAACGTAAAACTGTTCTTTCGTTTTCCAAACCGGAAATGTTTTGCAGATTATAGACGATCGACAACTAAAATCATTATGGCGTTTAAACGACATCACGAACTTACGACTGTCTGATTCAAAATTTGAGCACACGAAAATCTATATTATTATTTCATAATGATTTCAGCGCTTTTTTGTCCAGTTAACTTGAAACTTTGCAATCATGTTTCGATGAGAAAAACAGTTGTGTGGTTTTAAGAAACCACGACGCAAGTGAAACTTTTATTGGATTGTAGACACTTATCCATCACGATTAATTATAAACAACAATATTCACATGAATACACGAATAAAAACATGTAAACACTGTACAGCACTTGCCCGCATGACAGACTGACTATGTGTTATACATACTACACGGTCAGCTGATGCTATAACCATGGGCGCCGCCATATTGGCCTTGGCTGCTCTACCGATCGCCTACTCCGAACGCCTTTCACTTTACCCCTACTCCGCGGCCAGAAAAATTCGGAGCGATAGAATAAAAGTTTCACTTTAAAAATCGGGAAAAAGTAATGTGGTGGAAGTACCGGTATCTGTGGTGGGAGAACGGGTCTTAAGTCGTTTTTCTTTTTTTTTTAGACGTAAATAGTGTTCCGTTTCGGACGGAACACTAAAAAAGTTAAATAAGAAAACTGTCAGAAGGTGGTATTTTTACGTGGGTGAAAGTTTCCTCAATTTAGGAAAACACAGCGTAACCGACTGATAAAGTACCGTGCTAATAAATTAATTCCCCGTTTCACGCGAACTAAATGGAAAAAAAATTGTTTTTTCAAAGTTATTCTCTCGAGTTGTGTCACATGAGATGTGCTAAACATGCGGCGTAAAAATGAATTTTATTCCAACAACATTTTAAATATGTTGCATTGCTATAATTTTTTAAACAGATTTTCTATGGCATTTTTTATGTGAAATTTTCAATGCCTATTTATAATTATTTTTCGATCTATTTATAGTTCCAGTAACCTCTAATAATATGAGTTTTCCAGCGTCTATAAGCAATAAATTATCTCTTAATATTAAGAATGCTACGTCATTATCTGAATTTAATTGTTTTGCATTCAGCATCGTAAAAAATCAATAGCAAAGTTTCCCCCAACTGGATAAAGTATGTCACCTTTTATTAATGTTCATTTTAAGAGAAATAAAAAGCAGATAAGGAAGAAGAATTAACGGTGATAATTTAATATAATTTTTTGTTATTGATGATGCGACCATTAAAGTTGCGAAATTAAAGTCAAAGAAGATGAAATAAAAGAACGCAGCGAACATTATAATGAAAGCTGTTTAACGCTATATTAAAATGAGTATTTTAATTCACCGAGCGTCCATTTTTCTCGTAATTTATAGTATTTTCCATCGAGTAGATATTTTGTTCTAACGTTCCTGCCCTAAAATTAGATATCGATGAAGAAACTATAGAACAAAACTTGAAAACGCAGGAAACAGACACAAACTGAGTTATTTCCGAAACAAAACAACATCGTCTTTCCTTCCGATTTAGAAAACAAATGCTAAGCGTCAGCGAACGAATATCGGACAATATTTTTAGTACAGTTTAAATTTAGCTGAAACGAAAACAGAGAAACGCGAATATTGCTTTGTTACGCATTTTTTATGAAAGGAGGACCGATTCTGAAATATGTTTTTCTGTTCGTTACAGGTCGGCTGGGTGAAAGCGGACACGAAGGCGATCCAAGCGATCCACGACCACGTGATTACCCACAATCCGCGCGTCGCCGTGTCCCACGACGACCATCAGACGTGGAATCTGCACATTCGGAACGTGCAGGAGGAAGATCGCGGACAGTACATGTGTCAGATCAACACGGATCCAATGAAAAGTCAGGTCGGTAACAAACACACGCTCGAACGAACCGACGCAAATATTAAAGTTTCGGGTTCGAGTTCCGACAGTGGCATTTAAAAATTCTTTCTTATATATAAACGTTCATGAGAATGTTATTCGCTAACAAAAGGACTATAATCATTAATGAATTAATGTCAACAAGTATGTTTATTCAACTCATGCGCGTTATTCATGTTTTATCATGCCTAAAAACCGAACCCTAAATAGCCATTTACCGACTGGTGACAATTACTTGTCATAACTCAATGAAGATTCCTACTAGCTCGGCCATTGTGGAGTAATGAAAATAAACGTAACTATTTTCTGAGTCGTAACGAAATAGTCGGTAACAACAACTCCGTTGTTACCCATTGAGGCTAAAATTGAGAGGCCGAATGTTTTCGACATGGAGTTTATTCATAACCGGCTAACCTCAAACCAAAACATTGAATCGTGCTGTTTGGTGCTGTTAGTATTGACAGTTTTTTTTATAAAGAAATAAATATATATTTACAACATCTCATTATAATTAAAACATGAATAACGCGCAATTGTTGAATAAAATTATGGGCGCAACTTGTAGGCTAAGTCATGACCTGTCAGCGCGATGAATGACTTAGACTACTAGTTACGCCAATAACTATTACGTTATTCTACAGTGTAAATGTTTATTTCCAATTATTATTACAAATATAAATTATCAGTCAGAAGGTCGTAGAACAGGTTTCTAAGACGTTTTCTGATGGCCTATTAACAGGTGAGCAGCGCAATAAAAAGGTATATAAAAGCTAAGCAGCAACGCCGGGGCTTTCGCAACTCACATACGGTTACAAAAGGAACTAAAAAGAAATTAACTCCTGATATATTGCGTGCGAACTGAATTGTTCGGACACGTGTGAAAAACTGCCCGCCGCCGCCGCCGCCTCTTCCAGACGCGGACTAAAACCAAGCAGTCGAGTTTTTGAAAAATAAATCGACACATTGAGTTTAGATTTAAGATGAAAATTAGAGCGAAAATTGAAAAAAAAACAGTGCCTGTAAAAAAAATAAACTCCACCCATCGACACGACCGATAATAAAGCGGATAAATGTAGAGCAAATGTATCTGTTTACGATCTTCCTTAGACAACTGCAGAAATATATCTCCGTTCAGATAAAAGGCGAACTTTATTGATAAAAATCGTTTTATACAACGAATAAATTATTAAATATAAAAAATAAATAGTTACTTAATTAAAGGATGCTCAAAAAAGACAGTTGTGTGGTTTTAAGAAACCACGACGCAAGTGAAACTTTTATTAGATTGTAGGCATTGGATTGTAGACACTTATCCATCACGATTAATTATAAACAACAATATTCACATGAATACACGAATAAAAACATGTAAACACTGTACAGCACTTGCCCGCACGACAGACTGACTATGTGTTATACATACTACACGGTCAGCTGATGCTAACCATGGGCGCCGCCATATTGGCCTTGGCTGCTCTACCGAGCGCCTACTCCGAACGCCTTTCACTTTACCCCTACTCCGCGGCCGCCTGTAATGCGACATGCAACAGACGGCCAGAAAAATTCGGGACGATGGAATAAAAGTTTCACTTTAATAAAAAAAAATAGTTCTATTTAGGAGTGAGTTTGACAGATGCACAATCTTCGCGCAAACTGGGAAGGTACAAATTCAACGGTAGAGAACGCATTGTTTTTTGACAGCAATGTTTTATCAATTTATATTGAAATCGTTATTTGTATTTGGTTAGTTTTTAGTCTCATTACCTATTATTTTTTTTTTGTATTTTATAACACTTCCATAACACTGTTTTGTTCCATAAAAAAATCGCATCAAAATCAGTCTACACACAGAGAAGCTAAGATATTTAATCCAAACACGTTGCTCTCTTTTTTGAAGATCGGCCGTTAAAAATTAAAAAATCGACATTTTTTTACAAACAAGAATTTTTCTAAGCGCGGGTCTGTTGAGAAATTCTTCACGTATAGAAGTATAAAAAGTCTACAAACTATTCAAAAAAAGCATACATCAAGTTATGTTCCTAACTATAATGGTATCTCGCCAAAGCAGTGTTGCGCACACCGCTACACTGCTGGCGAGTGTGCTCTATTATCGCTTTGCGCATCATACAAGGTTAACTTCCATTCAAATTGTAGCTTTTAAAAAGGGGACATTCAGTTCTATAAAGTGTATAAAGTTCTACATGCGACCGGCAGGTGTATGTTGATCGGTGAGTGCGTACGTCCGAACTGTACAGGTCGCAATTTTTGACGAATCGCCTCGGTTTGCTTTTTGTTCGCTCTGTTCACTATCGGAACAGAACCCCATTTAAAGTAATTGAAATGCGTTCGGTGTTTGGTACCTATTTCTCGAACAGTCCGTAAAATATTGTTCCAGAAAAGTAGTGTATAGTAAGTTGTAGAATCTGTAGCGTTATATAGGCAATATATCGGACAGGCATTCAGAGAACGTAGAGGTACACTATAATGGAGTCATAATTCATAGCACGACAGGTGAGTATTAAATATACTGCCATTCTTTCACTGTAACAGAAATCGATACTCCTTGTCAGTGGGGCCGGCTGCATCGAGTCTGGAGCAAATTGTCTGAGTCATAGACATGCACTCGACGCTGTCAGTTTACACATTTTACTGTCCAGCATACAAAAAAAAATATGAGAAAACCGAGTACAAAAAAGCGAACCGCACATCGACGTTGGGAAGAAATAATTGGTTTGGTGTTTTGTGGTTCCTTTTAATATTGAGCGCTGACTATATTTTTTTTTATAATGAATTTTTTTGCGTTGGTTATTTGAATTTTTCTCAATTTTAATTAATTTTTTTTTCAATTTTTAGGAACCAGATCATCTGGAAAGCTATTTTTTATTTTTTTCTGTTGTTTTTTATACAGTATGTAAACACGTAAGGTGCAAATAGGGAAATTAGCATTGGGAAAAAATACTTGGATTGTCGTGGTAATCTTGAGCATTTCTATTTTATTTTGATTTATTTTTATTTTACTTGGCTTTTTTAATAATAAAAAGCTCTTATAAATCATTATTTTAATTTTTTGGTACAAAAATAAAACAAAAGAACAACTCCATCTGTTTGGAAACATTTCATTCAAAAATTGTCTGACTGGTATAACGTAGGCGCGTTGTCGGTAAATCAGTGACCCAATGTCTTTAGGTTCAACACGAATAGGCGGAGATATTTGATCTCGCACCATATTTAAGTATTTTTGGGAATTTAATGTCCCATTTAATAAAAAAAAGTCCGATTATGTTGTAATCATTTGAATATTTTCTTCTGTAGTAGGTACACACATTCATTTTGCAAAAGAATATTATCTGTCAAATTGAAAAACAAGATTTCAAGGCTCACTCTGATCCAGTCATTTTTTCCCAATGTTAATTTCCCTATGTGCACCTTACGTGTTTACATACTGTATGTAAACAAAAAATAAGTATTCTTCATTAAAATATTTTATATTTATCGGGTCACAAGAAAAAAGTTTAAGAGCCGCTGGCAGACATAATCTTTGTATAAAAACAATGGCCTGTATTATGTACCATGACATTCACGTGAAATAATTTATTGTCTGTACGCGTTTTCTGTTACAAAACTAGTGTTTGTTCCATTCGAACAAGAAATGTGTTTCGGCAGCTTCAGAACGACACGTACAGCCGCTGTTCTCGATAAAACTTCCGTGTCAGTTTCTCATAATTCAGTTAAAAAGCAAATAAGTTTATTAAAATGTTTTTCGTAACGTCTCTAATTTCATTTCACAATTATACTTTTTTTGTTTTTAACTTTTTAAACTATTAACTTGTCCGTTAGAAGTGGAGTAGCGACCATGCTTTGTTCTGAACCAAGGAGTTCTTGCCGTCGCATTCCAGTCTCTCAGATACCCGGAATTCTAAGTCACGAGTCTAAAGGAGCAATTCCTCATTCACCGGCGCAAATAAAATAGTTCAATTGGTAAAATTTCTGTCACAAAAATCAAAACCAGTTTTCATTTTCGTCTAACTAATAAAATTATATCTTTTTAAGCTTGTACAAAAGAAAATGGCAATTTTATGAATTTTGTGGGAATTTTGAAAAGTTAAGACGTTTCTGGAACATTTTTGCTTTAACAATCATACGAAATAGTCTGTTTCTGAAATATTGACACAAATAATATTTTACCTGCACTCTCACAAAACAGTTTTTAAATATAATAATTAATTGTTTCACGCGTCAATAAGTAGGTATCTGATAATGTTTATGTGTTGCCTTTTTAAGCCTAACGGCTGAACCGATTTAAATAAATGTTAATGAGATGAATGATTCGCTTAAATTGCAAATATGGTAATTGAAAAAGAGACAAAATGTCCACCGTGAAGCACGAATATGTATTACTAGAGTGACCTGTGCGAATTATTCGTACTAAATAAGTATAATAATTATCACTTTACAAAATTATTTTTTAAATATGATTGCAGGTATTCAATTCGTTTCTAATTTTGCACACTGCTTATAACGTTCTTCTTTTTGTTGTATTACAATATGAAGCTCAGATGACAGATCGAAGAAATATTTTACTAAAATTGTCATATAGAGGCGCAAGTAGCAAAAGCGTTGAGCTAAGCCGTCAGATGGCATCATGCAGCATTACTGTGACGTTGTTCAGCGTTGCTCGCTGTTTCAAAATTAAAGCCGTCAGATGGCAGACGTTGTTCAGCGTTGCTGTATTGTGCCTTAATGTATATCTATATATAAGTTTAATAATTAATTAATTTACAAAAACAAAAGCAATAATAATTTTTTTAGTTGTTGATGTCAGTAGAGCAAGCAATTATCTGTAAAATGATATATAATTTATGTGGAGAAATTGTGTGGTTTTTTCTAAAAAGGGAGGCAAACATCTTAACCTTAGCGTATTAATATACTTATATGATTTCTCAAAAATGCTACAATAACAAAACAACGATCTCTATTGAATTATAGAATCAGATTTTGTCAAAGCGGGAATACGATAGCAAATGCAAGCACAGATTAGCGTGTGAAACAAAACAGTTATATAATTTAAACAAGAAAGCGTGCCGACGAAAGTGCAACGGGGCTCCGTGGTCGCCATATTATTACGCTGGATAGACGACGTCGCACAAGGAATGGGGCACAAAGAGGCTCGCTGTACAACAAAAACCCCAGAGCCGTCTGTTGTTATATTGTTGAGCGGATATTAGCGTTGAGCCTGAGCGAAAACATTGCGGTCGGCATTATAGAACTCGCCGTACACTGGACACCGACCGACTTATAAACTTAACATTCGACACTAGAGACATCTGTCAATGGGCTTACAACTAAACATTGAACAGTGCAGGCAGCCGCCGTTGGAATTATAAGTAAACATATAGTGACATCTGCCGATGGCTACACAACTAAACACAGGGCACTAAAGACATCTGTCGACGGGCTTATAACTAAATATACCGATTGTCTTAAAACTGAACATCTGACTTCAAAAATAGCAGTTTTGTAATCTATATATTTTTTATGAATATGCACACATATTACATTTTTGACGTGATAACGTCTTATAAATTGATGAATCACCAATCTTATAAATTGATAAAACACCGGCTGCATGCACGAAAAAGTGTAACGTTCCTAAATCCTAACGTTCGTAACGCATAACGTTCCGCCTGACCCTGTGCGTGCTTTTTGCTAATTTCTCGCTCAATTTAAATCAGATCGGTTTGAAACCAGTCTTAAACGAAAGAGGAGAACATTTTACGTAGATTTCGTATAACAGAATTTGCCTAAACAGTTTTTTTATACAAATTTATATAGAAAAATAGCTGTATAAATGCAATGTTGTCTAATGCATGGCGCGACGCGGTCGGTCGTCTTTGTTTGCCGTGCATGGAAATTAGAAGATAACGTATGTCTTGTCTTAACATGAAAACGGCTGCATTTCTAATGTTTAATTCAATTTTTTGACATTAGTATTTTGTGAAATGCAACGCCTTCTAAGTTAAGTATTGGAATAACTAATTATTATTAGAACATAATACTTTGACAGTTGCAAACGTCACTTTTGACATTTCTTATCATTCCGACACCAAGGATAAGCGGATTGAAACCAAATTTTGGGAGGTTTAGGTTATGTATTACGGAATACGTTATCACGTAAAACTATCGTCCGTAAACCGACTTTACAGACAACAAATTTTTTTTTTATCACTAATATACCTCGCTCTTTCGATGTTTTGAAAATTAGGGTATCCAATGTATTGGATCATACAAACAAACAAATCGAAAGGATTGGGTTAAAAAGTTAATAATGTATGTAAGTCTCTCTTCTATTCTATTTTGCGCTTCTATTGGACAACTTGCTTTACAAGTGGCCAACACTTATTTGACTACGAAACTAAAATGCAAGACGACGTGGCTTAAGACGAAACGGGGTAAAAAAAGGGAAACGGGCAAATTTCGACGCAGTTCAAATAATAGCGAATTATTAAGTTTATGCACCAAGTATTAGAAAAAAAATAATTTTAAAAATCGGCTATATGAACTCCATTCGACAAACCGCTTTTAATTTTACATTCAGAGCAAGGCTGGCACACTTCGGCCGACGACGACCGAACCGTATTAGGCTGATTGATTGTGCTTTTTCTTGCACGACAGCTTTACACGAACACCCTGTATAAAAAAAAAACGACCATAGAGTATCAATGTTGACACACGACGTATGTATGTATGTATGCTAGTTGTACACGAATGAACAAACAGCGTGTATTAATTAATATTTATTTAGGATGCCAGTGCAATGCAATGACTGAGATGACTTTTGCCTTTTGCCCTGCTCTACCCTAACCGGCGACCTGTGCTGTAGAGGAACTGCGGGTCAATTGTGGAACCGCACACAAACACACACACATATACACGCGTTTCATTAACTGTAGCGATTAAAAACATTCACTAATAATGCCCCGATTCTTGGAGAAACAGTTCATAAATTTTGTTCGCGTTTGGCTCGAATGTGACAGTCAGTTGTTCTTCGAAGTATTTTTAGTTAGTTTTTTTTTTTCAAATTTTAAATAGATTGTTCATAATTTTGTGAACGAAGAGAAGAATTGTTCGGAAAAAACCAAGGAAAAATCCGGTCTCTCTAGTAGGTGGCATTCTCAGCATTTGAGCAATTAATGACTGCTATACCTACAACTACAACGATCTTAGCCTACTATACAATTATAATTGTAGGTTGTCCAAAATTTAAATTTTGTTTTCTTAACTTAAATATTGGGACTTCAGATAATTCAATAAGCAATAAAAAATAAATGGATCTATAACCACTTCATAGGTACTGTGTTTTTAAAAGAATAAATTCACATAAAAAAGTATCTTCGACTGTTTCACAATCGATTTTAAACATTTATTTATAACAAAATATTAGAGATGGGAAAGAACTATTGTTTGAAATTTTGTTTGTCCATGAGTGTACACGGGATTATTCCGTCACAGGATTCTGTGCCATCATGGCCTGACGAACACACAAGGTCTGTCCGCACAATAATAAACACATTCTAATATACGTCGGTTATATAATAGAAGTAAACAGGTCCGACAGTCACAGAGCCCCGTAGATATTTTATAAAATATACATGCGCTGCGACCGCCGCAACGGCATTTGCCCTGGCCTCGAGACATTTCCAATAATATTCAAAACTCAACAAGGGACCCGGCAAACACACAGACTCGAGGGCATCGACTTGAGACAAATTTCAATTGCAAGTAGACACGAAAATCGTAAAGGATGATATAATATATCTGCAGTTTTGGACATACTCCGACTTATATACTAAATAAAATAAATTTTGAATAAACGTAGTTCCAGAGTGGTTCATCCGGTTTTCTTTGTATCGAATACATTTCTCTGTGTGAAGACAAATAGGGAGCCACAAAAATTATTTTTTTTTATTCTGCTGAAAATTGAAAAATTAGGGCTGTCAGGGAGCAGGGCGGCAGATGGTGTTCATCCCGAATGGGTAGTTGGCCGGAAAATATATATTTTCTATTTTCCGGAAGTGGTAAAGTTTCTATTTTCCGGGAAAGGGATATTTCTACTCATATTCACCAGACGTCATTTTCGTGAGACGTCATATTCATCAGACGTCATATTCGTGAGACGTCATATTCGCGAGTCGTCATATTCATCAGACGCCATATTCGTGAGTTGTCATATTCATCAGACGTCATATTCGTGAGACGTCATATTCATCAGACGTCATATTCGTGAGACGTCATATTCATCAGACGTCATATTCGTGAGTCGTCATATTCATCAGACGTCATATTCGTTATTCGTCATTTTCATCAGACGTCATATTGGTGTGTCGTCATATTTATCAGACGTCATATTCGTGAGTCGTCATATTCATCAGACGTCATATTCGTGAGACGTCATATTCGTGAGACGTCATATTCATCAGACGTCATATTCGTGAGACGTCATAATCATCAAACGTCATATTCGCGAGACGTCATATTTATCAGACGTCATATTCGCGAGTCGTCATATTCATCAGACGTCATATTCGTGAGACGTCATATTCATCAGACGTCATATTCGTGAGACGTCATATTCATCAGACGTCATATTCGTGAGACGTCATATTCATCAGACGTCATAATCATAACTCATAAGGTACTACAGAATTCCGAGTGGGTAAATTACCCATTCTGAATTTACCGAGTGGGTAGTACTACCCACTGTACAAACATTATCCGCCGGCCCTGACAGGGAGTCGCGGAAGAATGAGTTCTGGCATCCTGTCAGTTTTATTTAAGAAGACAAATTGTTCGTGAATTCTATACACAGGAAATCTTACCGTATCGCCAAAATAATTATTATTGAATTTTAATGCACAGTAATTGAACGCAACTTCGTATCAAAACGGCCAACCAATGAGCATTTATTCACCAAACTTATGAATTTGAAACAATTGTACAAAGAAAAATGAAAGAACAATTGCCATTTTTAAAAGAACAAAACAAAAACGTACAAAAGTAGCAGAAACAAAAGAAGCGCGACGCGTCGTACGTTTTTTAAATGTCAATTAGAGATAGAGTTTTACAATAGAACAGGGACGCGATAGAAAGGGAGACAAAAAAGGCGGGGGTGGGGGATGGAGGGAGCGCGGCGTGAACTATTTCTTTTTCACAGAGCGCGGTGGCGAGCTTTCGCAACAGCGCTAAAGCTCGAGTTAAAAGCTAACGCTTTCGCTAATGAACAAGATCTTAATCGGCTGTTTATCCAGCAACGGCGGCTGTAATTTGTCAAAAAAGCACCACTCACGATTCGCCTTATATATCCGTTCTTAACTTCTCGTCTAAGTTCATACAACAACTAGGGTTCACAATAAATTTATGATAAAAATGCCGGTTAAAAAAATAGTTAAAAATATCGTTCGGCCATTTAGGTAAGTATACCTACAGTATTGCTAGCCAATCACAATCGTAAATATTTCGATTATAATAATAATTAATTCGAAGTTGTTGTGTCCATATTTAATACAATAAGTTATGAAGTTAGTAGGAATGTGGACAAAATGATGAAATCATTATACCAATCATTAATTCAGCGACGTTTCAAATATATGACCGAAACGTCGCTGAATTAATGATTGGTATAATGATTTCATCATTTTGTCCACATTCCTACTAACTTCATAACTTATAATAATTAATCATTATTACTTAAAAATATGATTTGCCAAATTTGAGAGAGATCTGAAATATCTTTTAACATAAAAAATACTCAAAACGCTATTTAAAAGCATTGCGAACTTGAAAAAAAAAATTGGTTGTCTGTTAAGTCGGTCTACGGACGATAGTTTTACGTGATAACATATTTCGCTCGAAAATCATATTTAATAATACATAACCTAAATTTTAGTAGCTGTCAAACTATATTTTTACCGACTAATAATTTGATCAACAAAAGCAAAATACATATTTTTAAGCTTGGATGAATCGGTAATAATTATATGACACAAAAAATATCCGTGCAAAAACGAACAAATAACGATGTATTATCTGAAAAATTGCTTTAAAAATTCGATAATTTATGAGACATTTTTATTAGATATCTTGATTTTAAGTCTTAATTTCCACGGTTTATAAAACAAAGGCCATCTGTCAGATGTAGCTTTCGCTGGAACAGTCGAAAAAAATGTTGAACGCACACTACTCTCTGACGTCACGCGAGAAGAGTGAAATGCGTACAAGCCGACGCCGATCGTGCTTCTCTATCGGTTATACTGCGCTCTCGCTTGCACTTACAGGGTCAGGCGGAACGTTACGGCGTTACACTTTATCGTGCGTGCAGCTGGTGTTTTCATCAATTTATAAGACGTTATCACGTCAAAATCTACATAAGTTTTTTTGAAAAATTATAAGGTTGGGTATTTTTGTATTTATTACATTAGTGCGACGTTTTACATCGATATAAACATTTTTAATTTTTAAAAAAATAATTTCCCGAAATAAAAAAAATCAAACCTCACTCGAGTGGTTAACCTTAGTTGCTATTGCTATAAATTTGGCTCAGAATTGCATTGTCGATTTTTTTTAAATTCACATCAATGTAAAAAAGGCTTCGGTTGTGACCCTGCGTTGATATCACTGGCTCGTAGCAACCGCCCCGTTCTACGAGCGTTAAATACTTAAATAATTTCCTGTTCCTCTTCAGTCACTTCCACACTCTCCGATGCCGCTCCACGGACCTGCGGGGAGCGCGCGGAGAACTGTACTGGTATACGTACTACGCGATGCGGACGGGGCAATGAGCCGCCGCCGCGCCGTAGCGCCCGTAGCACTGACAGCGGTAGGCTTAGCCGCACGCCACTTGATCTCTTACGGCGCTACAGAAATATGTAGTTCTATAGTTTATTGGGAGGACAGACAAATGTTCAATTACTCAGAACTGGAATTTTTTTAAAACGGAGTTCTAACACTAATCTTCTTTTGTAAAAATGAACAAATATTTCTTTATTTATAAATTCGTTACATTTCTGTACATTCGAAGGAAAAATATTGTAAGTTAGTCGATTTATAAAAATGATATTTTAACGCTGGGACGTCACCATGGTTAATTAATTACAAAACTTCGTGTCCAAGGCTCTAGCTTAAGAAATAAAACTTGATTTTGAGTATATTATTATGAATTAAAAACCTAACCATAATCTAAATTCCAAAGGACTCCTAGGAATCGTGAAAACCAAATTTAAACCAGTTCAGTGGATTTTATCTAAAACGGGTGAAAAGGATCTTAATTATTATATAATTCGTGGAAATATTTTGGGTTGCCGAGGTCTATACCAATATCAGTTTGTATTATTCTTAAAAGAAAAATAAAAAAGATTTATATTTTTTACTAGCCACCCGAGTGTTTCTTTGTAGGTACAGTGCCTGTAGGCGACCCTTTGAAAAAAAAACAGTATTGGACTATATACCGCTAGATTTTTAGTAGGTAACTGAAGAACAATAAATGCTTTTACCTACCTCAACAAATTAGTAAACAAATCCGTCTTAGATTTTATTTTGAAGCGAGGTCCGCGACTACCCACTGCGAGTTATTATTGTTCAATTTATTTTTAAATTAAAATTCATCTTATTAATGATTTATTAATACTTTGAAGGGGATTCACTCAGCAATTTTGTACAGGATTGGTAATATAAGTTCTTTAAAATGAATTTTCGAACGAATTCAAATCACTTACAAAGATTTGAAAAATATTAATAGACAAAAGCTATTTTTTTAATTCAGTCATCGTGTTTTTAAAATCATTAAACACGCTTAAACCCGTTCTCCCACCATCTCCCACAATCTGAGCTTTCACAACATTGCATTGGTTTCTAATGAATGCGAGCGATTTTTAATAAACAATAAGATTTTCTACTTTGACCCCGTAGATAAGTAATTAACCAAATACTATACAACAATCAGTTGTCCAAATTTTCGCTCAAACGGATTCGCCCAGCTATTATAAGTTACCAGGTGATCAACGCACTACTTGCAGGATAAAGTGGGTTTAATTTTTGAATAAAAATTGATTTTAGACGGTGGACAGCTGATGTCATCTGTGTTTAATTTTTATTTTAGTATTTATTTATGACAACAGTCTTTCAAGTCCAGAGCTAAAAAAATACTGTCTAAAATATAAGAAATAACACTGTCTTAGAAATAGCTTTTACGACTCGGGTAAAAACCAAAATGAGAGCTTGTCGTTTATTTTTAATTATTTCGTTTCGAAGTCCGGCCCTGTACAAATCTGTACGTCTTTAGTCAATCTATCAAAAGTAATTAGGTTGAACGTCGGAAGGAAACGGGATTGTAATCGTGTAGTGTGATAGATGATTGTTTTCCTGGCCGCCCCCAACCGGCCGTCGTCGTTCCCCCGGACGCCCGCCGGGTGGCGGCGACGACGGACAGCAAGTCAAACACACGGTCTCTTGGGCATAGCACAACACATGTCAACATTCTGCGTGGGATGCCTCGACATCCGATTTTACAACGAAAATAAGTGCCCTCATATTTTTATCCCGATTCCATCAAACATTATATTTTATTTATTAAGTTTAAGGCTCAAAGATTAACAGAGCACGTAACGTAACCAGGTCAGAACTGATCGTCCGTTTTGAAGGTACCAGGTTGAAATCCCGGTCGAAACGGTCAGATGACTTAAGATTTTTTCCTATGCATACAGTCTCCTGTTGACAAGCGGAAATTTTCATGACAGTTGTTTTGTTAGATATTAAAGGAAGTTATGAACGCTCGACAACAGAGAATTGTAACATGTTCTTAGATAATATAATCTACTAGTGTGACCTGTGCGAATTATTCGCACTAAATAAGTATAATAATTATCACTTTACAAAATTATTTTTTAAATATGATTGCAGGTATTCAATTCGTTTCTAATTTTGCACACTGCTTATAACGTTCTTCTTTTTGTTGTATTGCAATATGAAGCTCAGATGACAAATCGAAGAAATATTTTACTAAAATTGTCATATAGAGGCGCAAGTAGCAAAAGCGTTGAGCTAAGCCGTCAGATGGCATCATGCAGCATTGCTGTGACGTTGTTCAGCGTTGCTCGCTGTTTCAAATTTAAAGCTGTCAGATGGCAGTATGCAGTATTGTGTCTGTTGTATTACAATATGAAGGTCAGATGACAGATCGAAGTGTTGACGTCAGATGGCAGACGTTGTTCAGCGTTGCTGTATTTTAATTAATTTACAAAAACAAAAGCAATAATAAATTTTTTAGTTGTCGATGTCAGTAGAGCAAGCAATTATCTGTAAAATGATATATAATTTATGTGGAGAAATTGTGATGTTTTTTCTAAAAAGGGAGGCAAACATCTTTAACCTTAGCGTATTAATATTTATGATTACATTACACGCAGTATGTGATCTCACAGCATGTTTATGCTTGTATATTCAGTATGCAATAACAATAATTTTGTATAGCCTATTTTTTTTAAATATTAGTTACTTTACTCTACAATTTTTAGATCATTAATAATATTGTTATCCAATCAGCTACTATGGACCGACATTAGCTCTTTAACTAATGGCCGCCGTGCCTTTTCTCCTCTCGCATTTCTCCTCCGTCAATCTTCCAACACTCTCTCACTCACTCACACACACACAATGTCATGATTATCCAATCGCATCGATGGCTTCGGAATACCTACGTCATGTTATGCCAGACACCTGACACTGTTAAACAATTCACTTCCTCTAATCTGTTTAAATGCTACATCAATGATTTAAGTAAATATCCGATATTATTTCGAACGGCGGAACACCGACGGCCGACCTTCTTACGCTCGAACAGCGTCTGACAAAAGTGAAATCGGGCGATCGTTTCTTTTTATACAGTATGTAAACGCGTAAGGTGCACATAGGCAAATGAGAATTGGGAAAAAATACTTGGATCAGAGCTAGCCATGACTGCATTAATTGTTATTTCTATTGAATTATCGTGGTAATCTTCTGAATTTCTATTTTATTTTGATTTATTTTTATTTTACTTGGCTTTTTTAATAATAAAAAGCTATTATAAATCATTATTTTAATTTTTTTGTACAAAAATAAAACAAAAAAACAACTCCATCTGTTTGGAAACATTTCATTCAAAAATTGTCTGACTAGTAGGACGTAGGCGCGTTGTTGGTAAGTCAGTGACCCAATGTCTTTAGGTTCAACACGAATAGGCGGAGATATTTGATCTCGCACCATATTTAAGTATTTTTGGGAATTTACTGTCCCATTAATAAAAAAAGTCCGATTATGTTGTAATCATTTGAACATTTTCTTCGGTAGTATACACATTCATTTTGCAAAAGAATATTATCTGTCAAATTGAAAAACAAGATTTCAAGACTCACTCTGATCCAGTCATTTTTTTCCAATGTTAATTTCCCTATGTGCACCTGACGTGTTTACATACTGTATAAGGTTCTATTTACATTAACAAAACTGACAAATTTAACAGACAGAATGGGAAATAAATAATCTCGACGAAAAGCTGCCACGAGTAAAAATAATAACGCGGTGCATTCAAATGTTTCCAGGTGGGTTTCTTGGACGTCGTCGTGCCACCGGACTTCATTCACGAAGAAACTTCGGGTGACGTCATGCTTCCCGAAGGCAGCACCGTAAAGCTCACGTGTCGCGCACGCGGCTATCCGTTGCCGCGCGTCACGTGGCGCAGAGAAGATGGCGGCGAAATAATTTTGAAAGACAACAGCGGACATAAAAACAAAGGTCAGTTGTTACTATAAATCACTACAGTGCTAAATGCAATCAAACGATAACGGCCTCGGTTGTCGAACGTCTATAATCTACAATCTCTCTCTTGAAATAAAACGTTATTTGAACATTCGCAAAATTGAATGAGTATTGAGTATTACAGATGTCTTATCGAAACTTTTCAATATAAAATCGTTTCAACCTGCAAATATTGTAATATTGTAATAAAAGATAGTTCAGAGTTAAATCTACTTTGTTTACAAGCGCATTTCCTGAGTGAACAGATGTTACCTAAATAATAGGCGTGTTCAAACTACAAGTCGTGTTTCGCATTTTTATTACAATTTACATGCTTTTTTGGTCTTCAGTTGGGAATTACAATTTTTGCAAATTTATGAATAGGCCGAACATTTTTTTGACAAAGTTTTTTTTTGTGCGTTACGTAAGCATTCTGGTGAAATATCACAGAAGTGATTTGTCGCGAAAATGGCGCAAAACTATAAATGTGTTTTGAGGTTATATGCGACTATCATTATAATGAAATTTGAATTTCTTTACAATACCTATCGAGAACTCGCTGTCCTCTTTTCATTTACAAATCCCACGATCTAACCTAGGTACCCACTGTCAAAATTATTAACTGAATAATGCATTGAGTTTTGGATTTTATATATTCGTAATAGTAAAAAATATGCCGTGGAAACTACGACATTGGTGGTGGAACACTTGACAAGCTTTTATTACTTTTGTGTGGACTTCAATAAAAGCTTGTTTTTTTCTTTTATCTCTTTCATACACTATTGATAAAAATCGAACAAGAAAAAAATGTTTGCGTTCCCAAGGCATCGTAGCTTAAATGCATTTTACATTCTTTTCAATTTACCAATCTTATTTCTGCTGTCCTTGTTAAAGAATATTCTGCGGGATTGAGAATCGGTGCTTCGTTATATTGTTTATTTACCGTCAGGGCTGCCAACTCACCTAAATAAGTCTTTTTTCGGAGACACGAAAACATGGTATTTCGCACGGCTAGGGAAGCGGAACATTTGTGGTGGCAGTGACGGGACAGTACGCAATCATTTTTCATCCAATTAAAAATATTTAAATTATTAAATTTGATTTAAAAAACGTAATGCTTTTTTTAAAAAATGGCATAATTATAAAATTAGAAACTTTAAGTGATTCCTTGCATTATTTTTAACAATTGCCCACTCTATTAAAAAAAATCTTCTGTTATATGATTTCACATCGTTTGTTAGTTCAACGCACACTTTTCGTTTGAAAAACTGTCTCATGTTGGCAACCCTACAAAGGAGCAAGCAAAATGGTAACGACGTAACACAATTGCTGTACGCTTCGCGCGATATACTGTCTAACGAGCTGCGAATAAAAATCAGAATACAATGCCATTGTTGTAAATATTGTTGACAAGAGAAAAATTACAACTAATAGAATCAGTCGGTTTGATGTGTTTATTTTTCTAAAACAAAAAAGTTACCGACATAAAAAAATTTCTCACAACTAATTTAATTGAAAATAACAAACATTGTGATAGAATAATTTCCGAGGAAAAAAATGTCAAAAATAACTCCCGATTTCAAACTTCATAAATCCGCTGCAGTCATTTAACAAATCTTCTCTCGTGTAATATCTTTTCTTTTATTACTTGTGTCCATTTCTTTTATTACGCCGAGTGACGATTACATTAATGCTTTCTTCTTTAAGGGCGACGACGTAGGTACAGTAGAGACACGTTTGTGAACCCACGCATATCAAAACTAAGATATAAAGAGCTTTTTTTTAGCAAATGTAAAAGTTTCGCGGTTGAAAAAACGTATGGATAGATAGAATATGTCTCGAGAAATTTTTGACAAGTCATCACTATATATATACAGAGTGTCCCATTAAGAATGGGACATAGAACAACCGCAGATTCTCCAATTCAAAATAAAACGATTAAGCGAAATATGCTTAGATAAAATGTTACTCGTTTCCGAAATACGGGGTGTTGAAGTTGAAAACTAAAAAATTATTAATGTCCATAATTTTTTTAATACACCGTATAATTTTACTCAAATCGGCACACTTGTTAAATATCATAAAATGCACCTAACAATAAAAAAATTAGTTCAGTACGCTCTACCAGTGGCGTACGGCAGGAATAAGTAATGCTTGTATCCCTTCTAAATGTTACCCCGCTGTCTAAATTTTAATTTTGACTATAATTGTAATTTTTTTGATATTTTCTAAGTCAATAATGTACACTTGTTAGTTTGTTGTAAAGTCATTGGTTTTCGAGATATTCGCAGTTAAAGATAGATAGACATGTACTTTTTATTTGTATTATTATTAATAACATCCATTTTTAAAATTTTGTCTTAAAAAAACTGCGAATATCTCGAAAACCAATGACTTTACAACAAACTAACAAGTGTACATTATTGACTCAGAAAATATCAAAAAAATTAAAATTATAGTCAAAATTAAAATTTAGACAGCGGCGTAACATTTAGAAAGGGTACAAGTATTACTTACTCCTGCCGTACGCTACTGGTAGAGCGAGTAACATTTTATCTAAGCATATTTCGCTTAATCGTTTTATTTTGAATTGGAGAATCTGCGGTTGTTCTATGTCCCATTCTTAATGGGACACCCTGTATATAATACAATCATTAAATGAAAATGAGAAAAAAAATGATATGCAAGAAAATCCTTTTTTAACACTTTCTTTAAATTTCTTTCAGAATGTGAACGAATTTTTAAAATCAAAGCATTATAAAATCGTGAGCAATTTTTTTTTATTAATTCTGTATATAAGTTAATGATCTCAGTCTTTCTTATTGACCGTATACCGCGATATGTAGAATCGATGCTCTACTGTTCCGTTTTTATCGTGTTCCGACGACACCGATTCTCCTCCCAGCGCTCCTCCTGTTCTCTTCTTTGAATGATATACTTTCCCCAGTTCCGCTACTCAACTGTCGTGCGGTGCGTTTTCACTAAATGTCGGCAATGAATTTGTCTTGTATTTATAAATAAGAGCTACAAAGAGAAAATTTCCTTAGCGGATGACATAAATAAAAAGCACACATATTCCGAAAAAAAGTCCACTGGTTGCACTCTTTTATTACCGCTGTTTTATCTGTTTTGATCTTCTTATTTTTTAAAATCTGGAATAACTTCCAAAGTCTCTCCGATATTGTTTACAAGACCTACACCTTACTGTTTAATATATTGGCATTTATTATCAAAGTTTAGGCGGTATTCGTCAAAATTATATAAATAAGATTGTAAACACAAATTGTTATGAATTCAACTAGAGTGACCTGTGCGAATTATTCGCACTAAATAAGTATAATAATTATCACTTTACAAAATTATTTTTTAAATATGATTGCAGGTATTCAATTCGTTTCTAATTTTGCACACTGCGTATAACGTTCTTGTTTTTGTTGTATTACAATATGAAGCTCAGATGACAGATCGAAGTGTTGACGTTGTTTCAAAGTTAAAGCCGTCAGATGGCAGACGTTGTTCAGCGTTGCTGTATTGTGTCTTAATGTATATCCATATATATATATACATATATATAAGTTTAATAACTAATTAATTTACAAAAACAAAAGCAATAATAAATTCTTTAGTTGTCAGTGTCAGTAGAGCAAGCAATTATCTGTAAAATGATATATAATTTATGTGGAGAAATTGTGAGGTTTTTTCTAAAAAGGGAGGCAAAGATCTTAACCTTAGCGTATTAATATATATGATACCAGTTTTAAAATTAAACTGTTTTATTGTTTCAGTCGTTCAGTTCCAAGGAGAAATTCTGAAGCTTACGAAAATATCGAGGGCTGAAATGGGCGCCTATCTCTGCATCGCCTCGAACGGGGTGCGGCCATCGGTCAGCAAAAGAATAATGGTAAACGTGCACTGTAAGTATTTTCAGTAATAATATGGAAAATTCTTGTTAAAAAATTCCTCGAAAGAACTCAAGGTCGCGAAGTTAAAAATCATCCATTTTTGAAATCATGTAATTTTAGTATTTTTTTATATTTAACCGTATAAATAAAAAATATCTGTTGTAATAAAAAAAAAGACGGGTTGCACTCCGGGAGTGCCGGCAGAAGTGAAAACTTGAATATTAACGTCTTAATTTTTTGCATTTAGAAGCATTGTTTATTTATTGGCAACACTTGTAAATAAAATGGTTTGTATCATAGATTGCATTTTTATGTACAATATTTCAACGCTAGATGTCTAACGTTGTATAAATAAAAGTTGTTGTCTTACGATCACGTGTCCTGACGCCTGACGCGAGTTTAACATTTTTTACCCATTACAAAAAAAGTGTACAACGCCGCTAAAGAAGTTTTCACTTCAAAAACGAAAGACAAGGCGATAGAATATAACAGAAAATCTGTAAACACGTTTTTTTCCGTGTAGATAAGAAAACGAAATAAACTGTCTCTAAACCGGTGTGGAACGTTTATGTGTTTGCAGTTCATCCGGTGATCCAAGTCCCCAATCAGTTGGTGGGCGCTCCGCTAGCGACCGACGTGAAACTCGAATGTTACGTCGAGGCATCTCCCAAGTCTATCAACTATTGGACCAGAGACACAGGTGAGCTCCAAATTGAAGACCGATGAATCATTTATTTACATCGCATGAACATGTTTCAAGTAAATATAAATTCTTTATAAAATCGACTGCTCTCAGATCGTCTTCAGTTAATATAAAACAGCAAACAGGCAAATTGACAAAATAGATACACAGTGATTACATATAATTGTTTTTGTCTTGACCAAGCGTCTCACTATATTATCTATCTATCCTACAACCATGTGATGGAAGCAGTTATACTCATTAAACTCTACTTACTTGTTTATCAATCAATGCTTTTACAAAAAAAAAATTGGTTGTCTGTAAAGTCGGTTTACGGACGATAGTTTTACGTGATAACGTATTCCGTAATACATAACCTATAAATTTATATAATAATTATAATAATTCGAATCTATGATAATATTACATCTTTCGCTTCAAATTTAGGTAAATTTTATTAAGTAGAATAATAAAACACTATAAAAAGTATACTATTATTATATAAAAAAACAACTATGGCATGTATCTCTTTTGCGCATGCGCCGATTTTCCCCAAAAAATTTACAAAAATTTCTAGTAAAAATAGATAGAGTAAAAACCGCTTTAAAAACTATATTATTATTATATAAAACATCATTATAAGAGATATATTCTTTTACGCATGCGCCGATGTTCCCCAAAAACAATAAGCCACTTCATATTTGCATATCAAACATCCTCCCAAAATTTGGTTTTAATCCGCTTATCCTTGGTGTCGGAATGATAAGAAATGTCAAAAGTGACGTTTGCAACTGTCAAAGTATTATGTTCTAATAATAATTAGTTATTCCAATACTTAACTTAGAAGGCGTTGCATTTCACAAAATACTAATGTCAAAAAATTGAATTAAACATTAGAAATGCAGCCGTTTTCATGTTAAGACAAGACATACGTTATCGTCTAATTTCCATGTACGGCAAACAAAGACGACCGACCGCGTCGCGCCATGCATTAGACAACATTGCATTTATACAGCTATTTTTCTATATAAATTTGTATAAAAAAACTGTTTAGGCAAATTCTGTTATACGAAATCTATGTAAAATGTTCTCCTCTTTCGTTTAAGACTGGTTTCAAACCGATCTGATTTAAATTGAGCGAGAAATTAGCCAAAAGCACGCACAGGGTCAGGCGGAACGTTACGCGTTAGGAACGTTACGCGTTACGAACGTTAGGAACGTTACGCGTAAGGAACGTTACACTTTTTCGTGCATGCAGCCGGTGTTTTATCAATTTATAAGATTGGTGATTCATCAATTTATAAGACGTTATCACGTCAAAAATTGTGTAGTACGTTTTTGTGGAGAATTTAATTGGCTTTACTTTTGGTCATAACTCATAAGTGTTTTTCTTGTAAAATTAAAAAGTAAAGAGATTTTCTAAGAAGTATGAATTTCTTATTCCTGATCTGAACGGATGTTTTTTATACGTTTTTTCTAACATTTTGACGTGATAACGTCTTATAAATTGATGAAACACCGGCTGCATGCACGAAAAAGTGTCACGTTCCGAAATGTGTCACGTTCCGCGCACGATCGGCCCAAGTTTGACAGCTACTAAAATTTAGGTTATGTATTATTAAATATGATATTCGAGCGGAATACGTTATCACGTAAAACTATCGTCCGTAAACCGACTTTACAGACAACCATTTTTTTTTCTAACTGAAATCCCAAAGTGCGAAAGTTCAACGACATTACGAATTAAATTTAAAAATTTCCAAATGCTTTCAAATTAAGTGTCTGATTTTGAAGCGATGCAAACGGAAATACTGCAGACACGGTAAAATGATTTAGAGTTGCCTGATACACCTTTCAGACTTTTCAGTTTTTTTTCCTTTAAATGCAGAAAAACATTTCGTAATTTTATTTCGGAACGGATGTTTGCGGATATAAATTCAAATCTGGTTTTATTTTTCAACAACAGCAACAACAACGACGAGTAGCTAGCAAGCAACAGTATACTGTTATATATTCTAAATGCAAATAAATATATATGATCAAATCTGGACAGTGAAATAGAGTCCCTCTATTCACCTGTTGCACACGCAAAGTTTAACCTCACATATCGGAGAGATTCTTTTACAAAAATTTCTATTTGGAGGTTCGAAAAATTGAACCGTCGGGATTTACAAGATTTTTGATGAATTTTACAAATATTCTTATGACCTCGGTTGTCGAGCGTCTATAATAATATTTTTTGCTGCAATAAAGAGAGAAAAAAGACAAATAAAATTGTTTTTTACAAGATTTTGACGCAGTGTGCTTAAATAGGCGTTAGTATTTTTAATAAAGGTTGTTTTTAGAGACGCAAAATTAATAATACTGGTCAGGGATGCAGTCCTGTCAGACCGCACCGGGGTTTCGTCTTTTTAATGAACGGACGAATTTAGCTCCATATTGCTAAAAATATTTATTATATAATTAGTAAATACTGGGCTAAGAGCTGGCTACGGAGAAAATGGGTGACTCGGTCCAGAGCTGAAAATTTGCAGAATAATAGGAGATAGTACAAGTAAGTAGAGAAAAAATTGCCAGAAGGCTAGGCGGAAGATAAAGAGCCGCCAGAAGGCGCTAATGTTGCGAAAAATCAGTGCACTTCTGGCAATTTCTATATTTATTCTGTAATTCAAAACTAGATTATATATTATATTTATATATATTATACATTATATAGTTATAAGGGCATACTGAAAATTCAAACATGATATAATAATTACATTCGACAAATATTCACAATTATTAATGACATTTTGATAGAAATAAAATTAAATTAATTAATAAAATTACGTTGTTATAACAACGTAATTTTATTTCTATCAAAATGTCATTAATAATTGTGAATATTTGTCGAATGTAATTATTATATCATGTTTGAATTTTCAGTATGCCCTTATAACTATATAATGTATAATATATATAAATATAATATATAATCTAGTTTTGAATTACAGAATAAGTATAGAAATTGCCAGAAGTGCACTGATTTTTCGCAACATTAGCGCCTTCTGGCGGATCTTTATCTTCCGCCTAGCCTTCTGGCAATTTTTTCCCTACTTACTTGTACTATCTCCTATTATTCTGCAAATTTTCAGCTCTGGACCGAGTCACCCATTTTCTCCGTAGCCAGCTCTCCGTCTATACTGTCTTTAACAAAGAATTTTTTTAATATTATAAATATCATAATAGTAGCTTATGTTTCTAGTTAGTGACGACACAATATTGTATTATAAAAAAGTATTTTAAACATCATCAGCTAGTATTTCTTGGTCCTATTGACATAATATTGAATGACACGAATTTTTAAACGACCGCAGAAACCAAATTTAAATCGGCCCGGCTTTTTTCGAGTGAATCGCGTACATGGAAACGGGTTGACGTGAATTTGAAAAAAAAAGACGGGTTGCACTCCGGGAGTGCCTGCAGAAGTGAAAACTTGAATATTAACGTCTTATTTTTTTGCATTTAGAAGCATTGTTTAGTTATTGGCAACACTTGTAAATAAAATGGTTTGTATCATAGATTGCATTTTTATGTACGATATTTCAACGCTAGATGTCTAACGTTGTATAAAAAGTATCTGGCAATTACTATCACTTAGAGAGTCTCACCCAGTTCTTACTTTTCCTGACGCGAGTTTAACATTTTTTACCCATTACAAAAAAAGTGTACAACGCCGCTAAAGAAGTTTTCACTTCAAACAAAATTAAAAATAAAATATATACAGGCGTCCTCTATGGTCCCTTGTCGGGCTGCACTGATATTGTAACACCGGCTCGCTCTGCCGGTCACCACATAAATTAACTTTTTACAAACTACACAAAACCGTACTCAGTGTTGTCATTTTTCTACACGGCAAAATAAATATATTTTTGCGTCGGCGTGATTCTAAAGTCTCGAGTCAGTTGTGTTTTTTCCACGTGCTGTAACTTTGTATATATAACAGCCGATGCGTGTTTATTTTATCAAAATACGGACCCATTTCTTTATCACGTCAAAACAATAGCATTTAATTAATGAGTATTTCGTCGACGCTGCACCAAATCGAAAACAGCGTCGATTTAGATTATACATAGACGCTCGATAACCCAGCGTCCGATTACGGTGTCTAACAGCAAGAGTAAAAACTGAAGTCTTAAATGGTTTCAGAGCCTGATCTTATTCTCATATCAACAGTACTTATTTTGATATTTATGAATCAAATCAAGCGCTGAATAATTAACTTTCATATTTTATCGATTGTCAAGCTGTGCTTCTCGGTGAACAATTAAAATTTCTGACTCGGCGGTAATGGATGATATATATATATATTTTTTATATAATTCAATACGTGATATATTTATTACATTTGAATTCAATTAACAAAACAAAAAAAAATATAAATGTGATTAAACGATCCCTTTTCAAGCTGGGTCAGTTTACAGAGATAATTAAAAAGCTGACAGGAGTGGAAGTTTTTAAAAACAATTTTTATAGAAAAAGAAACGTTAATTTGAACAAGCAAAAGAAGCTCTTACTACTTTTTTAATGTAGGTAGATGCTCAAAGATATATATTTTTAAAATTTTTAATAAACTTTAAACACCTTAGCTTTTGAATCAAAAAATATTTCAAAAATATTTTTACATTTGTTATTTTCTTCTCATGGCGCAATTATACATTTTATATTCATGCCGTTTGTTTAAACGCTTTATTAAATACAAACGTGAACTAGATTTTGAGCCGAGCGCGTCTGCAGAAGGGTTGAATTAAAACCGTGATTGATTGCGTCTTAAATTTTTGCGATTCTCTGATCGAACTCTTTCAACAGTTTTTCCAACAAAGCCATCGTCACGAGTTTGCGATACGAAAAAGCGGTGCCAACTTGCAACATGTAAGCAAGCTGACAAAACAGTGGTAATGGAGCATGAAGGCGCTGGACGTCGCGTCGGTGCGCGACGCAAAGGAAAACAAATGCCGGTCATTGCTGTTTTGTTTTAATAAAAACAACAAAGAAACAGGATTCGACGCATTTGTCTACATGTCACCGATTCGCAATTGTCACGCGACGTTTTTGTTTCTTGAAAGCAGAATAAAAATTGGGCCATATTTTGTTTTTTCTTGAATTTTGAAATTGTCTGCAACAATATGATAATATATTTATTCAACTCATGCGCGCTATTCATGTTTTATCATGCCTAAAAACCGAACCCTAAATAGCCATTTACCGACTGGTGACAATTACTTGTCATAACTCAATGAAGATTCCTACTAGCTCGGCCATTGTGGAGTAATGAAAATAAACGTAACTATTTTCTGAGTCGTAACGAAATAGTCGGTAACAACAACTCCGTTGTTACCCATTGAGGCTAAAATTGAGAGGCCGAATGTTTTCGACATGGAGTTTATTCATAACCGGCTAACCTCAAACCAAAACATTGAATCGTGCTGTTAGTATTGACAGTTTTTTTTTATAAAGAAATAAATAGATATTTACAACATCTCATTAATAACAATAAATAAAACATGAATAACGCGCAATTGTTGAATAAAATTATGGGCGTAACTTGTAGGCTAAGTCATGACCTGTCAGCGCGATGAATGACTTAGACTACTAGTTACGCCAATAACTATTATATGTGCTTTCATACGAAATATATGAAGTTTTTGAAACATCAACAAAAAATGTTGTACTAATTCAATTAAAAAAAAAACAGAATAATCCTTTGTCACCAATTACGTTTGTAACTTTTGAAACAAAATAGCAATTTGAAAAACACAAACACTATAAAATAAAATCGATCTTCGCTAACAAAGTATAGAAAACTCAAAAAAGAAATAATATTATTGATGTTGTTAGTTCATCAAAATAATTCAATAGACGATAAAATAAACGCGAAGCTATAAAATAAATATCATTAGAATACGTTCCTAGCCGAGCATTGAACAGACAGGCGCGATCGCGGCAAGCCGTTGAAATAAAATGAAGCAGATATTTTTGTTTTCAAACAATAAAGAAAAAATAAATATAATTAAAAAAAAACTAAAAGACACGCTTTATATCGAACTAAAAAGTAAAAAATATTTTTTTTTAAATAAGCTTAAAAAGCGTGGGGCGCTTTGTTCCACATTTTCGTACATCGAGCACCCCACGCTTTTTAAACTTATTTTAAAAAAATAATTTTTACTTTTTAGTTCGATATAAAGCGTGTTTTTTAGTTTTTTTTAAACTATATTTATTTTCCACTTTTTAGTTCGATTTATTGTCAAAAATTTGCCGAAAAATAAAACAATTTTTTTCTTCGGCGTGGACGGGATTAGAACCCACGACCCGTGATGCCGAGAGTTGACGTCAGCGAAGACCCGTGCCTTAGACCGGACGGCTGCCAGTGTACTTACTGGGCTGGCATATTATACCGCTATATAAAGCACTTGCTGTAGTCCAAATGAAAGTTACAAACATACATACATACAAACTTACAAGTGAAGTTAATATAAAGCGTGTAAAAACACATTAAATGCAGAAATTGAAATATAATAAATGTAATAAGAATGTCGAAGAAATTAAACGTAAATAAACGACGGGTTGAATGCGGTGGAAGTGTCGGGTGATTATTTTGTATGGAAACGCCAGAAGGAGAAGAAGAAGAAACGGCGCACACGCGGCGCCAATCCGCCGCGGTTCCGCCGGCGGTAATCGCCGTCGTCTGAACGATTCGTCGGCGTGCATATTTTATAAAGGCCGTAAACAGACATCTGCACTCCGGGGCGTCTGGGACTTGCCTCAACATATTAACAGACCTCCATTTCTTAGATAACGTCTGCATCCTATGCTCGTTAGACAGAAATGCATTCGCTTTGAATGCACAAGACTGATATGCATAATACATGACGGGTGCCGCGCGACGACCTTCGCACAGGCTGGCCCACAACGGCTAACCGGAAAATTAAAAGAAGGTAGGCACGTGTCGACGTCGCCGCCACCTGTCGCTAGAAGGAAAGACGCGTGAGGTCTTGGTGAAAGTGAAACTTCTTTTAGAGTTGTGAACTCGTTTCGTCGATGCGTTATTCATTTTACGTTGCCAAAGTTGCTTTTATGTTTCCCCACCGCTGAATATTGTTTCCCTTTTAACGTTACGGAAAATAATTTTAAAACAGATATGTCGCTAAATAAGTTTCAATTAAAAAAATTGGTTGTCTGTAAAGTCGGTTTACGGACGATAGTTTTACGTGATAACGTATTCCGTAATACATAACCTAAACCTCCCAAAATTTGATTTCAATCCGCTTATCCTTGGTGTCGGAATGATAAGAAATGTCAAAAGTGACGTTTGCAACTGTCAAAGTATTATGTTCTAATAATAATTAGTTATTCCAATACTTAACTTAGAAGGCGTTGCATTTCACAAAATACTAATGTCAAAAAATTGGATTAAACATTAGAAATTCAGCCGTTTTCATGTTAAGACAAGACATACGTTATTTTCTAATTTCCATGTACGGCAAACAAAGACGACCGACCGCGTCGCGCCATGCATTAGACAACACTGCATTTATACAGCTATTTTTCTATATAAATTTGTATAAAAAAACTGTTTAGGCAAATTCTGTTATACGAAATCTATGTAAAATGTTCTCCTCTTTCGTTTAAGACTGGTTTCAAACCGATCTGATTTAAATTGAGCGAGAAATTAGCAAAAAGCACGCACAGGGTCAGGCGGAACGTTACGCGTTACGCGTTAGGAACGTTAGGATTTAGGAACGTTACACTTTTTCGTGCATGCAGCCGGTGTTTTATCAATTTATAAGATTGGTGATTCATCAATTTATAAGACGTTATCACGTCAAAAAATTTTCTTAACAACTATAGAATTTAACCCTTTCTTGTTAAGCGAGTCTTTTCTGCGCATTCGAAGTTTAGTTTTTAACTCATAAATTGCACGCTGACCTTAGCGGAAGTGTAAAAACTGTACACCTTGATGACACGCGCAAACGATTATCTCGTTACGTGATTTTTATCATTTGAGTGTTTTATTTACTCTCAATATTTATCTGTGTTCTTATGTAATTTTCACGTTCCGTATAAAAAATCAGCTATATTTTTTTAACATAAAAAGAATATGTCTATTAAATCGACGGTTTTTGAATGACCCGATACATCGCAATGCAACTTTCAATCTGTTTAAAATTGCAATTGAAATAACGCCTTTGTACGGATTTTATTACTCTTATAGGAAGGAATAAGTTAAAAGGTTCTGTTTGGTGTTGACTATATGTGCCTTGCTTTCTGCGATCACAATGTGCTGTGAAAGAATATCATTAAAATATGAAAAAAAGAACGGGTTGAAAACTTTGTTAAATAATACGAGAAATAATTAATATTCTGAAAATGGAAAATGATTTAGGTATATTTTATAAAAAAATATTTTTCAGACACTAGAAATATATTGACATTTCTAAAAAATTAAAGAAAGTTTTTGATGTTTACTTTCCGCGTCAAAATAAAATTTATAAATTCATGAACATAATAAAACAATGATTGCACTTTTTGGGGTTGGCACCTCTTGCCAGGTCTTGCCAACTAAGTAATTTACAATTATTTTCAAATCTTTAAGTTGTCCTTTTGAACGACATCCGACATTCATTTTTTAAATGGGGCACCTATATATTATTGCATTTCTAAATTCTATATCCAGTCTTTTAATCCAGTTTAGATCGGGTTATCCAGTCTATATGATTATAAATAAAATAATAAAAAATTTCGGACCGGCGTAATTTCATTTCTTGAATTTTTTTAATGAGAATTAAAGAAAAAGAATAATCAAGTAAATTAAATTATTTTTCCATTCTTATCAACATTTCAGACAAAGCTGAAAAGCTAAACTGCCTAATTAGGGTTATCCATCATATCGCTAAAATAAAAATATACTCGGAACAAAGTTCTGATATTAAAAAGTATGAGCGTTAAAGAAAAATGACAAATTACAGAAAATATATCCACCGTTGTTGGGGGGAAAAAACACATCAACAACAGCAGCGAGTAAAACGTGTCCTTTATAATGTAATTTAACTTAATATGGTTTACGAGGGAAAGCCTAGTCTATCATAGTCAAACCGTCTCACAATAGAAGAATAAAATATGCGCAGAAAGTTGGCCGCAGTGTTGCCGTCGACTTTCGGTTTTGTCACTAATGTTTAATGCACCCCGCGCCGGAAAGTTATAATTTCAAAAACGTTGAGTTTAGCGGAAAAGATTTCTGCAAACGTACAAAAATGACTTGTTCCTGTAAAAATCAGTACTTAACTAGTGTGACCTGTGCGAATTATTCGCACTAAATAAGTATAATAATTATCACTTTACAAAATTATTTTTTAAATATGATTGCAGGTATTCAATTCGTTTCTAATTTTGCACACTGCTTATAACGTTCTTCTTTTTGTTGTATTACAATATGAAGCTCAGATGACAGATCGAAGAAATATTTTACTAAAATTGTCATATAGAGGCGCAAGTAGCAAAAGCGTTGAGCTAAGCCGTCAGATGGCATCTGCAGCATTGCTGCAGTGACGTTGTTCAGCGTTGCTCGCTGTTTCAAAATTAAAGCCGTCAGATGGCAGTATGCAGTATTGTGTCTGTTGTATTACAATATGAAGGTCAGATAACAGATCGAAGTGTTGACGTTGTTTCAAAATTAAAGCCGTCAGATGGCAGACGTTGTTCAGCGTTGCTGTATTTTAATTAATTTACAAAAACAAAAGCAATAATAAATTTTTTAGTTGTCGATGTCAGTAGAGCAAGCAATTATCTGTAAAATGATATATAATTTATGTGGAGAAATTGTGAAGTTTTTTCTAAAAAGGGAAGCAAACATCTTTAACCTTAGCGTATTAATATAATATATTATGATATAATATATGATTTCTCAAAACATGAACAAAAAAATTGAAATATTTTTTTTGTTCAAATCTGTTCTGATTTTTACTTATTCTAAAATGGTGAAATTTCCGATTTTGTAAAAACATTACGTTCTTGAACTATGAAATAGTTCGTTTTTTAAGCACAGATAAACTGAGTTTCACCAAAGAAATGAAATCGGTAAAAATTCGATTAATATTTCAATTTTGTAAAATAATAAAATCTGGTCGTGTTTTCACTTTAAAAAAATATATTACCTACGTCAAATTTTAAAACTGAAAACGTTTTTTAAATTATAACTTCTTTCTCACTCCACCAATTTAGAGCAGTTGAGTGAGACACTTTACAATGAATGTAGTGGCGAGAGAGAGAGAGAGAAAGAGAGAAGACGGCTCTGTGAAATGAGTGAACGGAGATCGGGGAAGGCCCGGTGGGGGCACAGCCGTCGGACGAATCATCTATCATTCGCAGAAGCCACGCCAACGCGCCCGGCACATCAAGTTCTACTGCACTGTATAATAATAAACACTGGGATTATGTTATAAAACACTTTCGAAAGACGCAATTGCCGCTTTCTTTTTTCGTTTCCTTTTGTTTTTTTTTTTATATAAAAGACACTACTATTTTAACGTAGTTTACTTGGCAAACATCGAAATTACAAAAAGTTGAGAGAATTTTATGCGTAAGAAGTGATTACTGATAAAAGTTCTCAAGTCGGTCGTTCTCCGTAAATAATAACCCAACCGCTAAGAGCGCCACTGGCGATGTTCTCTTGCAGCTATAGTCACTCCGTGAAAGACTCTGAGTCGCAGTCGTGAAAAATTTCGAGTGACATTTTACTGCAATGAATTTGGTTTGGAAAAAAAAGCCAATTGCACTCCGGGAGTGCCGGCAGAAGTGAAAACTTGAATATTACGTCTACTCTCCATCCGTCTTACGAATTTTCGATCAGGGTCACGTGTCCTGACGCGAGTTTAACATTTTTTACCCATTACAAAAAAAGTGTACAACGCCCCTAAAGAAGTTTTCACTTCAAAAACTTTATACGAAATGAACTGTGTATCAATGAAACGAGTCATAGCACTAAAGAAGTTTCACTTATGTGGGCGTTTTTTATTTGCCGTAAACTGACAAATTGAACGCAATATTGCTAAATTATTATCATCATCATCGCAATATAATAATAGCACCTAATAATATAATATTATGAGGGAGATAAAGTTCAACATTCAACAATTTCTTATATAGTTTTTATTACAATAATTATATGACCCATTTTGCTCTGCCGTCTACACTAAAAACAATTCGGCCATTGTTATATGCTAGGAACTTTTAATGCATGTAGAGTTGCCTTCATACAGTCTATCTAACAAAAATCGATCCGCGCAAACCAATATTCTCCGATGACTGGAGCGATAGACTAAATTGCAGACGCACGACAGCTCAGACTATACAAAATACGGTACTGACAAAGCTGTTAGATTACACGCAGTCGTATTCTCAGAGCGTTCTGAACAATCCGATATAAACAACACGACCTGCAATATCTCGAGAAATATCGCAGTTCAAAATTTTAAAACAAGCCGTTTTGCATATCGTCGTTGGTTCTATAATACCTCTAATGTGCAAAAAGTAAAATTTGCAGAAAAGGCCAAAAAGTGGTTATTTCAGCAATGGATGGTAAGAACTAGCAATTTCAGAGGTATATTACTAATTCATACTTATCTTCACTATATACATGTTTAATTAAGAGGAAGTATTTTCTTAAAAAATATTTAACGTTAATTTCGGATTTATTGGCACACGGGAGGAATTATTTGATACAACTTTTCACATTAGAGTTACTTCCCCTTGTTGGTTACTGTAAAATTAATTTGGAGGTATAACTAGTGTATAGAGCTCCGTTTCCTGAATCTTTGCATCTAAAAAACGTAAAATCTTCCAACTATGCACATAAGAGCTATTACAGAACCAACCACGATATATCAATCGAACGGTGGACTTATTATAATCTGTGCGCAGTGCGACATTGTTCGGAGCTTTAGCGAGTAAACGGCTCAATTTTAAGCTCGTCAGGTGTAATAGCGAACAGCCGAGGCAGTGTACAAGCTCTCGGCGAGTTAATAACACGTTATATGACGGCTTTTTATTAGCGGCACTGCTCACACTATCATATACATACATACATGCGCGTGTACAGTATATAAGCTCTTGCTTAGAGTTAATCGAAAAACGAGGTTAAAAGGGTTAATACCACACGGCGGACGGTCAGCGTTGCGCAATGCTTTTTAAGGGGATCATTGTTCACAAATAATCTAGTTATTATGGAATGCAGAAATAGTTAAACCGCATAAAATACTTACAATGCACTGTGTCTGGCTAATTGTTCCAAAGTCGCATCGTATCATTGTTGACCGCATATCCCGAAACGTCCATCGCACGAGCGTTGTGACAAACGACGTCGAACAAATTTGATTTGCCAATTGTGAGGTCCGACATTTCAAGCCCATCAATGTAAATTCACATTGACGCCGCTAAGAAGTTGTCGAGCGTCTTTGATATGCAATTTGTGGCGAATGATTAAATCGCCGTTAATCTTGAAATGTCTGACTTGGACTGTTTTGTGTTCCGCCCGCAGATATATCGACGGTGGAAAACAAAAAGTCGACACAAGGCAGCCGAGCTATATGCGTTTCGGGAGTCGATATTAATTGCGTTATTTATGAACAATGGCCTGAAACGCGGGGACTTCATTATGATCGGACGAAATATTGCAAGTTCGAAGCGTGGCGGTCGACCGGAGGCGGCGGGGGGCAAAGCATTATGTGGCGTGAAGTGATGTTTATGCACGGGGGTGATTAATGAAGCACCCACTTTAGTTATAGTGCTATGATGGAGATATATATTATGCTGACATGCCTATATTATATAATGTACAACCATGCGAGGGAGCAGACGTGCCTTATTATTAGGTCAAAAATGAATGATTAATTTTATAAACGATATTATAGCCTATTAGGATGTGGCTTTGAATATTTGAATCACGGACGACGGACGATAATTTTTGCAGGCGACGATCTGTTTGCAATAATCGCTTTTTTCTTAATTCGTGTAAACGTATTAACTTTATGCAGCTTGAGAAATATCCGAAAGTGTAGCGAAGCCGTTTCGTTACAAGCCCCCAGTTTCTGCTAAAAGCGTCAATTGGATTTTTAATTTTTTGTCAGAAAATATTAAACTCACTTCGAAATATTTACTTTAGAAATATTAGTTTTAATGTTTAAAATAAATATAGTTTAAAAAAAAACTAAAAAACACGCTTTATATCGAACTAAAAAGTAAAAAATATTTTTTTTAAATAAGCTTAAAAAGCGTGGGGTGCTTTGTTCCACATTTTCGTACATTGAGCGCCCCACGCTTTTTAAGCTTATTTAAAAAAAAGATATTTTTTACTTTTTGGTTCGATATAAAGCGTGTTTTTTAGTTTTTTTTAAACTATATTTATTTTCCACTTTTTAGTTCAATTTATTGTCAAAAACTTGCTGAAAAAAAACAATTTTATTTTTCGGCGTGGACGGGATTAGAACCCACGACCCGTGATGCCGAGAGTTAACGTCAGCGAAGACCCGTGCCTTAGACCGCACGGCTGCCAGTGTACTTACTGTGCAGCCATATTATACCGCTATATAAACCACTTGCTGTAGTCCAAATGAAAGTCACAAACATACATACATACATACAAACTTACAAGTGAAGTTAATATAAAGCGTGTAAAAACCAGTCGACGAGGAAAAGTTTGGTTGCGAAACAAGCGAAATATCGGTAAAGCTTTTTTATTGTTCTTCAACGGTTAACATTCTTATTGGAACGAAACTTTGTACGGAAGTCATTAATAAAATTGTTTTGGAATCACGTTTGAAAATAATGGAGCACGAAATTTCATTAGAAACATTTTTTTTTTCTTAAAGAATAACTAAATTTATTTTTTTTTTTGTCATATTTTGTAGTAAATCATTTTTTTTTTTAATGTGAGAAGGAAAAATGATACCAATTCATGACCCACTTTCCCCTATGTTCGGCTTGTACAACTCTCAATGATATGGTTTATTAAAATTGTCACCCCGTTCGCAGTCGATTTTCAGTAAAGGCACTTGTGGTTTTTATGAGTGATCATCCTGATTAATTAGCTAAACATCGGTATAATTACCAGACGTCGCGCTATATTGGAAAAATCGACAATAATTTAAAATGAAATAATAGATATTTAAAAAAATCGGCATTTTTTTAAATAAAAATTATACAAAAAATTTAAATTTCGCAAAAGTATAATTTTGTAGACGTAAAGTTGGAAAATTTAATTTAATTGGACTAGAAAATAGCCGAGCACGTGGCGACGGCGTTGTTTATACGGCGCTTCCCTATAACAAGCCCCCAAACTCCTAGGTCCTATCGTGAGAGCTATAGTGAAAATTTCTGTTTAATTATTATTAATAAATCCATCAATCGAAAACAATATACAATATTCGTAATAATAGAGCTGTAAAAGTAACGAGAAATTTTGTACCCGTGTGTATTCGTTACTTAAAGAACCAGTACCCGTTACTTTCGTATCGTTACGTTACTCGGTACTTTTGATACGACATACAATAGTGTACTTAACAGCATCAAGCAATAAGCATGTAGCTTCGCACAAAGCGCGTCGCATACGTGATATGACATGAGTCATGACTTCGTACTTATAACACATTGTGTTCGTATAACCGTATCAAACGAGTCGAACTGACATGGATACAAAAGATGCGAGTAACGAAATGAATTTGTAAGTAACGATTCGTTACTTCGAGTCAGACGATGTACCCGTTACTCAGTAACGAATACATACGGTTTGTTACAGCTCTAGTAATAATATGCGTTCGTTGCAGGCGAAATGATTGTTGCGAGCAACAAATACGACGTCCAAACGGAACTCAAGTCGATGTTTGAAGTGAAAATGTCGGTGAAAATTCGCAAGTTTCAGACCGACGACGTCGGCACTTATCGATGCATCGCCAAGAACTCGCTCGGCGAAGTCGACAGCAGCATACGGCTTTACGGTGAGTGTAAATACTCCAATTTTTTCGCATTTGAAAAACAAATCAATTCTTCGCAGCATTTACGACAAACATGTAGGTATATATCTTAGGTTGGAGACATCAATGCTGGGTTGTCAGAGAATGTTTGACTATTTTTTAAATATCAGAGCAATTAAAATAAAGGTTTGTAAAACATTATGCTGGCACTTCACATGGCTATTTGTATTTGTGTATATGGCATATTTGGCAAACAATTACCAAGTGTGGAGGGTCTATTTGACAAAGTGTTGGCCTTATTTGCCTATTTGACAAATAAGGCCAATATACCAAATACGCGTTACCGTGCGCTTGTCGGTTTTTCGAGGCACATCAAAGGAGTCAAATAGGCAAATAAACCGTCCACACAATGGCTATATTCAGAAGCGCACGCGCCGTGAACCTGTACAGACGTGCAGTATTTTTGTGTTTGTGCTGTGGAACAAATTATTACTATTGAAAATGAATTGGGACAATGAAACAGTGTTAAAATTCCTGGAATTTTGAACCTGCGTTCTGCTGCCAAATGTTTGTGTGTTTGCTATTTGATTGCTATGTGTGGATGGTCGTATTTGCCTCTATTTGCATGTTTGCCTTGAACGTCATATATTTTGCCAAATACAACAAACACCCAATAGCGAACACAAATAGCCATGTGAAGTGCCCACCTTTAAGTCGTACTGAAAAACAAATGATGCACATACATGCCACTGACCTCTAACTATACGGATAGAACTTGGGAGAAAAAATGGTAACTATTTTAGAGAACAATCGACAGCGCATTATAATATTACAGATATAGCCTTAACAAAGGTTTGAAAAATATGTCATTTCGAGCGTTCGTGCAGCAATATGGCGCTTCACAGGTTGGTTTCAAACAATGGCCGCCATTCACAGTTCGTCAAAAAAAAAATCGTTTCGAACTAACTACAGCACGAAACTTGATAATATTTGTTTGTTGGCAATTTTTCCACATTGATGATATATACGAACGCTATTGAGACAAATTTCCAGCACCAACCCCCGACCGACGAAGAACGCGACATAAAACGATAAATATTTTACGATACAGATCAGTCGCAAACTTGTTTTCGGCCACCGCCATGTTATAAAACCGCGACGTTATTTACAATATACATAACTCGGTTGTCCGGTTCGAAACTATTCTCTGTCTGAACTGAACTGATCGAACAATTATACCGAAGATGTTTGGCGATTCAAGCTATCAGAAAGATGATCTAAAATTTTAACTTTTTTCTAAAGTGGGCACCTCTAGGCATGGTGACGATATTTTTGGTTTCTATGAGTTACTGTAGTGTTGGTGGTTAAACAGGTTCTTTTAAATTAGTAAAACTATTGAATTTGATTTAATAATCATTTATTTACATTACCAACGTCGACCTACGCCAGCTCGCGCTGGCATAGCCACGTGCGTCCACCACCAGACTTCTTCCTTCCTTCCAAATATACATATATTTATATCATTCAAAATGCAAACGTCGCGCTTATTAACTCGAACAATTATTACTAACCGTTTTAAATTAACATATCTTGCAGTTCTACATTTCAAATGATATACGTAACTATAGCCTACTTACTGATGTATCCACTACATTACGCTTTATAGATACAAACTAAAATAATATTACAGATTCCGTATAGTGAAGAGATGTATTTGGACCGCTTTATTTCAATAAAAAAATAAGAGTATTCGTCCCTGCAAATGCCCCCTGCACCCTTCATCTCAAATCTTTTCCCCTCGCCTAAAAACGGTTCGCGCTCTCCCGACGCTATTTTTGAAGCTAGAAGGTTCTGGTAAACGCCAAATGGAAGACAAAGAATCAGACTACAGATCCTTCAGGCGAATTTTTTGAAAAAAAAAAACCTGAAACGTTTTGAAAAAAATAAGAAGTTACATAATATTTCACACGTAGACGAAACTTTTTTTCAAAAAATTCGCCTGAAGGATCTGTAGTCTGATTCTTTGTCTTTCATTTGGCGTTTACCAGAACCCTCTAGCTTTAAAAATAGCGTCGGGAGAGCGCGAACCGTTCTAAGGCGAGGGGAAAAGATTTAAGATGAAGGGTGCAGGGGGTATTTGCAGGGACGAATACTCTTAAGTGATAATATTATTTGTCACCACAACAATCTTTTATAAAATCGACTAAAATTGCGTTTTTGAGTTTTAAAATATAGTCTAACTGGCCCTTTCATGAAATGCATAAACAGTTTCCGAAAGCACATAAACTTACAGAATAAATATTGTGTAAACTTGACTGAAGGTAGTTTTGTGCCAAGCTAGCAATATGGAAAGAGGATTTATTATTTGCTTTTTATTTCAAATTTGATCATATTTTAAATTTATGTGTCAAAATAAGAAATCGTTACCAACGAACGGACATCAACTGGGACCGTAACAAAATCGAAGCGCTGCGTCGAGTTTATTATTTTTCCTTTCTTAAAAATTTCAAAAACAGGCACGATTCTGTATGCAAAATCGAGTTCACTAAAACCTTTTTAAATATAAGTTCGTTTGTAAATGAATATAATTTTCAACATTTTACTGCCTACACCCCGAATTGTTTGCCCGACAGAAATTCCCGGCCCGACTCGGCGAATAATTTCGTCGCGCGTCGACGAAGAGGACTACGAACAAATCGGCTCGGCCGAACAGGAATTCGACGAAGAGTTGTCGAACAGCGTCGCCGAACAAGCAAAGAAGAAGGCCGGGGAAACGTGGAGCGAAACGTCGATAGTTCCGTCGACTAGCACCAGAGGCGTCAACAACAACCTCAACGTCAACAAAGTTTCCGACACCCACCACCTGTTGGTGATACCGACGCCGAAGATACCGCCGCAGGCGTCCAGCGACAACCACAGCGGCGGCTGCGGGTCTGAAAATTCGGTTCCGTTGAGCGCGGTCTGTCTAATGTTTATTTTGTTTGTGTATAACTTGATGACGTGTAGGCCTACTAAATAGATAGACTGTATTTTTTATTATCTTCTCAAATTGAGGCTGGTTTGGTTAGTGGATTCGACAAATGCTGTTATTTTTTTTTTAACAACAATCCGGGATTTGTACTAAATTATATTTACATATTATAGTAAATATCATCTAATTTTCTAGAATTATGCCCATAGAGTATTTTCAATATACTACGTAAGGGAAATCAAATATGAAAGTAAATTTTTAAAATGCAAAATCACTCGAAAATACCTTCTTAAGAGTATTCGTCCCTGCAAATACCCCTTGCACCCTTCATCTCAAATCTTTTCCCCTCGCCTAAAAACGGTTCGCGCTCTCCCGACGCTATTTTTAAAGCTAGAGGGTTCTGGTAAACGCCAAATGAAAGACAAAGAATCAGACTACAGATCCTTCAGGCGAATTTTTTGAAAAACAGTTTCGCCTACGTGTGAAATATTACGTAACTTATTATTTTTTTCAAAAGGTTGTAAGTTTTTTCTGGAATTTTTTTTTCAAAAAATTCGCCTGAAGGATCTGTAGTCTGATTCTTTGTCTTTCATTTGGCGTTTACCAGAACCCTCTAGCTTTAAAAATAGCGTCGGGAGAGCGCGAACCGTTTTTAGGCGAGGGGAAAAGATTTGAGATGAAGGGTGCAGGGGGTGTTTGCAGGGACGAATACTCTTAAACAGTTTTTTTTTTTCAAAAGATTGAATCACTTATACTAACTTTACCAGTCTCGTTTCTTATGTAATTATTTTATAGCGTTTTTCACTTTTCTGCAAATTATAGCAATTATTCAAAAAAATCAAGACAAACGTAAGAAATAATTATTTTATGAAGCGTTTTATAAAACAGAAATATTTGACAAAAATAATGAACAAAGAACGTTTAAATGTCACTTGTTAAAAACTGGAAATGTCAACGTATTTAAAAAACGGCTCTAATGTCCTTTTTAATTTTAGACAGTTATTATTTTTTTTTTTGATAATAAAAATTGAAAATCTGGGAACCGGGGGCTTGTAATAAGGGGAGCCACTGACGCCATAATAAAAACAAAGGCTATTCTCTAATCAGGACAAGACTTGTTGTGATATTAATTTTATATATAAATATAAGTTTGTTTTAATAATTAATAAAAATATTTATTTATAGCAGAAACGTGAAAAAACAACAAAAGAATTAATTATAAGCAATTACTAATTATAATGTATAGCGACAATAATAAAATGTTAATATGAAATGTGTTTATATTATTAATTAATTAATTAATTATATATATTAAAAAAGAGATAGAGAATGATTCGTTATTTGTCTGTTACGAATGAGAATTAATTATTATTATAGATAGAAAAATTCCAAATTAATTGTGTCACAAAATGTATTTCGTTACAAAAGTTTGAAGAATTGCACACACTTCAAAAGCAGTAAAATTTATAATTTTTAAGTAAAAAAGCTGCGAAACTCGATTTAAGACGTTTAGTTTTATTATTAGAACGTTCGACTTCCAGTAAATAAAAAAATTGGTTGTCTGTAAAGTCGGTTTACGGACGATAGTTTTACGTGATAACGTCATAAAGAAACGTCATAAAGACGCTTGGGCCGATCGTGCCTCTCTATCGCTTATACCGCGCTCTCGCTTGCACGCTCAGGCTCAGGCGGAACGTGACACTTTTTCGTGCGTGCAGCCGGTGTTCATCAATTTATAAGACGCTATCACGTCAAAAATGTTTTTTTTTTGTGAATTAACGTATCTAAGAAATTCAAGTTCAGTTATACAACGCGCGAAAGTCCATTGCACCGGACAGCGAAGTTAAACGATTCGGTTTTGTTTTGAACAATCTGCTTTTGTTTCGCCACGCACTAATGGGGATTCATGACGTCACGCGTGACGTATGCTTTTAAAGTATTATGAACGGGCTGCGTGTGTGTTTCACGCAACAACTTCAGCAGATTTTTTTTATTACAACTCGTAAAATGTTAATATATTATATTGTTGGCAACTCTGCATGTCACATGCGGTTTAAAAGGGCAGGCCGCCGAAAACTTTCAACTTAAAACATAAATAAAATATCAAATGCAACTCTCTCTAGTCTGCTGTCAGCCAAGAGAATATTTTGTGGCTCGTTTTCATACATATTTTAACACGCAAAACATTTTATTTTTTTGGTGTCATCGAAAAAATTTAATTTACGAATCAGTTTTCGATTCTATTCGATATTTTTGAAATGCTGAAAGATGCAGCAATCCAATTTGCCAAATACTTGACTGAAAATTGTCGCGCAAGTTCGCGGTTGACAGAAACGTTTCAGAATGTTCAAGGCACGTTGTACAATGAAAAATTGACGCATTGAGTTTTTCGATAGAATTACCAAATTGAGATAAAATTGAATATTCAAGCCCGTGTTAGTTTAATTAAATCTCACAGAAAAGGACATACTGATTTTGATTAAACACAATAAAGCTTTTATCTTTTCTAATTTAGACGCTACAGTCGTTCAAACTTTTTTTAGTTTTGAGAAACTTTACACGGCTATAGATTTTTAAATGAAAAATATCTTATAGAAATTGTATTTTGTGAAAAATGTAAACAATGCAACAGAACATAAAAATGATACTGAACAGGTTCAAAATGAATTAAAAAAAAAAAACGCGTTTCTTCTAAATTTAAAAAAAACTAATAAATTTTGTTGTATATATTTTTCAGCTATATCTTGACTGAAGTTGCTTAAAAGAAAGCTTTGGTTTACAGGTGAGAAAGTGTTGAAAGAAATGTAAAATAAAAATTTATAGATCATTTTTCTTTCCTTTTATTTTTAAAGATCTGAAAGGTAGATTTTTATAACATGTAAAAAATGTTTAAAATTTAAGAAAATTAATATTATTGAGGTTATGGAAGAGGAAATAAAATTTAATAGTACAGTATGAAAATGGCGGCTTTACAAAAAAAAAACTAAGAAAATTAGAATTTATATCGAAATTCTGAAACACATCGAATATAGCAAGATTAGTAAAAAAACAGTTTGTATATAAATTTGAAAAACAGCTCTATGCGCGTTTGTTGTTTGTTTTTATTAATTTGTAAATTAAATGCTACGTAGATATTCGTTGCTCTACTGTACTACATAATTAAAACAATGTATAAATTATATAAAAGCTACATAATTATAATAAAATCAAAACAATGAAAGCCTTAGTTGGCAAGGAAAAAAAATATATATGTACTAGTTAAAGCAGAAAAAGCGTGAGAAATTAATTTATTTTTATTAATGAATTATTATATTGTACCTATAATTAAATATATTAAGTAGAAGTTATTTTTATTCATTTTTATTTTCCTTACATTGTACAGCTTCTATATTTATCACCTTGAGTTATTGTAATAAGCATTTTATGCAGGGGACAGGGGTGTGAGGTAATTTTTTTCAAGTTCGCAATTGTAAAAAAATGAAACGAACATTTATTTTTAGCATAAGAGCTTTCCTATCTTGTCAGAAATTTAATAAATTACTGTAAACTAATCGCTGGACATCCCTGTATACAGTATAGATTAGTAATAAAAATATACTTTTTTTCTCTTATAATTTCCTGAATTTCATTATTGCTATTATTTAATAAAAATGTACCAAATTAAAATACATATCTTGCAATATTTTGATCAATAAAAATTTTAGCGAAAATAGAGTCAGTAGTTGAATTTTTAAAAGAGCTCTTTTGGTAGTTTTTAGTTTCAACAATAATTTTTATTACTATTCTATAGGTAGGCAATATTTGTATAAAGATTAACAATATAACCATGTATATTTAACCCTTCAATGACCGCGTGAACTAATACTTTTTTCTTACAGTGGAACAGTTGCGACCAGCAGTACTGTCTCTTTCCACTGTAGTTGAAAATAAACACTCAATGAAGGGTTAATAGATGATTTAGAATTTAAAAACAGAGTATAAATTTTTCGTATTATAAAATTAAAAAACAAATAATATCTATAAATTAATTATATTAGTGATTAAGATTGTATTATTTAATGATTCCTGAAAGTTTGTGATAAATGTCTTAAAAAATATATTGAATTGTAAATCATCTATAAAAATTTAAAAGAAACTTCATTTATATACATATTTCAAAATAAACAATTAAATATTGAAATTTTCGTCTTTTATATCAGATCATCAAATCGTAATTAAAAAAAAAAAACACGGACAGGTGCGAGTAGAACTCGCGCCTTGACAATTATTTTGTTGCGATTAACGATCGACAAAATAAAATCACCTAATATTTCCTAACATTTTATCCTCACTTCTAGGTCAATGCAAAGTAGACACCCTGTAGATTTTGTAGAGGCCTCACCTTTTTACTGTTCCTTTACAGAACAGTCGGATTGCGAAGACCAATTTCAAATTGATAGCTCTACCCGTTCCTGAAAAAATGGACCTTGACGGACGGACAGACAAAGAACAAAACGTTTTTTTAATTTCGAGTTACGGAATATGGACGATAATTCGAAGTAAATAAGATTTCGTTGGCGTTGCGTTGTTCTTTCTAAATTAAAAACAAAAAATCCCCAAAATAGAACGATTTGAATATCCCTAACCCAGAAAAAAATTGTTTTATATAATTTGATTAGTTATCGCTGATTTCTATGTTTTTCGAAGAAAACACTTAACTTTTTCAACGAGTGCTTCATCTGTCGCGCGAGTTTCTAGCAAACTCAAAACCTCTAATCGAGCCAATATAATAGAATAATTACTCTGATCACAGTGGGCTGTTTTTGGCTCCAGCTACAAACTGCAAGATAAAATTTACATTATAAAAACAGCTCACTCACTCAGCATCTGACAAAAGAAAACAACGCACGTAATTACTGTAAAAATGCCGCGAGGTGGGTGGTTTATGGGAACTCCACAAGTGCGATCCATGAACGACGAATCAACCTAGGTCCTAGACCCTAGGAGCGGCGTCACCTCAGAAGAAAAAAAGTAAGTGCTGTAGGTCAATATCAAAATTATCCGTGCCTTAACGGTGTAAAAATGTTTCAGTCGAATGATAAAAACAAACATAAGCGCCGAAATTTGTAACCAGTAGAAAATCTCTAAATCTTATTTAAATGTTTTCAATTTACAAATTTCATTTCACATAAACGCAAGTTATTCCGGTTAAAACTGACACCGAACTGTTAAATAAGAAATTAAAATATTTAAGACTCAAAACTACCTCAAAAAACAATGTTTTTAAGTCGTGCCTATCTAAAAGTTTAAGTACATTCCTTTTATAATATATTTCTGTTCGGTCAATGGAAATATTTTCAAAGTTTTCCTTCTCTTTCATTGTTTATAAATATCTGTATACAAAATTATAAAAAAAGATTGCCGTGTTTAAAACAGCCAAGTTTCTTAAACTCTGAATAGGCAAGCTAAAAATTAAAGCATCTACAGAACGGAAAATTCGTAGCCGAAATTCTGACTACCCTACCTTAAAAGCGTAACGAAACGTGATATTTCCGCATGGCGGCTGTATCTGCCTGCCTGACTTGAACTATGAAGCGGTTTCCTGATAATTGCAGTCGAACTTTTTCACCTTAAAATTTAATTTGAAACGTGGAACAATATGCATCAATTTATCGTGCTAAATACCTAATTAATTTTTTCACAAAAGTTTGCTTTTACTTCCTGCGGTATATATTCAGAGTTTTTTTTGTGGAATATAACGAGCGGCCGAAAGGTCTGAAGTCTCGACAACATCCCTTTTTTTAAATTACTTGCAGAGCACTCTTTTAAGTTTCGTGCATATTTTATGTAAATTTATTTACTATAAAGTGGGGAACGCGATGAAAATATGACGTGAGGTTTGCGCTAAGTCCTCTAATATTATACATTATATACAACTTATATACAGGCTGCGACAAAAGTAATATTAAAATCAGATCTAACTCACATTAGAAGAGACTATTGAAATGTAGTTAAAATATACAAAAAAATAAAAAAACATTTTTTTTCCAGACAAAGAAAGAATCTATTCAGAAATACCCTCAGAACTTTTAACAATTGCAAAAATGACATTAATTATCTATTGACGAGTTCTTTCACAGTATAGTTCGTAATTACTATAATACATTACAGAGTAGCTATTGTTTGCTACAATTGTTAAGAACACCCATTGTTACAACGCTATCAACATTAGAAAAATTTAATTTTTCAAACTATGTCCGCCGCGAGAGTGGAAAGATTCGGGGTTCGTATCCCGACGGTGACATTGTTTGAAAAATTAAATTTTTCTAATGTTGATATCGTTGTAACAATGGGTGTTCTTAACAATTGTAGCAAACAATAGCTACTCTGTAATTAATTATATATTTAGTTTCTTAATGCTCTGGCTTTATTGTTTTTCTCGATTTATAATTAATATTATGCCTTTTGTGTAGTTTTTAAATTAAACATAACTAATTTAATTAATAACATAACTTTATTCTATCAAATGCATGGTGTAGGTACTATGAAAAACAACTTTTATGTCGACCGTAGACATAAAATTGTCCACCGGGAACACGTACCTGTATATATTTACGCTAAAAAATATATATATTCGTTTTGAATTATAATTAATGGTTACCTACATTTTATGATACGATAAACAATGTGAATGTTTTTTTTTTATAAACAGACTTTATTTTTCCATTTCATTGCGAGATCGAATTAATAAACTAAAAAATAAATGTCACGAAATTAATTTCTTTGTTACGTCAAATGTACACCTTTTGCTCTTTTATCTCCAACAGACAACAGACCTCATTAGGAAGCTCATCAGTCAACCGACTGGCATCCCGCGGTGAAAGGTGTTACGCAAGGTGTAAAATCTAAACGCGTTCAAGTTTTTCAGGGCACCGTATTTATTTATTTATTTAACATAAAAACGCATATTTTCATAGTTAGATTACACTTTTAATATATTTATGTATACGACTTCCAACCTTAAATTTAGATTTCAGAATAAAGATATACATGTATAGTTGAAAATAAATGATCATATATATTAATACGCTAAGGTTAAAGATGTTTGCCCCTCTTTTTAGAAAAAACCTCACAATTTCTCCACATAAATTATATATCATTTTACAGATAATTGCTTGCTCCACTGACATCGACAACTAAAAAATTTATTATTGCTTTTGTTTTCGTAAATTAATTAATTAACAGCAACGCTGAACAACGTCTGCCATCTGACGGCTATAATTTTGAAACAACGTCAACGCTTCGATCTGCCATCAATGCTGCTTGATGCCATCTGACGGCGTAGCTCAACGCTTTTGCTACTTGCGCCTCTATATTATGACAATTTTAGTAAAATATTTCTTCGATCTGTCATCTAAGCTTCATATTGTAATACAACAAAAAGAAGAACGTTATAAGCAGTGTGCAAAATTAGAAACGAATTGAATACCTGCAATAATATTTAAAAAATAATTTTGAAAAGTGATAATTATTATACTTATTTAGTGCGAATAATTCGCACAGATCACACTAGTATTCTTTAATCTGAATTTACGGCTGAAAGTCGTACCTACAAGAAACTTGGCATTCTAATTTTTATGTTTGAACGAACTCATGAAAAAAAAATTCCCTATTACTAATAAGCTATTACAAACAAAACTTCTATATATCGCTTTAGACTTAAAAGCTGTATTTGTTTGTTTGTCAAAATAAAAACAAATTAACGCTCCTGATGTAACTCCACCCACTAAAAGAGAAGTTTTCTTTTGTTACTTGACATAAATCAGCGTGTCTTTTTCTACAGACACAGTTAATTTGGAATGTTTAGTTTGATCGTCGATTTTTGTTCGAAATACTGAAAAAGAGTAAAAACACGCCACTGACAAATACAATTTTAAATTTTGTAAAACTAGTAACGACTCTCACAGTTAGTATTCGTAATCATTTTATAACGCGTTTTGCACCGGCGGAGGAGACGTTAATCTTATTTCATTTTTATTTCATTTTTTCTTTGTCGCTCTTACACTCAGTGGCGTCATAGAAACAATCATATATTTTTTGTGATAAAATGTGACAAAATTTAATTTCTCAAATAAATCTTGCGCCTACTTTTGTATTTATCCTGTTTCCGACCGTATCGCTTCATGATGTTATGTTAAGAGCTCAAGGTAAGTAAAACATTGTTCAATATCCGTGAATAGGACAAAATACAAATTTTAGATTAAAAATCAAACTGCACAACATATATTTAAGACAGCCACCTAAAGACGTCTCTGTTGTCGAGCGTCTACAATTTAAAATATTTATATGACAGCGTGCATCCCTTCACTGTAGAATGTTTAAACAGGAATATTTTTTGACTGAAAAAGAGACGCCACTGTCTTCAAAGTGAGTTACCACTAAGCTAAAATTATATTTAATCTTCAAACTTATCTTTTATACATTTTGTTTCTTTGCTCCTGTTACAAACAAGTTTCAGAGGAGCTTTGGATTTCAGCGGCAACATTTGAGAATTCCAAATGTTTGTTAGTTTATTTATTTTTTTCAACCCCATTTTTGGATTTCTGTAGGTCACCTAATATTCAAAAATTCTTCATATTTGACTAAATAATAAATTACGATGCGAGATAAGGATTTGGAATAAAAAATCGTGATTTTAAAACTGCATGAACGTCCACACAATAATAACATTATGACGTCATCGCGGTAAAACATAAATCTATGAACGACTTGCGAACTTCAGGCGTCCGTTGGTTTAATCGGTTATGTCACGCTTAACAATATTTTAGATTGGGTTGATGCTGTAAAAAAAATCGGGACACTGACTTTGGAATAAATATTTTCATTAATAGCTATCTAAATATATTTTCAATCCCCCGGACCCACCACAATAGTTTATTTTTTCTCTGCGGGAAATAATCCGCAACACCCAAACAAATCGATATCTATATAAATTAGTTGGGCCAATTGTGCGTCAATTGAAAACAATAGAGCGTCCCGTAAAAACATTTGAATGACGGAGAAACAGATGAATACAGACGCGAAGCGCAAGGAGTAGAGAGTTAAAGTGTGCTGTGATGAAAGCTCGAGTCGGGCTCGATAATCCTCGATGTATATGTGAGGACATGAAGGCGGTATTTTGTCGGGCCGGGGGAGCAGAAGTGTGGGGAGCTGTTCAAGCGCATCATTTTGCCTGGACTGAACGCAATAAGCGCTCGCCGAGGGGATTTTCATAGCCTCTCGCAATATATATACGATAGACCGCAATGTACGGCGGGCAAGAAATGGCGTATCAATCGTTCAAGAAAAAAAACAAATTGCTTTGTTATTGAAAGTCATTTTTGACGTGATAACGTCTTATAAATTGATGAAACACCGGCTGCACGCACGAAAAAGAATAACGTTCCGCAAGCGAGAGCGCGATATAAGCGATAGTCTCTCTCTTCTCGCGTGACGTCAGAGAGTAGTGTGCGTTCAACATTTTTTTCGGCTATTCCAGCGAAAGCTACATCTAACAGATGGCCAGATAAATTATACGGTTTGTTAACAAATATATAATATATATACATTCTTTTAAATGTCTTTTATAATTGCTTAAAAATATGTTTTGTGCTTTGGTTGATCAAATTATTAGTCGGTAAAAATATAGTTTGACAGCTACTAAAATTTAGGTTATGTATTATTAAATATGATATTCGAGCGGAATACGTTATCACGTAAAACTATCGTCCGTAAACCGACTTTACAGACAACCAATTTTTTTTTAAGTGTAATTTCTTTGACAACGTATCTGTTTGAAGTTTTCTGTAACGTTAAAGGGGCATTGATTCAATGACGGGAAAAAATAAGAGAAACCTTGGTTAAACTAAAAAAACAAATAAAAAATAATTTTAAGACAAAAAGATTATTTGTTTGACAAACGCAGTATAGATTTTTTTTTTGTTTTCTTTTTAGAGTGATTAGTTAAATAGTTGAAAAATATTTTGTTCTCAAATGGATCTGCAAAGTCACTGCTTTTAAGCAGGTTATTTGATGTTAAAATATATCCCAAAGATACGTTTTCTACCATTTGATCCGATTAGTTTTATCATTTGAGATATCGAGCTTCGAAAAGGTTCGCAATTTTTGGAAGTGGGTTACGGGCTCCTATCATTTTGAAAATTTAATTTTCAAAATTTAACTACAGTTTGAACTAAAATAACTCGATTAACGTAGTTTTTATTGCGTTCAAATTATAATACTGGAATAAAATAAAAGAAAAACTGTTCAACAGAACAGACCGCTTACTGTTGCACAATTTCCTGTTTACTGGAACGACGTGAACCAAATTCCAATTCAGTATTTATTAATTTCTGTATGCATAATGAAAGTGCAAATTTTCACACCCTTATCCGTTTACCTGTACAATAATTAACCCTCAAGTGGGTCCGTGGAATAATCTACTTTTATTTTTCACTTTAAAAGTAAAGATTGGCTCTCACATAACGCGGCGTATGATTTCTTTAAAACGTATTGCATTCAACGAATCTCGCAGTGAGTGTATTTTAAAGAATGCGGCCAGCAATGGTGCCTCTGGATATTGTAAATTGGAAATTAATCCAGGCGTCCTCTATAGGGTTAAACTGTCACATAGCAGGCTTGATCAATGAAAGCGAATTATCTTAAATATAAACACACCTGTTCCATCGTCGCAGAATATTTAGTAATTGGGTGACCGAGCTAGATATGAGCGCCGATGGGGAAAGGAGCGGCGGCGGCGCGCCGAATTTTTGAGGTCGGCGGCGGCGGCGTAGTCGGCGGCGTGACCTTAGGAGCATTTTTTAATGATGGGCAGGATTAATAAAACAAAACAAGTAATTTAACAATCAGAATTATTATTTATTTAACACAAATTATTTTTATAAGGAAATGGTTCTGGCCTAGAGCTAAAATATTTTTGGCATTTCGATTGGCGGAAAAAATCAACGTTGTCATAAAGTTCCAATAACAATTAACAAGAAAATAAATCTTAGAGAAAAATAAGATGTTTCTTTTAAGTCATAAAAAAATATACAGTAGTCTTTAAAAATATGTTTTCAACATTTTTAGCTTTCTACATGCACGTTTAAACATATGCCTTTTCGCTCGGCGCGCCGTTACATTTTCACGGCGGCGGCGGCGGGGGGGAATCGTCGGCGGCGACGGCGCGCCGGCGCGGCGCTCATATCTAGACCGAGCATTGCTCGGAAGAGTTAAGTAAAGTGTTACGCACTTAAATAATAATCAATAACTTTAATGTAAAGCGCTAGACGTGTCGCGTGTAGCCAAACCAATATTTTAACGCTTTAATAAAAATTGAAAATCAATAAGAAAACTACTTTTTTCAGGCCTATTTTATCGAACTATCGCCCCCAAAAATTTCATAAAAATTATTTGAGCAATTTTCGAGAGAAAAAAAATTATACTTAGTATAGAAATGATACATATCTCTCCGCTGTCAGCGCTAAATAGTGTAGACTGTAAACGCTCGACAATCTAATCCGACAATGTGTAAATACAAAAGGTACACAAGTAGGTATGTTGCGCCCCTTTAGCGGTTTCTATGAAGTGAGTACGCGATGTGCTACTTTTATAATAAAAATTGTTGGCGAGAAACGTAAAACACACTCACACACACACATACATACACTACACAGCGCCTCCCCTCTGTCGGCGTAGACGCGAACTTACTACTTGTTTAATCTTTAACACTTGTGAGAGCGTTTCCGTGTTTTTGTTTTTTCAGAATAAAATATTTCCCGTCTATCTCTCTATTCTACAATAGTTGCTTTAGAGGAGCTCTGACTATTTAGAACGGCGCTCCCCTACTTTGCTTCAACTATAAACGCGCAGACGCAGACCGTTTTCGAAATTCACATTTCGTATTTTTCAATGATGAGACAACTGTTTGGTTTATTATGTAATCTAGTCCAGCTTTTTTTTAGGGGCTAGGAATCCAATTTCTCACGGCAATTATAATATAATAATCAAGGTGTCAGACCCGGCTTCGTCCGGAGCACAATAATATACAACTTCAGATATTCCGACCAACTTACACTAAAATAAATCGTGAAGGAAATGATGTAATCGAGCTGAAGAGGTTATATTCATCCGAATTTGCCAAGTACATTAAGCTCTGAAAATTGCATGGTACGCATGCAGGGGTCCCCGCCCGATAGTTTTTGTGTGACGGACAGACACGAGTATTTTCTGTTTTATAATTGATATTGGGCCGTTACTCGATGTGAATTAATGTAGTAGGATATTTTACCTCAAAAACACACAAGACTTAAGAACTCTGTTTTATAACCAATGTTTCGAACAATACACTCTGACTTCGAGTCATACACAGATCTTAAACTAAACTACTGTCTGACGAAGTCTGCACTATGTTGCTCGAAACAATGGTCATAAAATAAAAGTTCTTGATTGTAAATGAATTGAAACATTGCGTTTTTTTAATTAAACATTGTGCGCAAGCGTGGTCCATCACCAGTTCGGGTGTGTTTTTTTTTAACGTCGCTTCGCGGTAACAATATTATTCTGCGCGATTCTTATATAAAAGCAAAACAAAAAAGGCAACGCTGAACTCGCATAAAAAGTATACTTATACAATATGTAAGGTACCAACATAAACACGTAAGTAGTTCACAATAAAAGAACTGCTTCACGAGAACAGTGAGCCGTGAGCGAAGTATTTTCTTAACAGTTAATAAAAACTATTCGAGACATCGTAAACTAACTTTAAGTAGGTATATAATAGTTACTTATATAATGTATAAAATATCGTCGGTCGCATTGACAAAAGGGCGTCAATTTCGACAAATTATGATTTTACTTTCAAACAATTCGTTGTATCATTTACTCACTAGGTACCTTTTATAACAATAACTAGTGTGACCTGTGCGAATTATTCGCACTAAATAAGCATAATAATTATCACTTTACAAAATTATTTTTTAAATATGATTGCAGGTATTCAATTCGTTTCTAATTTTGCACACTGCTTATAACGTTCTTCTTTTTGTTGTAGTACAATATGAAGCTCAGATGACAGATCGAAGAAATATTTTACTAAAATTGTCATATAGAGGCGCAAGTAGCAAAAGCGTTGAGCTAAACCGTCAGATGGCATCATGCATCATTCCTGTGACGTTGTTCAGCGTTGCTCGCTGTTTCAAAATTAAAGCCGTCAGATGGCAGTATGCAGTATTTTGTCTGTTGTATTACAATATGAAGGTCAGATGACAGATCGAAGTGTTGACGTTGTTTCAAAATTAAAGCCGTCAGATGGCAGACGTTGTTCAGCGTTGCTGTATTTTAATTAATTTACAAAAACAAAAGCAATAATAAATTTTTTAGTTGTCGATGTCAGTAGAGCAAGCAATTATCTGTAAAATGATATATAATTTATGTGGAGAAATTGTGAGGTTTTTTCTAAAAAGGGAGGCAAACATCTTTAACCTTAGCGTATTAATATATATGATTTTGTATAAAGTAGTGACTGATTGGTTAATATATTTTTGAAAAATTTGTTAGTTGAGAATATTAGTAGTAATATCTCACTTAAGTCGTTCTATTATTTTATTTCCACGAAAATTAAAAATTACTTTTCAATCACGCCAAAGAAGTGTAACTTCCAACGCGCGCAAAAAAGTACACACTTCCACCTGTTTTAAACAGTCCATAAACTTCAAATACCGCAATCCATAATTCCGACAGTACTTTATACATATTATATACACTCCCGCAGTCATTAAAGTTTTAAATGCTCAACAGCTATATTTGTGAACGCCCTGTAGATAAAATCGGCTGCCACTTTGTGTGTAATAATTATCTAATTACTGACGAATAAACGGCAACACGAATTTCATCTTCAAATAAATTAAATACAAAAAGAGCCTACTTATTCTTTTATTTTTCGGGCACAATATGTGTTATGTATAGGAAATCTCGAGTTGAACATTTGCGACCCATTATCTGGCAGGTCTGCCAACAAACAGCCAAAGGAAGCAATAAGTCTGACAAAAGCAAGTCTACCAACATCAGCATATTAATTCACAGCTAATGTAGCCTGAGGAATATATAGAATAGACCGGAACGCCGCCGCGAGTGATATCCTAAATCATACACCAGGCACTGTGGGACGCCAGATAACAGAACTAAACTGCATCGCGACGCTGCTTACGTCACAGGGCCGGACATTTTCCCTCTTTTTATGCAACCGCGACACTTTCTCGAAAACACCTGGTCAACGGGATTAGCAGATCATCATATACCTATATTAATACGCTATAAGGTTTAAGATGTCTGCTTCCCTTTTTAGAAAAAACCACACAATTTCTCCACATAAATTATATATCATTTTACAGATAATTGCTTGCTCTACTGACATCGACAACTAAAAAATTTATTATTGCTATTGTTTTTGTAAATTAATTAAATTAATTAAACTCTGAACAACGTCTGCCATCTGACGGCGTAACGTTAACACTTCGATCTGTCATCTGATCATCATATTGTAAATACTGCATACTGCCATCTGACGGGCAACGCTGAACAACGCTTTTGCTACTTGCGCCTCTATATGACAATTTTAGTAAAATATTTCTTTTACAAAAAAAAGAAGAACGTTATAAGCAGTGTGCAAAATTAGAAACGAATTGAATACCTGCAATCATATTTAAAAAAATAATTTTGTAAAGTGATAATAATTATACTTATTTAGTGCGAATAATTCGCACAGGTCACGCTAGTTGGTCTCTTATTACAATAGCGGTTATTATAGAAATACCACTCGATTCAGTGTGGTAACAAATTATCGTAAGTTCGTTCTTAAATAATATTCATTAAGGAAAAGAAGGTAGACACTTTTTACAAATATGTCATTGCTTAATCGTGTTAAAGTGTCTGTCAAAATCGACGTTAGCACGAGCGAAGCCGCGGGTAATGACTAGGGACTGATACTTTTATGTATGTACGAAGGAAAAATTCGAAAAAAAATATTTGCAATTTAGCTACACACAATATGTTGTTTGATATGTAATCCACTTTGAAAAGGGTCTTGAAACAGTTCAAAGAAAGGGCAATAATTTGTCATTTTGGAATTCCACTGTCAAATTTTTCAATAACCAATTTTCAAATGTATACCTATATAGTTTTAAAAAAAAAAACCTCGAGAGTTCGTGAGTGCGGTTCTGTCGGTTATAAAAGATCAGCGCGCGCGCGAGGAAGAGAGAGGGAAAAAGAGAGAGAGAAGGTTGGCTTTCGCTGTTTTGGCTAGTGTGTGTAAGTCCACGCCATACGGCAGTCACCGGGAAAATCAAATTTATCGCTTTTTGATTGGTTGATTTATTCGATTACATCCAATGTTAAACATTTCACTGGCTCATAACTTTTTACGCATCCGATTCGAAATTCGGAACTGAAAGTGCAAGGCCACTAATAATTAATCAGCATCGACAATGAAATGCGCAAAACATTTCCAGTTGCAATTCTTTTTGGGGGAATTGCCCAGGATTCGACCCGAAATCAATCGCAAGATATGTAATTTAAAATAATTTAGTAACAGTATAAAAATGGACAATAAGCTTTCACCTTCCCTGTGAGCAAACCTTTAAAATTTGACGAGCTTCTATAATCTACAAGCTTTCAAAAAGCTTTGACCAGAAATATCATTCTACGAAATTTCAGCATTCATCAAAATGGTTGACTGACTCTTAGTATAAATTAAGAAATAAATAAAATTATCGACCAATGTATTGAAAAGTACTAATCAGACGTTAATAAAAGATGTGAATAAATTAAGAAAATTGCCTACGAATGGTAAAGACTAACCGATTTAGCATCTCGATTAAATTCCTATTTTTTTGTTGACATTAGAACGACGCAATTTTACTAAGGTGTCGTTTCGATAAAGTTCAGACTTGGCAGAGTTCTTTGCGATCTTTCCGTATATCTTACGGATTATTATGAACTATAGTATTTTGAATAGGCAATATACTACGGTATACATATATTGTTGAATGTTTTCGACGTTTTTTCAGTGTGACAAAGTTATTCGTTTTCTTCTTTTTTATTTCACAATTCAATACCTAGCTGATATTTTTCATTTTTATGCGAAATTTTATAAATGATACAAACATAATACTATATTTTATATTTTATTTGAACCTCATTTGTTGTTGGTTTCATTCTTCATTTGTTGCGAAATATATTTCACAATATATTATTTCCTTTATATTTTGCAGCAATCAATCAACAACTTTGTTTACCTATGTACAATATTTTTCAAGGAACTCATTAAAGTGTTCAGCGTTACAAATCTTCTATAAAAAATAATTTAAACAGATGTTTTTTTCTGTAAATATCAACGGGCGCTAATTACATTAGTTATTGACCGTCTATAATCAACAGTGATACTCAAAACTTAATTTAGTTTGATCAATGTAATGAGGTAAAAAGATTCGATCTCATCGTCAGAATCATAGTATCGCAGAAATTTCTTATGGCAACCATTTGTCAACATTTTCAGGTTGGTAAGAGTTTCTTCACAATTTGCGAATTTAATAAAAAATATTTCCTTATACGTTATTCAAATTTTACGCTTAATGCTTAGGTGATCTTAATATATTTTATACACATTTGTAAAATAAAATTTAAAAAAATTAATATAAAATTTTATTAACAATACAACAGCATTACTACATCTACTTAAATAGGTTATAGCAACAGACTTTTATTATTATGTTAAGAAACTTTTTTTTCTTCGTCGCTGAAAACTTCAAAATGCGGAATATTGTACTTCATTTCTTTTCCCCATATAATTATTTGCAAAGCGTAGCCCACAAAGTACAGCATAAGCAAGCCCGTCGAATAGATAGATATAAAAACTATCCTCTGCATCCACGTGAGCGAATAAAAAATGGGATATATCCACAGTCCGGTTGTGAAATATGTGCGAATCAAACTGCAACAGTTCAAACGGGAAGTAGTTAAAATCGTTAGGTGCAACTCTAAAGGCATGACAAATTTGTAATTTTTTATTTGGTTTCAGGCGTCATGTCTGTCCAAAATCGAGTCAAATTTTCATCGTGAAATCATGGCTCGCCGAACGGGAGTGGAAACTTTTTTTTAATATGCAGTGTATTTATACCAAAGGTTCTGTTTCTTTTAAAAAAATTTGGAACGTGCAACATCAATAAAAAAATATATTGCACATACCGCTAAACTAGCGGTATGTGCTTTATTATCGCTTTGTGCGTCAGAGCTGACTTTCGTTCATATAAGAAGTTATATCTAAGTTAATTTCACACGAAATCCATTCAAATTGAAGCTTTTTGAAAAGAGGAGATTCTAATCTATAAAATAGAACTATTTTTAAATCAATTTGAGTTCATAAATACTATTAAAATTGTAATTAAAAATCACAAACAGCAGTTGTCGGTTGGTCTGTACGTATGTACGTACGTACGTATGTACGTACGTCACGACTCTACAGATCGCAATTTTGGTCGGATTGCCTTGGGTTATATTTTATTCACTTTGTTTACTATCAGACCAGAACCCTATTTAAATTCACTAAAATGTGTTCAGTAGTTTAATTTTTATAAACAGTTTTATTTTTTATTATTTTTGACAGCTATTACTTAGTTTAAAAACAATATAATATTTGTGGTGTAAATATAGTGTAATCCATAAAACAAGTGCTACACTTGTATACCGTGATAACACCACTACACGTATTAGGCCGCCGTGGCGTAATGGTTATGCCGTTGGATCCCCAAGGGCAAGGTCCTGGGTTCGATTCCTTACGAAATCATTGATTTTTTCTTTTTTTTTTCTTTTTATTTTTTTTATTTTATTCCACTTGATATTAATTATATATTATATTATGTATAGTTCTTAATTTTTTTTATTTTTGCAAACTTAAAAAAAATATTTTTTTAATTTTTAATTATTTATTTCTTTAAATTTTTAAATCTTTTTAAATTTATTAAAAATATTTTTTAATTGTTATTTTTTTATTATACAGTGGAAAACTTGCGGGATGTGCACTTTTGGTTTTGCCAACTATTGTTAACTTTGCTTTCGCTTCAAATTAATTAATTATTGTATCTACATAATATATGAAAAAGCTCCGTGTCATTTGCCAAGTTTTTGGTTTGAAACCTGTCGTGGGCCAGGTAACTGGGCCGACATGAGCCCTATTAAAGATGAATGGGACATAGGAACAGACAATCTGCCATAGCTGCAACGCCGTATCTCATAAAACAGCTCAAACAGATGTGGCACCGTAATTTATTGATCAGTCGATGCCACAATGAATGGAAAAAAAATCTTTTAGTCTAATAATAATTTCAACACATCTTATATAGGTGCACAAACAAACGTTATGCCAATTAAAAAAAAATCAGTTAAATAAACCTTTGAAAACTTACACAAACGAATAGACGGCAATGAGACAACTTATGCTTATAAATGCCGCTTTGTGCGAAGGTCGCCTGTGATTGGTGGAAAATAGTTCGAGAATCACTGGAAAGATGATAAACGAATGCATTGACTGGTTCAGCCATGTGGGAATAATTTCTTCTGCTTTTTCTGGATATATCAAATCTCTATCGTACAGGAACAATATCCAAAACATCAACATCACAAACTAACAACAAAACAAACCAAATAGATTATCTACATCGTCTAAAACTTAATTATTTTTATAAATATTTTTTAGAAAAAGCAACTTACGATAGTGGATGGACAAACGAAAACTGTGAAAAAGTAGCCTTGGATTGTTTCTAGGCGATCTTGGATTTTTTGAGAAGAAGCTTTAAAATAATGTTGATCTAAAAAAATTGATACAGAGAGCAGGAAGTAGACCATTTGGAACACCTAAAACAAGTTGGCGTGTCCAATAAAATGATTTCTATTAATTCGGAACATAATATTATGTTTTTTAAACAGAAATCATAAAATACATTTTGGATAAAAAATAAACTAACACTTTTTAAATATAAATATTCGTCGACGTGGATCAGTAAGTACTTGGAAGCGCAGTTCGACTTATCGCAATGAAACGCTAAGAAAATGTAGTTATTTGAACAGGTGGTAATAACTATTATCAACACATATTATTAATTATTATTATCAGTTCTTTTATAATAACAAGTGGAGTTTGTATTTTTACCGTCTTGTATGAATCGATTTCGAGACTAATTGATTATTTAATTTTTATATGCAAACCCACAAACATTTTTCATAATCTCAAATTTTAAAACAAAAATCCGTTCATTTAAAAAATCTAAAACAATTAAATAATTTTGAAAATAAAATGAGTGTTATTTCTTAATTATTTTTTTTTTGTAACAACTGACAGAATTGTCTGAAATAACAATTCTTTTGACACCTTCACTAATCTTAAAAGAACTTGAAAATTTTAATTTGATAATCACGTGAGTTATTACCAGGGTCTGCACGTGAATCATTTTTAAAAATGAATCCCTAGAAAAAGAGATATTTTTGGTATTTTAAATATTTCATTAACGAAAACAAATTATATTTCACAGTTATAGATTGTTATTTCAGTTCAATCAATCAGTTCAATATTCAGACCTTACTTCGTGTAAATTGATATTTTACATTTTTAAACGAATTCTTAAGTGTAATTCAAGAATCGCGAATATGTTCAAACCTCTCGAATATTATAATAAGTTTTTTTTATTACTAACCGCGTTCCAGCCGGTGAAGAATTTGTCGTGAAAACTTTGCATCGTCACGACGTAAGGATCAGTTGATTTTGAAAAATCCAGCCTTCTAAATTGCCAGGACGCAGTGAAAAGAAGACTAAAAACACTCGTACGAAAAACTTGAAGCCATAAGTTCGGCGACGATTTCATTTTTATACAAAATACAATTATTGTTGACAATCACAGTTTCAAATTTTATAAAAAAAAATAAATAAATAATTTCCAGTAAAATTTGGCTTTAACACTTTTACGATAAATTTAAAAAAAAACAAATTATTTAATTTATTAAATCATTCTTTCGCCAAATATTATTATAAAAACGTTAAATCAATCAGTTTTGTCTGCACTCTCCGACACCATATTGTATAATATAATTAATTTAAAAAGATCTGTCAAAGTTGCGTGTAGATAATTGTATTTTCACCTGTATTCTTTGAAATTATTGTCATTTTGTATGAACTATGGACTTCTCTGTATTTACATTTCCATTATTTCGAAAGAATTACATTTAAACATTTGTCAAAGACGAACAAATTTCCATTCGCTTCGTCAAAACAGTGACGGATTTTATTATTTTGAATAGTAGTTCAGTTCAGAAATTATAGGCAGCGACCAATGCTCAGTCGCTAACGGGTTTAACGGCCGAGCGGCAAATCGTCAAAACAATATTCAACATACACCCGTTTTTAGATATTCCGATCCACAAAAACTGTGCCGCTTATATTACATAGTGAAAATTGATGTATTAGTCACCGTCTACAATTTTCGAATTGCTCTTAGACAGATAGTTGTGTCTATAATCCGTGCATTTCTGTCATGCATGTAGCCTAAGTTATTAAGTCGATGTTTTAAAAAAAAAAATTGGTTGTCTGTAAAGTCGGTTTACGGACGATAGTTTTACGTGATAACGTATTCCGTAATACATAACCTAAACCTCCCAAAATTTGGTTTCAATCCGCTTATCCTTGGTGTCGGAATGATAAGAAATGTCAAAAGTGACGTTTGCAACTGTCAAAGTATTATGTTCCAATAATAATTAGTTATTCCAATACTTAACTTAGAAGGCGTTGCATGTCACAAAATACTAATGTCAAAAAATTGAATTAAACATTAGAAATGCAGCCGTTTTCATGTTGCATTTATACAGCTATTTTTCTATATAAATTTGTATAAAAAAACTGTTTAGGCAAATTCTGTTATACGAAATCTATGTAAAATGTTCTCCTCTTTCGTTTAAGACTGGTTTCAAACCGATCTGATTTAAATTGAGCGAGAAATTAGCAAAAAGCACGCACAGGGTTACGCGTTAGGAACGTTAGAAACGTTAGGAACTTTACGCGTTACGCGTTACGAACGTTACACTTTTTCGAACATGCAGCCGGTGTTTTATCAATTTATAAGATTGGTGATTCATCAATTTATAAGACGTTATCACGTCAAAAACTTTTGAAGCTATACTTATTTAACGGAAATGGTCTCGTTTTAATTGAAAATCAAACTATTTTAATTCAAATATAAATTATTCTGCTTTCATAAAAAATAACTAATACTCAGCGAAACAGTCAAGGGTTAAGGCCATAAGTTAGAAGTAAGTAGCGTTCTTGAAATTATACAATAATAATTTTCCCAAGTGCTAAGTTATTACATAATTATCAAAATTAGACGCGAAATAAATGTTGAAAAGATTAATTTTTCAAACAATGTAAGTAATTAGTTTTATTTTTATCTAATTATGTTTTTGCTTTTTTACAAGTCTCACTTCTCTATTGAGTATAATAAAAGACTGTAAATAAAACAAGTTTAAATAAAGGCCTATAAATAAATAAATATTTATATTATGTTGTCTTGAGAGAGATTTTTCAGTACATTTTATCTGTGATTGAGTCTAGAAACGCGGCCCATTTAGAAGGATTTTTTTTTATGATTTTTAGGATTCAGAAAGAATGAAATGTAGACTACTACGTGAAAATTTTTTATTTTTTATTTTCAACAACTTAACAAAAAACATCAACAGCACTAATTGTAAATCCATATTTTCAATTCATTATACAAGATGCAGTCTTGCAAAAGTGCGAACATAGTGCAAGTATGCGTTTAAGTGTGTTAAAGTCAATCGTTACAAAGTTATTCGCAATTTTAAGGAAAGGTTAGCAAATAAGGATTTTACAAAAATAAATAACAGGCAGCTTTACTTTCCATTGGCGAATAACATTTCCTGGACAACTTTAGGTTCTGAACAACGAATCTCAGTTAAGACGCAACATTGGCGAGTTTCAACTTTCTGGTGGCCATGGAAAATAATGCATTAGAAATTATCGTTTCCCTTAAAACGCAAAAATATACATCACTGACAATAATGAATAACAATATTTTAATTTAAATAAAAATTTTGCTACATTTTTTTTAATTAAAATACTGTTGCGGTTCAGTGAATGTTGAATTTTAAGCGAAACGATTTTCTCTATTCCATTAGGTAAACAAAACTCGCCGTTGCTTGGGATTTGAACCCGAAACTCACATATTATACGAGTTAGTCTAGAGTTATCAGTAGGCGTTCGATTTCTTTCATGTCGAGCGTCTATAATTCACAACGTGTATCAATTTTCTTACTTTTTTTTATTATACGGTTTTATTGCAATCAGTCATGTCAATGGGTTCGATTGAATCGAGCGGGGAAGAAAAAATAAATAGACGTAAATTGATTTCTTTTCATTCAACTTGACTTTCAAGCCCTATGTTTATTGTTTATACTGAAACTTCGCTTTATATAAATACGGTCGAATTTGTTGTTAACATAAAAAATTGAGAAAACTTAAATTGCCCCGGTACGGGCCTGCAAACTTAAGTTATTAAAAAAAATATGATTAAATTGCATTAAATATTTATACTTATTTTCTTTGAGCATTTATTTACTCTTTCAAGGAGATCTGAAATAAAATTAAATGCTTATTTGAAACACTAACTTAGAGTCGACTACAAGTGCAGTCACGAATTGTGTTTTAAATAAGGGGCAAAAATTATTTCCACTCACAAAAATTTAATCGAATTCGGCCTGGCAAGCAATTAATTCTTTTATAAAGTGGTAAAACAATTTTTTATTAACTTCATACGGTTCTTGAAGCGAAATTTCACAACGCACATTAGAGTGATTTGGATTCATGAGACTAAACGTGTTAATAGAATGACGAAACTCTGAGCCCCACTCCTCTACTCTGTCGACGTATGCAATTTATTTTTACAGTCGACGCGTTCCACTTCTGTAGCGTATAGTGTAAAATACACGGTTAATTTTCCCATGTTCTTTCTTACGTTCAATGTTAGATTAATATACAGTCTTTGTGTCTCAATAATTGTTCCTTTAAAAGTTTTCACAGAAATTTCAATAATTTTATCATTCAATGAATGATCCCCGTTCGATGCATATATTTAATATTTATACAGTGTGTCCAAAAAAAAACTTACGTTCTTCAATAACAAAGAATTTTAGATTTTTATATTTTTGTAAAATATCACAAATAATCAACAAAAAATACTTAAAATCTATTTAAAAATAATGAATTATCAAAAAGTCTCAACTTTAGTAGATATTCTAAGATATGTTTAATATTTGTTTAAAATTTTAAATCCATGCACATATAAAATAGGTTTCTTTAATATTTAATCAGTTCGTATTTTCAAAAGTTTCATTTCGTCTACATTAATTATTATAGAAGAAACACTTTATCACTTTATATTTTAGAATAGAACGTCTTACAACTAAAAACATTTTTGGTACAAAAAAGAGTTCTAAAATTAATAATTAAAAAAAAATAAAATAATTAAACACCCGCGTCAACATTTTGTGTCGATGACTCTTCATCGCTGGTTCGAAATAGTTTGATGCTCTGTAGTAGAACAAATAATTAACAAATTATTTTTCGAGTTATTTCGAATGTTACAACTCAAAAACAGAAAAAATTCTACAGTTTAACCATAATTTACGGCTGCAGGCGTAAATTTTTCTATTAGCATCTATTTAGCTGTGTTATTATAACTAGGATTAATTTTAAAAGCTGCATTAACCTCCGTAACTTTATTAAAAGCCATGACTTTTTCTTTGGTCAAAAATAAAATCTTTGGTTTAATCACTTTAAAGAATCTTTGGCGCGTATGCAATGAAAAGAGATAGCACTGTCGGTAAAATGTGTCATATTTCACACAACACTATACGGCACGACTCCCCCGAGGGGACATCGTTATATATTTTTAAGTCTACTTGGATTTTAAAAGTGCCCTCACTTTTACATATCGAAAAATTGACCAATTGGAAGGTTAACAAAGCAAAAGGAAAGTTCATAAATAAATATGTAATTAACTTAAATAGTTTTTAAATAACCTACACCCAACCGAGTAACAGGTTCAAAATTTCTTAGTGCTTTATAACGCACTATAATTTATTTGTACCTGTTTGACCGATTTTTAAAGAATAATGTAAAGTTAAGTTATAAATAACTATTAATAAAACAGGCGTAAGAAAAGGACGATGAAAATAACGACCTTTCCTTGTTTAATACAATTAATCCATAACCAGAATAACGTTTCGCAGAAGATAGTAAATAGGAACCTTTCAGCGCAATTATTGAAGCTAAAAGTGTCAGTGTTTAGCTGAAATTATTGTTAATAAACTTTGATGAACAGTATTGAAAACGTTATATTATAATACGTTCAGAAAACGCATTTATTTTTATGATCAATTCGCATGCTCTAATTCAATTTGAAATATCTTTAAAAATTGCCAATTTCATGAAAGACAATATTGTATTCTCAAGACTTTATCTGGTTTCGGAACGTACCACGATGTCTTACAAAAATATCTTTTTTCATCCAATTCTATTTGAGAATCCTAGATACAACGCTTGATTGTTCTTATAATTAGTCTCTGCTGTCGATGCATAATGTGAATAAAAATATCTCAAAATTGAATTTTAGTAGCGAATTACGATCTATATCGCCTTTTATTCAAGATCACTGCCACAAAATGTCATCGTAAAGTTTACGATAATATATTTTTAAATATGAATCTTGGATATTTTGAAGTCATTGCAGTTGTGTTTTATAATACTGAACATATTATTAATTATGAGAAATCAGTTAAGTATATTATCGTTAATTAATAAACCCAATAACACCTTAAAGAAAAATACATAAGTATACCTACAGTCACATCTATGCAACAGTTATTTCTTATGGGGTCCAATTTATATATTGGCTGTCCCAAAACAATAATACGAAATCCAGTCCACTGCAAACGAACACATTTTCTAATTTACTTATGAACACTAAATAATTTAAATTCATTCAACTAGGTATCTATTTTCATATAAAGATTTACTTAAGGCTCCAGGAAGCCCATAATTAATATCACTTTGTGAAAAAGATTGTCCAAATTCAAGCAAAGAGCAAAATCGTGATAAAAAATAAAGTTCACAAAAACAGAACGAGACAAATATTATAGTAATTCATGAAAAACCTTTATCGACAAAAAATATATTATTTTTGTAATTGTGTTAATTTAAATCCGTAATTTGACATTGTATAATTCATGACTTACTTATTTAAAAAAAAAGTATTTTTGAGGGTTATTTATCTGTAGAACGGATTAAGAGCGCAGTTGAAAATTTACTCTTTTGATATCAGATAGATATTTTTTTCTTTCACAGGCGAAAGAAACTTCTAATAGATAATTAACAAAATGAAATACGTATTTAATAAAATCGTTTGTAGTGGACGAATATTGAATTTTTTTTAATTGCTATAAATACCAGAATTGTGTTCGACCAACCGGTAGATTAGTAGCTTGACAGTATTTAACCACGTATTTTTAAATTTGAATCCTAGTCCCAAGTAGCTTTCCCCCGGAAAACGCCGGTTCGCTTTTTTCTATCTAAACGTCTATAGTTTTCAAATATCTTTTAAACTTATATAATTACTTATAAATGTTTAATTTATTCAAAGCAATTAAAAATCAATGTCATTTTGTGCTACTTGGGCTCGTATAATTCGGTTAAATAAAACAAAATACTAATCGACAAGAAATAAATGACTGCGTTTATTAGAGTTTTAAGAAAGCTTCTTGATGCCATCAATAAAAGCTGCAAAGCTTGGACTTTTGTAACTTACTCGCTTGCCCCATCTGATCTCTTGGAACATATAACCTATGTAATAGTAGATAAGTACGCCTATGTAATAGGACAGATTGAAAAGCGCCCTCTGCGGCCACGTCAACACACCGAAGACGTGGTATATCCACCGTCCGGTCTCGAAATATGTGTACATCAAACTGCAACCATTCAATGTTTCTTTTAAAACCTGTCTACAAACTCGCCACTTCTAAACATTTAAAATGTGTATGGGTCATAGCTATCCTTGAGCATTGTGCGGAATGGTTCCAATTAGAAGCCATTTTGTACGTGGAAAACGCCGTAAAAAGCGCGCGAGATTCAAAAATATTATTTTTTTATAATATGATTTTATTGAGAAAACAACAAAACTCGCAGTAAACAGTGATATTTCGCTCCAAAACCTATTTTTATATTGAAACGTTTCAAAAATTACAAAACTGAGCATAAATATAATACAGGGTGAGTTTTAAGTTGATGCTTTTGTTTTGACAGCGTGTAAAAATCAAATAGACGAGCAAATATTTCAAATAGTTTTTTTATCAAAACTCAAAAATAAGAGAGAAACAGCCTTTCGAAGTTTAAATAAATTTTATTAAATTTTCTTTAATTTTGAGGTCGGTCCTGGGGTTATATTATGTCACTATGGAAATAAGTTGTTATTATCTCTCAAAAACAGAACAATACACATGTCAGTTTCAAATAAGCACCAACATACTTGATAATAACAACTTATTTCCATAGTGACATAATATAACCCCAGGACCGACCTCAAAATTAAAGAAAATTTAATAAAATTTATTTAAACTTCCAAAGGCTGTTTCTCTCTTATTTTTGAGTTTTGATAAAAAACTATTTGAAATATTTGCTCGTCTATTTGATTTTTACACGCTGTCAAAACAAAAGCATCAACTTAAAACTCACCTGTATAAAGGCTTAGAACATTTTACATTGTCAGATTGGCATCAACATGCTTGTCAATCTTGATGCCAAATTCACAATGTAAAATGTTCTAAGCTTTTACATTATATTTATGCTCAATTTTGTAATTTTTGACACGTTTCAGTATAAAAATAGGTTTTGGAGCGAAATATCACTGTTTACTGTGAGTTTTGTTGTTTTTCTCAATAAAATCATATTATAAAATAATTAATATTTTTGAATCTCGCGCGCTTTTCACGGCGTTTTCCACGTACAAAATGGCTTCTAAAAGGTACAGGAGGCGGTAGTGTATCCGCAATCTATTAAATATATATCTATGGTATGGGTAAATTAGGTATTTCATTATTTCGCATGCACTAAAATATTGTGTTTAAGGCGACTTACACACAAGAGTAGAAGAAACAGAGCAACGTGAGACCGGCGACGGCCCACTTGTGTGAAGGCAGCTTTTGTTTTGTGAATAGCAATTCGACGGCCAGCGGCACGACGATGAACGAGTGCATGGCGTGATTCAACCACATCGGAATGACTTCGTCTGCCGTTCGGGGAAGCACCAGCTCCCGGTCTATTAGCCACAAAGTCCAGAACATGGTCAGCACAAACTGTCGATGAAAATCAAATTGTTATTAACCGATCTTGCAATTGAGCAATTAATATCTCCTCTTTCTAGCAGGAGCCAGTCCAACTGTCTCGTTCTGCTGGCAGTGGGGAAGTGTCCATGTGTAAAATTTTTTCGTGATCCAAAAAATCTCGTCGAAATCGGTTCATCTGTTCTCGGTATACATCTAATATTAATATATTTAAAAGGAGGTTCCCGGTCGTATCTGTCCGCTCAAAACACGACAACTACTGAGCGGATTTGAATGGAGTTTTTATCATTCCTACAGGTTATTTTTTTGTTCGGCCAGTCTTTGCCCGGGCGAATATCGAGGAGATCGAACGAGCTAAACGGGTGAATAAGGCATTCATTCGATTGAACCTACCCGCATTTAAAACAGCTTATTAAAAAGTCTTGAGACAAAATAATGTAATCTATCTACATGACAACATATTTGATTGATAAAGTATAAAAGAACAAACTTGAACAACTTTAAGCTGTTTTAACTGACATTATGCAGCACAATAAATAAAAGGTAACGAGGTAAAACGACGCACGTGAAAGACTCAGATGCGTAAAAACATAAATGATTTTTTTTCGTTAATTAACTGAGCAAAATGAATATTCAAATCACCTTTAATAATAATAGAATCGCGATGAGGCAAATTAAACGTATTAACAGCTGAAATTAACAGAACTATAAAGAAACGTTTATTGTGTCTATGAACATAATTAATTATCGACGAGTCAGTGTTACAACTAGTGATGTGTCGGATCGTTAAAAATGTATATCCGCGGATACGGATCTGAATACGGATATTTGGTTTCAAGATCCGCGGATACGGATACGGATCTTAACTTTCTTTGAGTACGCGGCGGTAAATATTGCACATCGACCTTTGGAAAGCGACTATCTGTTATGGGAAAAAGTTATTGACTTCTTTACGAGTTAACTCTCATAACAGATTGTCTCTTTCCAAAGATCGATGTGCAATATCTCATTAAAAAGATAGTTGATTTAGTACCTTTGAGTTATGTACTATTAGTATGGTACTCACTACGATAAATGTTTGCAATATAAAGGTGCCAAATACGATTTAAAAAAATAAAAAATAATTTGAATGGAATTTAACAGGTTTTCATTATTACCTAATCACCTATATATATAAAAATTCATCTATGAAATTATTGAAAATTAATAAGGTAAAAGATCCGCCATAAAACTAACGGATACGGATACGGATCTTTCTTCTCCCTCGGATATCCGCGGATACGGATACGGATATCCGGCACATCACTAGTTACAACGAACGTCAGCGAGTCACACATACGCATAGCTTTCGGGATATGTGGGACTTTTTTTGCACTACCTCGTATAAAATAGCTGTTTTTCACTCAATTTCTGAAACAATAGTTATAGGTACTAAGTAAATTGCCGTTGAATTTTACTTTACGCACTGGCTTTAAATGGGTTATTTTACAACCGCTACATGCGTTTGAAAAGCATAGTTATTTTATAGGGGCTCTGCAAAAAGTATATCGTCAGAGATACTGCAAAATCGTGCAACGGCACAATGTAGTTCTGCATGTGAGCTAAACTTTATCTGCGATCTCATTGGTGCATAATATTTTGTCGGTGCTCGTTTGAATTAGCCAATCAGAAGAGCTATAGAATTGCACGATAAATTATTATCCTCCGCATATTTTCTTTAGATTATTTGTCTAATTTTGCCCTTGTTACTAATGCGGTATTTATTCAGATGTGATATTAAAAAAAAAAAAAAACGAGAAGTTACGCCACGAAAGACAAGGACGACAGCATTGTAAATCTGTAAATTACGATTTCCGTGATAAAAATATTAATTATTTCAATTAGATGCAATGTGATAAAAAGAATTAAATCAGTGTTTATATAATGTGTATTTATTCATAAATTCAATGAAAATCTCTCCGGATTTCAGCCGGAGTCTGCGGGTTTCAATATTTTTTCTCCGGAATGTGCAACCATTCCTCTGGTCGGATACCGTTTTTATAATATACTTGATAAGTTAATAATTACGTCATAAAAAAATAATCCTTTCGTTTCGCAATGACAAGTGTGAAGTACAGTAAATTAATTAATTTTGTTGTTTACGTCACCCATCCCCAAAGTGATGTGATTATTTTTTGGGGAGGATTACGCCAAAAGTCAAATGCTACTCTATCCAAATATGCTGTTAAGAGTCAAGACGAGCAATGTTATTATAATTTTTTTTAATTAAGGAGGTTGATCCGTTACAGTCCCAATAAAAAATAAGTCGAATTCTAAATGGGAACTTTTACATAATAAATTTTTACAAAAGGTTATAAGTCGATGATACCAATAAATTATTGTCATAAAGAAATTTTTTTTTTAATTATAATTAATTATTTCAGTATTTTACTTAATGGACTAACTTTTGAATTTTACGTACAAAGTTAGGTTAAAAAAATAAATTTATGTAAATATCTGTATTTTACATATTTTTTGCAGTAAATAATTAATAAAATAAATTAGTAGTAATAAAAATTAAAATTAAATCATTAAAAAGTGGAAAATTCAGTTAAAATTGTTAAAACTGTCAAGAATAAAAGTCCATAATCGAAAAGTGCTAAGGTTTAATAATTTTTTTATTGATTAAAAGTCTCCTAATTAAATTGGAAAAAATGTTAAAATATGCGTAAGACATCGATGCTTTACATGGTTAGTTTTTGAAACTGCTGACATTATTTGGTTATTTGCAAAAAAATAAAATGAACAGTTTGCATGCTAGGTTGACATATTTTGCATAAGACTACATGTAAAAGTTTTTTTTAATTTTTAACTTTATAAATCTTCTAATGATTTTGAATTTTTTACAGAAAATTTTGTCATAAAAAAATCTATTAAAAAAAACTTTATTTCAGATTTTTTTCATTATCTTCGTAAAACGGCTCAACCTCATCAAAGTATCACAATAAAAATGTTGGTCTTCTAAGACAACTGCGAATTGATCAATCGACGAGAATGCATACCGCCTTGAAAAATATTTAAGGTTAATGTTAACTATAATTATTTAATCCGCGCGTCAATGCATTCTTTTATTTAATTAACATTTGTTTAATATAAAAATAAATCCCATGTTCCAGCCGGAAAACATACGCCAGAGTCATCAACTTTATAGTTTTTGTTGCTATAAAAAATGTTTTTGCGAAAGTTTGCTGATTTTTTACACTCCCTGCGGTCCCACGAAATATGTACAACGTATCGGCATGAACTTGTTCATAAAAAATCTAATTATAAATAAGCAATGAACAAAAAAAAAATATTTTCAAGAAATATAATTAATTTTAACACATTCTGATCCACAATTATTATTTAAAAATGCCTCGTCTTTCATTGTTGTATCGAGTCGGGCCCGCGTCATTTAAGCGGGTTATTTGGATTTAAACTTACAGAGGTTTTCACTTATCAATATTATTTGTACGCATTTCGTATGCATTCCGTAGGACACCCGGTATTATAAAATCCGATAAATTAATGATGATTTTATTATTTATTAATTTACAATAGCGGCCCTGAACTTGACTTTGCTTCCATAATATTAGTACCTATATAAACGTATATAATTTAAGAAAATATAAACAGGTATGTTTTACCTCGATGCTCGATCATGGAAGCATTTTTGCTCAGAAAAATTATATTCGTTATTAAGTAAAAATAATAACATATTATTATAAGATTATCAACTTACAGCCGTAGAAGGGGTGACCAAAGAAGTAAACAAATAGCCTTGGCACTTATCAAGGCGATCTTTGGTGGCTTGTCCAGCCGCTTTGACGTAATTTTGAACAAAGAAATTTGACAAAGACAGCATCAAGTACAACATCTGAAAAATCTGAAAGTAAATTCAAAACTTTGTAATATCAAGATTTCGTTCTGTTTTTCTTAATTTTTTACCAATTTCAAATTTCAATTAAAGTAAATTGTATTCAAAATAATATTTTACACGTCATTGATAAAAAAATAGTGTTCTTGTAAATTGTACAAATGCAATTGGATTATTTTTTTTAAATGTAACAACATTTGAATACACAGACAAGCTAATTGACCGGGAACTTTGAAAATTCAAAAAAATATATTATATTATATATTATTATGTACCTACATATTTTAACATTAGGCGACATTAACTAAAGACTAAATATCTTGTAAAATAATGCAAAAAAATCAAAAATCAAACCATCTACACTTAATTAATATAATAATTATGAATAAAGGTGAAATAACAATACTATAAAAACAAGGACTAGGGCAAAAGTTAACTTTTTCTTAAAATCTCTAAGGCCCACCCTGTAAACATCAAATCCTATTAAATAATAATTATGCCTGTTTACGGTCGGTTCTTATTATACATTTAGATAAAATCCGAATATTTATAAAAATTATAAATAAATATAATTTACAATCACGAAAATGATATACTAATGAAAATCACTGATGCTTAAAATTCGCAAAATTGTTTTTTAACATGACAATATCACATTATGCGAGGAAATATATTTGTTTATAATTTAAAACTTCTATTTTATTTATTTCGAAATATTTCAGTAATAAATTTATAATAATCAATCTGAAAAGGCAGTGATTTTAGTCCGTAAAATAGGTCAGCTTTACTACTTTCTTCAAAGTCTTAATAAATTTTGAAGTTTAAAATGTAACTGAAAATTGCCCAGTTTACGATTTAAACGTAGCTATATTCATCTGACAGTGAGATAAGACATAGACAAATTACAGACGTTCGACAAGTCATACGCGTCTATCATCTGGCAGTGTTATTGGTAGATCTGTCTAACTGAGAAATAAAAGTTAGTTATTTTAACATAGCGATAATGACTCTATTAATAGACATTGAAATTTAGGGATGATATGATTTTTGAAATAATTTTGACCTGTGAACTTAAAGTCCGGAATGCGCGTACTACATCTATAATAATAAATCCAACAACATCCTGTTAAAGCTTGGATATCTGAGTGTAAAGGGCATTTTTTCTTAAGATTATCTTGAGACAAAGATAAGATATTTTTTTATGGGCGTGAAATTAATTAATAATATTATGACTATTACCGATATGACGCGCATTGGGAAAGATAAATATTATGGAACAACTGACAAACGGTATTGGCAAAGTTAAATGCAGTATTTTATCAAAAAAAAAATAAAATCGGTCAAGTGAACCGAGAGTAAACACAATGTATTTCTAGAGCGCAAAATATAACGCCAGTGTGTCAGATTGATTTTTATTTTCTCGCATAAATAGGGAATATTTTCAGCTGTAAAAATTGTTTTGATTTATTCAATGTTTTTGAATTTGATAAAAGAAAACATATTTTACAGTAGGTAGTAGAGAAAATATTGATTTATAAACAATTTTGACGTGATAACGTCTTATAAATTGATGAAACACCGGCTGCACGCACGAAAAAGTGTCACGTTCCGCCTGAGCCTGAACGCGCAAGCGAGAGCGCGATATAAGCGATAGAGAGGCACGATCGGCCCAAGCGTCGGATTGTACGCATTTCTCTCTCTTCTCGCGTGACGTCAGAGAGTTCATCAATGTTTCTTTATGACGTTATCACGTAAAACTATCGTCCGTAAACCGACTTTACAGACAACCAATTTTTTAAAATCGATTTTTTTTTTTTGAAAAACTTCGGGCACAAATAAATTATCTCTTGGTACTAAAGGTAATGACCCCAGTTGTCGTGCATCCAAAATCTACATTCTACCTTCGTTCTAAAAGTCTGATAAATAATTAAAATTAAATGACTATTTCTCGAATTTGAATTTAAAGCACTCGCAAGAAGACTATTTTTGTATTATCAGCAACAATGCATTTTTTTAAACAACTGACCATATTCCATCCAGTAAAATATCTGTTCGAAAACGTTTGCATTGCCAAAACTTTCGGATCAGCCGTTTTTGAAAAGTCCAAATTTCTAAAATACCAAGCAACGTACACATAAAAAATAAGTACACAAATACGAAATAACTGAATCCATAAATATTGTAGAGATTCCATTTTTATGAAAAGTCGAAACTCGTTTATTATAAAAACAAAAACCAATCACAGCAATTATTATTGTTTTTTCACTAATTATACTTTAAACACCGATTGACAAAATATTTCAACTGGACGCGTTAGTGTTCTGTTTAGTTGTCCGTTGTTTTAAAAACAAGACTGTTGTTTTGTTTTTCCCCCCTTAAATCGACTACGAGCCGACGCTGCCAGTTAAGAGAGCGGTCGATAAGTGATCAAATGATGCTCGATTTAATGCGTGATATCTGATCATCGTCTCTTTGTTTAATTATCTCTCGCAGTCGAATGAAACAATGCTACAACACGATTCCTCCACAGCTGTGCGTAAACAAAGTAACAATTTTTGTCGACATCGGTAAAAATGTGTATGTAAAAGAATGACCTTGTCACAGAGTTGTTTGACCATGGTACTTTTATAGAGCTGTAATATATTATTACAAGCGGACGACAATTTTGTACGAGGAACTGATTTTTCAATTAATATTGACGTAATCGATTGAAAGCCAAATTCGACGTTCTTATACATTTACATATTTTACGTGTTTGCAAAAGAACTCGCATTAAAGAGAAGAAAAAAAATATAATAAATTTTACATATTAACAATTTGCTTCCCAATTTGACTAGTGCAGAGCAAGGTAGATAGATTGTAGACTATAGACAAGCCCTGGGCAAATGGCGGCCCGCGAAGCATTTTATAAATTTTAGAAAAATAGAGTAACGAAAAAGGACCTTTTTGTTGTGGAAATGAAAGGAGCTTTTTTTTGCTCTGCTAATTTTTGGCCCGCGGTCAAATTTTCATCAGTTATGTGGCCCGGCGATCAAAAGATTTGCCCGCCCCTGCTATAGTCGCGGCTCGACAATTAACTGTGATCATTAATTAGTAGTAATCCTGTTTGAAAGCTATATTTTGTGTTCGATATAATTAAAGTTTTTAAAATATTGAAGAAGTACTTTTCTATTTTTTAATTTAATAAATTACGAGAAATCAAAGCACGTTAGAAAATGTATATTGATGTATAAAAAAAGTAACTTAGGTATATGGATAAAATAGGTTCTCAAGACAATAACTTTTATCGTAAATGAATCTAACCGGGTTTTACAATGCAAGTGCGTTTTCCTTCTCCTAATTAACCCTTCATAAACACGAATTATTTTTATCAATGAACGTTCATTGTCCGTAAATTTTTTCCACAGCAGTAAAAAACGGATGAGTGTTGTTACTTGAAAATTGAAAAACTTATAAAAAATAAGTTTGTTACGTAATAATTTCACATAGAATAAAAAATTAAGGATTATCGGATTTTTTCCTTTATGAAATCTTCCTTCGCGCCAAATTTCAAGATTCTGGATCAATAGAAACTACTCTAAAAGTTAAAATGGGTGAGTCAGCATCAAAATACGTGATTTTTGAATGGCCGTATCTTTTTATTGCATCGAGTAAGAAGCTTGAATGTTTTACAGAACTGTGACTGTGTAGAGGCTTAGTGCGTTAGATATTAATTTCTTGAGAAAAGGGCTCTTGACGGACAGACAGACGGACGGACAAATGATCCTGCAAGGGTTCTGAGGTATTAAATCGTATAAAAATGGAAGTGATCAGTGATCTTGAATATATATTTTTATTACTGCTGACGATTTTTTTTAAATTACCTATTCTGTGCTCTTAACTATCTAGCACCAATACTTCGTCTGTCAGTGCTCAGTGATTCAAATGTTCTCCAAACAGGATTCAGTTACAGCGAAGATGTATTTTTTTTACCCGCGTCTGTGAATAGAATTTTTAATACGCGTTTAATATTCCATCTTCGTCTGATTACACAAATATTCCCAATTGGTGAGAATGAGATGCAATGACATTGTTAAACTTATACGGAATCAGTCGCCTATGAAATTCTTATCAAATATGCGTCTTATCAATGAGCTGTGTAAATCAGGTGCTGTCAACCTTTACTCAAAAACGTACCTACAATTCATTCATTGATCACGTTACGAATACTAATAAATGTTATCTACAGTACTCCAACTCCTAGGAGTCCTAGTGTTAATAAAAATAAAAACAGTTGTGTGGTTTTAAGAAACCACGACGCAAGTGAAACTTTTATTGGATTGTAGGCGTTGGATTGTAGACACTTAAATCCATCACGATTAATTATTATAAACAACAATATTCACATGAATACACGAATAAAAACATGTAAACACTGTACAGCACTTGCCCGCATGACAGACTGACTATGTGTTATACATACTACACGGTCAGCTGATGCTAACCATGGACGCCGCCATATTGGCCTTGGCTGCTGTACCGAGCGCCTACTCCGAACGCCTTTCACTTTACCCCTACTCCGCGGCCGCCTGTAATGCGACATGCAACAGACGGCCAGAAAAATTCGGGGCGATAGAATAAAAGTTTTACTTTAAAAAAAAAGCGCAGTTCGAGTCTGCGCCATAAATATTTCGTCAAAACGCCAGAATAAAATCATAACAAGTGTTTGGCATTATACTGTTCGGATTTTTTCGTTAATCCTTTCCGATGTTGCCGTAGCTTTCGAATTCGCTCGGCGCCGGGCCTTGTTGCCATTCCTTTCGGTGCGGGCTTTCCGTTGATTTGCGTTTTCAATAATTCCTAGCATATTTACGAGTCTTACGAAACGTTTTAACGTCAAAATAAAACGATATAATTGTTCTTTAAAACGAAAAAAAAAATGATCTTATACATCGATGAATTCGTACAGGGTTCATAACTTCCTACTCTGTGCAGACAGTATGACGAAGTATTGAACCTACAAACCCGTTAGTATCAAGACAAATTGATTTTTTTTTGACGTGATAACGTCTTATAAATTGATGAAACACCGACTGCATGCACGAAAATAAATTGATGAAACACCGGTTGCATGCACGAAAAAGTGTCACGTTCCGAAATGTGTCACGTTCCGCGCACGATCGGCCTAAGTTTGACAGCTACTAAAATTTAGGTTATGTATTATTCGAGCGGAATACGTTATCACGTAAAACTATCGTCCGTAAACCGACTTTACAGACAACCAATTTTTTTTAAACGAATTATGTTGCTTTTAAAAGTTAATTATTTATAGATTTTTCGTTCGCGGATTAAAAGTTTGCCCATGCCTACTGTAAATAAGAAAGATCTTGTCATTTGTGAACCCAAATGATCGCGGATAAACGTTATTAAAGAAGATCCGTTTAACAACATTGTAGACAGGATTTTTTATCAGCCGCCAGAATACAAAAAGAAGCAGAGCAGTTGGTTAAAAAATACCTTCAAAACAAAAGAGAGGAAAAAAAACATTCTTATAACATTTTAATAACGCAAATCTTCTGTTAAGTTATCAAGAAAGTGTATGCATTTAATTCATATTTAGACAGATAACTATATTCCAATTACCTATGTCCAAACAAAGTTGAATGTTAAACTTATTAGATTTTTGTAATAAAGTCCGTCCGATCTCACAAAATGTAAGACATATTCGTGTCTTTCACGTGACAACGCTTTATCCGACCAGGGAAATCGAATCGAAATCGGTCCAGCTGTTTTCAAGTAAACGTACAGAGGCGGAAAAAGGAAACTTCGTAATATAGATAGATATTTACTTACTATGTAATAATTACTTTACTAAAATGACCTTCCAAGGTAAAATATATAGGTAATTGTTATTAAATGGATGTTACAACGCGTTTCTTGTGTCATTGTTGTACAATACAACGAAAACAATGACACAGAAACACGTTATAATTTACTTACAAACAATTTAAATCATGCTGTTTTAAACGTGTCAAGTCTTAATTTAGAATACAACAGGCCATTTTGACACGCCGAAATTTTAATATCATTATCTTGGTATAAACGGAATTAGGTATACACAAATATTTATTTATCTACATGGATCTGTCCGCAAGAGATAAGTTAACTAACAAGAATGATATTTATATCTTAATTTTTTATCAAAGTCAATCGATTGGACAAACCAGTTTAGAGACCTCCTTAAGAAAAGTTCTTTTAGATGATACTTCACACAACCGAATACAAAGATTTCTTGAACTTTGCCTCTGGGAGAGAAGCCGATTAATTTCAGCTTGGAGGATTCATTTAGACTCACTATAGAGTGACATTCGACCCCAACAACATACGAACGAATAGACAGCAAACGAGCGATTCCAGGGTTTCGTTTTTGCCGTTTGAGGTACATACCCTAAAAATTAGGCGAGGATGTTTTGTCCTAAAAAAGAGTAACGTTTACGTTCTTAGTAAGAGACGACCGTATTAATAAAATACCTAACCTGCCTTTGCTAAACAGCTGCAAACTAATGTATTAGATATTATAAATTATAAATGTTATTGTTTTTAATATGAAGCATAACCTGTTTACAGAAACTTGCGATAAATTGCAAATTGCGTATAATTAATAATTATTAATTTTACACCTGCAGTTATTAAATAATAATATTTCTTCACAAACGTCTTTGAAAGACATTTTAATCATTTATTGATTAATACATTATTTTTACTGCTTTTATTTTTTGTACCTAATTTGTGCAAAAATATTAAAAAACATCTGTTTTCAATTTAAGTATTTTAAACAAATTTTATATCAGGCCTTTATTTTTATTTTTCCTTCATGAAATTCGACCAACCTGTCCAGGAAATGTCTACGCGATTTTTCCCCCCGGCTTTGAACGAATTTGTTATTTTTTTATCGTATCCGGTTCATAAGTCACCTTTACTTAGTTCTCAAGTGGTGACAATGCAGATAGACAGACAAAAATATTGAAACACGTTGTTATCCCGTCTGGATCTCGTACAAAAAAAAAACCCTAAAAAGATCCTTAAAGAAAACGAAATTATGTCTGCTTATAATTTTTTATGTATAATAACATAATAATTATATATATTAATACGCTAAGGTTAAGAATGTTTGCCTCCCTTTTTAGAAAAAACCTCACAATTTCTTCACATAAATTATACTTATATCATTTTACAGATAATTGCTTGCTCTACTGACATCGACAACTAAACAATTTATTATTGCTTTTGTTTTTGTAAATTAATTAAAATACAGCAACGCTGAACAACGTCTGCCATCTGACGGCTTTAATTTTGAAACAACGTCAACACTTCGATCTGTCATCTGACCTTCATATTGTAATACAACAGACACAATACTGCATACTGCCATCTGACGGCTTTAATTTTGAAACAGCGAGCAACGCTGAACGTCACAGAAATGCTGCATGATGCCATCTGACGGCTTAGCTCAACGCTTTTGCTACTTGCGCCTCTATATGACAACTTTAGTAAAATATTTCTTCGATCTGTCATCTGAACTTCATATTGTAATACAACATAAAGAAGAACGTTATAAGCAGTGTGCCAAATTAGAAACGAATTGAATACCTGCAATCATATTTAAAAAATAATTTTGTAAAGTGATAATTATTATACTTATTTAGTGCGAATAATTCGCACAGGTCACACTAGTTAACAAAAATACCTGTTATTTTCAAGCAGTAAATAACCGTTTAATAAACGCAGCTATCGTGATTAAAAAAATTTTTTTTCTTGTTTCAATTTTTAACGAGTTTTAAAAGACTCGTAAATTTCAATACAAAAATCGACATTACGTAATCGAATAAACACGATACGAGATATCTCTATCTTTCTCAATAAATAAACAAGGTCGGACTATTTTATTTTTTACTTAGATTATATCGGCTATTCTTCTAGAAGGATTTTTAAATTATTTATTATATAATTAAAAACAGAACAGATACTGTCGAGAAATATCTATTAAAACATTTTTTTTCAGTTTCAAACTCCTTCGACGACAAGAAACATTCAAAATAATTTTTAATCTAAGTTAACATTGTCTTTAATAGGTACCTATATCAAAATGAAAGTAAGTTTATACTTTATTTAAATTTAGTCAATTTTGAAAAGATAATAACGAATCGGCTTGTGTTTATTTAATGTAATATTTTCAGTATTCGACGGTGTCAATGTTTGCATCAATCGCCATCTTATTTTTCTGCGACGCTGAAACTTCTCCGATTCACCCAATTCACATCTCAATCAGCGGGTCTGAAGAATGTGGATTTTCAGCAAGTCGAGAAATGCCATGGTTTCTTAAAACGAAAAAGACTTTACACGTGCCACCGCCGATTATAATGAGTCAATTTGAGCCCCAAACTATTAAAACTGAAACTATTGAACAAAAATTAGATCATTTTGATCCATTAAATAACGCAACATGGACAATGGTAATTTTTTTTTCAGTTTATTCTGTGAATTAAAGCTAAGCAAATTCCTTTCTTCGAAGTTCGAGTCATATTTTAATTCAGTGTCGGTATTTTTAAAAATGTTTAGCGACAAAATGGCCGCTCAAATTAATTTCTACATTTCGGGGTTTTTGCTTCGGTGCTCAGATATCGCCATATCAGTAATAAAAAATCAAATTTATTGAAAGATCTCTTTCTATTACTTAAAATCTTACGATAACAAAAATACTAATTTAAAAAATAATTCTCTAAAAAACATTTTTTTTGCATTTTTTTCTAGGAACAATAAATAATTTGTTCAACAAATGTATAACTAATGTTATGCAATAGTATTATTGATTTCGTAATAAACTTGAATAACGCCAACAAACCAGGGATTTGATTTATGAAAATTATAGTCCCATAAAATTTATAAAATATTGTTTTCTGGAGAATCGCTTCCAATACACAAAAAAACAATCTGCCCCCATATTTTCTAAAAAATATTATAATTATACAATTCCGTCAGCTTTGTTCAATTCAGACGGCGAGAGGTTATATAGAGAACTAAAATATATTAAAATTGTATTTTCTGTTCGGTTTTTAGCGATACATGAGCAACGACCAGTTTTACAAAAGCGGCGGTCCAATGTTTGTAATGATCGGCGGCGAATGGACGATCGATTCCGGTTATCTCAAAACTGGCCAAATGTTCCGAGTTGCAGAACTGAACCGCGGTTATATGTTTTACACCGAGCACAGATATTACGGTGAAAGCAGACCGACAAAGTGAGTACAACTATGAATATTTTAATATTTTGTCAACGGCAAAGAGTATCCGAGATAACGAAAAGATTTACTTCGGCCATGTCCGCTTCTCTGCAGACTAAAAATGCCTAAGTACCTAACTACCTACTCATAGCTTTTACCGATATGCTACGCGAATTTACAAAACGTTCCTAAAGACGTTTTACCCAAAAGAATGATCGGCTCGATTTCGAATATGAAATATAATTCGCATCTTTCTATTATAGCGACCTGAGTTTGGAAAATTTACGTTATTTGACAATCGATCAAGCGCTCGAAGATTTGGCTCATTTTATTCAACAAAAGAAAACCGAATTGAATGTCACGAAAGCGATTGTTTTCGGGGGATCGTACGCCGGTAATCTTGCCGCCTGGAGCAGAATCAAGTATCCCCATTTAGTTCAAGGCGCCGTCGCGTCGAGTGCTCCCGTCGAAGCCAAGGCCGATTTCAAGGGTAAAACTTAACTTCTAAGAAATAATGTCTTTAAACGACAATACCTATACGGATAATTAATTTAATACTTTCAGAGTATTTTGAAATCGTCAGCAACGATCTGGCTTCAATCAGCAAATTATGTGCCGACAACATCCGATCCGCCATGGAACAAATCGAAAACTATTTACTCTGCGATCAAGGCATCGACGCACTCAGCGAATTTTTCTTGTAAGCTATGATATTTTCGCTTTAATTAAACCAAACCAATTCGAATTTAACCGAATTTATTTCTCGAACACAGAATGTGCCGGAGAACAAATCTCCGGGACCGCGCCACGGTCAGCAACTTCCTGTCCACGATTGGTGAATTTTTCGCAGGCAACGTTACGCGCGCGAAAGGACCCGGCGACATTGTAAATCTATGCAAGCCCATGTTAGACGGATCCAGTCAGCCAATCGACAACTTGAGCCGATATTTCACGAAAGATGTTTGCAACGATTATTCCTACGAAAAAATGATTTCTTTTTACAAGGAAACGAGTTGGTGTTCACAGGCCGCAAATGAAAGCAGTAAGTAAATACATGACAAAATTTCTTTCGTGCTTTCTTTAGCGTTCATGCGTCTCAAGAAGTTTCACTTCCCCCGTCATGTGCGGGCGAGGCGCATTTGCTTAAATATTTAAATTTCGTTTCAGTGCGACAGTGGGCCTATCAAGCTTGCACCGAGTTGGGATACTTCCAAACGTCTGTCTTGTATGAACTGCCGTTGAACTATCACATAAAAATGTGTGCCGATATTTTCGGAACAGAGTAAGTTATTTTTATATGAACTACTCCTTTTCCCGCGGCTTCGCTAGAATTAAAAATCTTAAATATATTCAGTTAACGATAAAAATATTAGTTCGGGTAGATTAAAATTATTTCGATTGAAATCTTAAAAACTATTTTCCATGCATATTCATTTTGATATCAGATTTTAAAAATAATTTTTTGACGTGATAACGTCTTATAAATTGATGAATCACCAATCTTATAAATTGATGAAACACCGGCTGCATGCACGAAAAAGTGTAACGTTCCGCCTGACCCTGTGCGTGCTTTTCTCGAAAACGGCCCTAACGATTTGGATGAAATTTACTGAAAAGGGATTTTGGGGGGCAAAAAATCGTTTTAGCTAGGTCTCATCTCTCGAAAAAATCGTTTTCTTACAAATTTTATCATTATAAAAATCAATTTTTTGACGTATGAAAATACTTAAATATTGTAAGTAGGTTTTGGAATTTTATACAATGAAACAATTGTTTTCAAAATATTATGACAGTTAATCTTTGAGACTTAAAATAAATACGAAAAAAAGAAAGTTAAAAAAAAACAATTATATTATAGGTGTTGAGTAATTTTAATAAATAAAATTATCCTAAATTTGAAGCAAAAGATGCAATATCATAGATTCGAATTATTATAATTATTATATAAATTTAGGTTATGTATTACGGAATACGTTATCACGTAAAACTCGTCCGTAAACCGACTTTACAGACAACCAATTTTTTTTCAGAATGACTCCCGAAATCGTGGAACAAGGCATAAACAGAACGAATCTGATTTACGGAGGGCGTAATCCAGACGTCACAAACGTGGTTTTCATCTATGGATCGCTTGATCCCTGGCACGCGCTCGGAGTCCTCAAGAATCTGTCAGACCACACGACGGTTTTCTACGTTGAAGGTAAATAAAGAACGTGTGAGTCTGACTCACATAATGCTCACGGAAGAAGTGAAACTTCTTTGACCGTTTGTGTTATTTGTTTATTTTTATTACGTGAAGTTTTAATTTTTTTTTATTTTGCGTTGCCAACGTTTCTCCTATATTTTAAAGCGGATCCGTCACAAAAGAAGTTTTACTTCAAAAATATAATATGTACGTGTATAAATAAAAATTAATCAATTTCAGGAACATCGCACTGCGCTGATCTTCTTCGACCTACCAACATTGAAATGGCCATCGTACAACAACAAACACGGCGTTTAATAAAGAAATGGTTGAACAATTAAAAATTATCCGTCCAATTTTAGTGCCAGTATTTTAATTTCTAATTGAAATTCCGGTATTTTAAAATGTTTATATTTTCGTTTGTTTTTAAAATTTTAAAATATGATGTGCTATGTACAAAATAAACATGTTTACTCTATGTTTTTATTTTCTTTTTAATTTTTATTTCCAACGTTGTATTTATTTTGAAATGGAACGCCATCAAATCGGTGTTCAGGTAATTTTGGTTTTCACTATAGCAATTATTCGGACGTTAAAGCCTCGATATAAAACGGTTAAATGCTTTGAAATTATATAACCTCCACTACTGTTGTCGCCGCCGTGTTTCATCTCAATCACGGCCTTTATAGGCCCCACTCACGATCAAACTTCATGCCACAGTTCAGTGTTCAGTGAAGTTGGACCGATTAATCGAAAGACTGACTGGTACCACACACAGTTCATGCAAACTGCTCATTTTTTTAAATTTTTTGTGTTCAGTTTGGTTCAGTTGTTGGCATACACTCGTCGAGTATAGATACATAAGATATATTATATTATATACACACTATAATATTATACTATAGAGTATAGTTCATTAATAAGAACTAAATGAGTAATTTAAATGGTGAGGATTGGCTGTTCATAGCTATGGGATTGTATTTAAAACAGAGAAATAAGAAAAAAAAGAAGAATATGGGTGAAAAATTGGTTAGAAATGCGTGATTCAAGAAGTCATGTTTATTTGATTAATGAATTACATCTTGAGCCGCTTGATTGGAATAATTATTTACGAATGGATGAATTAACTTACAATTATTTACCCTATTTATTAAGAACCAGGATACGAATATGCGAAAATCTATTTCTGCACAAGAAAGACTTGCAGCAAAATTAAGATTTTTGGCTTCTGGTTGTACAAAACACAGAACTCCAAAAACTGAACTGAAAAAAACCCACACCCACAGCAGTTTACTTGAACACTGAACACTGAAGTCGTTCAAAAATCAAGATGCATTTGATGAGTTCATTCCTGACTTCAGTGTTGGTTTCAGTGTTTATTTGTCCCACACGTTATCATGCTTCACTGAACTATAAGTTTGAACACTGAACTGTGGCATGAAGTTTGATCGTGAGTGGACCCTATTAGATTTTTTTATCATCTTCTGATGGTGCTAATACAATTAACGAAACGTGCGTCGTGTTCTATAATTACTTTTTTTATATTCAGTGTCTTGATCACAGTGATCACTTTTCCTGTTACGTGAGCTTCTATATTCTATAACAATAAATTATTCTAGATTCCCAAAACCCCTAATCAAGAAACTTTTAGGAGGGTACATTTATCTGAAAGTGGATGACTGTTGTTGGCTCGAGCTCACTCCTTAACAAGTGTAAAACCTATTTTTTAAGACAAAAACGACTCTTATTGAAGATAAATATGCTAAACTCGGGTGTTTTTTCTCACCTTCGGATGAAAAGTTATTACTTAAATAAATAAAATTTTTGACTAATTGTCAGACAAACTATTAATAAAAAATAAGTTCAAAAACTAAAACCTGACTATGGTCCGGGTAAAATAGGTTACATTTATTTTTGAATTTTGGTCCCAGGGGTGAGCAAATTAAAAACAAAAAACAAGTTCAAAACAATTAATTTAAATAAAAATTAATTTCAAAAACTAAAACCCGACTACTGAAAAGTATGAAACAAGATAAAAAAAAATAAATTGTTGCGCGCACCTGATGGTAATCGAACCCGGGCCGGCCGCCTGGGATGCCAGCAGGCAAGTTTAAACAACGATGCAGGAAACATTATTTAGGTAGTTTAAACTATTGAAATTTAATATTTCATAAATTATTAATAGGTCATATGCATGATTTTTTTTTATATTTTTAATAGATTATTTAGTCAACCATAATACGGAAAAAAATTGATAATCATTTAAAAATGTAATATTATCATAAGAAAAAAAATATTAAATTCCACATTCAAAAATAGACAGTTTAAACAATCGGCCATGTTCGCGGGCTTATGTGACGTCATGATATACGATGCATACCGACCTTGATGTCAAATTGTCAATGTTCTAAATGAAGTTTATTTGCTGTTTTCTCTAAATACTGACATAATCTTACTGTGAGACGACACAGTCGTCATGAAAACTGTTGTTGATACATATTCTGACGTCACGATGCGTTTTGAAAATTCGAAAGTAGCGCTTATTTTCTACATTTCTTTTTTATTATTTGTTTTTTTTTTCAGTGATTAGATTAATAAAATAACCATTACGTTATGATCAAGAACTAAAATATATTTCGAAATAAAAATTTTAACCAATTTGGAGTTTTATTCATATGACCTATTGCTCGAAATTTAGTTTGTTTTATTTTAAAGATTAGCTGAAAAACTTTAATTCGAATCTTAATAGTATAAGTAGTAATAGTCAGAGTGCCCGTCGGCAAAAATTTTATTGACACATAAGCCTGTAGCTATTGTAAACATCGAAAAACTTCAATATACTGTTGGATTTTTAAAAGAAGACCGGTCTATGGTATGTAGTCCTATGACCTTATTGCAGAAGAGCGCACATGTATTTTATATTGGTAAAAGGTAATGATCCTGGAACCGCTTCTATGCAATAAGGGAGTCCAGTCGGCCAAACGTGTCGCAATTGTCGTATCGCGATAATTGTACTATTGCCATAGCTGTACGACTACACAGCGACACTTGCTAACAGTACAAAAAAATCATACACCAGACAGTACATAGGTGTGCGTTCACGGACTAAGTTGAGGGGTGTTGTCTGAATATCATCAAAATGGAAAGTAAAAAGGGAAAAACAGTTAGAAGTGGCGCTAGGGAGGTCATAGCGAATGTAATTAAAATGTGCGAGTTAGAGGCTCAAAATAATGCCTTAAAATTTAAAGCTATACATTGTTTGCATGCCTTGCTATGCGCCGCCTATGAATTCCGATAATTTGGGAACACATCAACGACTTCTTGCCCTTTCCCCACCGGTCTTCTTTCGCCGATCGCACAGTAAAAGTGTCACGGATATGCCTGGAATTACTTGACCTTATAGAAAAAAGTGCGCTGAATCGAATGAGCACAAGCGCAGAACTGTATCTCTTCTAGTTTCGAAGTTATGAGCATTTGAATATGTTCGACATATTCGAGGTGCCAGACATTTTAAATGGTTCATGTTATTTGTCAGAGAACATTATTTTAGCGTTTTGGTTGAAGTTTTTAAGCTATCCAAATCCAATTAAAAAAACAAACAGTATCTATAAATTTTTACATGTCGTCAAAACGACTTCTTTCGGAAAAGTTTGGGGAGAGTATGTGTCAATAAAATGTTTGCCGACGGGCACTAACTAAAAAGCCCAATATGTAAATTTGTCAATTGAACTGGTCGCTTGCGACATCGGACGGGAGTTTCGAAAAGCTTTTAGTTTGCAGTTTATTAAAATGTATCCATGCGTCCAAAAAGTCCCTAACCATATTATAAGTAAAAAAAAAACTACAAAAAGGTGTATATTAATCAAACAAATTTGAGAGACCACAATGACTATTAAATTCCAGAATTTATTAATATTACAAAATAAAATTATACAAGCAAAAAAACAACGTTTATGTAAATACATTACATACTTAAAATGAGGAAAAATATCTATTATTTTAAAATATTTTTAAAAAACACGTATAATTAGAAAAATATGGAAGAAGCTCAAATCATTCCAATTCTACATTTAAATTATATTTTACTAAAATATATATCACAAATTGGTAATCATTTTTACCTGAATCGGAGGGGAAAAACTAAAAATCGCAGAGCCTGCTAACAAAATCGCTACCGATAAATTGAAATTTCCTAAATGAATACAAAAATCATTGTTGTTTGGTTTTATTCTGTTGGCAATTCGCTATAAATGGAACGACTTTTAAAAGGAGCACAGGCTGAGCTATATGTAAACAAAAATGACACGCGTAAAAAGTGAACGCGTCATCTGTCGGAACAAAAGACTGCGCTGCATAGATTACAGTGCAACAAAACAAAACACAAGCGACACGAATCATTTGCTTTTTGGGCGTGAGCGATTCAACGTTTCCGACGCTGGCCGACGGGGCGTTTTGGGCAGCGCCTTTTCTCTTTTCGCCGCTCGACTTTGGTGACAAATCGCCGATCGGCGAGATGAACGCAATGCCGGTGGCGGCGCCGACGTCGCGGACCAGCGAGTACAGTGGCGTCGTGTTGACGTGGATGTGCTCGGGATTCTCGCACCACTTAAACGCCAACTTGACCGACCACTGCGGGTCTACTCCCAACGCTTTTTGTAACCAGTACGCGCCGAAAGATATCAGACTCATCGCGATCGATGCAACGGTTAAAGTTTTTAAATTCGATTCTTTTAAAAACGTCGTCACTCTCCAATTGTTGTTTGTTAAAATTGAGGCAAACAGCACGCCTGAAAAATACACACACGGCTACAAACATATTATAATAAAGATCAACAGTCGCGACGATTTGTATTTTTAAAAAGAAATGGGAAAATAATTTTTACTAGCCATTCTTCAAAGTTTGGAGCTCGAGGCTTCAAATAGACGGGTCACGGAAACGCCATATTATTATTAATTAATTAATTATTATTAAAATTAAAAGGAAAACGCATACCGACAACTGCTCCCAATACGCACTGATGGGGGAAATGCGTTGCCACATAAAGTCTGGAAGTCGCTACGGCGACAAGAAACGCCGCATAAATTGACCAAAATATAATTTCCGCACATCGTTTTTTACTTTTACTGAAAAGAAAGAAAGAAAAAAAAACGACATAAAACGATTCAGCTTAAAGATTGGAATTATTTTCTTAATAAAGCACTTTACTTGACGATGCGTGAATCGTAGCGTTTGACAAAAAATTTAACGAGAACAAACAAAAGGGCCGCCGTGCCCATAACGTGGCCCGAAGGACTGCCGGGCCCCGTTTCACACGTGAGTACGCCCTGTTTTAATTTGGGCATTGTCAGTTTTGTGTACGCATCGGTCTCGCGTATCCACCAGTAAGGGCGATCCTCCATTAACATCCTAAAACGAATAACTCTACTGAAATCTGATTGAAAACAAAAATCATTTCAGTACTGTGTCCGCTGTCAGTCTAACCATTTTAATAAAGTGTTAGTCCATTCCGTTATCAAATTAACCAAAAGAAATTCGGCAGCTAAATACGTATTAAAGGACGCTACAATGGGAAATAATACCGTAAATGCATAGCCGGGATCCCCCATCTGACTAACCGATAATAAAGTTGATTCGTAAGGTTCGAACCTGTAAAATAAATTATTTATATCAAATAATGTCCTATAATTTTATTGCTGCGTTATTATTTGACTTTCCACGAGACTTTTAAAATTTTTTTTTTATAACAATTTAAATTAATGAAAATTAATTATTTCGTAAGAAGTTGAAATATTATTTTATATCTTCCCTTAGATATAGGTGTATTCAGGTGAAAGTAATTTAATAAAATTTTGCAATTTCCTTTTTTGATAACAAATTTGGAGGTATTAAGTTTGTAAGCAAAAACGCCGGTCTTGAATACATCATTTAACGTATTATCTATGAAACGCACGAAAAATTAACAAATAGTACATACTTGTCCTGAATATACTGAATACAATTAATTCCTTGTTTGTTGAAAACTTCCATAATTAATTAAAAATTTGTGTAAAACACGGCTTCAAAACAAGATAAGGGTGCTGTCAGGAATCGAGCTTTGACACTTGACAGTTCTTAGTTGTAAGATATTTAGAAAGAGGCAGCACCAGAATTTACATGATCAAAATGCAGTTTTTTTTTAGTTTGATATTATTAATATAATATGTGCTTGTCAACAAATATTAAGTTTTTACAACCATTTCAGCGCAAACCGCATCGCAAATCAGTTAAAAAACGAAGGAGATACAGAGATAAATGTGATATTATTATTGTTATTGTCACGCGGTGACGTAGGAATGCACGGAATGTCGCTATGTAGGTCAGTGGACCAGTTAATGACAGGTGTATCGAGAGGTATGCGGAAACAACCTTGCCATAAAAATAAAATCTACTTACAGGGGTGTCATAATTAGAATATACAACCAGAGATAAGCGCCACTTTTTCAGCTATATGAATGTAATTTAATGTAATTAAAGACATATTATATATTTTAAAATATATTTGCAACAAAGAGTAGGTATAACTATTTAAATAAATCAGCATGGCACTACTGACTTTTCAATTTTCGAATGGTTAAACTTTAAATCTATGCTAGCTGACCCTGTCAATGGTTACTTACGAGTTATTTTCTTATTGGCTGTTAGTTCTAAGCTATTAGTCTGGGCTATTAGTACTAACAGAATACAGATGTCAGTGTCTAAATGTCATTAGTTACGGGCATTTGAAGTTTTAAATTTAATAAATGACATTTGTTATTACGAGTTTTAATTTAATGTTAAAATGAAAGATCAACCAACTTTGAGAAACTTAACGGCATCCGATTATAGTCTGCCGGCAGCTAAGCAAAATGAGGTAAGAAGATTTCTAGGTTATAAACACGTGTACCTATTATTTAAGAATAATTCATATTTTGTGTAATTTTTAGTTGCTTCAGCGCCTCGGAACTCCCCATATCGAATCTTTCAATTATATGTTAAACGATGGCATTAACAAAGCTGTTGAGAATTTACTGCCCGTCGTTTTTGAATTGAAAAACGGCAATCGAGTGACGCTCAAAATAGAGAACGTGTCGATCGCAAGTCCGTCAGTGCCTATGGACGCCGTCGGTGTCAGCAGTAGGAAGGTCTATCCGACAGAGTGCAGACAAAGAGCCGTGACTTACCGCGGCAAAATGACTATTCGAGTCAACTGGTCCATCGGTGGCGGCGCGCACTCTTACTTCAGTAAAGATCTGGGAGATATACCGATAATGATCAAGGTACAAAGCCTACCGGGTTCGGTTTTTTCGGAAATGCCGGGAATAATCGCGATCGTAACTTTATTTTCTCGTTTTAGTCGAACCGCTGCCACTTGGAAAAAATGAGCCCGGCTGAATTGGTCGCCCGCAACGAACACGAAGACGAATGGGGCGGCTATTTCATCGTCAAGGGCCACGAAAAACTCGTCCGGATGTTGATCATGACCAGGCGTAACTATCCGCTGACAATTAGAAGATCGACGTGGCAACAGAGAGGAAAAGGCTTTTCCGATCTCGGCATACAAATACGATGTGTGCGAAATGATGAATCATCAGTTGTAAGTACATAATATTATCTCGTTAATGAGGTCTGCACGCACTTGTATCAAAACATACTCGCGTTAACTGGACTGAATTCAACATAAGATTTCGATGAATGTTTTTTTTTTGTACTTTTGCAGAATAATACACTACACTTTCTGACGGACGGAAGTATGAAATTCATGTTCAGTCACAATAAAAAATTGTATTACGTTCCGGTAATTGCAATTTTAAAATGTCTGCTGGATTGCAGTGACCAGTACATTTTCAAAAAAATCATGGCGGGCATCGAAGACGACACATATGTCGCCAGGTAAGTCGCGCGAATCGAACATTTCTCTTCAAAAAGTGAACTTTTTCTCTGACGACATTTTTATTTTATTTTAGGTGCGTTGAAAATATGTTACGAGCCGTTCACTGCGACCTGAATATACATTCTCACGAAGATTGCAAAGCTTACATCGGCAGAATGTTTCGAGTCAAACTCCCCGAAGTTCCTTCATGGACGTCGGACATCGGAGTGACCGATTATATCATCGAGCACACGATACTGATACACGTCGACAATTTGGAGGATAAATTTAACCTGCTGTGCTTTATGATAAAAAAGCTGTTCAATTTCACCCAACAAAAGTGCGTAAGCGAGGGCGCCGATTCGATAATGATGCAGGAAACTTTAACGGGCGGCCAGCTGATGCTGAAAGTCCTGAAGGAAAAACTGCAGGGCTGGTTGACAAAATTAAAGTTCGCCGTGACAAAACGATCGAAGAATAGCGCCGCCTACGTTTTAAATCAGACCGAGATGTTGGCCGCCGCGAAGCAGACCGGGACGATTCAGAGTTTGATGGAAACGTTTCTGGCCACGGGAAACGTGCCGGCGACGCAGTCGAATCTCGGATTGATGCAGGAGACCGGCTTGACGATAGTCGTCGAAAACATCAGTCGAATGCGCTACATGTCGCACTTCAGGGCCATTCACAGAGGGGCGTTCTTCACCGAAATGAGAACGACGGAAGCGAGACAGCTGTTGCCGGAGGCGTGGGGCTTCATATGTCCCGTTCACACGCCGGACGGAGCGCCTTGCGGCCTATTGAACCACCTGACGTTGAATTGTCAGATCACCGTCGTGCCCGACGAAGAGAAAAGACTCAATATTGCACCGCTGCTCGCCGACCTCGGCATGATTTCATGGAAGTCGACGGTCGTCCCGAAGCTGAACGAATGCTACACGGTCGCGCTCGACGGCAAGATTCTCGGATACATACATAAAAGTATAATCGGGCGCTCGGTGGACAAATTGAGAATCGAAAAGATCAAAGGCGAAAAGATACCGAACACGACCGAAATAGCTCTGGTGCCGATGAGATCGGCCGCCGCCCAATATCCCGGACTGTTTCTATTCACTGGACCGGGAAGAATGATGCGGCCGTGCGTTCATCTGGCTTCGAAGAGAATCGAACTCATCGGAACTTTTGAACAGGTCTACATGGACATATGCGTCAGTCCGGAAGAGGCCCATTCCGGTAGGATTCGTTTGCTCTTTTTTCTTTCTTTCTTTCTCGTTTTTCCTGTATTACTTTTGTTTTATTTTCTTGTTTTGACTGCAGGCGTCACAACGCACATGGAACTGTCGAAGACGTCGTTTTTAAGCAACTTGGCACAGCTTATCCCGATGCCAGACTGCAACCAATCGCCGCGTAATATGTATCAGTGTCAAATGGGCAAACAGACGATGGGGACGCCCTGCCACACGTGGGGAGTGCAGGCCGAAACGAAACTCTATCGTTTAGAAACGCCGGCTTCGCCTTTATTTAGACCGGTGCATTACGATAATATAAATCTCGACGATTTTCCGATGGGGACGAACGCAGTCGTTGCTGTGATCGCTTATACGGTAAGTATTGAAATTTGAGAGACGCTAATTTTTCAGGCAAAATTTAATCTGCGACGTTCGTTTCAAGGGCTACGACATGGAAGACGCGATGATAATAAATAAATCGTCGTATGAACGCGGCTTCGGACACGGCTGCATTTACAAATCGAAACACGTCGAACTCGATAAGCCGGGGTCGTATTTTTGCAGAGACCCGCAAAAGCCCGACTTGGAGAGTCACCTCGATACGGACGGATTACCGCATCCGGGAATGAGGATTAAAAAAGGCGATCCGTTTTATTGCTATTTCAATCCGAACGAACACAAATACACGGTTACAAATTACGGCGAACAGGAGGACATAACCGTCGACAACGTGCGAATGTGCGGCGCGTTCAGCGCGACGGCCCCGAAGCAGGCTTGCATCACGTATAGAATAGCGGTGAGCATCGAAATTTGAAATTTACGAACGCGACGAGAGTCGAGTGTTCAGTGTTTTTCTTTTTGCAGCGCAATCCCATGGTCGGCGACAAGTGGGCGAGTCGGGCCGGTCAGAAAGGCATCTGCTCGAAACTGTATCCTACCGAAGACTTGCCGTTCACGGAAACCGGCATGGTGCCGGACATTATTTTCAACCCGCACGGTTTCCCGTCCCGTATGACGATTGCCATGATGATAGAAATAATGGCCGGGAAATCTGCCGCGACGCACGGCATGGTTCACAACGCCACGCCGTTCAGATTCGACGAAGAAGACACGGCCATCGACTATTTCGGAGAGCTGCTGAAAGCCGGTGAGTGTTGATTTTTGCACGTGCGCTTTTTTACCTTTCGGACTAATTCTGACGCAACGCGACGACTCTTTTTGTAGCCGGATACAACTATTACGGAGAGGAACCGATGTACTCCGGCGTGGACGGCCGAGAAATGAAGTCGCATATATTTTTCGGAATAGTGCATTACCAGCGCCTTCGCCACATGGTGTCCGACAAGTGGCAGGCGAGACGCACCGGCACGATGAGCGCGATTACGAAACAGCCGATCGGAGGACGTAAAAGGGGCGGCGGCATCAGGTTGGGCGAAATGGAACGGGACGCTCTCATCAGCCACGGGGCGGCGTTCTTCCTTCAAGACAGATTGTTGCATTGCAGCGATAAACATACGGTACGGTCCGTGCGATCGAAGGAGACAGCACCGCTTTCCCGGACGCACGCGACGGTCGCATTGCCGCCGTGTAGATGAAAAGAACTCTAAGTGCGAGAACCGCCGACGGTGCTGTCTTTTTTCGTTGCGCTCAAAATTGGCGTGTTTGAAGACTGTCTGTTTTTGATGAGTCGCAGTTGAAAATTCATATATTCTCTTTTTTTTTTCCAGCAACAAGTCTGCGCGACGTGCGGTACTTTGTTGGGACCGATTTCAGTTATTACGAGGCGAGCCGACGATCCGAACTTGTCCGAAGTCAGAGCTACGTGCAGACAGTGCGGCGACAAGGCAGAAATCTACCTGATCGAAATGCCGTACATTTTTAAATACATGGTTACTGAATTAGCGTCAATAAATATAAATATTAAATTAGCTTTAAAACACGTTTTGAAATAAAGCTGTCAAAAAATATGCTCCTTTTATTTTTATATTCCTATTCGTTTTTATTAAGTTTCTTTCAAATAAATGATTAATTAGCATCTGTATAATTTCAAAAAGATTCGAGCGCAATTAATACATAAATTTAATGAAAAGGAATTCACAAGTCCGAGGTTTTATAATTAACTAGTGGTCCTACGCCCACCCGGTTCACTTGGATGAATTTTTAGTCGTATTTTGCAACATTTTTCATGATGCTCCGCTCCTATTGGTCGTAGAGTGATATTATATAGCCTATAGCCTTCCTCGATAAACGGGCTATCCGATAAAAAAAATTAATTTGAACCAGTAGTTCCTGAGATTAGCGCCAAACAAACAAACACTTCACCTTTATATATTCCTATAGATTTACATTTAATGCCTGCAAGCAGGTAACCAAGTATACTAGTTTGTTTAAATTGCCTGCAGTACAGGCGTTTAAAATAAATTTTCTATATTAAATGGATAAAAATTTCTTACTCACCAACATGTTGCAATAGATATCTGTCAGCTTCTGTAACAAAGAAACAAGAAATTATGAGTAGGTATTTAATCAAGGGTGTAGATTTTTAACTTCCCGCTTTAAAAAAAAAAAAAAAAATTTTTTTTTTTTCAAAAATCGGGAAGTTATTGGTTTCACCCCGATTTTCGAAAATCGAGTTTTCGCCAGATCTCGACGTTTTGGGGTCCTAGGAAGCTATTGAAACTATTTTGGCGATGATGTCCGTAGGGCTGTATGTATGGATGTGTGTGTGTGTGTGTGTGTGTGTATGTATGTATGTAAACCTTTTATATCTTTTGAACGGAGTGTCCGACTGAAACGTGGTTTGCGGCATCTGACGTGATCTTGGTGAACTTAGACTTCCTGAAAATTTGAAACGATTCGGCCCAAAAAATTTTGAGAAATCTTAAAAAAACAAGTTTCAAAAATTTTTAAAAATTTGTTTTTGTAAAAAATTTTCTAAACTACTAAACCGATTAATTCCAAAAACTAATCAGCTCTTCTCCTTAACAAACTGCGTCGATTTCCGCAAACCGCATCAAAATCGGTTCATTTGTTCACGAGAAACCGTGAACGAAAAAATCGTAAAAAAGTGTTTTTTTAAAATGACTCTTAAAATTGTTATCAGATTGATTTTTTTGTAATAAATTACTTTCTTAAGCTAAAAAAACTGCGTCGATCGCCGCAAACCATATCAAAATTGGTTCATTTGTTCATGAGATAACGTGAACGAAAAATTAGGAAAAAAGTAATTTTTTAAAATTACTCGTAAAATTCTTATCAAATCGATTTTTTTGTAATAATTTACTTTCTTAGGTTAAAAAAACTGCGTCGATTGCAGCAAACCGCATCAAAATCGGCTCATTTGTTCACGAGATATCGTGAACGAAAAATTTTTAAAAAGTGTTTTTTTTTAAATTTCTCGTAAAATTCCTATGAGATCGATTTTTCTGTATAAAATTACTTTTTAAGGTTAAAAAATTGCGTCGACTGCCGCAAATCGCATCAAAATCGCTTCATTTGTTCATGAGATATCGTGAACGAAAATTTCGTAACAAAGTGTTTTTTTTTTGAGCTCGAAGAGCTAAAAAATAAACTTCTTGCTATATTTGACATATTTTTGAGCGTTTTGAACTCGAAAATAGCGGGAAGTTACAGGGATGGCCTGCAGGGTCAAACTACTTTTCAAATTTTTTTTCTTGGGGGAGGGGAGAGTAAAGCAAAAAAATTAATATCAAACAAGGAAACTTATAGTTAGGTATTCTTAATATTTTTAGTTTTATTTTTTATTATTAAGTCCTGGGGTGGGGGTAATTACCCCCTTTACCCCCATATCTACGCCCTTGCATTTAATTATTATTATTAACGATTATTTTTAGCGATAAAAAATTAAACAAAATGAAAAACTGGCAGTGGCTGAACTTATTTAAAACATTTTATTAATAACAGAAATTTTGACGTTTTTTATTTGTGTTAATTTTCTTCTTTATTAATGCATTTACCAAAATATCATATCACACTTTATTTAAAGAAAGGGCCTGAAAAATATTTTTGTTCAAAAAATGCTGATAAAAATCATTTCAAATTGGAAAATTAACCCTTTAGTAAAGATGTACTGCTAATAGGTACTTAAATAAAATCGCCCTGACCGGACTTACAAATTTTATACTAACACCTGTTTGCGGATACGAATTTAATTACTGAAAGAGTTAATTTAATGGGGAATTTTTTTCATTTTATCCAAAAACAAACTTTATTAGCAAATACACTATTATATATATTGTCAACAGGGTTTGATACTGCAATCCGAGTTTTTTTTCTTTGTTAATGATTATTTATCATTTTTGACGTGATAACGTCTTATAAATTGATGAAACACCGGCTGCATGCACGAAAAAGTGTAACGTTCCGCTTGACCCTGTGCGTGATTATTAAATATGATATTCGAGCGGAATACGTTATCACGTAAAACTATCGTCCGTAAACCGACTTTCCAGACAACCAATTTTTTTTAACAAATATAAAAGCAACAGAAATCAAAACTCGATTTTTTTTAAAGAGAGATAGGACTTTTAGAGTGAACTTAATGCTAAAAAACAATCACAAAACGCCTAACGACTAATATTTTTTTTCTCAACGCATAATTTGATAACCGTGTTGTCATCATCAGAAGATGACAGTAATTATTCATATCCAGATGATGCTTACACTATTATCGAAACGGGCGTCGAGAAAAAAGTAATAAACGTTCATGGTGTTGTGTAGTTATTTGAAACAAGTGAAGAAAAAATACAAATACGTACTTGCCACCAGAATATCTGTAATGTCCGGTAGCCATTTCATTGCGTCTGCGTCCTCTGATTCCCATTTCATGGTGTCTGCTCTCTGATTCCTCCTCGTTCAGTTCCGAAGACGATTGGTAAAAGTCGCGAACTACTGTTATTGCGTTCATTTAGACACTGCACTGGATAATTGTTTTAATGTATCAATTTATTGTACTAACAGTAACGAGTTGAAAGTCGCGAACAATATTTTTTAAATTATTGTTTTTAACACTTCCACTGAACGGTGCTGATTAAAATTTTATTTAAACAGTCGCGCGAACGCGTGAGCCAGGGCCGAATCAACCTAGGGACAGCGAAGTCTTGGAAGAAAATAAGTAAGTGCTTTAGGTCAATACCAAAGTTATCCGTGTTTAACGGTGTAAAATGTGCACTTTTTAAATTGAAAAAATGTATTCGACCATAAGACAACACCGTCGCGACTCGATCGGAAGACGAAGACACTCCCGCACTTTTTGTAAACGCGAGAGTCAGTAACCGGCGCCACGCACTGCCGACTCAAAAATCGAAAAACGAATCTGTGTTTGTGTACATAAAATATAAAGCGTGATCTGCATGTAAAGATGGAATTACAGTATAATGGGAAATCACGCATGTTGCAGAAAAAGAGCATGCTTGCGGGAAAAGCATTAATTATACATGCTTATATCACGGTTAGGAATGCCAGGCATTCGGCTTTAACCGGACATGTTTGGCTTTTACGGCTGTGTCCGGCCAAGTATTTACAAGTTCGACTTTTGTTAAGTCTTTTGTCAATGAAATTTCAAGGAAAATGCCATTAGTGAAAAAGCAGTTTAAGGACGTGGTCTGGTGTTCAGGCTCGTTTCGAACCCTTATTTCAGGATTTTTTTATAACAAAATAAAAAACAATCATTTCAATTTTTCACATGTTTGTATTGAGTATTGACATCGTAAATGAAAGGAAAAAAATGTTCATCCTTAATTTTTCATCTTTTTATAGTTGTTTTTTTTAATTAAAAGTAGACAACTTTAAATGGAGGTAGGTGGGTGGTGCGAATAACTTCACTTGGAGTCATCTGAAACAAAAAAAAAAATTGATTATTGTTCTGTAGGCTTGTGGCTCTATCCCGTACAAGATATAAACATTTTCATTAATAAATAACAAAATTGTAAAAATACAATTAAAAAAATCGCGATGTTATCGTTGAAAATCAGTGAATAAAAATTGGTTGTCTGTAAAGTCGGTTTATGGACGATAGTTTTACGTGATAACGTATTCCGCTCGAATATCATATTTAATAATCACGCACAGGGTCAGGCGGAACGTTACACTTTTTCGTGCATGCAGCCGGTGTTTCATCAATTTATAAGATTAGTGTTTCATCAATTTATAAGACGTTATCACGTCAAAAAAGAAATTATTTTTATAATTGATTAATTTTAGTACAGTACGCTCCCCATTGTTGTGTAGAATATTCTTTGCAAAAATGAAAGCAATCGCTTGTTTTACAAAAATGATGTTTTGAGAAAAACCTGTTTAAAGTTTTTATTTCAAATTTCTTATAAAAATTGTATACTTACTTTGCATAAAATGAAACTTCCGTTTCTTCAAAGGCACACCAAACTATCACCGCAGGCTACCACGAAATCACTTCCAGTTCCATCACTTCAACTTAAAGTTTACCAGCTGAAGTACTTATAAATTCAGTATCTTGTTCAGACAGTTCAGCTGCCACGCGGTTACGGCCCTACGATACTTATGCGATAGCTTTGTAAATATTTCATATTTCAGATTCGCTCAATATATTATATTTTCGAAATATTATGTAAAAAAAAATAGATTTTCCGAAACCTGAACACCAGTTCGTTGACTTTCAAAATTTACATTTTGAATCAATATTGTTGTTTTTATAACGATTCGTCCCATGTTTACATTAAATATATACTTATAATAATATAGAATAAAAATAATATAGATTAAACAGTGATACTTGGGAAAAATAATTTGTATATTATAGACGTTCGATAACTTGGGAATAGTAATTATGGCAGGCGGTGTGAGAATAATAAAATCAAAGATTTTAGCCCCAATCTGCTTTCAACATCTGTTTCCAGACAGCAATGTTATCATGATTGTTAACAAGGTTCTATATAAGAAAGTGGCATTCCTTTCTTATATATACGCCTTGCAACAATTACGGCAGCATCGCTGCCTATTTCTATAGTTAATAATAGGTACTCAGAAAAAACACATATTAAACCGTCATATTTTTTGCGATTGTTGTTGCAATTACAAAAAAAAAAAATGCCTGAAACGTAGACAACTTCAATAGCTACAAAGGAATGTGTATTTATAACATTTCTATGAGATGTCACGACTTACTAATGTTAGAGCAAATACTTTCACCTTACTAATATTAACAACTGTTGTTAAAATTTGAGTAAGTAGGTGTTATTGAGTAAATTATACATTTTTGGTAGATAGTCATGATCCAAAAAATGTTTTATTATTAGAAGACCAGGTCACAGACGAAGAATTATTTTTGATTAATTTATTTTCCACACTCTAGCGGAAAATGTTGAAGTAAATATAATCACAAATTCAAACCAATGGCGCTGCTTTAAGAAATTTGCTAAATAATTTTAGATGTCAGCACAGAAATGAATATCCAATTTTTTAAATTTTACATTGATCTTAATGCTGAATAGTCATTTATTTAAAAAAATCAAATATTAACAGTAACTTGACATTATCTACCTACTATATTGTGACAAAATTTAACTAATAACATAATAAAATTTCAATAAAATAAAAAATAATTATTGGGCGATTCTTATGTTTCAATATTTTTGATAGATTTATTACATTTAGTATACGATTATAGTCAATTAAAATTTACTAATTTGCTAATTATTACAGGTATAATCTGTTTAATTAACCAATTAATTAAAAATTCGGGAATCTATTTAGTATTAAACAGGATAAATCCGTTTAAAAATGTTTCGTTTCTTCGCAAACGATTTTAAAAACAAATATTCATCTCCATATTATTTTAAATACCAGTAAGTCGATACACCTAGACGTGGCAATGCCAGAAATTAAATCCGGAGTTTACAATTTTTTTGGTTACGGAATGCCAATTTTAGGACCGATAAACACATAAGTACTACTTTATATATGGAAGCGATTTGACGATCACTCAATCTAGAAACTTCTTTAGGCTCATTCGTTGTTGGTAGCTCGATTCGATGATCGTATAGAGAATTCATTTAAAAAATTGTGCTACAAAGAGTAGCACGTATGAGTTGGCCTTTATTAAAAACAATATAAAAATGTATATTGTATTGTTCGCTGTGTTAAATATTGAAATTTAAAGAAGCAGGGTGAAATGCACCGGCCCCATACCCGACTTCGAAATTTTTTTTTAAATTGGTGCCCATGCGTGTTTTAAATGACTTTATATAAAACTTGACTTTTTTTTAGGTCTGTTATCTGAACTGCATTTGCAATTTTATTGTTGTACGAACAGTATTTTTTTAAAGGGAAACTTACTTTGACACGACAGTAAAATTGATTCTCGAAATTGTAACGAACGTGTCGCAGTGGACATTTACCAAAGTGGCAGAAGAGTAGGACACTTGGCTCGTAACCTGAAGGTCGTCGATTCAATCCCGGCGGTTATAGTGTTTCGTTTTATTTTTCTTACAATTATAACACTTTTACTTCTGCAATGAAAAATGCAGTCACTTTTTCCAAAAACGTTACAAAACTTTGAACTTTCCTGAAAACTGAGTTTGGAAGAGTGGAATTTCAAGGCAAAAAATTTGACAAAGTGATTAACTCGGAATGCATCCGATTCAAATTTAATAATTATTTATTTAAATTAAGTTCGTGGTAGGACTGCGGAGAAGAAATTTGAGCTCGGGTAGTATTTCGATTTGAATCGTTTTATAAAAAAAAAAGACTTGCGAACGGGTCTTCGGTGGAAACCAACATATTGCATTTCTTGCTACACGTAGAATCGAGACGATGTGTTTTTTCTGAGTATAGGGTTGAAAATTGCATATGGGACATCAAGGACACATTAAATATTCAGAATTGTTATAGGTTATTGTTGAAACAAAATTACGTGGGCTTATTTGTGATTTCAGTATAGGTATTTGATTACATAAACATATATTTTTAAAAAACCAACCGCCAAAAACATAAATTCAATCAATATTTATGATCATCGTTCAGTGAGTTTTCACCGGAAAATTTTATTGTATTTACTAAACACCAGTTTCATACAGACTGTAATACGAGCATTGAAATTAAGTTAAATTTGTGTAATTGGGAAGAACACTTTAATAAATACAGCCGGAGTTCATATCATAATATGAAATGAACTCATAGCGGTAGATAATTGCAATTATTGAGTTTATGAAAATATTAACGTTCAATTTTATTTTAGTGTAGCTAATTTTCTGCAAATGGCATTACAATTGAATTAAAAAAATAATGTTTAATTCAAAAAGTTCTATATTTTTAGAATTCATAAATGTATGTGGTTATAAAGGCTGCTTATTATTCTGGACAAAGGATCAGAATTTTTTTTTATTTTTAGGAAACATTTCATTGGGTTTCTTTAAGTACAATAAAATATAGAGAACAATCTACAAAAAAGATCACACATTAATATCACAAAATCTAACCTTTACCAATTTTATTCTTAAACAACATTGACATCGCCAACTATGTAGTTGTAACTCGGCCTGATGTCATCAACTGATAACGCCATATAAACTAATTGAAAGTTGAAACAGCCTGAACTCATAAACTGCAAACACCATTTAAACCAGTTGAAACAGTCTGACATCATGAAGTGGTTGCCGCCATGTTTGTTTAGTTTCAACAGCCATCCACCATTTTTGGCAGCATTGCATTATCTGAAAAATTCAAAAAAAATTAACATCTTATAACAATAGAAATTCAACAGCTGTAAAAAAAAATTAGTTTTCTCGTTAGTTATTAAAATCATCAAAGCAACAACTAAAAACAAAAAGTTATCGCTGCAAATAAACCAACAATGGAAAAAACAAAACGGCATCAGTTTGGATCGCGAGTCTTGTCCGTTAAAATTAAAGAATTTACGTAATTTCATGCTTACCAGTGGAAAAGTCTTGGTATTTCGATTTATTTCATTTTATTGTTGGATTTTCTTTGATTTTCAACGGTTTTCCGTGTTTTCATTTCTTCAATTTGTTTTCTCTCGAACGATGCGGTCAGCTGCAGGAATCAAAAACGAATGAAACGGCGGCAAAGATGTCACCCGTATTTATAGCCTTCGGTGCGCGGAGGTGTATTAACCAATCAGAACGTCTCGTAGTCACGTTGAGGCTGGTAGTGGTGAATCGCGAATTAATGATTCGAAATATTGACTTAAACAACTCTTTGCTATTTGTGATTCGTTAAAAAGCATTTACAAAATATCGTTAATAATGCTTACTACTTAACAAATTACCAATATATAAATATTAATTAAGCGTTATAATAGACCAGTTATCATAATTATCACATACAATCCTACTTTATAAAGCTGCTTTACTTTAGATTTTCGTTTTGTTGTTAGGCAAATGCGTTTGACAGATGAAATAATAGACAATGGCGAAACTGTCTGCCATGTTAAAGCATAGGGATTCATAATTATAAACGACTCCCTAATTTTTTATCCTATCTGGCGAATATTAATTTATATTTTCTGATATAATTATTATAAAAAAGCAAATATATAAACGAATTAATGCATGATGGGGTTTTTAAAAAGTATAATAGTTACTTAATAATTAAATTTAGCGTCAAAAACTATGTTTTTATTATTGTTTATAGATACGACGCATAGGTATACCTAACAATATTTGTAAGTTTCATATTTGGCTTTCTTGTTTCAGTTTTCAAAGGTATTTAACGAGATTCTCTCAATTGTCCATTTCGATTTTTTGATAAACACACGAGCAATATGTTAATTTGGTGTGGGATTCAATTCAGTGTTCTAACATATTATTTTAATTTTATTACTGGCGCTGTACCCGGTTTCTTCCGGGTAGGGTTAAGAAGACTCGCGTTATTCTAATTTTAAACAATTACTCGAGATATCCACACGAATGCGATTCCACGTAATGCTATACTTTTGAGACAAAAACAATTTTTTATTTAATAAATTAATAACTTTATTTTCTAGCTGTCTATTATAATAGGTATATATATTTGAAAACCTAGTCGATTAATTTATAAATTATTAGAGCAAAAAAATATGTTTATCGACGGTCAAACGCTGCTGTCCAGACAATCAATTCTGTTATCATGCGATTGATTCATATAGGTTTCGGTATTAGTCGAAGCTCTGATGGTAGAGCGCAGCATGTTGACCAGTGAAGGCCGGCTTTCTCATCGTCGGCTATGCTTTGCGGAAGATTTCTATTTTCTACCCAAAGTTGCCAGAAACTTTGGGTAGAAAATAGAAAATAGCAAAAGGCTACACAGTACACAGTTCCTATACAATTAATGTGTATGATATTGCAAGATTTATCAAACGCGTTATCAGTCAATTGGATTTTCTGATAATATTCCATGGTAGCCTGAAAGTCTCTATCGTGCTGAAATGTGCAAGTCTTTAGGGAATTTTAAGGTTATACGCTCTCGACCGTATTAGTAAAAACTGCGTCCGTATTTTGTTGTAACAAAAAAATGTTATATGACTTGGTAAATTTATTATTTCTTATGGAAATATTATATCCTGTTGATCATAGCTTTATTTTTTAATATTTAAGAAATAATATTTAAACATTTGACATAATATCATAAAGTTGTGACTTAAGCAGTATATTTAATTAAGTCCAGTGTACACGAATGATTTTATCTTACGTTTTGATTTTAAAAACCTTTGAACCGTTAGATGTATAGTTTTTGAGTTATTGGATACTAAATGCAGTTTTTAATACACGGTAAATGAGATAATATCCAATTTTCAAGTTTTAGTTATTAGCTACGTCAAAAAAATTATTTAATAAAAACAAAATTTATGAAAAACTTTTCGTGTAATCTGATTTTCATGGTGACATAATTCAAATCTGGAAAATAGAGATTTTGAGAGTTGTTTCGAAAATTTTTAATTAATATTTCTCCAAAACTGCACGGGAAAGTATAGTTTTTTTGAATTTTTACGTTATCTAAATGAGTCAAACTTTCGAATAATCATTTTTTAAAAATTTGTCTATAGCCAATTTGGTTTAATCTTATTTTTATATACACTTCCGGGCAGTCTTCTCATTTATCACTGTGTTAAAAATCGCATTTTTAATAATTAATATCTTGAAAACTAGACGGTCAATGTTTTTTAAAATATGCAGTTGAATGTATGAGATATCCATAATTAACATATTAAAATTCCAGCGTATTATCTATACATTGCTCTATCGGGCGTATAACCTTAAAAGGAATTTTTTCGAAAACACGTAAAAATGATTTAAGTTTTTTATTAATTTTTTTCTATGTACACTTTATATAATATTATGACGTTTAGTGTATACTTTATGATATTTTTTTAAATTTTAAACGTTTCGTTACAAATATATTTTTATGGTACGAACAGAGGTGGAATAAGTCATTATCATACAATGATCACAATACATTTTGCTTTCCAACTCTGTGGTCTTTTGTGTAACACAATTTAGATTTCAGTGACAACAGATATTTAAATGGCTGAGAAAACCGTCAAATATATTCAATAACTCAATAAGTTTGAAAACGATTTGTTATATTACGATTCTAACAATTTTTTTGATTAAGTGTTAATATTTTCGGAAGTACATTTTACCTGAACTATTACCTTTTGTGTCTGTGGAAGAAGAAAGCTATACATCATACTTTTGAAAATTGATTTTTGGCCCTTTCTTCGTTTTCCGGACCACGGTAGATCGATGCAATTTTTAATAAAGATATAATAAATGCACTGGGCATTTTATGTTCTAGTTAAAATCTTCGTTTTTAAGATGAACTTAAAAAATATCAGAAAGATATTCAGAATGGGTGAAATAATATTTATCACATAACGAATTGTATAATTGTCACTTCCTATCGAATATGTCTATCAAATTCCGGAAGGCTATTTAAGAAATTAGGTTTTGTTACAACAAAAAAAAACACCGGGCTGCAATCCGGGAGTACCGGCAGAAGCGAAAACTTGAATATTAACGTCTTAATTTTTTGCATTTAGAAGCATTGTTTATTTATTGGCAACACTTCCTGACGCGTCAGACCTGACGCGAGTTTAACATTTTTTACCCATTACAAAAAAAGTGTACAACGCCGCTAAAGAAGTTTTCATTTAAAAAAAAACGACATACTGAGTCGTCTACTGTTAAAAATAATAAATCAATCGAAAAGGAGCTGAAGACTTTATTTTATTTTCATAAAAATATATATATTTAAAAAAAAAAATAAACAAATCACTTATGAAATCGATAAAAACTTTTCTAATAATTAATAAGAGTAATAGTCCGGGGGCCAGTAACAGGTTTTTCTTACCAATTTCCGCATGCCTCAAAGACTCGTAAAAAGCTTTAGACAGTTGGACTATGTAGCATCGTGGCCGTCAGCTGCGGCACTATCGGGGGAATAGGAAGCTCTATAGCTTCGGAAATATTTTGAAAATAAAGAAATCAGCCGCTCTTTTGTTTTATAAATCTGTCAGAAATAAACTAGTTCGGCATGCTTAGATTAATTTTTACAAGACGTGGAACATAATATTATGTAGCTAACCATGGCAACGAATAGCAAATATCATATTGAATACGATCCATTACCCGCGCGATATCAGAAATTCTTTAATATAATAAAATGTCAACATTTTTGAAGTGGTCCCGTCACCCAATTGGCTGGAATTTTTGTGTATTTTGTCAAAAGAAAAGTTCAACGTTAAAATTAATCAACGAAGATTTGTGCAAGTGCCGTAATATACTCACTATTCGAAAAAATTATAATTTAGCAGCAAGAGATGTAATACTTCCTGAACAACCTAATTATTTTCAACTGTATCATAGCGATTGCTATCGACGCTTTACAGCTTTACCGCCAAAATATCGACGTTCCCAACTTTCTCTTCTACCACACCCTTTTTTGTATCAGCTGACAATCTTTCCTCCAATATACAAGCAGCTGACGATTTTATTTATTTTAAATATTATAAAAACTACCTTTTGACAAAGTTTCATGTGATAGGGAATGACTGAATTCATATTAATTTCGTCAAGTTCGTATGATCAGCTGACGTAACATCCACCATCGTACAGCCAGCTGACGTTTTTTTTTATGAAAGATCATTAATAACTATCTTTTGACAAGTTTTCAATCGATAGGTAATGATAAAAAATATTATTCAAATAAATAAAATTATCGACCAATTTTTTTCAGACTATACCTATATTGACAAAAAATAATAAATTATAAATCAATATTTCACTAGATGACGTTTCGAAATAATCTAAAAAATATATAAATTAATTAGTATAATATCTACTTTCTAATAGAATGGAGTTTGAATTATCGAATTTTAATGAAAAATTAATAACGAACAGTTTTTTGATAAGTAGTCATGGATACCTATGTACCTAACAGATGTTTGTCAAAGATTTGGATATAAAAAATATTATCTTTTTAACCGTGCGTGGGAGGCTATTCCACCGATACTGGCGCAGCTGACGGCCACTATGCTATATGGTACTACTGTCTGAGCATTTTGCGAGTTTTTCAGCCGCGCGGAAATGGACGACCTAAATAGGTCGCTGGCCCCCGGACCATAATGTTTATGATATGATTTTTTTATTTAGTGAAAATTCTAAGATAATTGGTCTCTCAATTTATTGGATTGTACAGTGGCGTAGTTCGAAATGTTTGCCCCTCTCTTAAAAAAAAAACGTGGGCCACACTCATATGAGCTCACGTGGGAAGTGAAACCTCTTTAGAGTAATTATGAAATCGTTTCATTGATGTGCTATTCAGTTTGCGTTACCAAAATATATATTATATTTCCCCACCGTTGAATCATTTTCCCTTTAACGTTACAGATGCGTCGCTAAAAATGCTTCACTTCAATAATTATCTTTCGAAGATATCTCCGAGAAATTCTTTATAATACGCCCCTGGCTGAAGATTTAGAAATACTATTTAAAATACCTATCTAACACGAACTTATTAGGGACTAATATTAGTATTTCGGCACACTCTATATGTGAACAATTTTCAAAGGACACAAAACAGAAATTTTAATTAATTTTTCATTCACCTTTGCAACTTTCGCAGATTGGTTCGCTTACATGAGAAATAATAGAAAATTTTTTTTTCTCTTTCTTTTATATATTATATTGATTCCTTGTGAAAATAATAAGGATGCGGATTTTCTATAAAATTTATGAAAATTTCTAAGAAAAAGATGAAAACATAATCGCTCATAGCGTGGTGTTTTATTCGATTAAAATTTTTCTTAGAGTTTTCTGAGTGACAATTTGATTTTCCTAGAAAATATTTGACTATGATTGTTTTTATATAGGTATTTAATTATTTGATTAATGATTTCGAGTAAATTAATTTTATCACAATCCAATTTTTTTATTTTCAGCACCAGTTTTTCCAAAAACATTCCTTAAATTAACTAAACTTAACGCTAATCTACATAAACATTCAATATGTCATTAAAACATTGCAAATATACAAGATGTTTCAAATAAGTAGTGTGTTTTTTTTATTCCGTTTTTCAGTCTGTAGATTTTGTATTTTTTTCATATTGATTTTGAAAATTTCTGCTGTAAGATATGTATTTTTTGCGAAACACCGTGTACATGTAAGAAATATTTATTTACATAATTATTAAACAAACAAATTGTTTAAAAAAATACATACATATATAAGTATAGTGATTATTATGAATAAATAACTTCTTATAAAATAAGAAACTAGGTATCATTAATAATTTTAAAACTATTTCGACAAACTTAATAAAACACGTTATAGAATGTAACTTGTGATAGATTAATTATTAATTATATTATCGTAAAAGTTTAAAGTACCGAAATAAGTTTTAGTAAAAAAATATGCAAATATCACATTACATCTGTTCATTTAGCATCTTTATCACGTATTTAATGAAGGGATCTAATTTTATTTTATCTAACTTAATTCGAAATCTTCCTCAATAAAAGTACCGGCAAAATAAATTTCCACTTCAAGTAGGTTACGAGAGCAAACGCGACTGTTTGTCCATCTGCTCATTTGTTTCAACCTGATCGATAAACTGCTATGGGCCTAGTTTATTAATCTGTGAAGCCTGTTTTAAATAATAATTCGTTTTGCTCACTTAGTAGCTGTAGGTATTGATCAATCTATATACCTATTTATTACTCCGGTTAATGTCAAATTAGGCAGAGAAATAAATAGAAAGATTAATTTAGATTCGAAAAATACAATCTCAAAAAAAATCCAGGGTTGTCTAATTCTCCACCGGGTGAGTGGAGCGGGGGGAGAGGTAATCAGCTGCTAGCGGGGAGGGAGAAACTCGATCGACACGTCCCTTTCGATTTAATGTTTACTTGCTTACAAATGTTTACTCGTGAAGTTTCATATTTAACACTACTTCAGTTTTTTTCTAAAGTCAAACATTTTCAAATTGCCTGATTCATCTGGCAGTTCAATGCCCAATATCATAGAAAAGTTCGGCAGCTACTGACCTATTTATATACTGTTTGCTTGGCTTTTCATTTTTAAAAACCCTTTCATAATATTAAATACTATACAGTGCTGAGATATTTACAAATCTGAAATTAACAAATCAAAGAAAAAGTAACCTAAATGTTCTGTAATAATTAACATTTTGTATTATTTTTAGCTGACATTTACGGAAAAAGGGAAGCTAATTTATTACATTAAACATTGTACATAGATTTTAATATTTCCGTTAAGTTTGCTGCGACACAACTATTTTTAAAATAATATTGTTGCGTGTGAAGAAACGTTCAATTTATGAGAAAAAAATGTACGAAAAAAAATATGTGACTGTTCATAACTCTTCAGTGGGATTTTGAGGCGATCCACTAAATGCATGGGCGATCTAGACAAACAAAACTATAATCCGCCAACGAGTCTAAATGATTTGGAGAAATGAGTTTTTTCTATACTCTCTGCAGTGATCGCGAAAGGTTTTATGAAGAATCCAAGCTCCAATTAAGTGATCGATCCATTAACGAAGACGTCGGCGGCGTTGCTCCTTGGCGATGGTCCTGTAATCGGCGTATTCGTTCAAAGGTTAAAGCAAACGCTCCATCTCTTCGCTCGCCACAGTCAAGTCGCTGTCGTCGTCCTCCGAGTCCGTGCAAATATCTTCGTCGCCCGACCAGTGTTCGAACTCTTCCTTGTGATGTTCGAGCGCCATCAGCGATGGAAATAAACTGTCACACGCCGAACAACTGAAAAAAAAAATAGTTTTAATATAGAGACAAAACTATAGTAGGTGCGTGTGTTTTTGTTGATACACTCTCTGAGCCTGAAAAAGAACTGAAAGACTTTCCAATCGAGGCTTACAGGGTTTTTCATCGATTTAGAATGTTTCTCAAATCCTTTTTAAATCAGAAAATTTTATAAAAATACGACAATACTAAAGATATTGCGATCTCGAACGATTTAGGCGATATCATAGCAGGTGCAATGAGTAAAAAAGCGAGAATTTCAAAGTTCTGTAAATTCAAGTCTCGTGGACATCTGAGTAAACAAATTTTTATACTGTTTGCCTTCTCTTTCTCTCTTTGTGTACACTGTTTTAACGAGATAGCAGACCTGCTGCGGCTTTTTTTATTGACATTAAATTATTTGATGTGGTTTTTTTTTTATGTAGGTAGATTGTTTCTAAATAAAACTAAAACAGCGTTTGATATTGGTTTTTCAATCAACGGTTTCATTTGTCTTGAATTATAAAAAAAAATTGGACATACTATTTGAGGTAACAAAAAAAAAAACAACTTATTCTTCAGGTCACAACATATTGAATTTTCCAAATTATCGGAGCAAGTAAAGGTATTTGATTTAATTAAAAAAAAAGATAAAAAAGAAACTCGAAAATTCTATGTTGACATCTCGTTTACTGTTCGTGTAATTAATAGTAGGTAAATATTAGTAAACGGGTAATTACTTTAGTGAACATAATATTATAATATTGTGTAGGTATCTGCAACGAAAATGATATGTTTATGTTTGCTATAAGTATTTTTTTTGACGTGATAACGTCTTATAAATTGATGAATCACCAATCTTATAAATTGATGAAACACCGGTTGCATGCACGAAAAAGTGTAACGTTCCTAACGTTCCTAACGTTCCGCCTGACCCTGTGCGTGCTTTTCTCGAAAACGGCCCTAACGATTTGGATGAAATTTACTGAAAAGGGATTTTGGGGGGCAAAAAATCGTTTTAGCTAGGTCTCATCTCTCGAAAAAATCGTTTTCTTACAAATTTTATCATTATAAAAATCAATTTTTTGACGTATGAAAATACTTAAATATTGTAAGTAGGTTTTGGAATTTTATATAAACAATGAAACAATTGTTTTCAAAATATTATGACAGTTAATCTTTGAGACTTAAAATAAATACGAAAGAAAGAAAGTTAAAAAAAACAATTATGTTATAGGTGGTGAGTAATTTTAATAAATAAAAAAAACTTAAATTTGAAGTGAAAGATGCAATATCATAGATTCGAATTATTATATAAATTTAGGTTATGTATTACGGAATACGTTATCACGTAAAACTATCGTCCGTAAACCGACTTTACAGACAACCAATTTTTTTTTATTAAACACAATTACGAAACGTCAAGACAGTCTGTTGTTTTAGTGAATACGTCACAACTGCATAGCGACGCGTGTCTGTTTTTTTACACATGTTGAACAACCGCGACCCAATCGGCAAATCTTATTGCTTCAGCTTTTCAGCGTGTTTACCATTCGATCAATCGTTCACTTGTCAATTCCTCGAACACTATTTTTCTATACTTCTGTTTATTCTAGGTGTAGACGAACATATTTCATTTGTTGTGGACATATTAAAAATATCTTGGCATACAATGCGTCTATTAGGTGTTGTTTGTTTTCTAAGTTTGCTACGTCGACAACCGAGTGTTCTTTCAATAATGCAGAACGAAGTTAAAATTTCCCCGGACAAACAAGAAAACCTTACGATTGGCAGGGTCGCTTATTTTAACAGGGTTTTCTAGTTTCATCTCGAGTCTAAAATGTGTTTATATCATTTGATCCAATTAACCCCATTCTCTGAATTACTGTTTTTTTTCCCATTGAAGTCGTTGAACATAATTAAAAAACGAGTGATATACTTCAGACCACGCGGTAGATGAAAAACTCTCTCAGTCCCGCTCACTTACAGCACTAAAGTTAAAAATTTGCTGCTTCTGCGTCCTTGCTATTTTAAAACCCGGCAGTCTCCGTCACCAGAGAAACGGCTATACTTCCGTTTGAAATCAGTAAAAAATTGTACTTACCCAAAATGTCTCTTCTTTTGTTTGTGAGACGCTAATTGTCTGTGACATGGAAACGACCTGTCGCACACGTTGCAGGTCAACGATTCATCTGTCAACAGAAGAAAACAAAGTGTGAAAAACAGACTATTTAAACAAAACTCTTAGCTTCCACCGCACTGTATTGCACATGGCGGAAATAACGGAACGCTGAAAAATGTGAACGAACTTACAAAAAAAATGGTTGTCTGTAAAGTCGGTTTACGGACGATAGTTTTACGTGATAACGTCATAAAGAAACATTGAAATGCGTACAAGCCGACGCTTGGGCCGATCGTGCCTCTCTATCGCTCATACCGCGCTCTCGCTTGCACGCTCAGACTCAGGCGGAACGTGACACTTTTTCGTGCGTGCAGCCGGTGTTTCATCAATTTATAAGACGTTATCACGTCAAAAAACATTCAAATAAACTCTATAGCCTGGGGGGAATCACTCCTTCTTTACTCATTTTTTGTCGGGCCTGGATAATAATAGAAGAACAAACTAAATTATTACATATTCACTGAGTACCTATTTATTTTTATTTCGATTCAATTTCGAGAAAAGATAATTCATCAATCGCAATCGGAGTAATTCTTTTGAAACGTTGTTGCGATTTTTGTGCATTTCAAAATAACCAAATAGAATTGTTAATTAAAACGCAGTTGTTTTTATGCACTGCTCTTGGTTGTGTTTTGTTTTATTTTGAACTGCAACGTCCGCCGCCGCCGTGATCCAATCGATATTTAATTAAAGTCCAGCGTTCAAATTACTGAACCCGGGCTTTGTTTGATCTGACGTTAGTCCACACACGGGATAGTGCTCTCGAACGGCCCCCCGTTCGTTCACATTTATTGATCTGTTGTCGAGCGTTTATAATTAACAGCATCTGCCCGTCATATAATAATTATTGTCAAAAAATATATTTTGTGTAATTTCTAAAGCAGTTTATTTTTATAAAAAACACACGCCATTTCTAAACCAATGGAGACCGATGAACTTTCTTTTGAGCTGTATAACCGCACCTTTCAAACTTTAGACACCGTTCTGACGATCTGAAAGCGATTTGTATTGTTTAAACACAAAAAGTCATTAGCTACAATAATAACTAACGCAGGATAATATTAAGCTTGTCACAATTTGTTATAATAAACAAATTACACGTGATTATGTAATTTTCGTATTGTTAATAGGAAAATACATTGATAATTGCTTTTCAAACTGGGTACAGGTAGAGAAACAGTCAACATTGTGTGTTTTTCTCATTCTATGTACCTATAAGGAAATTTATGATTACGCTGTATAGAAATATTAATGTTATATAAATATGTTTTGCAATTTAATTATTATTGCGGGCTTCTGTTTATTCGAGACTTTTATTAATAATTAAAATCTGTCATCAAGAATTAAGTTACAATTATTATTTTTCTGGCGTATTTCATTTCAGTGTAAAAGCGCTGCAGTTGCAGTCTCCCGCGAGGGGCCATTTCGCGTCGGAAACTAAATACTGATTAAAGTGCATTAAATTTTCAATGAGCAAAACCGCGCACTATCCCAGACGAAACAGACACGTACTTCGAGATTGTTTCAAATAGCCAAACGTCGAATCCAGTGAGGGATAAAAAAAAAACGAAATCTGATCAGATAAGGTTAAGCTCGAAAAAATTAAAAAAATATTATTTTTTTTAACAAAGAAGACTTACATGACGTTTTTTGTTATTTTTGACGTGATAACGTCTTATAAATTGATGAAACACCGGCTGCATGTACGAAAAAGTGTAACGTTCCGAAAAGTGTCACATTCCGCCTGAGCGTGCAAGCGAGAGCGCGATATAGAGAGGCACGAACTGCCCAAGCGTCGGCTTGTACGAAGCTCTGCCCACCTAGACGGATGTCATTATCTGTAGCATGACGTGTTGAATACGAGACAACGTGTTTTTTTGTTAAAAATAACTGATCGCCGTCATTATGGATATAATATGATATTATTCACAACGAATGGAAGTGTATTGATCAATTGATAGTTTGTACACAAACGCAGCTACATTTTGTATCAAAAACAAATCTTGGGAGATATCTGCATTTCATAACAGCAGATAAATTATACGGTTTGTTAACAAATATATAATATACTAGCGGACCCGGCGAACTTCGTACCGCCTAACAGTATTATATATATATATCTATATAATTGGAACATCTATCTATCTATTTTATTTATTTTAAAATATACATGGACGTATATGTGTGTATGTCGAACACTCCGGCTGCGCCGTCGTGCCCGGTGCAAAAGAACGAATAGGGATATTTGAATCTTTGATTAACGTCTGATTAGTACTCTTCAATAAATAAATTATCGACCAATTTTTATAAGATCAACAACATTTTCGATATGAATAAAAAAAAGTATACTTACAACACAAAATCCGTTATTATTGGAAGCTCGTGTCACGTGTTGAGTACTTTTGAGGTTATAAAATCACTTGAAAATTATTTAATGATGAAAAATGTTAAAAGTATATAAATCAATGTTTTTTTAATTTTTGACAGAATTTTTTCAAATCATACATAAGGCTGTTTATATTTTAAAACCATGGATACGAATTTAAAAAAAAATTCGTGTCTTTAATAATAATTATAATCAAAGGAAGAAAAAAAAGTTAAGGGTGGACTACCCCTAACATTTAGGGGGATGAAAAATAGATGTTGGCCGATTCTCATAGATACCGGATAAGCACAAAAAATTTCATCAAAATCCGTCAAGCCGTTTCGGAGGAGTTTGGCAACGAAAACTGTGACACGAGAATTTTATATATTAGATATACATTCTTTTAAATGTCTTTTATAATTGCTTAAAAATATGTATTTTGCTTTGGTTGATCAAATAATTAGTCGGTAAAAATATAGTTTGACAGCTACTAAAATTTAGGTTATGTATTATTATAAATATGATATTCGAGCGGAATACGTTATCACGTAAAACTATCGTCCGTAAACCGACTTTACAGACAACCAATTTTTTATCAGTTAAGGAATTCTTGAAAATAAAACAATCGGTTATCGATTTGTTGTTTTGCGGCCCTAAACACGTTTCAGCGTTGTTCCGCGTTTACAGATGAGCGTATCAAATATGGCAAGAACCTTCTTTGATCCCAGACGGAAGACGCAAATAATTACTAATTAAATGTGTTTTTCAGATCAAACGATCTCTCGAGCCTGGGGATAGTTTAGAGTTTCCATCAAGTACAAAAAATAATTCGGAAAACAAACAAGTAGCGAACAAGAACCGTATCACTTCTTGAAATAAAATAGATATCATATTAGAAATATCTTTTAACTCGATTACATAACGTCAGCTTGTGTGACAGTTTCGTGAATAGAAATAGAGGTTGTGAAATAATAATTAATTTGCAGAAATCCCGGTCAACGAGCGATTAAATAGTAATTTTACATTTGTAAAGAACTCCCCGCACCCCCTAGCTCCGTCCCTTCTGTTGGATTATGGCGGCGGCTCTTTGTGCGCCGCGCACCGGCTTCTCCGAGTTGTATTTAAATACAGTCGTCTGTGTTTGAACACCGACGGACTGCACATGCAAATTGTATAATAAGTATTAGCGTCCGAATTACTAACTACGTAATATGCAAACAGTAGGTAAATGGCATTTCTGCGTGGCCGGCATTTTCTGTGCCGACCGTTGCGTCACTAACAATAGGGTTACCTGCAGACGTCCCGGTTTTACGGGACATGTCCCGTTTTCGCCCTCCTGTCCCGATGTCCCGGATTTTTTTCAAAATATATGCAAATGTCCCGGTTTGTACTTCGCTTATGGTGATCACCTTCAATTTCAATGACATGAATTGTAAACAGTTTTACAAATATCTACTGGAGCCTGAACATTCGAAACTATTGCAAAAAATCAGTGACTCGAAAAAATATTGTTAAACGACCCGACTGAAATTTGTGTCTCGAAGTATATTTTACACATGTATATATTCATGATTGATGTGTTATGAACAAATAAACATACTGACCACTATAATTAAGTCTCTTTTTTCACTATATTTCTATCCTCAAATTATTCAAAATCGTGTTCGTCTCATATTAAATTACACGATTTCGATAGATATCGATTTTGTGGATTGATACACACAGCACACTTCAGATGTTTCATCAATTTTTGTCTGAAGAAGGGTTTTTTAAAGTTATTATTAGGGTCGGAGGATTTTTCGTTCCTGACAGTTGCTCGGTACTAAGATAGAAGTGTAAAAATTGGGAACTGATAGATAGGAATAAAAAAAAATAATTTTTTTACAACAAATTTTTTTAGATTTCAGAAATTTCAAAAATATTTTTTCATTCTTCAATTATCAATAGAGGGGGGGGGGTAAAATGTCCCGTTTTTTCATTCAGACCATCTGGTAACCGTACTTACAATAATGCTCTCTTCTCGAAGTGAAAATTCTTTAGGCGCCCGAGACGGCAGTCATTCTGATCGGACGTTACGGGAGTAAAATAATAGATAATAATTGGCGAAAGGAAGAATAATTACTTAAGGCGCCAAGAGACGGCAGTAAATGAAACAAACGAAAAGAAGTTTCGTTTGTTTCAATAAGTTATACCTTTACTGGATGTTTACTTAAAATTTTGCATTGTTTTTAGTGTATGTGGATGAGAGAAGACGCGAAAATATATGAGGGAGAGAGAGAGGAGAAGCTGTACACGGTCTGTTTTTTCTCATTGTCATTATTTTTTCTAAAGAAGAGCTAATTCGTTCACAATTTATTTATATTTAACTCTATAGGAATATGTAAATTTATTAACATTCAATTTAAATGCAAATAATATCAATAGTCTGTCTTTTGACTTTTTTTTACATTTGTTAAAAGAACAACCTTTGCCAGGTAATGAATTGACAGGTCCGCCGGATGACGACATCCAACAGAACGAGGTAAGCTCTGTAATCTGCTAGCCTTGGGGACCGACTCTTATGAAAATTGGAATAGATACCTACTATATTATCTGGCACCCAGATATAAAATAATGTGATGCATAATAGTACACTGCAGGCCGTAGTGAAAAGGCTGTTTGTTGTAAATGTCAAATTTGAAAGAGAAACGGCATTAAATCAACGGTATTTGGTTAGTATCATTAAATATCAAAGCTGGGTCTAAACGAGAAACACAAAATATCCATGAGCAGAAGTGGGATTCGAATCCACGAGAATGCGATCCAAAGGCCAGCACGCTGACCATTACACCACGCTGTTCTCCCTTTCAGAAATTATTGTCTATACTGTTTCAATTAATGTGAAATATATTTCGCAATCCTTTGCTAATTGCGTAACTTTGAATGTCGTATAAATAATAATACTGCAGTAGATATTTCATTTAGCGAATCGTGTGATCGGCAATCGTGAGTGTCACAAAGTGTTTTATATTGGAAATTTCATAAAATCGTTAATTATTTGCGAGACGGTGCGGCGTTCATACAGCTCGACCGTCGTCGGCCGAACTGTATAATTCACGAAGATTTGCATTTACCAGAAACGACACTCGAAATTGTTTACAGGGGCGACTTTAGCGCCCAATTAGCGATGGTGTAAGACGAATAATAATTATTTGAGAATTAATATGTATTTTTATAAAGCAACTAGCGGTCCGGTTCGGCTTCGCTCGAATTTGTAGAATTTCCACCGTTGCAAAGTTGGTCTCCACGAAAAGCGTTTTTATTTTAACGCGATAATATATATATATATATTCGAGCACTCCGGTTGCGCCATCGTGCTCGATACCTTCACCTCAGCAACACGTGGTGGTTATGCTATTGAATTGTAGCTTATATGAAACGTTGCGCCATATATTGAATATTCACTCAATCCAGTCAACAGGTATCGCCATCTGTTAGAATCCTTTGGAGCTGAGCACTCCGGCTGCGCCGTCGTGCTCGATACCTTAACCTCACCAACACGTGGTGGTTATTTGCGCCATCTATTGAATATTCACTCAATCCAGTCAACAGATAATTATGACTGTCAAGGAATAGACAAATAATTTGCAATAAAATAATATTGCGACTATAAATTGAAATGTAAGCTATCCTATCTTTCAAGCTGGGTCGAATTGCACACGGTGTGCAAATCAAATTTAAAATCGGTTCAGTAGTTTAGGAGTTCATCGCGGACAAACATGTGACACGTAATTTTTATATATAAAGATAATAAAACTAATAACAGACTGTAATTTTTAACAGCTATTTAAAACAGATTATTTTGAAATAACAGTATCACCTGTGATCGCAACAAGATATATAGAGCACTTGTGACGTTGACGTCCGAACAATTACGTTTGAGTCACGGGCGAGCCATAGCCGGGCATATTGCACGGTGCTCGTGGGTCCGCAGGGTCGCGCTCTGATGATGTACGCCACACATAATACGACACTCTGGGGACACACGCACGCACACACACACACGAACATTGCTGTCGTGGCTTTGCTCCACGATCGGACGTATTCCTCTAAATTATCACGCGTTAAGTGAAAATTGTTGGAAATGTATCTACGTCAAAACCAATTTAAAGTGGAAATAATGACTTTTTATAGAATGGACGAAAGAACGCTGCATCAGCTATAATCGGTTTTAAATCCAATGGAAAGATATAGCACTGCCGTACAACGAATTGAATTTATTCATCAGCTTATACAGTCAACTTGAGATTGGGAAAACACGGGACGAGTAGTGCTGTCTCTTGCCGTTGATAACGAACGTAAACAGATCACTTGACAATATTTATAATTTGGTTGCGGGTTTTGAATAAGGTTAAAATTTTTACGTCGTTAATTGAAAAAATTAAAAAGAAATTTTATTATGCTATACACAATACTTATATTATGAACTTTTTTATAAGGCGTTGTGCAATTTATACATCCAGTGCCGGATTAACCTATAAGCAAATTAAGCAATTGCTTAGAGCATCACGTCTTAGGCGGCACCAAGAAGCACCACTCATAAATGAAAAGTTTTTCATTAAACCGTGTCAACATTTTTTTTTCTTTTTGTCATGTTCTCAAAAATTTTATTTACTGATATAAAACTGCGTCTTTAGAAGTATAAAAGTTAAAAATAAATAATAATTTATTTTTGAAAATAAAACGAAAAAAACATTTTTTCAATTAGTTCAATTTTTCTAATTTTAAACTTTTTTTCTATTAATTGTGTAAAAATGCCTAAGGTCCGATTTTATAGACAGCCAAGTTTTCAATGGGAGCATTGATTGTAAAATTCAATTTTTTTCTTAAAAATCTATGCTTTTTAACTTTTTTCCATCAATTTGATTTTTTTTATAAACTGAACATATTAGAGATGGGGCCCATAAGCAAGAAATGCTTAGGGCATCAAGGAGTCTTAATCCGGCACTGAATACATCTATGTTATGTCATGGTCTGGGAGGCTCTTTCGATGGGTTTGTCAATTTTGTTATTTTTTTTTTGCGGGGCGTTCGAGACTTTTGTGTATTATTTATGACAACGATATCCCAAACTGAAAAAAACGTATTTCCAAAGTGTTTGCATATGTAAATGTTACATAATATCTTGAGAACCGTTTTGTACCCAAACTTAAAATAATGACAATTTTCTCCCGGCTACGATTGAAATAAAATTTACTACCTAAACGAAAAAAATTCAGGTCAGAATAGGGCCGACTGTCTATCAATTATTCATTTATTTTTATTTTTTCGCCACTAACAAATACGCCATCGGGGGACACCAAAAGAAAAGCCATTTTGTTTTATCATTCATGTAACATGCTCTTGTTTTGTATAGTTAGTAGATCCCCGGTCGAGTCTAGGTTAATGCCAACATAAAAAACAGTCAATTCTCGGTACCAACGTTGACTCGTTGAACCCGCCGACCTGACTTTACACAAGGATTACCTTTGTGTTCCGAGCAACGCGGCAACTATCGAGTCGGTAACTCGGATGTTAAGTGTTCTGTGAATCCCAACTAATTAGCTATGGCTTAATGTTATTGGTCCGTTGTTCTTAAAGACGGAAACGGAGCCGCACATATATCCGTCACTTCAGCGCTTCCCAACAAGTGCTCAATACCAATTGAATTGAGGACATATACACCCAATCATTTTAATACACTACATTATAAAAAATAATCGAACAAACGGATTATAGGTCATAGACGCTCGACAACTGGGAGTCATGGAGAATAAAAAGCCTATTGAAAGCATTGTGATGGCCGAACTGTATCCACTTACGGATTTGCGTACAAGACGCAATCGTTGAAATTCAGATAATTCTGCAACATGTGTTTATTGAACCACAATCAGAACTCTCTTTATTTCGAATTTTTGACGTGATAACGTCTTATAAATTGATGAAACACCGGCTGCATGCACGAAAAAGTGTCTCGTTCCGAAATGTGTCACGTTCCGAAATGTGTCACGTTCCGCGCACGATCGGCCCAAGTTTGACAGCTACTAAAATTTAGGTTATGTATTATTAAATATGATATTCGAGCGGAATACGTTATCACGTAAAACTATCGTCCGTAAACCGACTTTACAGACAACCATTTTTTTCTAACAAAATTTTTCTTATCGCCTCTCGATTCACAGTTTGAGAAATGCTGTTTCGTAAAGATATGTCACCGTTGAAACTTTGTTTGTTATAAGTGCAATAGTTCGAGAGAGTCATTTAGCAGAATGTCGTTATATTATACACAGCTATCTGTGACTAGTATTACTCCTAGATCTCACGTAAAGACGCTAATGATCTCAATTATTGAGCGTCTATGCTCTAAAAATATTTTCTCTCTCTCTCTCTCGCTGCTTTTCTTGAAATGGCACATTCAACATTGCAAGCTTGTTTTCCGATCTACTTGTCTATATCGGTGGGTTCAATATAAAACCACTCAAGTGACATATTATTTCTACATCTTGTCTAAAAACATTTCAGTTGTCGAACGGCTATAATTAACATTTGATTACTGTTGTTCTTATGCCTTCGGTATATTGGAAAAATCGATCCCGTCAGAAAAAAAAGACGGGATGCACTCCGGGAGTGCCGGCAGAAGTGAAAAATAAAATGGTTTGTATCATAGATTGCATTTTTATATGTACGATATTTCAACGCTAGATGTCTAGCGTTGTATAAATAAAAGTTTTCGTCTTATGAATTTTCGATCAGGGTCACGTGTCCTGACACGAGTTTAACATTTTTTACCCATTACAAAAAAAGTGTACAACGCCGCTAAAGAAGTTTTCACTTCAAAAAAACAGTCCAGCTAAAAATCTCTTTAAAAAATCCTACGATATGATTTTTTTACTTTTTGAAAGCAAAAAAAATTGGTTGTCTGTAAAGTCGGTTTACGGACGATAGTTTTACGTGATAACGTATTCCGTAATACATAACCTAAATTTTAGTAGCTGTCAAACTTGGGCCGAAGCATACTGCGCTCTCGCTTGCACGCACAGGGTCAGGCGGAACGTTAGGAACGTTACACTTTTTCGTGCGTGCATCAATTTATAAGACGTTATCACGTCAAAAAAATTCAGTTGAAATTCGCTACCAGTTGCGCGCCACTGAGCCAGGATATTAAAGTTTGTGTGTGGCTAATGTTTGTTTGTTTGACTCAGTCGATAATGTTAATTATGCAAACTTAATCGATATGACGCGACGTTCAATGTTAGCTTAGTTAATGTAACCGCACACAGATGTCATGTCTGTAGCCGTCCGTCGTCGTCGGGAAGTGTTTAACGGGACCTTATCGAGATTTCGTGTTTATAATAATCATAGAGAATTTATATAATATAGGGACGACAGAGAAACCGATATTCTGTGAACTGCACACTCGGCGCCGCACTGGAAACGCACTCAGTCGAAACGAAAGAGATAGCACTGCTCGTTACATACGATTAACACCCAACGAAATATTATATTCATTAACGCACATTTTGATACTTATTTATATCGAAAGACTTTTAATTCATCAACATGCCGTTTACATACAAATATAAATTTTTGAAGTGAAAACTTCTTTAGCGGCGTTGTACACTTTTATTGTAATGGGTAAAAAATGTTAAACTCGCGTCAGGGTTACGTGTCCTGATCGAAAATGCGTAAGACGAAAACTTTTATTTATACAACGTTAGACATCTAGCGTTGAAATATCGTACATAAAAATGCAATCTATGATACAACCCATTTTGATCGAAAATTAGTAAGACGTTAATATTCAAGTTTTCACTTCTGCCGGCACTCCCGGAGTGCAAAGGGGTTTTTTTTTTAACCAAATCTTCTATTGCAACATATCTGTTTGAAATTTTCTGTAACATAAGAGAAACCTTGGTATAACGCATCTATGAAACATAGCTCTAAAGAAGTTTCACTTCCTACGTGATCTTATTTTTTTTTTATTTTTCTATTGTTCAATTTTGTTCATGTCGTGTCTCTAAATAATAAGCCTGCAGTTTATACTAATTCCATATTTTCCAGCACGTGTATAGACCCGTACTTCCACCACATAATATTATTTTACTAAGAATTCAGTTATTTTTTTTTTGTAAAATATCGAGAATAAATCAACAAAAACAGTAGTTTTTGTTTTTATTTATCTATTTTTCTATTTAATTCTGGAAGTGCGTAAATATAACTGAGAAACTGCATCGATATTTTGTCTGAAACACCATAAAAAAATCTGGGTATAAAAAAATCGAACCGTTGATCGAGAAATTATGCCGCACTTCTGCAGTTTTGTCAGTTTTACCATTCCAACCCACAAGTGGGGAATGGTACTAGTTTAGGTCAAAAATCACTTTTCAAAAATTTTACAATATCGTTCCGTTTTGAGGTCCCCTGAATCCAAAAGCCATATTTTTGGAAAATCTCTGTGCGTCTGTTAGTCTGTTTGTCTGTGAACACGATACAGGTCAAACGGATGAGTGGATCGAAACCAAATTTTGGGAGGATGTTTGGTATGTAAATATGAAAAGCCCTATTGTTTTTGGGGAAAATCGGCGCATGCGCAGAAGAGATATTTGCTATAACGGTGTTTTTTTATAAAATAATAGTATACTTTTCATAACGGATTATTTTATTTATTTTTTCTAGAAAGTTTTGTTAAAAAATTTTTTTCTAAACTTTATAGTTTCGGAAATATTTTGAAAATAAAAAAAATAAGCCGCTCTTTTGTTTTATGGATCTGTCAGAAATAAACAAGTTCGGCATGTTTTGATTAATATTTACATGACGTGAACATATTATGTGGGTATCCATGACAACGATTAGAAAATATCATATTGAATACTAGCCATTACCCGCGTAACCTCACGCGATATAAAATATTGTATTTTCTTTATTTTAATCAAATGTCAACATTTTTGAAGTTGGAATGGTCCCGTCGCCCAATTGGCTGGAATTTTTTTTGAGATTTTGAAAGATTGAACGTTTCAGTTTGACCCAGTTGATATTTTTCGTCATTGGTGTTGATTTCAAGTCACGCGTCCGGTTTAATGCGAATTTCCGACGCGCGCTGGAACGGGTGTCGTTATAATGCGCGGCCGGAGTAGAACGGTCGCCATTTATGTCGAACAATGGCGGGGTTTTCATTTTTTTATGCCGCTAATAATATGCGATGCGTCCTTCCCGTCTTACTTGAAACACATAACGATGTGTGAATGGTAACGATTTCTAAGGCGTAGCAAATCTTCAAAATAAAGCTTATACGGATTGCGACAGAAAAAAATTTCATAATTGTAGAGACTAGAGTCGATTTAATTTACATCTCGGTACATATATTATAAATGTCGTCAATTATGTTTAAAAAATAAAATTGTAAAAAATTGAAATTGTTGGCCTGTTATTTTCTGTATATAAAATTCTAAGAGAAATTTCCAAAAGCGATAGGCATAATTAGGAAAACATACATCGATTTCAGCAAATAAAAAAATCTTCCATACTCCTTTTAGCTTGGAAGCGACGCGGGTGTTCACAACAGTTTAAACAGCCTGTCTTTTCCTACGAGTGGAATTAATTTTTATTTTGTCAATAATCGTATATTTTTTAAACAATGAAAAGACAAAGCACTAAAAAAAGCGCGCCACTGATTCCGCAGTACAACAATAAACGGCAACAATAGAAGAGCGAACACCTGCACACCTTGCAAGTGTCTTGTCTGATTGATCACCTCCACGCAAATCTGACAGCTTGCCAAACAATGTTCCTGCAGGTCGACGGGATGGCGAGGGGCGGGGGGTTAGGAGAGAAGGGAAACTACGGGAAATTCGACAGGACGGATGGCGTAGCGGCAGCTGCAAAGCACCACCCGTGTCCAAGTTACTTTTGTGTTACATAATATATTATCATTTAATTTGTCTTGCAGTTTATATACCTACACTGAAAATTGTTCTGGAAATAAATTGGTTCCCTGCAGATGTCGCAGGTCTGCATTTTTTAACATATTCGTGCTTCAATTTTGATTGCACACTATATCTCATGAGCCGATATAGCAATATCGAAATACGGAACAGTATCTGATTGGTCGCTTGAAACTCAACACAGCAGAACAATCTAATATTCACGAAATTAGAATTCACCCGTCGCGTCGCATTTTTATAATTATAATTTTTTTGTCATAGTACTGGCCGTTCCTAATTTCGAATCGTCGCAAATTATATTCTGATTTCAGATTGTGTGCGTCGATAACTTTCTGTTCGATCCTGTATAAGAACTCAATATCCATATGGGTTTGTGTGTATTATGTAATCATTTATGCGATGGCAGCGGGGGATATATTTAACAGAGTCGATTTAATCCTATCTTCTGATCAGTAATTATCTAATTGCTATAATATTGGGCTACGTTCCCGAGCGCGGTGCTAAAAATAATCCGCTCACTTAACAACACTACGACCGTAAATTTAAATCAGCGGCAATCAACTTGTTCTATGAGTGTTTTAAGTTGAAATCTCCTTTCAAAGTGTCGCAAGGGCGCTTCGAATCTCAATATTGCTAGGGCCTTAAAAAATAAAAGGAATTTTTAATCGTTATCAATTTTGAAAGTTTTATTAGAGAATAGTCCCGATAACCAAGTTAATTGTTTTTGACGTGATAACGTCTTATAAATTGATGAATCACCAATCTTATAAATTGATGAAACACCGGCTGCATGCACGAAAAAGTGTAACGTTCCGCCTGACCCTGTGCGTGATTATTAAATATGATATTCGAGCGGAATACGTTATCACGTAAAACTATCGTCCGTAAACCGACTTTACAGACAACCAATTTTTTTAGAGATAATCAAACGGCGTTTGAAGGTTTACATATAATCCATCGCTGATTAGAAATACGTTTTGGAAAATGAAAAAGAAAGTTCAACTTTTTATTTTCTGTTTAAAACACGATCTTTAAGATTATCGATGTTTGATAAACGATTCGCTGCGGCTAAATACAGCTCAAGGGCGTTTGTTTAGTTACCGCTGGATAACATCTGACCTTGCGGTTGATTAATGATTTTTTATGAAAGGCATAAACCTTTCTTATTTACATATTTGCGTGCTAGTGTGTCGATTAGGATCCGCCATTTTGTTTTGATAACATATATCTTTTTTTTATAGATTTTGAAATATATATAATATCTATTCAGAACCGAACTCAACCGACATTGAAAATGCTTTTCTAAATTTGTTTTTTGTTCTAAAAAATATTAGAAGTTCTGTGAACAAGACAGCTCGAACACTGGCATTCAGGTTTCGAAAAAAGATATTCTGAATCCTCGGGCAAATATTTTTCTCATTAACAACAAAATATCTTTCGGGAAATGAATTTTGATTTCAGAACTTCGAATCTTTAATAATAATATTATACCGGAAGACGACAGCCGAAACGTTGCATGCGATACAAGTTCGCTATGACACACTTCCAATGTTTCACATATTATATACAACTGTTCAAAAAGCTTTAGTGACAAATGTTGCATCGTTTTCTCTCTTTTCAGTTCGTTGCGTTCTCTGTTGCACTCGAATATGGTTTTGACGACACGTTTTCGTGAATAGCTAACGACCGATGTATTTTTGTATGTCGTTTGTCGCGAAAACTGAATAGAAAATCGTTAAATCAGGAAGTTTCACTGATTCAGTGCAATTTTAGTCTGTTCGCTTCTGAAGCTCAAATGGCGGCCAAATTGATATTTCACTGTAGCAGTAGATCATTTTACAGTGCCATAAAAACTATATAGTATTTTAATTTCATTTGTGATATTTCACGACATTTTCAGACTGCCGTTTTATGGTCGTTGCCAGTAAAAGTAAAGCAATAAAAAAGTACTGAAAGATTGAAATTCTTTGACGCTGCGTTAATCTCAGTTTAAAAAAATAAGACTATTTTTTGAGACAATAAATGTTATATTTTAAGAAGAAAAAAATATTTTGAAAACATTTCGATCATATTTTACAATTGAAACAATCGTTAACACAGGATATTAAAGTATCTATAGCAATTCTCTGATAATTCAAAATTAACTTAATATATTTTATCGACATTTGTTGACGTGATAACGTCTTATAAATTGATGAATCACGTCAATATAAAAAGATGGAACACCGGCTGCATGCACGAAAAAGTGTAACGTTCCTAACGTTCCGCCTAACCCTGTGCGTGATTATTAAATATGATCATATTCGAGCGGAATACGTTATCACGTAAAACTATCGTCCGTAAACCGACTTTACAGACAACCAATTTTTTTTTATCCTTCATTTTCTCGACAGTTCACGAAAATCGAAGTAGATTGAAATTTTCTAGGCATTGTTTCAAAGTCTTACACAAAACTTAAAATGCTAAACCGATATTGCGTATACTTGTAAATTCGAAATGTATTAATGCGTTAAAAAAAAACGATAGAATAACAAAACAAACAAAGCTCTAAGCTTTAACCCAACATACAAATTCCCCTGTTTGTTTGCTTTAAAATTAATTAATGCTATTTTGTTTATATTGATTCGTTGCGATACTATACCTACATTTGTACTTGGACCTCAATGTTTTTTTTTTAGTTTTATTTTTTTAGGCCCAAAGCCATACGAAACATTAACACAGAACTTAGAGCCAGCGCTGTGAAAAAACCTTTACGGTTTTTTTCAGAATGAAATAGATATCTTAAAATACATTTTTGTACGGCCTCTCATAAAACAACTGCTTTTCATGCCTATATAGCGGTTGTAAAATGATCATTTTCACACTAGTGCGTAAAGTAAAAAAAAAGTAATTCCTTTTACTAATTGAATATAGGTATCTGTAAACGATGCATATATACCATTTCAATGTGGCCAAATTGAACTGTCAAAAATATTAAAGGTATAAATTTATTATGATGTAAAAATCAGTTATTCATAGGAGGTACGTGCGAAAAATGTAGTGCACATGTCTAGACTGGAATGTTATTATGCCTCGTGTGACTGTTAACACTCGCTGGTCACTCGTTTTTGGCACAATGCGGCAAAAAATAATACATTACAATCTTAAGATACATAAATTACTGTTTCAACTCTGTAGCCGCAATGAAATGTCATTTTGTTTGATATCTCGTTACGCGTTGATTCAAAAAAACGAGGAAGCAAAATTCATTGTAATTAATGAAAAAAAAGAAGGTAGGTAAGCTGATAACCTTTCGCGGAGTGAACGGAAAAACCTGTGTTAATTACTATAACGAGTGTTTGCAGACAGAAAGCATACAATTGATAATATTGATTGATTTATTATGTCGATGCCTGTGTTTAAAGTAAACTAACATAATATCTTTTAGAGAGCTCAACCGGTGTCCCGTTGCTGCGACAGGCCTGGCAAACCTTTTAATAATAATAATAATAATAATAATAATCTTTATTATGGGATCAAGAGTGGCCATAGCCGTTTTCATCTTGTCCTTAAAATAATACACACACACATGCATACAAATTCTGAAAAACAGTAATGAATTAAAAAAAGAAAATAAAACAATAATAAAAACAACAAAATATTACAATTATAAGTAACAAATAAAATGCTCCCTCTAACAGTGCAGTAACGAGTAGCTATGTGTAATTGTTAGAGGTCAGTAAGTGACTTTTTAAATTGTTTTTAAAATTTCGATATCTCTGGGAACGTAACGCTTCAGGCAACTTGTTCCATTCCCTAGGGCCACTAACGATAATGGATGTTCCGCCAACTAATGTATTAGTCCTAGGTATGATTAAGTCACTTGTATGCCTAGTATTGTGTTCGTGATGCGTCTGTAGAGACTCAATTTTCAGCGAAGACAACCTTTTCACACTATCGATCGTCTATTATACTATGTAGGGAATGAAATGATTCTTTTCGGCGAATAAGCATTCTTATTGAACTGTGCTTAGCTAGATAAAACTTTCCGGGGATGGAAAATCAAGCACGTCGTCCGAATTACAGTGCTCCTCCTGTGCCGGATGTCCGCATAGCAATAAAATCTGAACACAGCAGAAAGCAAGTTAGCTGGGAAGGCTTCGTAGTCTTTAAAGAAATATTCGGCGGCAACTGAGCCAACTCTAGCGAGACTTTAGTTTTGCCAGGCCTGTCCTACCGGCCCACTGTTATGTACAACACTATGTAAACAATACAGTGTACACTATAGTTTATTGTAGATATTGTGCTAACCTAACAAATCAATATAAAGTGTGCATAGTGATAATTTAATAAAACTCTATCGCAACAACGCTAATCATTTCAATGACAGTTGTAAAAAAATAAAACGATCGGTAGAAAATTAATTAGCGTCATTGAAGTTGTTTCAGTTCGTCGCTAATCCAATCAACCGAATAATTCGACTTCACCAAATTGAAGACGAAATGCTTTACTAGAAGTGAATTGAAGCATTAAAGCTTTGGTGACACTCAATTGAAGTTGTCACTTGCATTAAGAAAGCGAAGGAGTTTTTTTTTCGGTTTGATTTTTTTCTCACAAGGTAAAACTGTATCTTTTGGAAAGAGAATAAAATATAACAATACACACATAGAGCAGGTTTTATCTTTTCCTTCTGCGAATTTCAAAATAATTTTTAGTACATTCGTGGTTTTCCTTTTTTATGAGCTCATGAGAGTTTGTGAAACACAAAATTAAAATTAATTAAAAAAATTGGTTGTCTGTAAAGTCGGTTTACGGACGATAGTTTTACGTGATAACGTATTCCGTAATACATAACCCAAACCTCCCAAAATTTGGTTTCAATCCGCTTATCTTTGGTGTCGGAATGATAAGAAATGTCAAAAGTGACGTTTGCAACTGTCAAAGAATTATGTTCTAATAATAATTAGTTATTCCAATACTTAACTTAGAAGGCGTTGCATTTCACAAAATACTAATGTCAAAAAATTGAATTAAACATTAGAAATGCAGCCGTTTTCATGTTGCATTTATACAGCTATTTTTCTATATAAATTTGTATAAAAAAAACTGTTTAGGCAAATTCTGTTATACGAAATCTATGTAAAATGTTCTCCTCTTTCGTTTAAGACTGGTTTCAAACCGATCTGATTTAAATTGAGCGAGAATTAGCAAAAAGCACGCACAGGGTCAGGCGGAACGTTACGCGTTACGAACGTTAGGAACGTTAGGAACGTTACACTTTTTCGTGCATGCAGCCGGTGTTTTATCAATTTATAAGATTGGTGATTCATCAATTTATAAGACGTTATCACGTCAAAAAGAAATAATTGACAAAGTTCTGAAACAAATTTTGACGTTAGTAAGCTACACTATGTAAATAAAGTGCAAGCTTTGGATATAGTTGCATAGATCACTGGACATTAGACAAACTCTACTAACTAAAAATGAAAAGTAAGTAGCGATTTTTTTTCTTGGCGTTTCTTACATTTTAAGAACTTCTAAGAAATTAGATGAACTAAATGTGTGCCAAAAATAGTTTGGAAATTCTCAGCAGAAAAATCGTTAACACGAGATAAATTTCATACCGCGTAAGGAGGGAAAAAATAGAAAAACACTTTTCACTTGTGAATCACAAATTTAAAACTCTAAAAAAAAACGATGTCGAGTTGAACGGACTGAATATGAAATATTGTTGAAACAAATCAAGCTTGAATTCTCTCGGAGTTACAGACAACTGCTCAAGTCTGCTCTGTTGGACAATAAACGTTCGGTGTATGTCGAACAACTGAATTATATGTCTCCGATTTTCGCAACGAATGTAGCCGTGAAAGGGAAAATAAAGTTGTGCAAAAGCTTCTGGGTTCAAGTCTGGGGACAGGATCAACTATCAACGATTGAACTTTCAGGTCAGTAATAACACAGTCTTTTCGATTTGGCAGCAAAAAATCAAGATCAACAAATCTCATTATTACTTCAGAGTACACCGATTTATATGTTCGCTCATTTATCTTTCTCGTTTTGATGGAGCATGATAATACAGAGGTATACCTAGGTTATGTTCCTCGGGCTGAAAGTTAAAGAATTGGACTTTTGAATGAAATTTTTTTGTCATAAATGGAAAGATCGTATATAAGTTTTATAACAAAACTATTTTTCTTTTTTTTATTTTCGTTATAATTCAAAAGTTATATCAAATTAAAAATAAATTTTTGTACCCAGTTCCGAGAACGCGCCGACATTTCCCGAACATAATGTGACGTCATAATGTTTTAGTCAATACACATGTAGAAGCCATTGATAGTATACTGCGTATATAAATTTTACCATTATGACGTCACAACTGTCAAAAACAATTTTAGTGCGTTTGCAGTCACGTGATTTTTTTTAAGATTTTATCAATTTTAAATTGCTCATAATTAATTTAAAAAAAGTTTTTTGAAAGTTTTTCGCATCGATTATCAATATTATTTATAATAAAGTTTTAAAATACAATAAAAAAATCGATAATTATTTTTTTTTCAAAAGCCTAATTGCCATTAACTTTCGAGCTTAACTGTCGCAAACAATCATAAAAACACCTTTTCTCCAAACAAAACTGGCATAGAAAGCAATAAACAAAAAATATATAATTTTTGTAATTTAACATTAGGTAGGTACCTATATGGTACGGTGGTACGGGTGCATGTGGTGGAAGTACGGGTGGAAAATCTAGAATTAGTAGACATGAACAAAACCGAACTGTTGAAAAATATAAAAAAATGCGTGAGCCTCGCCCACATAAGCTCAAGAAGGAAGTGAAACTTCTTTTTGAGGTGTGAACTCGTTTTGTTGAAGCGTTCTCAAGATTTCTTTGCCGTCGAATCGTTTCCCTTATAACGCTACAGAAATTTTCCAACAGATACGCCGATAAAAAAGTTTCACTTCAAAAATATGAATAGGTACAATGCTCAGATGGCTTTGCTAAAACTTTGCGATGTTGAGTAAATAAAACAATAAACGAATCACAGCTGATTATTTTTGGCTGAAAAAAATGAGTTTAACTGTGAAATTTATAAAATTAAAAGACGACTTTCCGATCAATCAATCAAAAGTTTAAGTTTCACAAATTGAAAACACAACTTTTGACATATCTTTCTGTAAGAAAGCTGCAAAGAATAATTTATCATGATTTGCAGCTTAAACTAAGCTAACGTTCCCTTTGCAGCTTTGATTTGTCGACGGGACAATTCTGTGAGCGTATTTCTGACAATACTGATATTGTTTCTAATGAAACTGTTCAAATAAGGCTTTTTCGAAATTTAAATTTATTGCACGCGGCATTCGGAAAATTAAACCGGCTCCGATTCATCTGCAGTACGTAAACAGACCTCAACACAGATCGTCTTGGAAAAAAACTCATTCCTCGATTATAAAATTTTATAAATACACATTTTCTCCAAACAGACGTTGACGTTTCTTTCAAAGTTTTATGTTGCCGTCTACCCAACCTTGTCTTTTAAGATGTATCACTTTGATATTTCATTATTTGATTAAACTTAATAACATTCCAACTTTAATGGAAATGTTATAATTTTCTTTCATAAGAATTTTTAAGTGTTGTAATTCATAAACAAAACATTTTATACGCTTGTAGAATATTTTTGACGTGATAACGTCTTATAAATTGATGAAACACCGGCTGCATGCACGAAAAAGTGTCACGTTCCGAAATGTGTCACGTTCCGCCTGACAGCTACTAAAATTTAGGTTATGTATTATTAAATATGATATTCGAGCGGAATACGTTTTCACGTAAAACTATCGTCCGTAAACCGACTTTACAGAGAACCAATTTTATATTTAAGTTTTTATTTTATAGCAAATCGCAAGTTTTGCTATCGTGTCGTTGCGTCGATGAAATGTGAGAATCGATTCTTCAAAATAGCAAATCGTGAAAAAGTAAAAGTTACACGGGACCAACATTCACTCTAACTCTTCTTTGTACTGATTCTGATTTATTTCAACGCCACGTGGTTGCTTAAAGCTCTACAATGGATGATGGTGAGGATAATATCCTCATTTTTTAATTTCACTAAATTCCACGTGTAATAAAACGAGACAACTGCGGCATCATCTGTCTCGGTTTCGCGGGACATGTAGATCGAGACGATCTCCTAACAATGGTCTTCAAAACACCAGCAAACTCGAGGATTGAAAATAGTAACGACTCGCGTTGCTTGTCCGAGATTTTAAAGCGAGTTGTTAGCTGAACGTTAGCACAGCGTGTGTGTGTATGAAGGTAGCTTATAAAAGAAGCCGCACCTATAAATTCGGCGTCATCTGTGTTATAAATACGACGTCCGTTAATAATATATCTGAGCGCATTTAACGCTGCGGACGCTTAGAAGCACGTCCGTCAGACCGTTTAGCGGATCGGTTTCCTTCCTTCACAGCATGTTAACAAACAATATATAATATAAGTATATATGTCGATGTTCCGGGACTTTTACAGGCGGCGAAATATTCACGTTTATATTAAATTCGCCGGAGTTTTTAGCGTGCGCGGCGGGCAATCGATTCGATTCTGGAAACGATTGAGTGTTCCGGACTCGACGACGGCCACGTGACCCGTATATGAAACTGCTATCTGACTGTCGGTTTGCAGCGACTGTCCGTCAAATTGATCTTTTTCACAAGCTGATATCGATTCGAAACGCTACTGAATACAAAATAAATCGAAAAAAAATTAGTTGAAGACGAGCGACATTTTAGCATCTATAGATTTAAAGCTGAAAGTCTTATCAGAAACTCACAATGGCGGTTTAGTTTTTTTTCAGAACACTGAAAATGAATAACTTTTCTTTTTGCTTTTCATTGCTTGCAGCGGCGAACGTGCTTCGGTAAATTGAGCATCGGATATTTTACATTTTGTAGATTAAAATTCATGCTTCACCGGTAATTGGAATCGTTTTGCAAATTGCAAATACGAATTACTCAGCACGACTCTTCCGTTTTTTTCCCAGATCATAATATACATCGACGTTTTATTTTTATTCTTCCACGCCGAAAAAAAAGCAGTCTGATACAGTGAAACCCGCCTAAGGTGGAGAGAGTCGAGTGCTTTTTTTTCGTTTTTCATTTCGTTCTGATTACTATCAATACACAGTAGATTTCTGTTATGACGTCCTAATATTATAGACCGAATCGCTGTCTGTAAGCTCTGTCATTATCGTTTTAATATACAATATTGCGAACTTAGAAATTTCGAATAGTTTTTATAACCGAGCTCTATGTATACCTATACTGTATGCATTCAAGTATAAATGGTCATTGTTCAGTGACTCTGTGCCGAATAGCATAGCATAGAACGAAAAGCCTCCGGCAAGATTAGCGGAAAGAGTTCGACACAGAACAGATAAAAGTAATAAGTAGTAAACAAGTAGTCGGCCGATATCAGTAGTGGTAATTGTTTTCTCTATCATCCGCCTGCGATCTCCTTTCTCTTTCTTCTTCTTCTCCTTTTTCTACTTTGAAATATCCTCGCAAACTATCTACCGATCAAACTACTTTTATATTATGTGAGTTTTATCTCTACAAAGGCATGTCGAAGCTGGACTCCTGTTCATTGAAAACTTCAAATCGAAAACACTATTTTTCAAATATAAAAGCAACAATTTAAGTCACTTTTTTTATTAATAAACACAAAAATTAAGTCACTTCTAATCAGCGTTGCCAGACGTCCCGATTTTTAAATCTAAATTAAATGTCCCGCGCGGGACAGGCTCAGTCCCGCTTTTCGGGGATAACTTTAAAAGAAGTTAAATCTTCACAGTAATATCATGAATAAGTAATTCTTATAAATAATATTATTCTCTTATTGTAAATTGCAATTTGTAACACTCACTCCACAGACTATTGTTTGAAACGCCATATTTTTCTAATGAATAAAACTTTTTTGATTTTGATTTCTGTTTTTTTTTTTTTTATTTATTCTGAAGACGAATAAGACTCAACTATTTAACGATAGGGTAAATCTGATATAAAATATTATATTTTTATTAAAATACATTTTCTATGACTATTTTTGCTATCTATTGTCACGTAAACGTAATTTTAATTCAAATAAAAAGATAAATAGGTATTTGAAAACTTCTGATTATATACGTTTTTTTACTATGTCCCGCTTTTGACGAAAGAATCCCGCTGTTTTCACTCAAAGAGTTCCAAAATCCCGACTTGACAAAAAAAAAAACTGGCAACGCTGCATCTTATAGACTTATACACAACAATTTTATCATTGGTTGTACATTTTCACAGCAATGCAAAAATTAAAGTTTAGTTTTACTTCAAGAAAAACTGAACGAATATCGCGATCAACTAATAGATTAATTATTATTGCTCTATAAATGGTAATTCAATTTGATTGTCTTATCGTTATTTCCTGTATTCAAAAACTCATTAATTCCTCCAACACAGTTTTGTTCACGCGGTTCAGATATTCTGTTCTATAATCAAGGAACAACGGAATTGACAAACAAACAGAATCAAACACCGAACATTCTGGTTTAAACTAGACCTCGATCTGCTCCGCTCTATCAATAAAAATTCCGTGCGTATTTTTATAATGCAGGCATCTATTAGTTTTCATTTTAAATTTTCTAGTCTGCGGTGAGTAAATTGATTTTCAATTGAATTTCGGTTTAGTTGCGAGATGGACATTTAAGGTTCCTTTATTGTCGCGTGATCTGAGTGCTCGCTCAAAAAAAAGAACAACATACGTAAGGTACTGTACGTTGTTGTTGGAAACTTTGCTCGCTCAAATTCAATCGACACGTTCCGAAAGTTCGACAGAACTACGCTTTAACTTCATCAGAGAACTGTCACCGAATAATATAGTTTCCGAACTAAGTTTGTTGGAAATAATTATTACAGTTTTTACAATCAGAATCAACTACTATTATTTGTCTAAAATATCAACCAACATTTTAAAAGGATTGCAACTTAAAACAAAAATAATATTTCTACATTCAGATTCTAACATTTTCTAGCCTCCACTAAAACATAAAAAATAAAACCTACTATAAACAAATTATACCCTGTCAGGATTATAAAAATATTTACAAATAAAATATAAATATTACGTTGCAACACACATTCGATAAATTAAAATTTGGGTTTCGTGTTTGTTTAACTAATTAACATTATTTTGGTTATTAGTATTATTGTACTTTAAAATACATAAAAAAAAAAATTATGATATGAACGTTTGACGTCGTTCCTAAGTAATATTGGAAATAACTTTTCTTTTCCGTTTGTTTTGAACAGTTCAATAGATTTTTTCAATTAATTTCAACTTTGGAGTGCATTTCTCGGGTATATCGGTAATAAATAAATTGTGTTTCGAAACCCAATTATTGAAGGAAAATCAAAGAAAAGTGCTCGACAAGTTTGAAGTGCTATTTCTTGTATAAACTAACTGTGCTCACTCGGTTCGCAGGCAACGAACAGACTTTGTCCGCTGCAGAACTGCGCTTAGCCTCAAAAAAACAAAGTCGCGTCGGGAGCCTCATTTCAATGTCGATTTCGATGGTGACATTACGTATTGCACATACCGCTAAACTAGCGGTATGTGCTTTATTATCGCTTTGTGCGTCAGAGCTGACTTTCGTTCATATAAGAAGTTATATCTAAGTTAATTTCACACGAAATACATTCAAATTGAAGCTTTTTGAAAAGAGGAGATTCTAATCTATAATACAGAACCATTTTTAAATCAATTCGAGTTCATAAATACTATTAAAATTGTAATTGAAAATCACAAACAGCAGTTGTCGATTGGTCTGTACGTATGTACGTCACGACTCTACAGATCGCAATTTTGGTCGGATTGCCTTGGGTTATATTTTATTCACTTTGTTTACTATCAGACCAGAACCCTATTTAAATTCACTAAAATGTGTTCAGTAGTTTAATTTTTATAAACAGTTTTATTTTATTATTTTTGACAGCTAATAGTTTAAAAAAACAATATAATAATGGCTGTGTAAATATAGTGTAATCCATAAAACAAGTGCTACACTTCTATACCGTGATAACACCACTACACTTAGTAGGCTTCGTGGCGTAATGGTTATGCCGTTGGATCCCCAAGGGCAAGGTCCTGGGTTCGCTTCCTTACGAAATCATTGATTTTTTTCTTTTTTTTTTTCTTTTTATTTTGTTTTATTTTATTCCACTTGATATTAATTATATATTATATTATGTATAGTTCTTAATTTTTTTTATTTTTGCAAACTTAAAAAAAATATTTTTTCAATTTTTAATTATTTATTTCTTTAAATTTTTAAATCTTTTTAAATTTATTAAAAATATTTTTTAATTGTTATTTTTTTATCATACAGTGGAAAACTTGCGGGATGTGCACTTTTGGTTTTGCCAACTATTGTAGATTACAGACGCTCGACAACCGAGGACAATAACTGCTCGCGTAAGCAAAACACGACATCGTTAAAATATTTTTTTTTTCAAACACAGTTATTTTTACAATCATTTGAAAATGCATCTTTCTCTACGTCTTATACATCTTCTTTAATGTATTTTGTTGATATTTTTCAAATTGAGCATGCTGAATGCTGATTGAGAACGGCTAACTGAATTCACTGAGCGCGTGCGTCATTTTTGTCTCTCCTCTGGAATATTGTTTTGAAAAACTTTATCGCATCTCTCAATTAGGAGATGTCAAATGATTCTATCCGCCTAACCGATGCGACGAGGGTGGCAGCTTATTTAATTCGATTCAATAGCGTTCCGGACTCTATCCGACACCGGCGTCAAATTCAATCATCGCGTATTTCCCGCATGATATCAGTAGGTACGATGTATTTAACTAGAGCTAGATACAATATTATACCGGCAAAGAAGAAAACTCTTCTCTATATATACCGACCGATACAACGTTTACGAATTTTCCAGGAATCTATTAACTAGATACGTTTTTATGTGAATGAAATATCCTCTAACCTTTTTTTTTCATTTCTGTTTCTATTTCGTTTTGTTTTAAGTATATTTTCTTCAACTCGATTCCTTTTTATGAGGCATTTGCAGCGAACTATTTGCTTTTAAGGAATGGAATTTTATTGGCGAAATTCTTTAAAATATTTTCAGTCGCGACTCGTGGATACTGATATCGATTATTATTATTAAAGAACCATTGGCCTCGTTTGTTTAGACAAGAAATACGCGGCTCAATTTGAAACTCAGCTTTTTAACAAGAATCTTCTTTTTTTAAATGACACGATTCAAATTTATTTCTTTTATGATGTTAATGCAATTAGCGGCCAGTCGTTTGTGTTTCGATTTTGCACTATACTTTTTTTACTGATGGTTTATTGTCGTCGTAAAATAAAGTTAAGTTCTCGTCTGTATATAAATTTGATGAAGCATTGTTACGAAAATCTTTTATGGCACATTTTTCAATTTCCTGTCTTTCTCTACACGACAGTTTGTAGAGAAATATTTATCATTATAAATAAAGACTTAGGTTCTATTTACACTGTAACGGGACAGACGGAACGGATTGAATAATAAAATCGTAATCTAAAGGGAAAAAAAATTAAACGAGACAATGAAAAAGAAAAATTGTGAGAACCGAGTCTTTTGAAAATATGAAAATATAAAAAGAAGAGATTTTCTATATACAGAGGGGACGCGGGAATAGAGAAAGAGAAGCGCAAAGTGTGGGCCGAAGTATAAATTGAAATGAAGTTTAATGAGCCGTAGTAATTATTGACACGTGACTGAATTTGCAACCTACTCAAAGCTTCAATTTAAATTTATATCTGTTTTTCGCAATCCTCCTTATTTTATCTCGTGAAAATATTAAATAAACATTATGCTGATGTTTCCAGGGAAAAAAACGTAAATTATTATCATTCAAATAAAAAAAATTGTGTTATATTGATTTGTATTTTTACACGCTTTATATTAACTTCACTTGTAAGTTTGTATGTATGTATGTATGTTTGTAACTTTCATTTGACTACTGCAAGTGGTTTATATAGCGGTATAATATGCCAGCACAGTAAGTACACTGGTAGCCGTGCGGTCTAATAGGCCCCACTCACGATCAAACTTCATGCCACAGTTCAGTGTTCAGTGAAGTTGGACCGATTAATCGAAAGACTGACTGGCACCACACACAGTTCATGCAAACTGCTCAGTTTTTAAAATTTTTTGTGTTCAGTTTGGTTCAGTTGTTGGCATACACTCGTGGAGTATAGATATATAAAATATATATTATATACACACTATAATATTATACTATAGATAACTAATAAGAAAATATAACTTATAAAACCCATATTAAAAAAAAAAAAAAAACTAATAAGAACTAAATGAGTTATTTAAATGGTGAGGATTGGCTGTTCATAGCTGTGGGATTGTATTTAAAACAGAGAAATAAGAAAAAAAAGAAGAATATGGGTGAAAAATTGGTTAGAAATGCGTGATTCAAGAAGTCATGTTTATTTGATTAATGAATTACATCTTGAGCCGCTTGATTGGAATAATTATTTACGAATGGATGAATTAACTACAATTATTTACTGGAATTAGCTACCCCATTTATTAAGAACCAGGATACAAATATGCGAAAATCTATTTCTACACAAGAAAGACTTGCAACAACATTGAGATTTTTGGCTTCTGGTTGTACAAAACACAGAACTCCAAAACTGAACTGAAAAAACCCACACACACAGCAGTTTACTTGAACACTGAACACTGAAGTCGTTCGAAAATCAAGATGCATTTGATGAGTTCATGCTTGACTTCAGTGTTGGTTTCAGTGTTTATTTGTCCCACACATTATCATGCTTCACTGAACTATAAGTTTGAACACTGAACTGTGGCATGAAGTTTGATCGTGAGTGGGGCCTATAAGGCACGGGTTTTCGCTGACGTCAACTCTCGGCATCACGGGTCGTGGGTTCTAATCCCGTCCACGCCGAAAAAAAAAGTTGTTTTTTTCGGCAAATTTTTGACAATAAATCAAACTAAAAAGTGGAAAATAAATATAAGTTTAAAAAAAACTAAAAAACACGCTTTATATCAAACTAAAAAGTGAAAAATAAATATAGTTTAAAAAAACTAAAAAACAAGCTTTATATCGAACTAAAAAGTAAAAAATATTTTTTTAAAAATAAGCTTAAAAAGCGTGGGGCGCTCGATGTACGAAAATGTGGAACAAAGCGCCCCACGCTTTTTAAGCTTATTTTAAAAAAAATATTTTTTACTTTTTAGTTCGATATAAAGCGTGTTTTTTAGTTATTTTTAAACTATATTTATTTTTCACTTTTTAGTTTGATATAAAGCGTGCTTTTTAGTTTTTTTGAAACTATATTTAAGTATTATTATTTTTTGTCAATATATGGTCTGAGAAAAATTGGTCGACAATTTTATTTATTTGAAGAGTTCTATTCAGACGTTAATCAAAGATTTGTATTATTATCATTCTCTAATATATTATGTTGTCTGTGCGTTTTTTTTAAATAGTTTGAATAAACTGAACTTCGATAAATGTAATAAAGAGAGACATTTCCCGTTCAAAGTTGAATGTTAGAAAGACATTTTTTTAATGCTATTTGAAGAGCTGTTTGAATATCGCGTAAGGTACATGATTCAATTACAGTACAGGCGAAATAATCTTGCGTTTGAGAGTTCAAAAAAAAAACAAGTGGAAAAAGAGATGCTTGTTCGACCTTCGACAAATTTTCGATTAGTATTCGCGTTCCAAGCGGTGAAGGCAGTGGGATATAAAGAGATATATAAATGTGATCGATTTTTTTAGATGGGATCCCTAATTAGACATCTGGCAGAGTGCATTCCGGGGACGAGAGCATAGAAAATTAATGGGTGCAACAAGGAAGGCATGTGAACAAAATTTAGAATGCAATCATGGCTACCTTTTAAGCATGAAAAGAGAACAAGGTAATCTATGATCCTTAATTATTTTCACTTCAATGTTTTCCCCATGTTCTGAGTAAGGATATATTTCTTCGCCTATTATAGTTTTTCTAAAGTACACAATGAATTTTAACCACCATTTAGAGAATTTCTCCAGGAGTGTTTATGTCTGTAATACGCTCGTATTAAATTCAAAGAAGAGAAATTAAGATGTTTCGTAATCGAGTCATAAAAAGACGCTTTTAGTGGGCCTACATGGCTTGAGCTGACTAAACGATTTAAAGACATACATCAAAATTAATGTACTACAAAATTGTCGGTCTTAAAAAGGCCTCCACGGACCACGGTAACGATATAGTATGTAAATTTTTCAACAATTAAAAAAAAATATAATTAGTTATTTGCGGAGCTCTTTTGACCGACCAATGCTATTCATTCTTATCTAATTAAGCATGTTAGCATTAATAGGCAGTCTACAAATCCGGGAGAAGCCTGATCGAGTCGCTAATATAATTATAAGTAAGCTGTGCGTTGGAAAAGATTTTCAAATGTTTCACAACGGCGTCGCTTGCCTTACATTTAGTACAAAACTGACTCGGTCCATTATCCTGCAAGCAACGAAACTACTTTGTAGGATCCATAAGACGGATACATTATACACTTGTTCGTCGTCGTCTATACCTATACTTCTTTTTATTTCTCTCTTTTTTCTCATGACGAAAAAGGAGAAAATGTACAACGAAGCTGAAAAGATTCTTTGAGTGATGCTTCAAGTGTGAGACATTACGTCATAATATATAATGTCCATAAAAGAGAAGTTAGTTTTTTGCCTGCTTTTATGTTTCAATAAACTCAAAACCGTTGTCGGATTTGATTGTCCTGTATTTTGAATAATATTAAATCGTACACTTTTTCTATTAATAATACGACAAAAAAACACTCGATACGCGCTTTTCTACCCAAATTAGCATCATTAAGTATCTACGGTTTGATAATGTATTTATTTTATGTTCAATTTTACAGATAGATAAAAAATAAACATGACATTATGTCGCTGCCCAATTTGAACGTTTTGCTCATTATTTTTAATCAGCAATCGGAATCGATTCTAGACTTCTTGTACTTATCTCAGTTTGTTTTATTTACAAATAGTATTTAATGTAATAATAAAATAAGTGTCCATTTTTGATGATTATCTATATTGTCTATACGGTGTAGAAAATGGCGGCCTTACATGTTGTCCTTGCTCATTCGAAGTGCAAGCACTCCCACGTCGACGCTCACTTCAGAGGCGTTTCGCATATTATAAGCAATTGCCTTTATATTATGCATGCGAACACTCTATTAGATATATATAATATATGTTATAGACTCGCAGACGCACTCACTGGTCATTAAAATCTAATGCGCAGAGCCGGATTAAAAAAATGCTATTTATTAGTGTTATTGTATCTATATGGCACATACACGGTTAGCGTCGGTTGGATGGTGGGACCTAGGGGTCGGACCAAAATTTCTCGACGTTTCAAAACTACAAGGTAGTGTATGTGCCATGTGTCAAATACACTAATAAAATTAATCTATAATATAATAATCGGGATTCACTGTCGCTTTAAATCTCTGAAGACAATATTATTGCGGCAATAAAAATTGTTTTTTTGTTTGGTTCAAAACGTCCTCTTTGAAGCATCCCCGGAATTATTGTCGCTTCCATACAATGTAATCAGAAAATATATTATATATCTATGTATAATATTGAAGTCGACAAACACATTCCCTCATAGAGTTAATAACGAATCTCTATAGTGGTAGCTCTGCTATAGCTCCATCCGGGAGATTGGTCCTTTGATCTGTTTTGAGTGGCCGATGTACGGTTGGACAATGTCAGGTGATGTCATATACTGGCTGTTTGTCAAAAAAAAGAAAAGAAAAATAGTATATTGTGCGACTAGTGAGAGAAGGAGAAGATTCCATGAGCGTAAAACGCACGCGAGTGGAATATTCTCCTTCGATCAATGGTCGCACATAATATTTTATTCAACTAGCACGAGTAATATGTAATCGGGGCCCTGATAAAAGAGGGAAAAATAATAAATCACTTCATTGACTGACGTACCCAGCGCCCTCGATACACACAAGATAGCCATGACTTTCGCTGAATTGCGATGCTGTTTTCATATATACAATACCGCCTACCATGTTCCTATTGGTCCAGAAGCTGCGTGCAGTTTTTTTTCATTATTGCACGCTTGGGCTTGCTACTGCGTTTCTATTGGTCCAGAAAATTCATTATTATATTATATTATATTATATTATATTATATATTATATTATATTTATTGAACGTACTCAACAGGCAAAATGCCCAATTACAGAGTAGTATCACACTGTACGGCTCATTATTAGCACTCTACGCGTCAACATGAAATACTCTATTATTTCTCCCGAATTTAGCAGGGCCCCGAAATTACATATTACTCACGCGTGTTGAATAAAATAAAATAATCTTGCGGACGAAGTGAAACTTCTTTACCGTTATGAACTCGTTCCGTCGATGCGTTATCCTTTTTTTTTTTCATTACCAAGGATTCTCTCATATTTTCACGTCGTCGAATCATCTTCCCTTTAAAGTAACAGAAAATTTCCAACAGACACGCCGCTAAATAAGTACTACAAGGCATAAATCTGTCATTCTTTTAGCTCTCCTTTCACATAAAACGATAAAATCAATCTTTCAGGGGACCGTCTTTTTCCGGTCGTACCGTATGTTGTTCTGTCGGGAATGCAATAATAATATATCGGCGTCCATTTCAAATAGAGTTATGTCGAGCTTTCGGTCCGACATTTCAATCGCATAGTCCGACAAGGTCCGTGTATTTGTTCGTCGTTCAAGACCGCCGCGCAGACAGACAGACAGACCGACAGACAGCACATTATTAAAGCTCTAGAATTGGACCGCACGTCGATGCTGTATTACAGAGTAGGATGTGATTTCAAATTAACTGCCTGACTTGACTGTTGAATTTTTTTGCCAATAAAAGTCAGCTTTTGACTGTATTTATAATCTTCTCGTAAAAATGTTATTTAAAAAAACATATTTGAAACATTTCGCGTCGCCGCGATGTACTATACTCGTAGATTTTTTTATATTTATTTTAAATGTATCTAATATTGAAGCTGTTTCCGTCTATACTTTGGTACCAATATTTATAATTATTTTTTTTATTGATAAATTTTATTTGAGAGTTTAATCATTTCTCAGATGGAAACCTGAAAGCTGGGGGTTTGTAACAGATGAAGCATGAAAACGTCAAAAGAACAACGACATCTCTACGATTTATTTACGCTCGACCAATTTTTATATTTTTGTCATATATCGCAAATCTTTTCACGATTTCATGCGTGCAACTTTTTATAACACTAAGCGAGGCTTTGGCCTGTTTGATATTAAGCGAACTTATAGAAAAAGTTAAACTTAATCGATCCGACCATCCGCAACCCTGTATTTCAAAGTGGATCAGCGAAATTTTAATCCTGATCCTTCGGCCAGTCCGGTTTCAAAACTCCAGATTACAATAATTAATTAATCTAGGATTGACATAGAGCAATGTATACCTATTCATCAAAAATAAAAAAACGACGGGTTGCACTCCGGGAGTGCCGGCAGAAGTGAAAACTTGAATATTAACGTCTTAATTTTTTGCATTTAGATGCATTGTTTATTTATTGGCAACACTTGTAAATAAAATGGTTTGTATCATTATCATAGATTGCATTTTTATGTACGATATTTCAACGCTAGATGTCTAACGTTGTATAAAAAGTATCTGGCAATTACTATCACTTAGAGAGTCTCACCCAGTTCTTATTTTTCCTGACGCGAGTTTAACATTTTTTACCCATTACAAAAAAAGTGTACAGCGCCGCTAAAGAAGTTTTCACTTCAATAATTGAATAACAATGGACAGATTTATCGCAAGAAATCATAGAAAATGTACAGAATTCAGCCTCAAAAGATCATGAAACCTTCGACGGTTGTAAATAAAAATCAAAATGTAGGTAAGCCCGTCTGCGAGAGAGAATATGTGACTATACCGCGCTCGAATAGCTAAACAGAGAATAATAATATGTCCTATCCGACGGTGTACTATCTCGAGCCAGAGAGTCACGCCCCACAACTATCATTATTACCTACCACCTTCTCGTATACAAAGGTGGATCAAAGCGTCACTGTGCCAGCAGGCAAAGCCCCGGCCCTCTGGCTGTGTGGTAATAAACGCTGCCTGCCCGTCTTAAGGACGCCCGACACCGGTTCGACGCCGTGCCGACGAACTTGAAACGGGCAGTCACAAGTTTTACACGACTTGGAAACAGGTGTTCGGCAGATTTATTTGAAAGGCTAAATCAACAAATTTTAGAAAGAAAAAACGGATTAAAGCGCAATTTCATTTAATAACTATTCAAACGGCAATATTTGGCCAGTTCTCAATCACAAATCGAATGTTCATTGAACGTCACGCGATACAGACATGCAAAAAAAAAACCCTTTGCACTCCGGGAGTGCCAGCAAAAGTGAAAACTTGAATATTAACGTCTTACGAATTTTCGATCAAAATGGTTTGTATCATAGATTGCATTTTTATGTACGATATTTCAACGCTAGATGTCTAACGTTGTATAAATAAAAGTTTTCGTCTTACGCATATTCGATCAGGACACGTGACCCTGACGCGAGTTTAACATTTTTTACCCATTGCAAAAAAAGTGTACAACGCCGCTAAAGAAGTTTTCACTTCAAAAAACCATTTGCAATAAAAATTATGTTATTTTGAGACTCCTGACGTTTGACGCACATTTCCCACGGATGACTGTCAACCTTAACCGGCGCACGTTCGTTCCCCAGACTCCCGAGACGTCGCCCCAATGTCGTAATTTAACTTGTGCACCGAACTTATACGCTGACATACCAACTTAAGTTTTAAACTTGGTGTGCTATGAGACAGCGAGCTCTTCTATTCAGCGTTTGATATGACGCGGTTGTGTTTTGAAAACTCTGGGCGGTTCTATTAAATTATCATTTTTTCTAAATTACAAAAAATTTGCGGTGTCCCAAAACATACTTGAGTTCACACAATAAAGTCAAAATTACTTTACTACCAGATAACACTGTATTGTTGGTACTGCGACCTGAGTTTTTTTTGTCTTTTTATATATGACGTATATTTACACTAGTTATTAATTGATTAATTAATTCATCTTGTTTTTAAGTTAATGAAATTTAATGGACTACAAACACGAAACAAGTAGAAATAATATATAAAATATAGAGAACATAATAATATTATCTTAAAAAACAGATATCCTTATAGAAGAATGATTTTTGTACCTAAATATACATAATTTCTGGGAAATTTGGGTGGTGTTTTTGTTTCCAACGTACATTTCTATGAAAAACACATTTAATAATTTTTTTTCAAGTTTGTGCTGTGTAGAAACTCCAAACTAAATAATATTTAAGGAATAAATGAAAACAAAAAAAAAGTTTTTGAAACGTTAATAACAAAAATCCCTTAAGGGAAAAAATACGCAGCCTCGAAGCTTTAATAAACTTTAAATCTTTTGCTTACCACATCTCATTATATCGTACAGTAAAACCTCGGTTTTTCATCAGAAGTCAGGACGGATATGATATCGAAATAGACGGATACTTAATAATAATAATCCGTTGTTGGATCTTTTTGAGTCAAGTCGACCACAACATTGTCTTATTATGAGTTTCTTTGCACTACATACGCTTATAAGCACAATGAGTGGTTTAACATAATGCCGAGTTCCTCGTTTCATATACTTTCATTTACGAACGAGATACGTTAACCACTATTATATTATCAACAAATAGAGCTTAAAATAATATTTTTAGTATTAGGTATACACTGCTTACACAATATTAAATAATATGTACGTACTATGCTATTTGAATAATGTATTTTTTGTGATCTATTATATTGCTGTTTTATTTGTTTGTTTGCTTCTTATCTTCGCTTTTGAAACGCGTCTTCATAGCTCATACTTTTTTAATGGGTATAAATGTATTATAATATTCTCAGACATGCCTATTTTCCTAGAACTGATGAACAGAAATGCAAAAAATAATACTACTGTATTTTATAAAAAAATATAGCAGCGGTGACAAAAATTATGTAAGTAGGTATTCTGTTCTCTCTCCTGAGTTATCGACGTACAGAAAAATATAACATCTGGCCATTTGTTTCATTAAAACTCCTTTTTGTTCGTTTGAAAGCAAACCCATCCTTTGATTTCATATAAATACGACTTCAGCGTTATATTTTATCATTCAACCTACGCAAGTTTCGTTTGAACCAAGAGATTCTTCTTCATTTTTATTTAACTCATCTTCCATAATCCATGTAATAATTTCTGCACTTCAATTTTCTTTTATCAAAATAATAAATTCACGCATTTGCGTTACACAGTCACGTGTGTGGGTTAAGCTTTAGAAAAATGCTTGCTTATAGGAATGAAACTTGAAATCAAATTCATGCTTAATTAAAATATCCCGCCGCTTAATTTTCTATTCGCAGGTTGTAAATTAATAATTAATTAATTATTTAACTGCATTTCGTCAAACTATAAATTATATCTTTCATGATTAGACTGCTTTCCGACACAAATTTTAAAAGACGCCGCCGCGCCGTGCATCTAAGTTGGTTTCGGTTTCAATTATTTTATAGCAGCTTATAAAAAGAGTCGGTAAATTAAAGCTTCCTCCGTCTTAATTTACGTTTCATTCCATTATCCCGTCCCCCGACTGCCCGTGCGTCGTCGAGCAAATTGAAATAGGTACAAAAGCTCTTTAGAATAGACGGCGGGAAGCTTTCGAGATAAAGAATCATTTCTACGCACTAAATTCGTGATATATTTCGAAGAAATTATCTGCAAAAACTTTTCGTAACCGACTGGATTCTTTGTGTTGCGGTTATTTTTTATGCGTTTAGTTAATTTAATTATTCTCAAAGTCTTCTTTTCAAAGTACTTCAAGTCTGAAAATATTTAATACTTCAATAAATTAATTAATTAATTTAATTAAATCTTTTTTATGAATTAGTTAACGCGGCTAGAAAATATGTTCAGGAATAATTTAATTCCATTTGAAATTCATCTAAAATTTAATTTTATGTTTTTTTGGTTAAAACTATTTTTTTAACGCTGACTATTTTTAATTGCATGTGCGGTGAAAGATTTTTTTCTATACGTTTTTTTTTTATAAAATTCACATCGTCGCTTTTCACATTTTTCGATAAAAACAATTTACTTTCATATACCTACATTCTTTTATATTTAAAATGTTTATCGTTACAATATTTTGATTTTCAACCCCTTTTTTTAGCATTAAAGCAAAATTATTTTTTCTAAATGAACATCGAACACTCTGCGTTGAGTTGATCCGCCGCCCTCAAAGTTAAGTATGGTAGGCTTTGAAAAACTACCGTTGGGTAAATGTTATTAAGTGCAAATCTGGAAAAAATTGGTTGTCTGTAAAGTCGGTTTACGGACGATAGTTTTACGTGATAACGTATTCCGTAATACATAACCTAAATTTATATAATAATTATAATAATTCGAATCTATGATATTGCATCTTTCGCTTCAAATTTAGGTTAATTTTATTCATTTAAATTACTCACCATATAATATAATTGTTTTTTTAACTTTCTTTCTTTCGTATTTATTTTAAGTCTCAAAGATTAACTGTCATAATATTTTGAAAACAATTGTTTCATTGTTTATATAAAATTCCAAAACCTACTTACAATATTTAAGTATTTTCATACGTCAAAAAATTGATTTTTATAATGATAAAATTTGTATGAAAACGATTTTTTCGAGAGATGAGACCTAGCTAAAACGATTTTTTGCCCCCCAAAATCCCTTTTCAGTAAATTTCATCCAAATCGTTAGGGCCGTTTTCGAGAAAATCACGCACAGGGTCAGGCGGAACGTTAGGAACGTTACACTTTTTCGTGCATGCAGCCGGTGTTTTATCAATTTATAAGATTGGTGATTCATCAATTTATAAGACGTTATCACGTCAAAAACTTTCTGCGTTCTGCGAAGTTATTCAAAACATATGAATACGTTCGAATAAAAAGTAACAAAATTCAAAGTGCATATTATATTCTGCTATACCGGATTCAGTGGCAAACACTTCACTACAAAATATTGTATAAATGAATGCAACGTGGCTCTATGCATATATGAATACGTCATGCGGCGCAATAATGTACTAGGCACGTGTATTTCTACAAAGCATCGACGGTTGAATGCAACAAATCAAGCGGGACAACGAGTGATGGACAGAACGTGAAACGATTCACAATCTTCAAAACACGGTATGGAATATTCTCGCAAAACTAAATTATAATTATTTTCGTGACCCGTAGCTTCCACCACATGTTGGAATATTAATTAATTCAATAATCTGTTCAATGCATTCAAAAGAGACGGCACCTGTATTCAATATTCAAAAAATCGATAACCCTCTACTTTACAAAACCAAAGGAATAAGGAATATTGGTCCCGCAACATTACAATCGTAACCTTTGCGTCCCGCAACTTCCACCACATAAATATTGTATTATAGTTCACTTTTTTGACAGCTGAGTCGTGTCAAAATGTATCATTTATAATTTATATAGTCTGCGAGTTTCTCTTTCCTGATAGCCGTTTTACGTAATCCCACTAATTCGTCCGATCCGATTTTTACAATTGAATTGTGTTTCAAGTATCCGGGGAGGATTTGATGTGAAGCCGGTAAACATTAAAGGATTAAGTTAAAGATTAAAGTTCAGGATTAGCGTCAGAGACGAACGGACGTACGTCGTACATGTTGAGGTTTGAGGTTAGGTACGAACGGCGCTAGCAATTTATTATAATGATACACTTAAGTGCGACTTCCTTGTTTCGGTGTCTGCGGACCCTTGTCCCTTCGCCCCCCCCCGCGGAAAGTGACTTGCAGATGCGACACTCGCAGAGCCTTGACGCTGTTCTAGCGAATGCAATATTTTTGGCTCCAGCTTTAAATTGAATACAAAGCCTGTTTGCTTAATTTAATAACTCGAAGAAATCAGCAAATTAAGGACACTTGCGCTGGGTGACAGGAAACACGTCAGAAAATCCATAGGTATTTCTTAGTAAGAATAGCATTGTAAAATTTTAAATCGATCGAAAAATAACGATATTTTTTTAAATATTAATAATAATAATAATACCTAATAATAATAATAATAATAATAATAATCATCATTATCATCATCATCATCATAATCATAATCATCAGAGTTTTAACAATGCTTTCTACATATCAGCGCTATTTTTTTAGAAAAATATTTAATCGATTTGTTGTTCCATATTCTGTTAAAAATATCTCGGAAATCTAGAACTAGATTAATGAATGTCTAGAAGTCCTTCATTTGAATTCCTTTTTATTTATTTATTTTTAGTTCTTTCGTTGTATTTGTTATGCCGTAATCTGTTATTGGGTTTATACTCGTCGATTACAAAAATATTAAATTAAATATTAAGAGTATTTGTCCCTACAAATACCCCCTGCACCCTTCATCTCAAATCTTTTCCCCTCGCCTAAAAACGGTTCGCGCTCTCTCGACGCTATTTTTAAAGCTAGAGGGTTCTGGTAAACGCCAAATGAAAGACAAAGAATCAGACTACAGATCCTTCAGGCGATTTTTTTGAAAAACAGTTTCGCCTACGTGTGAAATATTACGGAACTTATTATTTTTTTCAAAAGGTTGTAAGTTTTTTCAGGAATTTTTTTTCAAAAAATTCGCCTGAAGGATCTGTAGTCTGATTCTTTGTCTTTCATTTGGCGTTTACCAGAACCCTCTAGCTTTAAAAATAGCGTCGGGAGAGCGCGAACCGGTTTTAGGCGAGGGGAAAAGATTTGTGATGAAGGGTGCAGGGGGTATTTGCAGGGACGAATACTCTTAATAGGAACGTTCTTTGTTTATAAATTTATAATTGTTTATTGAACATTTTTAGATTCGTATAATAAACTATTGGAAACCTGAATATTTATATAATTATGGAGAATTTATAAAGAATCTCGAGCCTGAATGAATATCATACTACTTTTTTTATTGCTCGATTCATAAAAAAAAATGATAATAGATGCACAATGAAAATGGCGGATTTGAGCGCGGGCACAAAAATATTTTTTGGCCACAGACGCTTCTTTGAGTCCACTTCTGTGCCGCCACCTTCACACGTGCAGTTGTTATATTATAATAATAGTGTAGCCTTCGTTAAATCTCCTAACAAGACGCGAGGCGATGTTTGCAGAGCATACTTTGCTCACCTTCCGGTTTGCGTTAAGAACGCGGTATTCACAAAAAGGCCCGTTCATAAATAACTGTCGTTACATATTTTTAATAGTTTTATACTCGTTACGGGTCCAGTGTTAGGAGGTTTCAATATCGAATATACAGGCGTCAAGTACCTATGTGCTTTTTTTTTGGTATTTGAATTGTACCACGCAATCATTCGTTTTTAGCTGAGATCGTACGGAAAGAATGTATAATTTAATCTAGAAAAATAATAATGTAAATTCTTCGCGGCAATTAAATCACATAATGAATAAAAACAATTTTACACTAGGGAAGGCGGCAAATTGGGCAAATGGGGTTTGAGGGACTACTGTCTATCATTCTCTCAAATGTTTCAGCTCTGTACAAACACTTAGGGATCCTAAATTTGAGAAATAATAGAAATCAAAACATTCTTTAATTAGATTTTTTTTTAAAAGTGACAGCTTGCAAATTATCGACGATTAACAACTGAGGTCATAAGACTTTTATATTATAACAAAGTTATTAATATCGTTTCTTCGTGAATAGCTTCATTTTTTGAGACTATCATATTTGGGTCTGGTACGAATTCATACAATATATTTTTTGACGTGATAACGTCTTATAAATTGATGAAACACCAGCTGCACGCACGAAAAAGTGTAACGCCGTAACGTTCCGCCTGACCCTGTGCGTATAAGCGATAGAGAAGCACAATCGGCCCAAGTTTGACAGCTACTAAAATTTAGGTTATGTATTATTAAATATGAAATTCGAGCGGAATACGTTATCACGTAAAACTATCGTCCGTAAACCGACTTTACAGACAACCAATTTTTTTATTATTTTTGGTGTTCTGTATCGAAATTGGTAAAATCGAAAAACTTTTTGGAATCACCTCGGTTTCTGTCTACAACAGACATTTTTCTAAGATCTGTTTGAGATAGAAAGCACTGCACGTGCGTCATTTAATTTTAAATTAAAACACCAATCGATACCGGGAACTGAGGGTTTGTAATAGAAAAGCCACCGAAACGCTATATGATAAAACTAGCGTGACCTATGCGAATTATTTGCACTAAATAAGTATAATAATTATCACTTTACAAAATTATTTTTAAATATGATTGCAGGTATTCAATTCGTTTCTAATTTTGCACACTGCTTATAACGTTCTTATTTTTGTTGTAAAATAAATATTTTACTAAAATTGACATATAGAGGCGCAAGTAGCAAAAGAGTTGTTCAGCGTTGCCCGTCAGTATTTGTTAGTATTTACAATATAATGGTCAGATGACAGATCGAAGTGTTAACGTTACGCCGTCAGATGGCAGACGTTGTTCAGAGTTTAATTAATTTACAAAAACAATAGCAATAATAAATTTTTTAGTTGTCGATGTCAGTAGAGCAAGGAATTATCTGTAAAATGATATATAATTTATGTGGAGAAATTGTGTGGTTACTGATTTTTTCTAAAAAGGGAGGCAAACATCTTAAACCTTAGCGTATTAATATATATGATGATAAACAGCGGCAAAGACAGCCGAATAGGTTCGTCCTTTATAAAAGACGGGGGGTCGAGTGACATCGATTGTGTATATAAAACCTAGGTTACCTACGTATATAATATTGTAACGCACGAGTTATGGAGCGACGCGTCGTGACAGTCGCCGTACCGTAACCGCGGTTGTGGCCGTCGTCGTTATGCATGTAGGCGCAATGTAACACAAGACCGCATCGTACCGTAACACCCGTCACTTATCGGTTAGGCCGCAGCCCCGCATTCAGGTGCCGGGCTCGGTCGCGATTTTTTGGCAGTGGCGGCCATCTGATCGACGACTGATATCTCTGTTTGTTTGTTTGTTTTGTGTCCGCAAATTTCGTCATAATTAATGCGAGACTATTTTTTTTTACTGAAATATTCAACAAATCATTAAAAAAAGTGAAATGATATATTTTCGACAGATTTAAAAGAATTACGCCAAGAATGGCCGAGTGTTCGTATCGCTTATTGAAACGCATGCGACCGCGGCAGCGCCGTCTCTATCCGTTGAACGAGAATATATTATGACGGTAAAGTTTTCATTTACTGCACCCGCGATAGTTGGCGGCTGTGCAGAGATGGAGAGCCCGTCCCCGACTTTCACTGCCGCGCTACTCAAATTTATATTAGTTTGTCACTGGCTCTAAACTTTGCCAGTTTGCTTCGTTATGCGGCCGTATCTAACGCGGCTCCGGTTAACGATTTATCGCTACAAAACTTTTGAGTAAATAAACACGTGTTTTGTGTTCCCTTCACAGCGGCTAATTAAAAATTCATTACCGAAATTGAAAACTGCATAAATCTCTGTCTAAAAATCGGACGAGGCGGAAAAGCACGTTGGAAAATAAACTTTAATTCGTTTATTAAAAAGTCTGTATATTAAACAGAAATAAAACTCTCTCACTCACTACACTCGAATAAAAAATTGACGGCTTTCTTGTTCTATATCTCCATCATTGAAGAATTCGTTTGAAATGATTGCGAGCAAAGAAGTTTCACTTCAAAACTAGAGACGACGCTGTCGATGCGCCTTATGAACTAGGCGCCGATTTTTCCTAATTTTTATACCTCCTGGCGCCGATTTTTCCCGCTTTCTGTCTGCATTTCTGATAATTAATAAATGCATTTAACACGGCGGCGCGTTGCATCGGCTGCGAGGCTACGCCGCCCGTGCGTGTATAATGTGGCTTTGCGGTTTTCCCCTACGCGAACGTGACACGTCGAGTCGCGTGTACAGCGTGACTGATCGACCCCCCATTGACCCTACACATTGTTGTGCGTGTATATTATGTTCGTGCAATTAACAATGCACATCGTCGAGTCACTCATCTACCAACATTCTCGACCATAATCTATAATACTCATTTATTCGAATTTTGAATTTTGCGGACGAATTTATCCGAAAGCGGATGAAGATTTTTATGTTTGTAAAAAAAACAGCGATATTTAATTTTTTGAAAAATAACTGTCTTCAATTGGAAAAATGTCAGATTTGAATAAATATTTTTAGTAAAAATATTATGACAATAATTAAATAAGACAAATCTTCCCGTTTCTTAATAAAAAATTATATTGCGGGTGCCTACAAAAGAATTTGTACAAAACGAACTGTGCAATCTTATAGCGTGTAAAGTCGCAGCTTTGACTAAAAATTTTTTCAAAGCGGTTTGCCATTCGACAATCTTTCACCTTTTTGTGTTGTTTGCGCAATTCGCACTCTGCTTGAAAAGCGCAAGCACTAATAAACGTGAGCTTAAATACGTCTATCGCAGTTATTTGCACACACCTAGCTCGTTGGAGCTTTTGAAGTCTTCCCGTGTGTTTTGAAGCGAATTACTTTTTTATCATTTATCCGCGCAAAATTCTATTCACATCTAGAAAAAGTGCTGTATTCTCGCAAACATCGGACCCAACGTGTCGAGCTCTGTGGCCGGGACAACGGTTTACTACACGGCGGTTTTGAAATCGTCACACGGAGACAAGAAAACAATTAAAAAAAAAAAACAGTTTTAAAGCTGAAAGTACCGGCTTTAAAATGCTTCATTTGAAATTTATCTGCATCTTTTTAAGTAGACATGATGCAATTTAAAAAAATAAGCGATTAATTTTTTTATCTTTTCAAATTTTACCGTTCTCTAAAGGTTGAAAAAATTTGAGTTTTTGATTAAAAAACTTGAAAGTACACGCATTAATAAAAGTTCTAGTTTTTTAAAATTCAGTCATTATTGCGACAATACAGCGCTTTAAAAACCGCTAAAATTTCGAATCTTTTTTCTGTTCTCTAACTAAGCAATGTATTTCATTTACAAATAGAAAGTTATATAACAAACGATGTCCGTAAAAGTTAGAAAAAAAAGACGGGTTGCACTCCGGGAGTGCCGACGCAAGTGAAAACTTGAATATTAACGTCTTAATTTTTTGCATTTAGAAGCATTGTTTATTTATTGACAACACTTGTAAATAAAATGGTTTGTATCATAGATTGCATTTTTATGTACTTACGATATTTCAACGCTAGATGTCTAACGTTGTATAAAAAGTATCTGGCAATTACTATCACTTAGAGAGTCTCACCCAGTTCTTTTCCTGACGCGAGTTCAACATTTTTTACCCATTACAAAAAAAGTGTACAGCGCCGCTAAAGAAGTTTTCACTTCAAAAATACAATGATAAACGGCCCTCGAACGACGCTTATTCTTACGGAAGTTGTGACGCCTTTAAAAACAAAATTTAAGCACACAAAACGCAAGCCCAACTTTGCTCGTCAATTGTTTCTCACGTCGCCGTGCCCACGTGATTTTCGATCACGTCTCTGCCGCCGCGATAACCGCCGAGTCAACGCTAATGCAATTTAAACTTTTTGTTCTTGCAGTCAACTTTGATAATATTATTGTAACAAAATGAGATCTAAGTTTTAAAAACATCAGCTTTTAGTTTGTTTTTTTTTTTAAACGTCACTCAATGTTTAACTTGAATTCCGAACGACGCGTCCTAATCAGCTTATACCGTCCAGTAGACACGCCGATTTTCCAGTAATTTATTCTGATCTGATCGGCATTATAGGTACCTATAATAATTAATCGAATCAGTTGAAATATATTTAAGTTCCAGGAACCCGTTCGTTAGTTCGAGGAATCGTTCTAATCTGTTAAAAATATACAGAGCATAGATACTTTCAAAAAAAGGTTAGGTTATTATTATTAAACAGTTGTCCATATAATATGACTGTAATTTTACTACATAAGTTTATAGCTAATCATTTTTAAATGTATTATATTTTTCAATTGTTTTTTGACGTATTACACCCGGAACACCGGCTATGTAAATAAAAAAATATCTATCTATCTATCTAAAGAATCAACTTTATAACTAGCGTGACCTGTGCGAATTATTCGCACTAAATAAGTATAATAATTATCACTTTACAAAATTATTTTTTAAATATGATTGCAGGTATTCAATTCGTTTCTAATTTTGCACACTGCTTATAACGTTCTTCTTTTTGTTGTAAAAGAAATATTTTACTAAAATTGTCATATAGAGGCGCGAGTAGCAAAAGCGTTGTTCAGCGTTGCCCGTCAGATGGCAGTATGCAGTATTTACAATATGAAGGTCAGATGACAGATCGAAATGTTAACGATACGCCGTCAGATGGCAGACGTTGTTCAGAGTTTAATTAAATTAATTAATTTGCAAAAACAATAGCAATAATAAATTTTTTAGTTGTCGATGTCAGTAGAGCAAGCTGCAATTATCTCTAAAATGATATATAATTTATGTGGAGAAATTGTGTGGTTTTTTTCTAAAAAGGGAGGCAAACATCTTAAACCTTAGCTTATGATAATGCAAGTAGACTTTCGACCCGGCCTCGCTCGAATAAATTTTAGTTTGGCAGCGAAATAATCAACTGTGTCCTTTGTTGCTTTCGCCAATTTAGCGGAATTCCCGGATTTGCATTTTTGTAGCGAAAAAATTTTAATTACTTTTTGAACGCACAGTTTTGTATTAATAACCAAAGTTTAGTTTTTTCTGTAAAATAAAATGTAAATATTGAATTGAATTCACGTGGCCCGAGGACATTGTCGACGGAATACATAAACAGACAATGTTTGAAGAAGCTATTTGTTCGAATATCGAATTTGAAACAATATTAACATCGCACAAAGATAATATTATGTAAAACAAACGAAACCGTTTCTATCGACCGTTCGTCAAATCGTAACGGTCTCGTACTTTAGAACACCTGGAAATAAAAATTATAATTGATGAAAAATATTAAATACAACTTTTGCCTTTCTATTTTGCTGTTTGAAGTTCTCTGCATTTTTACAGCGAGGAGTTACAGCTAATCGAATAAAAAAAAAAACCTTTGCACTCCGGGAGTGCCGGCAGAAGTGAAAACTTGAATATTAACGTCTTACGAATTTTCGATCAAAATGGTTTGTATCATAGATTGCATTTTTATGTACGATATTTCAACGCTAGATGTCTAGCGTTGTATAAATAAAAGAGAGAGTTTTCTCGCTCACCCAGTTCTTACTTTACCTGACGCAAGTTTAACATTTTTTACCCATTACAAAAAAAGTGTACAACGCCGCTAAAGAAGTTTTCACTTCAAAAATCTTAAATCAACTCGAGTGAATTGTTTATATTCCGAGATATCGCATATGAAAAATGGAAGACTCGCTTGGCGCAGCTTTTGAACTTCGTAATTGCTTTATGAAACTGATATGTATCTCAGAAGAAAATAATTGTGTGAGCTCCCCACCGCACTCGTAAAGATGTTTGGCATATTTTCTTCAACACCGCGTATATTATAATTTTCATCGAATAGAATTGAGACTTTTCATTTTCGAAATCCCGAGGCAATTATGTTGGATTTACTTTTGTAAATTGGAGACGGCTTTTCAAATATCGCGTTTCTATTCATACTTGCTGTGTTGTTTAATAACGATGCCAATTAACAATGATCATATTATTAAAAAGACAAATTATTAAGTAAGCTTTTCTATGCTCAAAAACGCGTTTGTGATTTTTTAGTGTCGCAACAATTATATTATTCACAGATCGAATTAATAAAAGAATCTATTTAAAAAAAGACGGGTTGCACTCCGGGAGTGCCGGCAGACGTGAAAACTTGAATATTAACGTCTTACGAATTTTCGTTCAGGTCACGTGTCCTGACACGAGTTTAACATTTTTTACCCATTACAAAAAAAGTGTACAACGCCGCTAAAGAAGTTTTCACTTCAAAAATGCGTCAATCCGACTAGTGTTAAGACAACAATTCAAAACAAGCGATTAATATGACAAGTAGTCTGGAAAGATTTTTTATGAAATTATATAGAGTATATTAATTTTTCAAATTGGAAGCTTGATTTGTGCTCTTGTGATCACAGTCGGGTTTTATTCATTTTCAAATAACTTTGAACATAACGACTATAAAAAAATGTTTTTTAGTGAATTTCTGGCCGAAGTGTTGGTAACACTTCTTGAATGAACGGACACAATGTGTTTACACGATGCGTCGGACAGTTGGTTAATTCCGTTCAACGGACTCTGTTTGGCGTGATCGGCAAAAGGCCTCACACATGAAAGGCCTTTTACTGTGTCCACAGCTGTTACATCGCAGACCAATTTATAATTTGAACGTCAGTAGCGTACGATTTTATTACTTAGAATTGTTTTTTTTCTTTTTGAAATGTAGATATAATAAGCAGTTGTTGCCGATCAAAATAATCTGCAGGAAAGTCAGATAATATTTGTTGTAGTTAAGTTTAACGAGCGATCGAATTTTAGCATTTCATTGAAAAATTGCATCTATAAAAAGTTATCGAACAGTTCTGTTCGAGATAAACATTCTCGCGTGACTTGAATTTTTTTGACGTGATAACGTCTTATAAATTGATGAAACACCGGCTGCATGCACGAAGAAGTGTAACGTTCCGAAATGTGTCACGTTCCGCCTGACAGCTACTAAAATTTAGGTTATGTATTATTAAATATGATATTCGAGCGGAATACGTTATCACGTAAAACTATCTTCCGTAAACCGACTTTACAGACAACCAATTTTTTTAAATAGATGCCAATTGCCTTAGTCTATCTCTGTCTCACGTGATTCGACCAAGGCGTCTTATACGCACGCATATTGTAAGAGAGGATCAGGAAAATGAACGGACCTCCGTTATACTCGTCCTAAGCTTCGACCTCGTCGTCGTCGTCGTCCTCCTCCCTCGTCGCGCGTCAGTATTCCTCTGAGCGAGCGTGTCAGTTGAACATGCGCCGCGCGGAATTGCGTTCTCCTGCGAACGAGGTTAAATACTCCGGAGAAGACGTTCGGAAAGAGGCATACGACGTGCCGGATTTCGTTCTTGGCTTATCCTCCGGTCTCGGTGCACGTTAGACGTTTCGACTCGTCGCAATTTTGGCCACCGAACGTATGTCTGTCTTTCGTTATCGTCGACTGAAAGCAAGTGGGATGGAGGCACACTCGGCGCACGGAAGTTCATTGGGAAACGCTAATTGGCAAAATTGGCAAAATTATTTTCATTTGATTCGCTTTAGGTATATACTATACATAACGGGAAAGAAAATCGACTTGAAAAGTACTAGACAGATAACAACGCTTTATTGCAATATTGATTTCAATCAGTGCAAAACTTAATGAAGCGTGGCAAAAGCTTTACGAACGAAAACAAGAAAGTATTGCAAATTGATATGAAAAGTTGACTTTCCAAATAACGAGAAATGTAGACAAAACTGATCTTCGTTCTAAAAATAAAGCCCGACTCACATTTTCTAATTTTTCAATAGATCAATGAACTACTAACAAATTAGAGAGCGTGCATTTTTCATAATATAATTTTTGTGAAATTATACTTTTCAGCGAATGAAGAGATCAACTTTGAAACTAAGAAACCACAAAATATAAGTGTTTAGTTTCTTCAAAGAAACTCGAAATAGTAGTGCAGGGTGTGCCCCCCTCCGATAAAATCGAGTTACGTTCGACATTGACGCGAGCCCAAACAACTAATAAAGGAGATCATCGCGGTACAACGAAACGCGTCTCTGGTGTGTTTGGTGTATGTTCAACGTGGCGGCAACGCTTCAATAGAAATTGGCCGTGGATTTGGAGTCTATTCTCATGAAAAATTATTCAACCGAGTTTTCTTTTGACTACCGATTCCTCCTTTTCTCCATTCATCTGCGATATCAAACGACCGGAGAATAGACGGTTAATTTCTTTTTGTCTGCAGACGGAATGTTTAGATGTCTAGCGGCACATTTACGTGCAGGGAGGGAAGAGGAGGAGGAGGAGGGTGAAGACGAGCCACCGCGATCATCGGTATATTGCTGCGGCGGTAGTTCGCTTGCCTCCTGGAGGTGTACCTTATCTCTCGAACTCCGTCTTCTATTGCTGCGCTCCTGTCTCCAAAGGATTGCCGCGGCGCAATAATCAATATTCATTTATGGGAGGACTAAATAATGACAGAACCGCTTCTGCTTCCCACAAATTTTATAAATGAAATTCAAAACTTCGCAATTTTCGCTTCACGTTGCATAATTTACCTATATTTAATGCAAGATAGGGAAGCGATGAAATATTGTTTATCTTTATAAAAACCAGTGGGAGTATATGCCCAAGTAATTCAAGAATTACAAGGCGCGAAATTTTACAGCATATACCCTGGTGTTTTGTTTGAAAATCGGTGTATATATTTAACGACACTTGGAGCTTAATAATATAACTTAAATTACTTAATCTAAGAAAAAAATAACAGTTGAAAATAATGAAACACAGAAAGGAAAAAAATAATTTTAATAATTTCATGGTTCTCTATGTAATATGTTATTATGTCATGCAAAAATTAAACAAAGAACTACCTAACTAACATCTTCAGAACAAAAGAACAACAGATTTTTTTTTCAAAATATTTCTGAAATTATGAGTTTAGAAAAAAAAATTCATAACTTTCTTGTAAAAACAGATAGAAAAATAAACCGTTATGAAAACTACCCAATTATTATATAAACACAACTTTAAAGCATATATGCAGTGAAACGCGATGGGGCAGAGGTGGAGTTTTTAAAAAAATAATTCCGGGGTGAACGATAAACGGGTATGCGAATTGTAATTCCGGGGTGAACGATAAAGGGGAATGCGAATTGTCTCGCAGTGAAACGGGAAGGGGCAAATGTGGAGTTTTTAAAAAAACAATTCCGGGGTAAAAAACTAAGTCCACCATCTTTAGAAGTCCGCCATATTAAATTTAGAATGACGTCACTGTATTTTTCGAGTTGTTCTCAGCAAGCCCTTTCATTTGATACCCATATTGTAGGAAAGCATAAAAACTTAGACCGCCATATTGAATTTAGAGTAACGTCACTTTTATTTCGAGTTGTTTTCAGTTAGCCCTTTTATTTGATACCCATATTGTAGGAAGGCATAAAAAACTTAGTCCGCCATCTTTAGAAGTCCGCCATATTGGATTTAGAGTGACGTCACTTTATTTTTCGAGTTATTCTCAGCAAGCTGTTTCATTTGATACCCATATTGTAGGAAAGCATAATAAACTTAATCCGCTATCTTTAGAAGTCCGCCATATTGGATTTAGACTGACGTCACTTTATTTTTCGAGTTATTCTCAGCAAGCCCTTTCATTTATACCCATATTGTAGGAAAGCATAATAAAATTAGCCCGCCATCTTTAGAAGTCCGCCATGTTGGATTTAGAGTGACGTCACTTTATTTTTCGAGTTATTCTCAGCAAGCTCTTTCATTTGATACCCATATTGTAGGAAAGCTTAATAAAATTAGTCCGCCATCTTTAGAAGTCCGCCATATTTGATTTAGAGTGACGTCACTTTATTTTTTGAGTTAGTTTCAGTAAGCCCTTTCATTTGATACCCATATTGTAGGAAAGCATAAAAAACTTAGTCCGCCATCTTTAGAAGTCCGCCATATTTGATTTAGAGTGACGTCACTTTTTTTGAGTTAGTTTCAGTAAGCCCTTTCATTTGATACCCATATTGTAGGAAAGCATAAAAAACTTAGTCCGCCATCTTAGAAGTCCACCATATTGGATTTAAAGTGACGTCACTTTATTTTTCGAGTTATTCTCAGCAAGCTCTTTCATTTGATACCCATATTGTAGGAAAACATAATAAACTTAATCCGCCATCTTTAGAAGTCCGCCATATTGGATTTAGACTGACGTCACTTTATTTTTCGAGTTATTCTCAGCAAGCCCTTTCATTTATACCCATATTGTAGGAAAGCAAAATAAAATTAGCCCGCCATCTTTAGAAGTCCGTCATGTTGGATTTAGAGTGACGTCACTTTATTTTTTGAGTTATTCTCAGCAAGCTCTTTCATTTGATACCCATATTGTAGGAAAGCTTAATAAAATTAGTCCGCCATCTTTAGAAGTCCGCCATATTTGATTTAGAGTGACGTCACTTTATTTTTTGAGTTAGTTTCAGTAAGCCCTTTCATTTGATACCCATATTGTAGGAAAGCATAAAAAACTTAGTCCGCCATCTTTAGAAGTCCGCCATATTTGATTTAGAGAGTTCCGCGCGAGCCTTCATAGTGATAAGACGTGATTTCGCGTGCGCGCTTTAATAAATAGTTTATACGTACATTTTCAATTTAATATTTAATTATTCATTTATTCTTTTAACTTTAAAGTGCCTTCAAAATTCAAAAAAGCTACTAAAAAGTCAACAAATTTTCTTAATACCGATCCCTCTCTCTTGCGAGGGATCATTAATAATGATCAACAAATTCGTGTCATCAATATATCGAAAAAACTAATAATGGCTGATCAAGAAATGCACGAAAATGCGAACACTTCATTAACTAATAATCGATATTATCTACCTCCGAATTTAGAATCCAATCTTAATGATCAGACCAATCAAAATATTGAACACACGAAAAAAATTAAAATTCCACCTATAATACTACACAAAGTGAACAACTATAAAGCAATTGTGGATGACGTTAAAAAAATAGTAAAATCCGATTTTAATACAGTGTACAAAGGTGAAAATTTACGGGTTAATACGACAACTATCGACGACTTCCGCGACTTAACTCGATTCTATGAGGAAAATAATGTAAAATACCACACTTTTCAAACTCCCAATGAATCCAACCTCTCCGTGGTGATTCGGAATGTGCCTCTCTCTGTACCTGAAGAAGAAATTCACGAGGAACTTTCGTGTAAATTTACAGTCATAAAAGTCGTTAGACTATTAAATAAGGATAAACAGCCAATGCCTCTGGTAGTTGTTGAATTAAAAAATTGCGAAGAAAGCAATGCCATATTTAATTTACACAAATTGTTTTACTCTATTGTCTCAGTAGAGCCACGCCGTAAATACCGAGATATTCCTCAATGCACAAATTGCCAGAGATATGGACACACGAAAAATTACTGCAAATTAGAGGCGCGATGTGTTAAATGCACAGGTAACCATCACTATTCAGAGTGCGATAAAGCTAAAAATGATAAACCCAAGTGTGTAAATTGCGGTCAAGATCACACAGCAAACTACAAAGGATGTAATTATTATACAGACATTAAAAGTAAAATAAATAATAGTAAACAACATAAAATCAAAACGAACGCGACAAATCAAACCGATTCAAATCGGGCTACAACCGGTCATGTCAACAATAATTCCCAAACATCACCTCCACGCACATACGCAGATGCATCAAAATCTAGCAAACCAGTGAACGCCAAACAATCAAACTCCCCCGCTTCATCTCCCAATAATCCTCTCAACCCTTCAATAGATACCACTCCAATATTAGACAATATTCTACAATCCTTAATAAATTTCATTAAACCACATCTCAACTCGATCAAATCATTCTTAACGTCACTAATAAGCGCTGCATTCAATAATGGTAATTAACAATTCTTCAATTAATAACTTAACATTCCTTAACTGGAACGCTGACGGGATAAAACGCCAACGATCATTACTTATATCTTTTCTCGCTCGACATAATATTGATATCGCCTGTGTCAGCGAGACACATCTAATTAACAATGAACGATTCTCAATACCGGGCTATATTATATACCGAAATGACAGAACTACACCAAGAGCCTCCGGAGGAGTAGCAATAATTATAAAACGGAACATACGCCATCATGAGTCTCCTACCCCTCAATTGATAAATTTAGAAGCAGTAAACATAGAACTTACTTTATCCAACAATAGTACATTATCAATAATAGCGGCATATCTTAGACCCAATAAAAGGATACTCGAGGCAGACCTAAATAATATTTTTACTCCAAACAAAGCAACATTGCTAATGGGAGACCTGAACAGCAAAAATACTCTTTGGAATTGCAGAGTTAATAACCAAAACGGGATCTTACTGAACAACGCTGCAAGTAACAACGGAATTATAGTAATTGGACCATTCGAACCTAATCATTTCCCCTATCGCGACGATCATTTACCCGACGTCTTGGACATAATACTGATGAAGAATTTCGGATTACCAATATTCCAAAATGTATTAACTGAATTAGACTCAGACCATCTTCCCACCATAATTTCCTTTAATAACCAACCAAATAACATTATACCAGCGCCAAGACTAATAAATGGACCGATAGATTGGGACGTATTTCAAAATACTATAGATAAAGAGTTGTCAATTAAAATCATCGAATATTCAGTTTCTTCCATTGATAAATGGATCTCAGATTTAACAAATGCTATCAAAGACAGCGTACACACCGCTACCATCAAAATCTCACGGAAGCGAAAACACAAGGCCCAACTCAATATTCCACCATCTGAAATTCTTGCCTTAATTAAAGAAAAAAACCGAATTCGACGTCTCTGGCAAACTACCCGACTATCTCACTATAAAACAACTTTAAATGAGCTGAACCATAGAGTCAAATGGGAACTCGATAATTTTAGAAACACAGAATTTCGCAAGTATGTTGAAGACCTGGATCCCAGAGACTCATCCATGTGGAAAGCTACGAAACGTATATTAAATCAACCTAACATAATACATCCTTTAAAAGTCAACAACGTGAATTACTGCAGCGACGAAGAAAAATGTCAAGCTTTCGCAAATCACTTTCAACAAGTGTTTAGTACTATCACACCCGAACCATTTAAAGAATTTGCAGCTCACGTGCAAGCTCACGTTCGAAATACAATTCCAACGCATACCGAACATATCTCAGTAACAACTCCATCCGAAATTAATAAATATATTACTAATTTGCCAACCAAAAAATCTCCCGGGCATGATTTGATTACTAACATAATACTGAAAAAACTAACGAAAAAGGCTATAGTATATCTAACCACAATATTCAATGCTTGTCTGAAAACTGGATACTTTCCCAACACATGGAAGCGCGCAGAAATAATTGTTTTTCATAAACCTAATAAAAATAAACATGATCCAGCCAGCTATAGACCTATAAGCTTATTACCTACACTTGCAAAACTTTTCGAAAAGATAATACAAGCACGTCTAAATAAATTTCTATCAAGTGAAAATATTCTTCCCTCACATCAATTTGGATTCCGAAATAAACACTCGACGCAACATCAGCTGCTTCGTCTGACCGAATTAATTGGAAAAGGCTTCGAAAGCAAAAAACACACAACTATAATGTTTCTTGATATCGCTCAGGCTTTCGACAAGGTATGGACAGACGGCTTATTATATAAATTAATAAAATTAAAAACTCCAGATTACCTAATAAATATTATCGCATCATTTGTCAACAACCGGCAATTCAAGATAAAAATAAATTCTAGTTTCTCTGACGAAAGACCAATTACAGCCGGCGTTCCACAGGGCTCAATCCTGGGTCCATTACTATTTAATATATTTGTGCACGACATACCAATTCCACATGAAACTTCCATAGCGATGTACGCAGATGACACAGCTATTATAACACAACATGAAAATATTGACTTAGCAACTGAACGGCTACAACACTCAATAGACATCCTAACAAACTGGTTTTCAAAATGGTGCATCACGTTAAACCCTAATAAATGCGTTTCCAAGATCTTCACATTGCGTCGACCAACTACCCCTCTCAACCTAAGAATAAATAACAAGGAAATCAGCTGGAACCCTCCCGACAGTGCAGTGAAATATCTCGGCGTACACCTAGACCGAAAACTAACATGGGGCTTTCATATTAACAGAAAACTAAATGAAGGCTATGCGAGAACCTCTATGCTATATCCACTGCTCAACAGAAAATCGCCTCTGAAAACTCAGTATGCCAAAATGCTATATTTATCGATCATAAGACCGGTCATTTTGTATGGATGCGTAATATGGGGAACTGCGTCAAAGTCGCAACTACATAAATTACAAGTGCTGCAAAACAAAGTACTGCGAATAATTGCTGATGCACCCTGGTTTACCCGCAACAAGCAAATACACGAGGAATTAGAAATTATATCAATTGAACAGTTTATCAAAAATAGTGCAACAAAATTCTTTAATAACTTAAACGAGTGCCCCGGTGCAGTGCATTTTAATCTCGGAAATAGTCCTGGTGAACGACGACTCAAACGAAAATGGTCAATTGACTTAATTAATTAATTTTTTTTTCTCTTTTAATGTAAACAAAAAAAAAAAAAAACAAATTATCTCTAAAGTGTAGTGCCGGGCATCGACCCTTAATGTGATTCTTGTGAAACGTTTTTACATTCAGTCAACAATACCATGCAATAGCCCCCGTGTGCTGGACTGGTAACAATTTAAACAAAAAAAAAAAACATATTTGATTTAGAGTGACGTCACTTTTTTTTTGAGTTAGTTTCACTGAGCCTTTTCATTTGATACCCATATTGTAGGAAAGCATAAAAAACTTAGTCCGTCATCTTTGGAAGTCCGCCATACTGGATTTAGAGTGACGTCACTTTATTTTTCGAGTTATTCTCAGCAAGCCCTTTCATTTGATACCCATATTGTAGGAAAGCATAATAAAATTAGTCCGCCATATTTAGAAGTCCGCCATATTGGATTTAGAGTGACGTCACACAGCTAACCATGCATTGTCATCCAAACTATATGTGTATACAAATCTTCATTTCAATCGTTGAAGATATCTGCTTCAAAATTACCGAAGGCATTCTAGTCAGTCACTTAGTAATTCAGTCGCTCACTTATTAATTTAGTCACACAACTATTATATATTTTAATATCTCAAATTATTAAAACAGTATCTCATCATCAGTCACCAAGTTTTTGTTTTATTCGATCGAGTATACCATTCTTATATACAAACAACTTTATAACTTATATCTCTTCTGCGCATGCGCCGACTTTCCTCAAAAAAAACATTTTACAAAACTTTCTTGTAAAATAGAATAAAAAACTATTATTAAAAGTACACCGCTATTATTAAAAAAAAAAACAACGACGGCATATATCTCTTGCGCATGCGCCGATTACCCCAAAAAATTTACAAAAATTTCTATTAAAAATAGATAGAAGAATAAACCGTTTTAAAAACTATATTATTATTATATAAAACAACATTATAAGAGATATATTCTTTTACGCATGCGCCGATGTTCCCCAAAAACAATAGGCCACTTCATATTTGCATATTAAACATCATCCCAAAATTTGGTTTCAATCCGATCATCCGTGGTGTCAGAATGGTAAAAAATGTCAAAAGTGACGTTTGCATCTGTCAAAGTATTAATATGTTCTAATAATTAGTTATTCAAATTGTTAACTCAGAAGGCGTTGCTTTTCACAAATATTCGAAACGGCATCCGTTTTTGAACAAATGCTATCTTTTAATTTCATTATTGTAATAAATAATATTATCGACCAATTTTATTTGAAGACAGAACATACGCAATTTTTAAATTGCCATGTTAAACCGTGCAACAGAGAGAGATAACCGAAAGATGTTTGCCATCGGTTATATCAAATTGAATTTATTTCTATATAAATGTGTATAAAAAAACTGTTTGGGCATTTTCTGTTGTACGAAACTTATGTAAAATTTTCTCCTCTTTCGTTTAAGACAGGTTTCGAGCCGATCCGATTTAAAATGAGCGAGCTATAAGCAAAAAACTTCGTTTTTCCTAAATTTCTCCCCTCTGGGGCCAAAATTCAAAAATCGGGCGACGTTAGGATCTAAGTTACCCGGAGACGAATCGATCAAAAAAAAGTTTTTTAAAATCGGTCAAGGCGTTTGGGCTGTACGCGTGACACAAAAAAGTGGGACGTACAGATTCACAGATTCACAGATTCACAGACGTACAGACAAAGCGAGTACATATAGGCGCTTTAGCTTACGCTATTCGCGCCTAAAAATGATTGAAACAACATTTAATTGAATCAAGAAGAGAACAAAATTATATCACAACTAAATTTCAAAATTGAAATAAAATTTATAGCTCAAAGTGTAGCTCTAAAAGCTAAAAAAAAAATGGTTGTCTGTAAAGTCGGTTTACGGACGATAGTTTTACGTGATAACGTCATAAAGAAACATTGATGAACTCTCTGACGTCACGCGAGAAGAGAGAGAAATGCGTACAAGCCGACGCTTGGGCCGATCGTGCCTCTCTATCGCTTATATCGCGCTCTCGCTTGCACGCTCAGGCTCAGGCGGAACGTGACACTTTTTCGTGCGTGCAGCCGGTGTATCACGCCAATAAAATATGTGAATCAAGATTATTTTATTAATTGAGATCAAAATTTTTATTTTTAAAATTAGGTACCTATTTGTAATGGTGTTCGAATGTGTATTTATTCTCAAAACTTGTTAATTTGCTATTCGTTCAAGGAAACAGTCACGTCGATAAAATAAATAAAATCCGTTCTCCCGACTCACCGACCCGAACACTTTGAATAAAAAAAAGGCTTTAATTTTTCCATTTTATAAACTGCCCTCTCAAGTAATTTATGTAACGGGATTTGTTTTCAAAGTTAAAAATTTAGACATGTATTTCAAGCTTGCGAAATGCAAGCACGCATAACTAATGTTATATATAGCTTTCTCTATCTCATATTATATAAAGTAGCCTCGAGCTTTCACAGATAGAAAGCACAGATTTGAGTACAGTTTGTTCGAGACAACATCGTGTTGATATATTTTTTGCAGCAGGAAGCCTTTTTAGCGTAGTAAACCGATTAAGTATATAACAAAACAGAATAACACAAGAATGGAGAAAGTTGTGTTTTAATATTTATTTTGATAAAATAAGTAAAAATTTTATCTTATTTTTAGAACTGTTATCAGTACCAATAATGTTCTTGGATATTTTACACATCTGACGCGCTTCCTGAATATTTGTCTCTCTATGTCAAAGTCATTCTGAAAAACGACTGGACCGATTGAAATCTAAAGTGTAAATCACTTTTTATTCGACTAATATTTCTGTCAGAAGAGACTCTGGTGATGGCTGACTGTGCAATGAAATAAAGACTTTATACGACGCGGTTAAAGCTATCTAACTGTACCCGAATAACTAATATCCACTTTATACCTTGTTTTGGGGGGAGGGGTGAGTTTCTTGGTTTCGTAGATCTAGGCGCATGCTGGCAAGCGACAGCCGATAAGAGCAAAACGTAAATGCTATAATATAAATTATTATTTTAAACGAATTGTAGAAAGAAGCTTAATATTTATTTAAATAAAACTACTCAAATATTTATTAACTGCTTTAAAATACACTATGCGTTAAGCTTTCTACTTTTTTTTTGTTGAATACATAAAGTTTTTATAATTAACGCGGAAAAAACCGTATATTTTGCACAGCGACTTTTTTTGTATTAATTCACAGAGTTTGAAGTGGAAATGACAGAGACTCAAATTTAATTTAAATCTCGACAGCGACGTTTTTAATAGATATATAATAATTTAATAACATTTTATGTGTAATTTTTTTATAATATTTGGTTTGCACAGAGCCAAAATTAAACTGAATATAATAACTTTTATCGATAAAAATGTTTTTCTATTAATTTTCATAAAATATTTTCGTAAAATATATCGTGAAAATGTAAAGAAACTGTTATTTTGAAATCGTGCTTTTAAGTATTTGAAAAATTCTTTATCGATGAAGCAAATTTCAACTCGAACTTAACGAAGCCCGCATAACTTTGGCTCGATGTGAATAATTAATATTCGGATCGAATTAAAACAACATTAATTAGTGATACTCGGGAGTATGGCAAACAGGTTCGGATTTAATATGACTTCGCAATAACTCCGTCAGACGAACATAATATTATTCTATTTGTGAAACTGAACACTGAAACCGTATAGCTTCGACTTCAACTCGCGTTTTCTGAATCTTTATCGCATTATTTATTCATTGACAGATGCTTCGTCATTAATTTTATTCTATCACCGTATCTATTTCTGCCATACAATAGCATTGCTCATGCAGTAAGCCGCAAGTAAATTATTACTGTTTCTTCGTGCATTCGTTCTTCGCAGCTCCTAGATTGCACAAGTTTAATTATACAGAGTGTTTGTATAGTCGTTGCGATCTTAGACTGTAGAGGAGTTAGACTGAAGAACACGCGTCTAAAATCAAACTCCAACAGTAAACATTAATTGCAACCAAGTAAACACCAAACAGAAAAGGGCGCGTCGGTCGAGTTTTCCCCTCAACGCAATCGCGACTATAGTATGCCCGACAGTCAGTCGGTTTCGGTTTTCCGCGCTAGCTGTTCATTTCTTCCGTAGTTCTGACGGTGTCGTTTTCCGTTTTAGTCGCGCTGCGTCGAACGAAATTATACTCTCGCCGCGGCAATAGTTATTGGCGTAACTAATAGTCTAAGTCATTCATCGCGCTGACAGGTCATGACTTAGCCTACAAGTTGCGCCCATAATTTTATTCAACAATTGCGCGTTATTCATGTTTTAATTATAATGAGATGTTGTAAATATCTATTTATTTTTTTATAAAAAAAACTGTCAATACTAACAGCACCAAACAGCACGATTCAATGTTTTGGTTTGAGGTTAGCCGGTTATGAATAAACTCCATGTCGAAAACATTCGGCTTCTCAATTTTAGCCTCAATGTTACCTACTATTTCGTTACGACTCAGAAAATAGTTACGTTTATTTTCATTACTCCACAATGGCCGAGCTAGTAGGAATCTTCATTGAGTTATGACAAGTAATTGTCACCAGTCGGTAAATGGCTATTTAGGGTTCGGTTTTTAGGCATGATAAAACATGAATAACGCGCATGAGTTGAATAAAAGAAGTTTCACTTCAAAAAGTAGCGGGACTTCTGTTTTTTATCTGTTTGTACCTATCGGTATGACTTCAATCGATTTTGATGAAAGTTGCAGTACCTATCTATAAATAATGATAATCTTAAAAAGACTATACCTACATTTCCTATCCGGTTTCGATTGTGTCAAAAGAAGGTTCCAATAGCGCCATCTTTATCTCAACAATGTGTTTTAAATGACCAAATAGTGATAGAGCGGGGAAAGGTTCTACCACTTTTTGATGCGGCGTGTCCCAGTTCTCCATGCCTACGACCGGTACCAGACGATTATTTTATAGGTTATGTCAATGCACCGAACTCCATTTTCGGCATAACGACGATCAACGCCGCCATTATAAGTAGATTGTGGTCGATGTAAATCCTTCCTTTTATGATGATGCATTTTTCTCCATAAGCTCGTTCTCGTGGATGTTTACATACGATTTCCCAGAGAGGCTTGTTTATATTTTCTCCGTCTCGGAGGAGGTGAGTCTCGAGCGTATCGATCTAGCTGTTTACCTGTGTTTGACACTGGAATATAACAATCCACTGAGAGATTATGACACGCCGACAACATTTCAGTTATATAACATATTATTATTATCAATGTTATTGTTATGTTACGTGCCTACCTGAGACACCTGGCTAACAGTTACGTATTTTCCCTACAATTTCAATATAATAGAAAGACGAGAAGAAAATTTGTTCGAGGTTTGTAGACGAGCAGTGCGGTCTCTTTCCATTGCATGAGACTGTAGAAGACTCAATCGTAATTTTACTCTTTATGAGTTTTGGAGAATTGGAGGCAGGAAAAGATTCTCGCCGCATTTGGGCTTACGTCATGGCCGAATTGAGGCTTCGCTGATGGAGAAAATCTTTTGAAAAATGCAAGACGTGTGTCGAAGGTTGTGCTTGAAAATATTCATCATTAATTATAGGAATTAGGATGATTCCGTGCAGTCACGGGGTAGGTATTTAAGTAAAATTTTAAATACAATAGCTCTGTTGGTAGAAGTAACTATTTTCGGCATATAAGCTGCTTTTCCCGGCGCTCCAGTTTTAGCAGATGCTGCAACAGAACAGCTGCGCCACTCTTTGGCTGCGGTCGTTTCATGCAATGAATAAACAAAAGCGTGCTTTGCGGATGCGCCGTGTATATGTCGGCCGATGAACTATCTGTTGAATATTTAATTGTTGTAAAACGTAATACGGTATGGGGATTATTATTTTTTTTCAGACGCTTATAAATTATTAATGAATTTGAAACATGTAAAACATCGACCGGCACTGTACAGCAAGCGAGAAATATATTTAAAAAAATATTCACGGGGCTTTGATCCAATTTTATCAAACAGAGTTTAGGTCGCAAGTCCGGGTAAAGGAAGAATGGTATTGCGATTTGAATCGACCACAGTGCAATTGTGCATACGTTTTATTACACAGAATCCTCTCATTTGACGATACGACCAAAGTTTATCAAAGTCAACTAAACGTCAAATTATATATTATAGTTCTAGCTTCGCAATATTAGAGCATGTCTGAAATATTATTCCGTCTACAGAACTGAGAAAACCCAGTTCAAGGTTAATTTTGCGCAATGAAGATCAATGTTTTTCATTTTTAAAAATGCATCTCTGGAAAAATGTATCTCCCGTATGACTGATGGAGTCATAGTTACAAAAGTGCATGTAAAACATTCTAAACAGATCTGACCGCTATTTCTCAAACAGCGTATACAATATTTTTAAATTGCTTTCGAATAATACTTAAGGTAGTACGAGCACCAAGGCAACTTTAAACAAAAGACTTGATTTTTTTTCTTATATTTCGGTAGATGGATGATATGTTTTCATTGATTTCTCCATAGAACTAGTAGGAGGAAATTTAAAAGAAACTATTTAAATTAAAGTTAAAACTTTAATAAATTATTGAAAACAAAAAAAACCCATTTTGCCCGACTAATTAAAATCTTTTTAATTAAATATCTTTTTAATTAGTCGGGCACAAGGGTTTTTTTTTTTGTTTTCAATAATTTATTAAGGTTTTAACTTTAATTTAAATAGTTTTTTTTTTAATTTCCACCGTCTAGTTTTGGATCCATCTACCGTTTTACCATAAATCCAATGTTAAATATGCCTACTTTTGAAGTCATTTATTTATTTAAATAATCGGGCAAACCCCCTAAAATTTTCAGAATTGGTTTAGACTTAGTCCAACTTCATATAAAAAAAAATCAAGCCTTTTATTTAAAATTGCCTTGGTGCTCGTACTACCTTAAGATTATATAATTTAAAAAACAAAGTGTAGATATACTATAGAACGGGTTTCATCAGTAGCGCTGAAATGGAGATAAAGAGGTGGCGGGCTATTAAAAACCGTTTTGCATAAAATGTTGATGTTGTTGAAATATTCAATTCGCGTGCGTCGACAAAATTAGAAACAACTTTTGGCCTCACTCCCCGCGTGTGGGACGCACAGAGACACACTCGAAATGAGAGTTTGCTCGGCGAACTTTCTTGTAGTGCTTACATTTTCCAATAACATCTTGAGTCGGCATATAAATTGTATGTTTAATACGAGTCGTGCGAAAGCGTCGCCCTTTCAACGCTTTGCAGGACCTCGTCGATTCTTCAAACCCGATCGAGAGCTTAATAAAATTAACTCGAGACATAATAATAACTGACATTAGTTATCGCGGTTGGACGCCGAGCAAAGCGAGCTATAGTTTTGTAAGATGAACTTTTTAAAGTGAAACTTTTATTCTATCGCCTCGAATTTTTCTGGCCGTCTGTTGCATGTCGCATTACAGGCGACCGCGGAGTAGGGGTAAAGTGAAAGGCGTTCGGAGTAGGCGCTTGGTAGAGCAGCCAAGGCCAATATGGCGGCGCCCATGGTTAGCATCAGCTGACCGTGATAACACATAGTCAGTCTGTCATGCGGGCATTAATTAACGGTTTTCATTTTAGTTAAATAAATAACAAAGATACGAGATTTTTTTAGATCTATGTACCCGAAACATTTCGAGCAACAGTCACCTACGTAGAGGGATATTCAAGTATTTAGTGTTTCACATTTTTTTAAGTGAAACTTCTTTAGCGACATATCTGTATCAAATTTTCTGTAGCGTTAAATAGACAATGCTTCACCGTCGGAGAAATATATTAAGAAAACCTCGGTCACGCAAAATGGATAACGCATCAATGAAACGAGTTCATAAAATTCTAAAGAAGTTTCACTTTCCAGGTGAGCTCGTGTGGGCATTTTTAAAGTGAAACTTTTATTCTATCGCCCCGAATTTTTCTGGCCGTCTGTTGCATGTCGCATTACAGGCGACCGCGGAGTAGGGGTAAAGTGAAAGGCGTTCGGAGTAGGCGCTCGGTAGAGCAGCCAAGGCCAATATGGCGGCGCCCATGGTTAGCATCAGCTGACCGTGTAGTATGTATAACACATAGTCAGTCTGTCATGCGGGCAAGTGCTGTACAGTGTTTACATGTTTTTATTCGTGTATTCATGTGAATATTGTTGTTTATAATTAATCGTGATGGATAAGTGTCTACAATCCAACGCCTACAATCCAATAAAAGTTTCACTTGCGTCGTGGTTTCTTAAAACCACACAACTGTTTTTTTTTTCATTTTCTTCGTGCGTATAGCAAGTTTGCCGAATCGAGTGTGAAGCACTCTACGAGGGGGCTCCACCACAGATGTCGCTGCTGAGCGGGGCCCAGCCAAAGGCTCCATAACTGTCTCTTAGCTGTCGTGTTTCGCGGGTAGCGGCTAGTGTATTATATGTCTTTCTATAATATTGATGTATTATAGAAAAACGTTTGGTTTTAATATTTCTGAGGTGTATTCCTGCGGGCCTGCGTCGACAAATAAACGCGAAATCACGAGGATTAGTTGAAATTCAATGGAGCGTTCGTTCGCCGTGGCAATTTGATATTTTCTATTCCAAAGACGCGCGCTGTCTGCCTCTGCCTCTGCCTCCGCCCCGGCTATATAAACAACCTGTTTGTGATTCGCTGAACGAAAGACTAAGTAAAATATTATTTTAAGATATTTGTCGAGAAAACATTTCGTCTCTTTTCTACAGTGAATGAAGTCTGTTTTGGCTCCAGATAATAAAACCCACTTTTCACTAAACTGTACCGGGTGTGTGTGTTAGCGGAGGAATTGAAAAGTTTGAAAGAGTTCCCCCGAGATTTCGAATTTTAACAAAAATCGCAACTTTTTAGTAAAGTATGCCGTATCTTTAAACAAGCTTCCGATACACAAATGACAGTCGGATATAAAACGATATTATCCTTGCATTTATTTCAAGGAGAGCTTTTAGTTTAAAGTAATTTATGATAACAAATTAACAGTCGAAGCCATTTTGAGTCACTCTTTTCTAATGTGTTTGTAAACATTTGATCGTCCCGCGCAACGGGCGGAATCGACATCAAAGAGAAAAGAAGAGCTTTTCTTCTCTATTCTCGGATAGAAATTTCAAACAAAGGTAACTTGATATTTTTGCCGGTATCAGATTCGTACTTATTATTGGTTTTGTGTCTATTACAAAGCCTTTATAATAAATCTCAAAAGTAAATACTATAATTATTTTATTAAAAAGTTCCTCAACTCGTTTCAGCGCCACAACGTTTCAAAATTGACTTCAAATTGTGAGATTCGAGAAGCCCATTTATGCGTATGATGAAAGAGAAAATCAAAACAAGACACATTATTATCATCGCTAATTAATTGATTACAGAGATTAAACGAGCTTATATAATATGAATAACGAGAAGATTGCACGATTAAATGAAACTGGGTTCTCGGTTCAAAACCCTGTCGTCAATAAATATATATCGCTATACATTGCCTAGTGGCTACAGTGCGTCTTCTTAAATTACTAAGTAATCTCAAATTGGTTTTTTTTGTTGGGAAAAATAAAAAAAAACTAACTCTTTAATAGATCCTTGTAATATTTTTTTGAAGTGAAAACTTCTTTAGCGGCGTTGTACACTTTTTTTGTAATGGGTAAAAAATGTTAAACTCGCGTCAGGCGTCAGGTAAAGTAAGAACTGGGTGAGCGAGAAAACTCTCTAATTTATACAACGTTAGACATCTAGCGTTGAAATATCGTACCTACATAAAAATGCAATCTATGATACAAACCATTTTGATCGAAAATTCGTCAGACGTTAATATTCAAGTTTTTACTTCTCCCGGCACTCCCGAAGTGCAAACCTTTTTTCTTGATTGTATAATGTTATACACACTGTCCAGTAAAGTAATTCACTGTCTGTAAAGTTTTAATACATTTTATGTCCGTTTCACTGATTTCGTTAAAATTTGCATGCATAGGCTAATGTTATATTTGTTGATATTCGCAATCGCATTAGGAAAGTTTATGCAAATATTAAAATCAGAAAAAAATCATATCTTTTTTTTAAATGTGCAAATGATATTAAATAAGACAAAAATTATTAATTTCTTAGCATTTTTAAAAGAAATATTTTTTCGTACCTACTCTATAAAAAAAATTTTCGCTATAAGGTAACCTCGCAATCGTATCTTTTACTTTAACATCGGGTAATATAGCTTTAGACCTAATATTTAATAATCAACCTAGTACCCAGAACAACTAGAAACAAATGTGTGCGTGCGACTTGCGCAGCAAATCAGCTGGCAAATTTTAACATTGGACAAACTGAATACTCGCAGTCGCTACAAAAATTGACTAGCTTATTCTCCATGAAAAAATAATCTCTTAAAAGCCTGTCTTCAAATAATGTGTTTATTTTAATAATAACTTTGAAATATTGCCAATGCCCGGTTGTCAAGTCTAATCGTAAGATATATATATAGATATTGTAGTTTTTAAACGCTCGATAACAAAGACCACGGTACGTCCTCGTCTGATCGAATGAACTATAGAAACGCCATGTATATAAAAATAAATGTTCGTTCTAAAAATTGTACGGAATTTTATTGCTGCTTGCAAGAAATGAAATCGCTTTTATATTGACATTTCTTCGAATATCGACTGCGAGTCACGCCGACCGGTTTGTGCCGTAAGCGGACCGTAAAAAAATTTAAAGACAATTGCGGTTACATCGACATTTTGTCTTAAAAGTATGGTAATAAATATAGTTTAAAAAAAACTAAAGCACACGCTTTATATCGAACTAAAAAGTAAAAAATATTTTTTTTAAATAAGCTTAAAAAGCGTGGGGCGCTTTGTTCCACATTTTCGTACATCGAAAAAAAATATTTTTTACTTTTTAATTCGATATAAAGCGTGTTTTTTAGTTTTTTTTAAACTATATTAAATTTTTCACTTTTTAGTTTGATATAAAGCGTGGTTTTTAGTTTTTTTTAAACTATATTTATTTTCCACTTTCTTGTCCGATTTATTGTCAAAAATTTGCCGAAAAACAAACAATTTTTTTTTCGGCGTGGACAGGATTAGAACCCACGACCCGTGATGCCGAGAGTTGACGTCAGCGAAGACCCGTGCCTTAGACCGCACGGCTAGCCAGTGTACTTACTGTGCTGGCATATTATATCGCTATATAAACCACTTGCTGTAGTCCAAATGAAAGTTACAAACATACATACATACATACAAACTTACAAGTGAAGTCAATATAAAGCGTATAAAAAATGCACGAGAAATAAAACGGTTTGAGACACGTTCTCCCACCATCAAAACCGTCACTACCACCATATATTAAGTTTTTCAAATTTTTAAAAGCATATTACATATTCTCCCGTGAAGTGTGCTATGTTTAGTTTTTTTTTATTTATCAGAGATAACCTTCCAAGTGATCCCCGTTAATCCAGTTGTACGATTTTTCACTGCCGAGTGGAGAAATTCGGGCGTATTATTTTTGTGCCCAGTCCTTCGTCACGTCCCGTCAGCACAGTCGGAATGTCAGTAACAGCAGGTGTGCGTTCCGTCAGCGACTTCAACGGCAGAAACGACGCTCGCTCAAGCGAATGTATTTTTTATCGTCGCGCGGTCAGCTGGAAATAAACGACGATCGAACGACCTATGCGGGTCAATTTTATTACAAACTGTCCGCCGCAAACAACTGTCGCTGCTGCTGATTGATCGCTGGCTGCTAAAACAAAAGCCGGCGTTGTACGTTTCTTTAAAATATAAAAAAAATACGGAACACCAAATATTTAAACTGCGTCGAGAAATTAAAAGAAAAAGTGTTTTTAACGATGTTTTATAGATTGATTTTTTTATCGAAAAACGTTCTTTCTAGTAGAAACATAGTTTTCTTCGAAGTCTATGTATAGAATCTACGCTGCTTGTGTTTTCAATTTAAAGTCTTAAAACCGCTCGGAAGATCGAAAACTTCATTTCAAATAACTTTCGTCGCTAAAGCAAACACGTAATACAATATTTACACGTTGTATTAGTTGTATGCGCTTTCATTTTGCAAGTAAAGATAATGCGATCAATTTTACAAAAGGAAAAATTTGACTGAACAAGAATTGTAAATTTCGCATCGAATTCGACAATTCAATTGAGGTCGTAATATTTAATTTTAAAGAGCCACGAGTAGTAAGCGAGTGTGGGAGTGAGTAACAAAGACACGCTTTATATTGTGGAGGAAGATTGTGTGTAGAGATGAGTCGGTACGCGTTTTTCCAATAACAAAACGTAACTAGTTATAAGTACTCGATAACGGTTTTTGAAACTATTTATTTTAATAACTATGTATTGGCGATACACGAGTCTAGAAGTGGTTTTGCCGTTTTGGTAGCGATATCATTAATTATAACAAATAGTTACTGATTGGTGTTATATTTTTGAAACACTCATTGTTGCGAATACAATGCAAGTACAAAAAAAATGTATTTGTCAACTACTTAATACAAGTACAAGAGGTGCATTTTGTAGATTTAAAAAAGAAATCAAAATATTTTCATATTTTATTCAAGAATCAAGTGGGCCGAACACAAATAATACACGTGCCATGGGCCAACAATAACGTTCATTGTACCAATTAGCTAGTCAACATTGTTAGTTATTATGCATATAATATATTATATATCTATTGTTGCGTAAGCAAAAATCGTTATGGTGTTATGTTATGATTGTATCAAAATCAAAATAAGTTTGTTTAAAATAGATATTAAACTTCTCAGAAAACAACACAGTGTAACTAAACGTTCTACAATATACCCAATACATTAGTTATCGTAGAACCGAATACCGTATTTCGGTTATTGCGCCAATACATAGTTATTGAAACTATTTACGTTTTAAAACGCACATCTCTAGTTGTGTGTGTGTAGCTGGTTTCAATGTTTCGGAGAATGAAGATGTTCGTTTCAAACGACTTCAACTTTTTTCCAAAACAATTATCTACGTTAATATTTACGGACAACTTCAAGTTCAATTTACGACCAGTTTTTTCGTAACTTCTAACGTTCCAATCTAAAAACATCGTCTCATGAGATATTCAGGTATTTGTGATCGATTAAAATGCTAATCAAATTTTTTAACATCAGACAGTCGATTTTATAGAGCTGCTTGTATATATTTTCCATATAATAATTTAGAAACTTTATTCCGGTCGCAAATTCTACACATTCTGGTCGATGTGTCAAAATATGCATATTTTCAGATCGTGACTGTTGGCCACAGAGCGTGCAAATTAGTTCATAAATAATAATTTTCTCGTCGTCGGATATTTTTACAGGGAATTTGTAAAATAGAGATTGCATTTTAACTACCTACTTAAATCTTGTTATTACGCAAAAATGAAAACGTATTTTTAAATGATAACTCAGTCGCCGCGAAAGTGAAATATTCGGATTTGAGGTGTGTCAGCGAAAATGTTTTTTTTTTCTATTTTGCATTGCAACGTTAAAAATGGGTGTTTCATAACAACAACAGCAAACTATAGTCATCAATTTGCACGTATGTTATGCAGCCTTACGTAATTCAAATATTGATATTTTACAATGCAAAAAAAAACTTCTGAATTCTTATGACAACTCGGACAAGAAAAAGTTTTGTCAAATTGTGGGCCGAATGCGGACAATTAGTTATATTATGTATAGTTTCGAGTTTCTAATCGAAGAAACAATTAAACTTTCAGTTTAATAATTAATTGTTAGTGGTAAACTAAAAATGTGAATTGCTACCACATACAGACAAACCCTGAAAATTATTAACCTTAAAAAATATTTTGAAACCTTCTCTACATTTTAAACATAATTTTCGCCTTCTGATCAAGTATTTACGAACTATGCGTGAATTTCAAGTCAATATATTATTTCATTTGGACGTACGGACAACGCTGCCACAACAGTAGGGTTCCGTTTAAAACGTTTCGGTGCGAAAGTCAAATCAAGTAAAAAGCGTCGAAACAATTAGGTATTATTATTATTATTACTTTATTCCGTTAAATGTGTTTACATTTTTTATCCGATAACAAAACATTAAGAATTTTCCCACCCAACTTGGCAAGCCAGTGCTAGGGTGGGAGCTCAACACTTGATCGGACATTATAATACAAAAAATAACAAAAAAAAAAACAAAACAAATATGTTAATGTTATAACTTAGAGAATATACCTAATTTAATTAAATCTATGTATAATGTTATTTGAATCGGCCACCCAGTATAAACGCGTCTGTCTGTTGTTTAGCGTTGTACGTAATACACATAATGTTAGATCAAATAACCCATTTGTGTGTTTCTGAGCCCTGCTTTTGACATAACTGTCTGCCATATCGTATGTCGAATCTCAATTATACGACTGCGAACGGACTGTCCAAACTAGCGTTGCGACTGCGTTTTACAAAGTGATATTTCATTTTTTCTAATTTTGTACATCCTGTGGCGCATTAACAATTTGGCGAATTCCGAGCGCACCAAGCTGATTTTGTTTTCTAAGGGTTCTTCTATCAGTCATTTGTATGCAGTAAAATCTAATGTACAAAAAAAAATTCCAGCTCGTTCTTTGAGAGTTTTCAAGCGTGCGCCGCCGACTGTCCAGTTGAAATTTGCAAAGCGCACCATTTGGCCGACCCTGTCGAAGGCAGGTAGCGACGCACTATTCTGAGCTTAATGATTATTCCCAGCCTATTCTGTAAGGCTTTGATGTGAGCGTATAGTTATTACAGCACGGATAAATCTCATACATATTTTACATTAACAAAAGCGAGCTAATTTGATTTCAGATTAACATTTGGGGCACAGTTATTCGGCTTTATAATGTAAATAAATAGTTTGATTGCATTAGCTATTATCTAAAACAAATGCCAAACAAACGAAACAAATTTCTCACCACATTAAAGCAATTCAAAACAATCCAAGATCGTTTTCGGCGTGATTTTCTTGTGTGCCGAAATTTGGTTTTGGAGAACAAATTATCCACTGGCGACTCTATTGCCTCTTTCGGCGTGTTATTTTGACAAAGGGTGACTTTGGATGCGTCTCGATGACAGAACAACGTCGCCGATTTAATTTACCAATTAAATCTAATGAGTTTACGTCGTAGATTAATCACGGCGCTTGCAATGTTTTACGGTTATTGTGTTTTTTAACGAACACGGGAAATCTGTCTAGTTAATTGATTCACGTTCCTCCACCACCCAAACACTTTACTTCCACCGTCGCGTCTTTCAAAGTTTCATCAAGCGTTCGAGTTGAACAAAAGTTAGTGTATGATTATTTGAATTTCTTTTCATTTTTTTTTAATTTATTCAAATGAATAATGGTAAGCGAAAATGAAAAATATCGACACATGATACAAAAATGTGTGAACACCCAGCAATTGAAATTCGTTTCGTTTAAAGCTGAACTTTCGACTTACATAAAATAATCTAAATTAAATTTGTTCGCAAAAAATTAACGAAGAACATGTTAAAATCTAAACGGTTTAAATTTTCGTTTAATGGAACCCGCACCGATAAACTTTCCGAGGTTAGCTTAGAATGAAAGTTAATCCTGGCGACGACGAGTCGGCGCCAAATTTGACGTCGCAGTCTCGTTTCTAAGAGGCAAAAAAAACTATTCGGGGAATTGCGTTGAAAATGAAATTAAAACAAAACTAACAGTAGGTTTTTTTTGGTATAATAAAATCTGATTAAATTTTTAATTTACTATTTTTCTCAAAAAATTTGATACGTAAATTTTGTGACTATTTATTGAGCGATAATAATTCAACAGGTGGCAAAATGGCACCTCGCAGTCGAGGCCCACCTTGGGTACTTCCGTGCAGGCGTTTTCGAGTTCGAGGTGATGTCATTATGCACGCCACGACACCTCCCGGAGCCGACAGGATATTCCGGGAGAAGAAACTAACTCTAAATCCATTTTACGACGAAGAACCGGCGCACAGATAGCTGCCATAATACGACGGCCGCGATGACGGAAGCACGACTATGAACTGCTTTACTACCAACTGAAGCTTTACAGAAAGTTCCCTACGCCTTTATTTTCCCCAAGAAAACTGTTGATTTTTTAAAGTCATTATATCCGATGAATTTGTTTAGAATTTTTTTTCTTCATCACTTGATTCGGTGGAAATACAAAATTTATATTCTCAACATTACAAAATAATTGAAAAAAAGGACAATTTAAAATTTGATAAGAATTGTATATTTAAAAAAAAAATTAGTTGTCTGTAAAGTCGGTTTACGGACGATAGTTTTACGCGATAACGTATTCCGCTCGAATATCATATTTAATAATACATTACTGCGCTCTCGCTTGCACGCACAGGGTCAGGCGGAACGTTACGGAGGAACGTTACACTTTTTCGTGCGTGCAGCCGGTGTTTCATCAATTTATAAGACGTTATCACGTTAAAATATGTTTGAAGTTCGAATTAAAAAACAAACACTCTAAGATATCAACACATTATACGAGAGACAAAAATACGCAGCCTCAAGTTGCCATGAATTTCAGTTGGGCAAGAGCAGTGTTCAGTGACGGGGCAACGATATAATTTACAAAGAATTTACATAGGCACGGTGTTGTGAGAGGCGCGAATGAATAAATAGCGAGATCGACATTGTAGGGATGAAGTGTTGACTGTCGTGCTTTGAGTACTTTGCAAATAGAAAAATCAACGCGAGAAAATTAGATCGGTTCCGTTTGAAGAGATGAGAAATATTCATTTTGCGGAATGACTGCCGTCTGTAATCGAAGGTCAGAAAACGGCACCTATATGTAGAGAGATTGTTAGTTCAGAATGGACACATATTTCTTTTGGCCGAAAGAAAATTGCTTTTCCTTTCGAGTTTTTTCGTGTGTCTATTGTTTCCGGAAGAAACGAAAAAGAAATAATCGATTTTGATTTGTCACTATATTAAATTTTTTCACATCCCTGGCATGTATATCTTTCTTTTCATCCATCGCAAGCTTTGGTGATGTGTTGAATTTTTTATAGAAATTTTGCGTTGTTAAAGGAGGAGCGTCGGCGCTCATCAAGAATTCAGAATCTTTTTTAACTCTCGACCGAAGCAAATTGTATTTCCTTTTATAGTGGATTGTATCTTGGCGATGTAAATATTTCTTTGGAAAATAATCGCGCTTTTCCCGTCTCTTTTTTATTCACATACCGCTTTAACACAGACACTCTGTAAGTGCAGTGAAAAAGCGTTCATTGATGAATAATTTATTGGCACGATCAGACACCCGGTGTCTCTAACGCTTGTCATATAAATATTAGATTGTTAAGTCAAAAATGGTTTTTAACCGACGCGGATCCAAATGGGAGGCGACATGTTTATGAGCTGTCTGTCTATGGTATCGTAATTTTAAAATGGGTGGACAGACTTCATTCCTTAAATTTCACCATTTTTGTGGCTTTCTCTAGACAATCTTAGTGAGAAGTTTATATCTAGGATGCAAATGAAACTTCAAGTTAAGACAATGTTAATCAATATAGTGATATAGTGATATGTTTATTAATTCATTTATGATTTAATAGAGCAAAACTTAAATTTAATAAAGAATTCCAACTCAGTCGTAGGGCAATGTATTAGACGATAAGATAAACAGTTTCAAGTATGAACAAAAAAAAAATGTCTATATGCTTCTAGCTGCCACGATAATACTGTAACTGAAAATGAATATTTTACTTTTGAGTGAACTGTAATATTAATTAATTTATGTCAGTAAAGTTGAGCTAAATAATTCCAATAGTTTGTTCTGAAAACGCTCGTATAATCGCGTGTCCTTGGTCTGTAAGCTCAAACGCCTTCAGTTGATTCGATTAGCAGTTCAATACTTCACTCAAGGGTAGCCAATGTATTACAATTAATATTGACATTTCCATCGACTTGGAACGACGCTCTCTCGCGACATTCGACGGAACTAAAAACCGCTTCAATATAAACAGTAAGTGCGGTGCACGGAACGGCTCGACGCGGTGGAAAAAAATGCGTCAGCCATTAAAAATTTCTAAAATTGGTCACGGTGCGAAATGAATTTTAATTAAATTATTAATCATGAATCATAGGCAAATTTGAAACGTTAGAGACGCTATCTGCAGAACAACTACGTCATGTAATGCAGATTAATGAAAGTAAACCTTTGAGTGCCGATTCGATTAAAGTTGTCAACCCTCTATTGTTTAACAGTTGGCAACAGTGAGTTATCAGGACAGCAGGATAGCTCCCGTCCCAGCAGGACGAGTAAATAGTATAGCGTCCACTTTAATCTGATATCATCAGGAGCAAAGTGAACGCGCTGCGCTATTACACATAATGTGTTTCTCGACAGACGACCGCCACTGAAATTATATACGAGTGACGTTCACTTGTTTTTTTCTTCTTCTATTTTCGCCATTTACAGAAAAGTTTATTGTCGTTTGACTGTTAGTTTACAAAACGAATCGTTTTTATAATTTAGTCATCTTGAATATTCGGTGCGAAATTATTTGCTATAAAGAGTCGTTCTTCTGAAATCTCTGATAAAATACCGAGTTGAGTTTAATTGATTTCAAACGTATGACCAGCAGTGCGGTCTCTTTTTCTTGCGAACTTGCGAAGAAAAGTGCGTGGGCTCGTCGGATGATTGACATTAGTTTATAAAACTTTGAATGAAGACTGACTGCGAAACATTCAGCGACGCGATTATATAACAAACAGTTGAAAGTCGTGCGTCGTGACGCCACATAAAACGCGTGGATCTGCGCAGCTCGCTGCGATTCTCATCAGGCGAATAAATACAGATGAGCTTTAGTCGTTAGTGTGGCGCATACAGGTCGGTTCAATAAAAAAACAAAACGGACAAGCGCGAGTAGAAGTGGCGTTCGACGGTTCTGCGCACCGCTATAACAATTTGATACGGTATTTTAAAACGCCTCGCAGGGCGGCGCCTCTTTCGCTTATCTTCGACACTTCCGACGATGAACGCATAGCAAATAAACCAATATTATGGCCGTATCTTTTCATTGCAAAAATTCAAAATAAAGGTTAGATGCTTCTTATTCTACCGCGCTCGAGTTGAAGGACTTTTTATATTTGTTCAAAAAGTATGCAAGGCTATAGTCTTGGATCTTTTCAAATGAGTCATCTTGTTGCATTACACTTCTTTCTATTTTCGAGATATGTAGCCGTTTCAATTTTTTTTTTCATTTTTGAAATTTCCTCGCATTTTGAATTAGCTTTCTTATAGGCAAGACGGCGAGGAGTTTTGGGTGTATTTTTCGGGCACAGGCGAGATTATTGTTGGAATCGCTTCGTTTTAGAGTGTAGTTCAACCCCCTAAGTTTGCTTACAAATTTTTGGTGTGCTTGATTTTAAAATTGACAATTAGTGACAAAAATTGTGCTTTTTTCTCTATTTCCTTTAATATCTCCGTTCCTCTTGACTTTTAGTATAGCATATGCATTGAGAAAGTTGTTCCTTATGAAATTTCCTAAAAAATGAGCACTGACAGAGGACGCTAAGTGCAATTGTTAACTTGCAAATAGCCCCGAAAGTTAAAAAAACACGTTTTTTTCACTATTTTTTTACTAAAAAATGACCGCCCATAGATGGCTGAAAATTCTCAAAAACGATGTCTATGTTGACCCAAACATGCACGAATAATTTTTACTTCTCGACTAATTAACGAACACTTTTTTTTTGTTTCCTTAAGTTTGAAGAATGAAAATAAGACAAATTTTTCCCTATGTTCTCGGCACTGTAATGCAGTCTGTATATAGACGTACGGGACATAGACACCCGGTATATTATTATGTGCGTCCGTCACAAATAGAATCACAATGTAAAATGTGGATTTAATCGTTTGTTAACTAACAAAGTTTTATTCAGATATTATGGTGTTGGCGTCAATTAAACCGGATTAATGTTACGCGTGCGCACTGACGCAAAAAATCGTCATATAAACCGGTTTAAATATAATAAATGACTATTTTAACAATAGATCCAAGCAAAACCTCAAACAGTTGAAGGCTCATTCGATTTGCGTATATGGCGTTGGAAAAGCTGCATCAAACTTATGGATGTCTCTAAAGCAGGATCCAAAATATACTTTTTTTAAGGTCGCATGATATCAATTCACATTACACATTGTAAATACTGTCGATAGTTGATATTTTCACTAGTCATTCGAAAATAACATCGCATTTAAGAACTGTACGAATAATCAAAAGTATTCTATTTCAACACTCGAAATAAGTATATACTTATAGCTGAATCGAGCATCTTTATAATCTATATATATAAAAATGAATCCCTATATCCCTTGGTCACGCCATCACGCGTGAACGGCTGGACCGATTTCAATATTGTTTTTTTTGTTGTGTTTGTTATTGTCAGGAGAAGGTTCTTATGACAGAAAAAATTTAAAAAATTGCCTATATATATATATATACCTATATATCTATATATATATATATATATATATATATATATATATATATATATATATAAAAATGAATCCCTATATCCCTTGGTCACGCCATCACGCGTGAACGGCTGGACCGATTTCAATATTGTTTTTTTTGTTGTGTTTGTTATTGTCAGGAGAAGGTTCTTATGACAGAAAAAATTTAAAAAATTGCGCGGAAAAAGAGAAAATTTAAGAATCTTTATTTAAGAAAACTTAACAACCATATATCTAGATCGAGGATGTAAAAAACTGAATATCGTTTAAAACAAATGCTTTTTTTAGAGCAAGTGTTTTAAAGACCAGTTATCCACGAATACCTTACGCTATTCTTTTTCGAGCACGACGGCGCAGCCGGAGTGCTCGAAATAGAGCAAGTGTTTTAAAGACCAGTTATCCACGAATACTTTACGTTATTTTTTTTCGAGCACGACGGCGCAGCCGGAGTGCTCGACATACACACATATACGCCCATGTATATTTTAAAATAGCTAGCAATTAATAAAATAGATAGATATATGTTCCAATTAAATTGTTTTATTATTTCACTTTATACGTAGCGAAGCACGTACTGGGCCTCTAGTATATCTATAAAAAAATGAATCGACACAGCTGAAAGATTTGAAGAGTCGTGTTTGGTTTAAGTCGAAAGTTCTGAGGTTGTTTTGTGTAAAGTTGCAGCACTGAAGGCATTTTCCGTGGTCACTTGAGAATGTTGTTGTCTTACAAGTTGTGTTTTTCTACATTTAGTTCCATTTATTCCCCCAACGGTCTCACATTTATCCGGTCTGATCCGGACAGAACTTAGAGCAAAAAAAAATATAATATTAAAGGGGGCAGTGAGGTCGGTCATTTAGATATCTATATTGAATTATGTAGTAAAGAAAATTATATTATTATTTCAAATTTTCTATTTTGTATTTTTTCGATAATAAAGTAATAAATGTGCGAGTCAATTACAAATTAATATTGATTAATTCGTTAATGAAAGGAAATCTTTAAAGATTTGATTTGCTTAACATAATATTCCGTTTTTTCCGGCTCTTCCGGATGTATATTAAAACTTTTTTTCATTTTGAAACTATAAAAAAGAACGTTCGTAGATACGATGAAAGTATAAACAAACCTTTATTTCTTGGGGCAGCGCGGGACGAGCCAACCCCTGTGCGGCGGCCGGCCTTTTGTTGAAAGTCTTGCCATAAACTAAACGGTTTACCAGACGAGGTTTATACAGCATTTGTGTGTCAAGAAGTTCACTTCAAACAAATTGAAAAAGGCGTCCTCATCGCATAACACATTTACGTTGTGGAAAGGATTTGGTTAAAAATGTTACCAATTATGAGAACCGACCAAAGCAAAATTCAATAAGGAAGATGTTACTATGAATTATTTTTTATAAACATCCCTTTTCAGACAAACAATACCTAATTGCTTGAATGCAAACAGAGTATTTTCTTTTATCAACAAACTCAAATATCGATCGAAATTAAAATTGGGTTGTGATTTGCGATTTGAAATTTCAAAGAAACGGAACAAATCCCTTTCTCGCAGAGTCTTTTCAAAAATATTTCCGCTCACGTAAAGAAGTGTCCTTTGCAATTTGTAGCCTTCGCGTCGTGTCGAATCGAGACGCGACCCAAGGTCGTTTTGTCTTTTTAACTGTGACGCATTGCCGTGACGTCACGTTTTACAATAAACAATTGAATTGAATTTATGCGACATTCGCCGAGACTCCAATGAAACTTACATAAATGTCAGTTTTTTCGTGACTGCATAACGAAGCCTAGATTATTATTCAACCGTGCACAGGACGCGTCGATTATGAGCTGGATTTTTCTTTTCGTATCGCGACGTAGCGTCGGAAAATGCAATTTTATATATACAGGGTGGAGGTACAGGTATACGCGGTGGGAGTACGGGTATAAACTGTTCTTTCATAACAATTAGATTTTCTTTTGCACTCGAGAGAGAGAGAGAGATTGTAAATTATAGACGCTCAACAGTTTTGCACTCGACTCGACAAACGAACACTTCTGGCACTTTTCGAAAAATCGTCGAAAAGATAAAAAAAAATACAGTTTTACGGAATTCTTGTTCGAATAATAAACAAATACAACGCGTCCGCCGAGGGGTGATTCCGATCTTCGATCGGATAGCGCGACAGATGATTTATTAGCCGAAGCCTGGTTCAAGTTGGGAGCGTGCCATAATTTAATTTCAAATGGCTTTTCTTCTTTTCATAACATTCGATTTGTTATTTTTAATGTTCTTTTGAAAGTTTTCAACTGAACCGCGAAAGAAAGCATGCGTTCGTAAAACTTTATATATTTCAGTGGATTTTTTTAAATTCAATTCGAAAATTGAACTGCAGTTTACAGAATATAAAGTGAGTTATAGGTTAGGTTCTATCAATAGAAATAATCATAATCATAAGGATGTTTGCCTCCCTTTTTAGAAAAAAACCACACAATTTCTCCACATAAATTATATATCATTTTACAGATAATTACTTGCTCTACTGACATCGACAACTAAAAAATTTATTATTGCTTTTGTTTTTGAAAATTAATTAATTAAGAGCAACGCTGAACAACGTCTGCCATCTGACGGCTATAATTTTGAAACAACGTCAACACTTCGACTGTCGTAGCTCAACGCTTTTGCTACTTGTCCCTCTATATGACAATTTTAGTAAAATATTTCTTCGATCTGACATCTGAGCTTCATATTGTAATACAACAAAAAGAAGAACGTTATAAGCAGTGTGCAAAATTAGAAACGAACTGAATACCTGGAATCATATTTAAAAATAATTTTGTAAAGTGATAATTATTATACTTATTTAGTGTGAATAATTCGCACAGGTCACGCTAGTTAAATTTTAATCGAAGTAAGGAATGCGACAGTGAAAGATTTAATAAAATTAAAATTAAAATCGATTTAGATTTGGTTTTCACGCTCGTATAAATTATAGAGTTTTATTGTGGGGTCGCATTTTGAAAAAAAAAATTGGTTGTCTGTAAAGTCGGTTTACGGACGATAGTTTTACGTGATAACGTATTCCGTAATACATAACCTAAACCTCCCAAAATTTGGTTTCAATCCGCTTATCCTTGGTGTCGGAATGATAAGAAATGTCAAAAGTGACGTTTGAAATTACTGTCAAAGTATTATGTTTTAATAATAATTAGTTATTCCAATACTTAACTTAGAAGGCGTTGCATTTCACAGAATACTAATGTCAAAAAATTGAATTAAACATTAGAAATGCAGCCGTTTTCATGTTAAGACAAGACATACGTTATTTTCTAATTTCCATGTACGGCAAACAAAGACGACCGACCGCGTCGCGCCATGCATTAGACAACATTGCGTTTATACAGCTATTTTTAGGCGCGAATAGCGTAAGCTAAAGCGCCTATATGTACTCGCTTTGTCTGTACGTCTGTGAATCTGTGAATCTGTACGTCCCACTTTTTTGTGTCACGCGTACAGCCCAAACGCCTTGACCGATTTTAAAAAACTTTTTTTTGATCGATTCGTCTCCGGGTAACTTAGATCCTAACGTCGCCCGATTTTTGAATTTTGGCCCCAGAGGGGAGAAATTTAGGAAAAACGAAGTTTTTTGCTTATAGCTCGCTCATTTTAAATCGGATCGGCTCGAAACCTGTCTTAAACGAAAGAGGAGAAAATTTTACATAAGTTTCGTACAACAGAAAATGCCCAAACAGTTTTTTTATACACATTTATATAGAAATAAATTCAATTTGATATAACCGATGGCAAACATCTTTCGGTTATCTCTCTCTGTTGCACGGTTTAACATGGCAATTTAAAAATTGCGTATGTTCTGTCTTCAAATAAAATTGATCGATAATATTATTTATTACAATAATGAAATTAAAAGATAGCATTTGTTCAAAAACGGATGCCGTTTCGAATATTTGTGAAAAGCAACGCCTTCTGAGTTAACAATTTGAATAACTAATTATTAGAACATATTAATACTTTGACAGATGCAAACGTCACTTTTGACATTTTTTACCATTCTGACACCACGGATGATCGGATTGAAACCAAATTTTGGGATGATGTTTAATATGCAAATATGAAGTGGCCTATTGTTTTTGGGGAACATCGGCGCATGCGTAAAAGAATATATCTCTTATAATGTTGTTTTATATAATAATAATATAGTTTTTAAAACGGTTTATTCTTCTATCTATTTTTAATAGAAATTTTTGTAAATTTTTTGGGGTAATCGGCGCATGCGCAAGAGATATATGCCGTCGTTGTTTTTTTTTTTAATAATAGCGGTGTACTTTTAATAATAGTTTTTTATTCTATTTTACAAGAAAGTTTTGTAAAATGTTTTTTTTGAGGAAAGTCGGCGCATGCGCAGAAGAGATATAAGTTATAAAGTTGTTTGTATATAAGAATGGTATACTCGATCGAATAAAACAAAAACTTGGTGACTGATGATGAGATACTGTTTTAATAATTTGAGATATTAAAATATATAATAGTTGTGTGACTAAATTAATAAGTGAGCGACTGAATTACTAAGTGACTGACTAGAATGCCTTCGGTAATTTTGAAGCAGATATCTTCAACGATTGAAATGAAGATTTGTATACACATATAGTTTGGATGACAATGCATGGTTAGCTGTGTGACGTCACTCTAAATCCAATATGGCGGACTTCTAAATATGGCGGACTAATTTTATTATGCTTTCCTACAATATGGGTATCAAATGAAAGGGCTTGCTGAGAATAACTCGAAAAATAAAGTGACGTCACTCTAAATCCAGTATGGCGGACTTCCAAAGATGGCGGACTAAGTTTTTTATGCTTTCCTACAATATGGGTATCAAATGAAAAGGCTTAGTGAAACTAACTCAAAAAAAAAGTGACGTCACTCTAAATCAAATATGGCGGACTTCTAAAGATGGCGGACTAAGTTTTTTATGCTTTCCTACAATATGGGTATCAAATGAAAAGGCTTAGTGAAACTAACTCAAAAAAAAAGTGACGTCACTCTAAATCAAATATGGCGGACTTCTAAAGATGGCGGACTAAGTTTTTTATGCTTTCCTACAATATGGGTATCAAATGAAAGGGCTTACTGAAACTAACTCAAAAAATAAAGTGACGTCACTCTAAATCAAATATGGCGGACTTCTAAAGATGACGGACTAATTTTATTAGGATTTCCTACAATATGGGTATCAAATGAAAGAGCTTGCTGAGAATAACTCGAAAAATAAAGTGACGTCACTCTAAATCCAATATGGCGGACTTCTAAAGATGGCGGACTAATTTTATTATGCTTTCCTACAATATGGGTATAAATGAAAGGGCTTGCTGAGAATAACTCGAAAAATAAAGTGACGTCAGTCTAAATCCAATATGGCGGACTTCTAAAGATGGCGGATTAAGTTTATTATGCTTTCCTACAATATGGGTATCAAATGAAAGAGCTTGCTGAGAATAACTCGAAAAATAAAGTGACGTCACTCTAAATCCAATATGGTGGACTTCTAAGATGGCGGACTAAGTTTTTTATGCTTTCCTAGAATATGGGTATCAAATGAAAGGGCTTACTGAAACTAACTCAAAAAAAAAGTGACGTCACTCTAAATCAAATATGGCGGACTTCTAAAGATGGCGGACTAAGTTTTTTATGCTTTCCTACAATATGGGTATCAAATGAAAGGGCTTACTGAAACTAACTCAAAAAATAAAGTGACGTCACTCTAAATCAAATATGGCGGACTTCTAAAGATGGCGGACTAATTTTATTAAGCTTTCCTACAATATGGGTGTCAAATGAAAGAGCTTGCTGAGAATAACTCGAAAAATAAAGTGACGTCACTCTAAATCCAACATGGCGGACTTCTAAAGATGGCGGGCTAATTTTATTATGCTTTCCTACAATATGGGTATAAATGAAAGGGCTTGCTGAGAATAACTCGAAAAATAAAGTGACGTCAGTCTAAATCCAATATGGCGGACTTCTAAAGATGGCGGATTAAGTTTATTATGCTTTCCACAATATGGGTATCAAATGAAAGGGCTTTGCTGAGAACAACGAAAAATACAGTGACGTCATTCTAAATTTAATATGGCGGACTTCTAAAGATGGTGGACTTAGTTTTTTACTCCGGAATTGTTTTTTTTAAAAACTCCACATTTGCCCCTTCCCGTTTCACTGCGAGACAATTCGCATTCCCCTTTATTGTTCACCCCGGAATTACAATTCGCATACCCGTTTATCGTTCACCCCGGAATTATTTTTTTAAAAACTCCACCTCTGCCCCATCGCGTTTCACTGCATATATGCTTTAAAGTTGTGTTTATATAATAATTGGGTAGTTTTCATAACGGTTTATTTTTCTATCTGTTTTTACAAGAAAGTTATGAATTTTTTTTTCTAAACTCATAATTTCAGAAATATTTTGAAAAAAAATCTGTTGTTCTTTTGTTCTGAAGATGTTAGTTAGGTAGTTCTTTGTTTAATTTTTGCATGACATAATAACATATTACATAGAGAACCATGAAATTATTAAAATTATTTTTTTCCTTTCTGTGTTTCATTATTTTCAACTGTTATTTTTTTCTTAAATTAAGTAAATTAAGTTATATTATTAAGCTCCAAGTGTCGTTAAATATATACACCGATTTTCAAACAAAACACCAGGGTATATGCTGTAAAATTTCGCGCCTTGTAATTCTTGAATTACTTGGGCATATACTCCCACTGGTTCTATATAAATTTGTATAAAAAAACTGTTTAGGCAAATTCTGTTATACGAAATCTATGTAAAATGTTCTCCCCTTTCGTTTAAGACTGGTTTCAAACCGATCTGATTTAAATTGAGCGAGAAATTAGCAAAAAGCACGCACAGGGTCAGGCGGAACGCTACGCGTTACGAACGTTAGGAACGTTAGGATTTTAGGAACGTTACCCTTTTTCGTGCATGCAGCCGGTGTTTTATCAATTTATAAGATTGGTGATTCATCAATTTATAAGACGTTATCACGTCAAAAAAAAAAAACTATGTTAGCATCGTTTGACAGTAAACATAACTGAACATGATTTCGTTTGATTGAACTTATTTAACGAGACCGTTGAAACGTAACACGAGAACGCTAGATCTAGAATGTCCAAATTAAAATATAAGCTTAATGTGGCGGAGTGGAGTTTCGCATTCAGTTTTACAAAAGCAATTACTTTTAATCCTTATTACAGTTCATATGCGATGATTCATTCCATTATTTCAATTGTGAATGAAATATTGCCGGCAATTTAAACTTCACAAATGTGTGCTTTTCTGAAACGAAACCGGCATTTTACATCCATCTGGAAGCTATTTGCTTAGAGTGCTTTGGAACCTGTGTTTCATATTATAACGCTTCGTCTTGATCTAAGCTGCAAAGTGCACAGCTTATGAATGGACAGGAATTGCCGCTTTTTTAAATTCGCTTCCGCTCAATTGCATTGAATAGTTTTTCAACGTAGGTTCATAGACTGCCTTTCATTTTCAGCAGTCATTACGCACAGGTGGAAAGATATTTAAAAACTTGTTCCGCTGGAGTCAAGAATGAAAATTGTAAATCGAACGTCACAGAAGTTTATTTTCGAATCGGTGTGATGAATGTTGTTCAAAACTTTTACGATAAATCAAAAATCATTTCCTCAAAAGCAACACTCGTTTCAATATTTCGCTTCTCCTCGGCTGTTAATCCTTCAAACGGCGCAGTGTATGAAGAAGTAAGCCGTACAAATTAATGAAAATTACTTTGTCTAATGACTGTACAATTAATGTATTTCTGACTATACACAGCGAAGCGGCGCGGCGCTACGTAAATTATTATGTACATTTAATTATTTAAAAATGTGTTCCGCACCAACAGGCGAACACAAAATTTTACTTTTGCCAAAATTTAAGAGGCATCCGGCGCTCGGGTCTACTTATAAAAATTGTCGTCGATTCTTTCTGAAGTGAAACTTTTTTAGGCGCGCTGGGTGGGTAAAAATTCCCCAGGATCAGACAAAAAGTGAAAAGCGAAGACACAGTGAGAGAATCGTTTCTGCTCTCTTTGTCAAAAGATCATACGCAAACGCACTCCAGATGTATGCGCCACGTAAATAAATTTCACATAACCATCTCCTATAATCCAGAAATAAGACAATCGTCAACAATTGCTAGAACCTAAGAAGTTTCACTTCTAACGCGCGGGAGTCTCGTTTATTTTAGAACTGCGTAAAGGAAGAAATAAAAGTATGCTTTAAAAAAAATTAAATAAAAATAAAACCAATTTAAAATTAATGAGTAAAGTTTTTCTTACGAAAATATTACGTTTGTCTGATAAAAGTTTTAAAGCTTAATAACACGTGAACTGCGATGCATTTAAAAGAGGTCAACAAAAAGTAAAGGTACAGGTACAATAATATAAAAGAAAATGGTCGATTTACATAAAAAAAACATACACGCAAATAATGACAAATAAATTTTATTACTGGATGAACATGATTTATTTACTCGCTTGTTTTTCCTGTAATTTAATATTCTGAAGAGCTACTATTGTTACCATGGCTTTAAAGAAATTTTTACCAATGGGATTTATTAAATATCGTATAAAGGTACGACTCAAAATATTTATTATACAATCATTTAATAAATTTAAAACAAGTAGCTTATACTATATTTCTATTTCTAAATTATTTGTTTATTATTTTCTTTAGCGGCGTTGTACACTTTTTTTGTAATGGGTAAAAAAATGTTAAACTCGCGTCAGGCGTCAGGACATGTGAGAACTGGGTAAGCGAGAAAACGCTCTAAGTGAGAGTAATTGCTAGGTACCGTGTGGTTTATTACTGTTAGTATGTTATGCCACTAAACCAACAGCAATCGGTGGCCGAGCGGTCTAAGGCGCTAGTCTTCGCTGACGTCAACTCTCGGCATCACGGGTCGTGGGTTCTAATCCCGTTCACGCCGAAAAAAAAAGTTGTTTTTCGGCAAATTTTTACAATAAATCGAACTAAAAAGTGGAAAATAAATATAGTTTAAAGAAAACTAAAAAACACGCTTTATATCAAACTAAAAAGTGAAAAATAAATATAGTTTAAAAAAAACTAAAAAACACGCTTTATATCGAACTAAAAAGTAAAAAATAATTTTTGAAGTGAAAACTTCTTTAGCGGCGTTGTACACTTTTTTTGTAATGGGTAAAAAATGTTAAACTCGCGTCAGGACACGTGACCTGATCGAAAATTCGTAAGACGTTAATATTCAAGTTTTCACTTCTGCCGGCACTCCCGGAGTGCAACCCGTGTGTTTTTTTTTTAACAAAAAACAGTGAACAGCAACGAAGGCTATTTACTTATTATTATTTGCTATAATATTTTAGAAATGATTATATTGTTGATAAGAGCAACATATTAGCCAAATGGTGGACGTACGGGTCTATATGGCGGAAGTACGGGCTTGAACTGTTTTACAAAAATGAAAAAGCTCCCGCAGATTTCATATTAACTAATTAAAAATTCTGTGTGGCTGGCTTCAAACGGAACTTCTTACTTTTATGTTGCCTTTCGAAATTTTCAATCACGACTGAAGACAACGACATGTCTCTAAAGCGTCGATTAAACGGGAACTGAATCAGTTCGAGAAAAGCGACAAATTGGCGTGACGCTTAGCCGTCGTCTCCCGTCGCGATCACAAATTTCGAAAGGCTACAGGCTTACAGTTGAGAGGAAAAAATTTGATCGGCTTTGTCTGAAATTTGAATGCGCACAGCTCTACCGGAACATCCTGTGCGATAATAGAAAGTGCTTTTATTCAGTGCAGGATTTGCTGAGCGCACTGGAATATTTATGAAGAGAGATTTGTAACATTACATTTCGTCTACGACGCACCAGAGGCGTGCCAGTAGCATTTTCACCTGTGTAGGGAACGTGTGAAATATCCACAGCACCCAAAAAGTATAACAAAAAAAATGACAAATCGAAATTCCACACAAAAAATCTAACTATATATTTGGTTATTATTTATTACATTGACCTGCCTGCATTTTTTTTTATTAATCTTTTTTTTGTTCAAATTATTTTCAGCCACTAAATAGTAATATTTTGCGGGCCTTTGGGCCGTGGTCCAATAGTATTTTAACCTGGCGTTTTGTAAGGGAAAATATAGGTATTCCTATATTCCTGGAAATTGGTAATAATAATATTTCAGATCTGCATGCGGAGCCATTTTGTAATTTTAACCGCTGCCGCTGAAAATTAAATTGTAAAATTGTAACAGCCGCCACTGTCGACAAAGTAGCGAGATTTGATATTTTTATGTTGAGAAATAAAACGTACTTCGAATCAAATGAGACATCCATTTCAGCAAATATGAAAATATTGCGTTATTATGGTGAGTAAAAAAATTAAATATTCTATTCACATTGAAAAAAATGCTTAAATTATTTCAATTATGCGTTTGAAAAATAAAATTTGTACACGTTAAAAATTAATGAAAATTTCTAAACTTTTATAAATTATTCAATGCGTTCTTCCAAGTAAAAAAGATTGGTTGTCTGTAAAGTCGGTTTACGGACGATAGTTTTACGTGATAACGTATTCCGTAATACATAACCTAAATTTATATAATAATTGGAATCTATGATATAGCATCTTTCGCTTCAAATTTAGGTTAATTTTATTTATTTAAATTACTCACAATATAATATGATTGTTTTTTTTAACTTTCTTTCTTTCGTATTTATTTTAAGTCTCAAAGATTAGCTGTCATAATATTTATAAAACAATTGTTTCACTGTTTATAATATAAAATTCCAAAACCTACTTACAATATTTAAGTATTTTCATACGTCAAAAAAATGATTTTTATAATGATAAAATTTGTAAGAAAACGATTTTTTCGAGAGATAAGGCCTAGCTAAAACGATTTTTTGCCCCCCAAAATCCCTTTTCAGTAAATTTCATCCAAATCGTTAGGGCCGTTTTCGAGAAAAGCACGCACAGGGTCAGGCGGAACGTTACGCGTTACGAACGTTAGGAACGTTACGTTAGGAACGTTACACTTTTTCGTGCATGCAGCCGGTGTTTTATCAATTTATAAGATTGGTGATTCATCAATTTATAAGACGTTATCACGTCAAAAAAAAAAGTAACGATTTTAATTGAGGGTTTGAAAAACAACAGGTATTGGCCCCAACATTTGAACGTAATATACAGCTTGATCAAAAAGTAACCTCGCCAAAAAACAAATCAACATGCAGTAATTTTACACATTAGTGCTGAGTCTGTGATACGAAATTCAGCTTTAAATGTAAATTTAGGAATGCGATTTCTTGTCATTTAAATGCAGATCTCCATTTAGTTGAAAACAAATGACATTGTCTCACTTTATAAAAAAAAGTCGACTACCTCAGAGCGCGCTCTTATATTCATATAAAATAAACGGACGAGTCTCATCCACATAAAAAGAAAAAACAATCGACTCACCGTAGTCCGAGTCGTCGGAGAAGACTTCGTGGCCGCGGTTGTCGTGATCGTAGTCGATGTCGGTGCAACTCGAGTCCGTGTCGGTGTCGAGCAGGTCGGTCGAATGCATGTTCTCCGAGTCTTCGACCATGTTGTTTTTATCGTCGCAAATTGCGTTGTCCATCACCAAATTGTTTTCGTTGTGCGCATGCGTGCACGCCGCTTCGTTCTCGTCGCCGGCCAACTTGCTATACTCCTTGCGTGCCGGTCTCGTCTCTGCACAAATTCAAACTAAATGTTATACACATGGTTCATAATAACGGTTCTTGAAAATCGCGATCTGATATAGACATGTATAAAAGTGAGGAACTCGCGCCCTGAGAGTTCCGAACAATAATTGAATTTATTACGTAATAATTTCACATTGATTTAGATATTCCTTTACTTGTGCTATATGAGATTTATTTCTTCGCTTTGGATTTCAAGATTCTAATCAAAGGGCAGTATTAATTGGCTTTCTTTCGTGGAGACAGTAACAAATAAGTTAGTACGTGATTTTTCAAAAATATTTTTATTGCATTGAGTTGCCTGAATTTTTAAACGACTATGGGGATGCCCAGCTCTTGGTTTTTGATGATACCTCGAACCGTTCCTGAGAAAAATGATCTTGAAGAACAGACCGACGAAACAGTAGTGATTCTACAAGGGGTCTGTCTTTATTTTTTATTCCGCCGTCTACAACTTGTTGATTTCTTGGCAAACAGTATTAAAATCAATACGACAACAGTTAAAAAAATCGCCGATAAAACGGCCGTCGTTTCGAGAAAGTCGTGAAATCACGTGCAAATTTGTGTTTCGAGTCGACGCACGGCAACTCCATTTTGTGATATAAATAAGGTGCACAGAGGTTGCGACTTTGCCTTTAAGACGTGTTAAATATTCATGCACTGTTTACAAACAAACTTTCCCGTCTCGTTCCTTTTTCTCTAATCACCGACAAAACTCAAAGCTTAAGAAACAAACAACGCGGCTACCGCGCGCTCCGAAATACGTTTCTCAAATTTGCATTTCATGGAATTCAGAAGGTGTGGAAAATACAAAATAATGCATCTTTTGCTCGCGTTTCGCTGCTCACTGGCGTTTTTTTTTTTTAATTATTAAGCTTTCTTATACAGTATGTAAACACGTAAGGTGCACGTAGGGAAATTAACATTGGGAAAAAATGACTGGATCAGAGTGAGCCTTGAAATCTTGTTTTTCAATTTGACAGATAATATTCTTTTGCAAAATGAATGTGTATACCTACTACAAAAGAAAAGAAATATTCAAATGATTACAACATAATAGGACATTAAATTCCCAAAAATACTTAAATATATGGCGCGAGATCAAAATTATCTCCGCCTATTCGTGTTGAGCCTAAAGACATCGGGTCACTTTTTACCAGCGCGCATACGTCATACCAGTCAGACATTTTTTGAATGAAATGTTTCCAAACAGATGGAGTTGTTTTTTTTTTGTTTTATTTTTGTACAAAAAAATTAAAATAATTATTTATAAGAGCTTTTTATTATTAAAAAAGCCAAGTAAAATAAAAATAAACCAAAATAAAATAGAAATCCTCACGATTACCACGATAATTCAATAGAAATAACAATTAATACAGTCATGGCTAACTCTGATCCAAGTATTTTTTCCCAATGCTAATTTCCCTATGTGCACCTTACGCGTTTACATACTGTATAAAAAAAAATAGCCAATTAAAGATATATTTAGTGCTGCTAATGCCACAGTAGGTATACTAACACATTTTTACAAGACTGCTTTTCAAACTAAAAGTTTGTTTTGTAGGTTCAGCCAGTTCTAAATAAAATAAAAATAGCACACGACACCACTAGTTGTAACTTTGTGGAAATATAGAGTTCCGTTTACAAAGATACGAACGTTTACGTTGAACAACATTATCCTCTTTGACTTCGTCGAAGTTGGATAAAAAAAAAATTACCAACACTTCATGGGACGCGTTTAAAGCTGGAAAATGAAATGAATCGAACGACTGCGTTGATCCACAGAGTCAAATTACCTCATTGTCGAGGTTTTAAATTTTGCTTTAAGTCCGTGCGCATTTTGCACATCCCTGGTGCTAATTATTGCAAACACGTGTTTACGTTCAACAATCACAAACATTATATGGCGCAGATAAGTTCGAGTATTTGCCTGCTACAGTTGACCTTAAATTATTAACGAACAAAAGACGTGCGTCGCCGCGCAATTAGGGCCGCGTTCAGAATAAGCATTACTTTCTCGAATTCATCCGAACAGATATGTTTGTTGACTCACAAAACAATAATATTATGCAGTTAAATTAACAAAGCTTTTAAAAGCTTAAATTGAATTTTTGTTATTTTGAATCGAGAATCGAATATTGTAACAGTTCCTTAGTTGAAGTCTTGACATAAATAGTTTAGATGTTTATAAACTTTTGAAATACGATTATGACCTCTCTTATCAAGCGTCTACAATTTACCATGCGTATATGTAAGCTTATGTAATGCGGATAATAAGGGCGTTTCTACTTAATAAATACTAGCGAAAAGCCTTTCTTCAAGTCCGTATAGTTCAAATCGTTTTCTTTTCTAAGAAAATAAAAAAGTACATGAACAAGCTGCACTATAAGGAAAAAAAGTTGTGTGGTTTTAAGAAAACACGACGCAAGTGAAACTTTTATTGGATTGTAGGCGTTGGATTGTAGACACTTATCCATCACGATTAATTATAAACAACAATATTCACACGAATACACGAATAAAAACATGTGAACACTGTACAGCACTTGCCCGCATGACAGACTGACTGTGTGTTATACATACTACACGGTCAGCTGATGCTAACCATGGGCGCCGCCATATTGGCCTTGGCTGCTCTACCGAGCGCCTACTCCGAACGCCTTTCACTTTACCCCTACTCCGCGGTCGCCTGTAATGCGACATGCAACAGACGGCCAGAAAAATTCGAGGCGATAAAATAAAAGTTTCACTTTAAAAATGCCCACACGAGCTCACCTGGAAAGTGAAACTTCTTTAGAATTTTATGAACTCGTTTCATTGATGCGTTATCGATTTTGCGTGACCGAGGTTTTTTTATATTTTTCCGGCGGTGATTGTATTTAACGCTACAGAAAATTTGATACAGATATGTCGCTAAAGAAGTTTCACTTAAAAACAATGCGAAACACTAGATACTTGAATATCCCTCTACGTAAGTGACTGTTGCTCGAAATGTTTCGGGTACATAGATCTAAAAAAATCTCGTATCTTTGTTATTTATTTAACTAAAATGAAAACCGTTAATTAATGCCATTGAATATTTCAAACAGAGGCGTTATTTGAACTCCAGTTATATTCCGAAGGGATTTGTGCAGTAAATGTAAATATTTTATTTGCCTCACAAATTTACGAGCTTACAGAAATTTCTTGAACAACGTCTGTGTATTTAATGCCCTGACGGCGTTTGATAAATTACCTGTTGTATTATTCTGTAACTTACTAGCTGTTACCTGCTGGTTCGCGCGCGTTGATTTGTGTTTTGTCATAGCCTGTCCGCGATTGGTTAAAAACTGTTGTCTACGCTTTATTAGCAAATTTTATCGAAATCAGTCCTGCCGGTGTTAAGCTATGTCGACATAAACACAATTTCTGGAAGCGAAATTATAAACAACAATTAAAGAAATACTAAAAAAATTATTTCGTTGTCTGTTCAAATTTTCAGTAAATCATTATCTGTTCTTATTTCATAAATGAAATCTGGGATGTTCAAGATAAGTAAACTTTAAATTTTGAAATGAAATAACAATCATTCGAACAAATATTATCCTTTCGCGTTTGTTTCGTGAATAATTTTTTATTTTCTCTTTTTTACGTGTTTCAACAGTCCAAATTTGCTGTATAACAAAGTGTTACGTAAAGAAAAATAAGATAATTTTTTATAATTATTATTTAGTTGAGAAATTTTCATATTTGAAAAATATTTCTTCAGAACAATATTTTCATTGTTTGATTAATTTTAAACAAAGCATTTTCTTGTACAAAAGAAAAAAACAACATTTTTACATATTTGGCTCTCGTATAGGTACCTATATTAAAAAAATCTTTCAAGTTTTTAGTGTAAAACATTTAATTAATTTCCTTGTAATGAATAAATCACTTTTAGATTTTTTTGCCGCATTAAAATAATATTATAAGGTAAAAAATACGGCCAATAAATTATTTTTGTCGTCGTATTTTTTTATATAATTTCATAACAAGAGATAAAAGACACGGTAAATGTCAAATATAAGGCAACTGACAAATTCGGCCTCTACCCATCTGTAAGAAAAATAATGCTCGATGGCTGCTATTGTAGGATTGTTCTTCATGACGTCATAAAGGGAACAATTTTGAAATTAAATTAAAACAGGGGATAATGTAATCTGACGTCGGCGGAGTTTATTACATAACGACTCTGAAACATCGCGCATAAAAGTTCGCGTGTGGACTGTTTCGGTCCCAGCGGTCCCAGCCGAGTTTCATCAGAGGCGGCGCTTTGTCCCGTTTTAACACATTCTCGAGTGGTGCTAATTAATATAGAAAAAAAATTGTGACAAGACTTCTGTTTATAGGTACACTCGTTGTAGGATTTTTCGGGTATTTACTTCGAAGAGACAACGCGTTTTTATCCGCCTGTTTGTATCAAACCACTCGGAAACGGCTGGACCTTTTTTATTTACAAGATAGAATATCGACATTTTGTCTATTTTAATTTGTCTTAATAATTTTTTTACAGACGCTCTGCGATTTAGTTTCAGAGTCGTCTGCGGTAGAACGGACGATCGACCCGCCTATGTTTCCCAAGAGTGCATATTAAAACAAATGAAAAACGAGTATCTGTGTTAAAATATTAGTATTGGTTTTGTTTCTAACTCCGCATTTTTGTTCGCCACGCGTGACGTCACAGCACTCATTTCGACGCGGTATTTAATTCTCCGATTTTGTTCAACAAAATAAGTTATGAGAATAGCAGTTTAAAGATAAAACAGACGCACTAACAGTTAATTAAATGATATGTTAGACGGATAAGTGATGACGTAGAAGAAGAAGAATCTTTTATAATTATTTACATCGCAGCAACTGGATAAGCCTCTCGTGTTTTCGCGCTACTTAATTACATTATTACCCCGTCTCCTGCATAACTCGTTAAGATGACTTTGTATCGAAATTCTCCTGGACTTGATATTCTCCGCCTGAGAATGTTTGTGCATACAAAGTGTTTTTTCAAGTACCTAAAACTGATTTAGTAACGTGCCTGTTTGAAATTTTGTATAACGTTGATTAAAATAATAATAAAAAATACAAGAGAAACCAAATCGACGAAGCGAGTGCATAACTCTGAAGAAGTTTCACTTCCCTCGCGAGTTCCTGCGAACGAGGCTAAGAAACAAACGTCGTGAAAATACAGTCATTCTAGTAGCGAGACACTGAACCGTCGTTGAAATGTAACTGGAGTCCCGAGCGACCAAGATTATACAAAAATTCAGTTTTTTTAATTTTATTGAACTTCAATAATTGTTCGCCATTAAAATGCCAATAATATTTACAGTCTTCAAAAAAATAAAACTTTATTTAGTATACATTGTGTGAACTATTTTAAATCACTCTAACGCTATTAAGTAGTCAGGAAGACACAATAAAAATCTGACACTGGAAGAGAGAAAATTTTGGGTGCTACTGGTCTAAACAATTAAGTACTAAATTATTTAATATATTCTTCTGTAGGAGTTTCTTTGCGGATTTTCGATATCTATTTTTTAATATGACATTTTCACCGGAAAAAGTCTTTCCACAATTTTTATTTCCACGCCTTTTTGTAGTGCAGACATCCACTCGAGAACGTCTGAACCGATTTTGATTAAACTTAGTACACTGTTATTTTATGCTTGATGAGTGATCAGAGCGCTTTATACCGTCATATTTCATTTCGTATTGTTTGGCTATATTTTCACCCGCAGCACAAAGAAGCGCTCACGCTTCCGTACATTGTTCAAAACTTGTTCACAATTTGTTCAAAACTTCTCTGATAAACAATGACGACGGTTTTTATTATATTGTAACTATATTAAAATATACCGAAATTAAATTATAAGCTTATTTGGAAAGACGAACTTTTTGAAAAAGCTGTACACGGAACGAGACAAATTGTGTAGTCGGAAATATCATTAATAATCATGCCGTCAAAATTAAGTAATTTGAAAATATCTTTTTATAACAAATTGTTCATTATTATTCAAAGCACACAATTCTCCTAAATAATTTTTTTTAATTATGCTACTTTTTATTCAATACATAAAATGAGGAGCTTCGACTTCTTTTTAATGGACATTCCTTTAGTTGATCCTCAAAACACCTATAAACTCAATAGACTCAACACTTTGTGAGCAAATACAATTCACACGAAATATGTTTTCTTTAGAGGCGTGCACAGACGTTAAAAAAAAGTACAATGAAAGAAATATTGGTGTAGGGTAAAGATGCCAGTTCTCGATCATCAAACCTGCGATCGATCACTTTTCAAGAAACAATTCTGATTTCAAACGGTATAGATGAAACGTGACAAAAGTAGCCGTTTCTGTAGTGACTGGTGTAAAAATAAGTTTGAACAAGGAAGCTGTCAATTTTTAAATCAAGTGCAGTAAGTGAGCGGGAGTGAGAGAGTTTTACTTCTGTCTTGTAAGCTAAGATTTTCTAATCTCTCTAAGGCCTAGTTTATATGAGAGGCGTTCAACGCGCGTTGAACGCCTCTTATATATACTAGGCCTTAGGCACTGGTATAAAAGACTATAACTGTATTATAATTTTGTTACATAAATATATGTTTTGTCAAAATCTATTCTCTCAATTAAAATAATTTTAAGTCTTTTCCAGCAACAGATCGGCCAGAATGTACAAAGTATGTGATCGGCTGTTCTGCTGTGTTGAGTTTCAAACGACCAATCAGGTGCTGTTTTATTATTATATCGGTTTGTGCGATAAGGGTGTTCGATAATAAGTTTAGCGGTCGGAAACTCGTATCATCACCCTACATCAATATTTATTCTGTCGTACTTTCGTCTGAACGAGCCTTCCAATGAAAGATATACCTACGCAAACAGTCAGTTTGTCTTTTAGATAGGTCTAGTTGATACACTGCAATCGTTTTTGAGGAAAATGCGATACGATCCGTCATCTCTAAAGTTCGCGGTTATGACCTTGAGTTATTTTTATCTCATCTTTTCTCTTCTGTGACAGGATTTAACAAACACGTCCAGCATTTTATGTATACATTCTTCCGGTTGATGAATCGGTTTAATCTCCCGACACACGGTCGAAGTACGCCGGCAGAAGAAGAAGTTAGGGGCGTCGGAGGGTTGTCGGGCGTCGTATAGAGCAACACTCTATACACAAGGACCCTGCAGCCGAACGGCAGCCCGTGAGAGAAGATTCCGTGACCCGCGCACTGTGAAGGGACGACGTATGTCGCAGGCAGCTTCTGTTATAATTAATTTAAACTCAAGATTATATGCATACAGGTACCTATGTGTATGTACGAAGTAGATGAAATGATGTGCAGACCTTGCATATAATATACATACAGAGAGGGACGTGGTCACGGGATGAACTAAGGGTGCAGTAACATCAAATTTGAAAGGATGAAATTGCTCGCAGAAAAAGGCCACCAAGCGAATAGAGGTAGCGACAACGTACGCAGGCGCGTAACTTCTAATAGATGTATTTATGCTAATCTCACTCGAGTCCTTTATTTCAATAAACTATTTGCATATAAGCAAATTAGTTTTTAGTCACGCCAAAGAAGTATAACTTCTTACGCACCAATTTTTCACAATCTATAAACTTTCCGTAAAAATGTTCTTTAATAAAAATAAGATCTCATCAAAATCAGTTCACTCGTTGAAGAGCTATAATGCCACAGGCGAAAACATAGTCCCGTCTTTTTGTTGATCGAGGATTAAAAAATAAATTCAGCGAAATGCGCAAAGTGTGGTGAAAAATTCCGTTTTTAAGCTCTTTCAAGTTTTGGAAACAAGCGACCGGGGCCGAAAAACTTCTGATCCGGCCGTATAGCTAGAGTGTATGTATCAACATTTCTCTCTCTCTCCCCCCCTCTCTCTCTAATCCTCTTCTAGTTGTGCCAGTCGTCTCTCCTAAACACGAAAACAGTTTGTAAACCGCCTACAAATCAAAGCTGGTAACCTGCTGTTTGTCCGCTACACATATTTGTTAACTCTCAAGTCTCAACTGACTAGAATATATATAGGTAATAATAATAATAATATAACCGCGGTCCTCTGAACTAAACTATAACTAAATTATTTACAACAGTTACAGCTCTCTGAGTCAGCGACTGCCATAAATTATTCACAACTATTTTTAGTGACCTTCGTTCCAAATGCTATCGATTAAAGTAGGCGCGTATTATACGGTTCCGTGTCGAGACAAAACGCTTGCGAAAAATTGGTTGTCTGTAAAGTCGGTTTACGGACGATAGTTTTACGTGATAACGTATTCCGTAATACATAACCTAAATTTATATAATAATTATAATAATTCGAATCTATGATATTGCATCTTTCGCTTCAAATTTAGGTTAATTTTATTTATTTAAATTACTCACCATATAATATAATTGTTTTTTTTAACTTTCTTTCTTTCGTATTTATTTTAAGTCTCAAAGATTAGCTGTCATAATATTTTGAAAACAATTGTTTCATTGTTTGTATAAAATTCCAAAACCTACTTACAATATTTAAGTATTTTCATACGTCAAAAAATTGATTTTTATAATGATAAAATTTGTAAGAAAACGATTTTTTCGAGAGATGAGACCTAGCTAAAACGATTTTTTGCCCCCCAAAATCCCTTTTCAGTAAATTTCATCCAAATCGTTAGGGCCGTTTTCGAGAAAAGCACGCACAGGGTCAGGCGGAACGTTACGCGTTACGCGTTACGAACGTTAGGAACGTTACGTTAGGAACGTTACACTTTTTCGTGCATGCAGCCGGTGTTTTATCAATTTATAAGATTGGTGATTCATCAATTTATAAGACGTTATCACGTCAAAAACAAGAGCCGAAGTCAAAATTCCCTCATAGAATAACCACCGGGTTCAAAATAATTTAAATATATTTTTCCTATAGCCTGAAAATTATTAACACGGGCATTTTTACTCGGTTTTAGGTCTTGGATTTCATGTCCCGCTTTTTCTTGAACACCATTTGAAACGCGTCATATAGGTATCCGAGATTTTGTATTTTTCTTTTGATGTCAAAGATATCTAGGCCCAATACCAGTTCAGATTTAAATTTATTAATAGACTGAAAATTATACAACTGACACTTTCACCAGTTCTTGTTTGGATACTGGGAATTTAGAATAGGGCAAAATATGTCATAATATATCATAAAGAAAATGCCGTTGCTGCGAGTCCGGCTATATTCAAGACCTCGCTTTTTCCTGTTGATAATTTAGTAGGAAAATAAAAATATTTATACGGCAACTTCAAAGAAAATTAAATGAAATTTTAATGCAGTTCAAGATAAACGAGTAGAATTTTATAAAGCAATAGAAGGCAAAGACAAGGGAAAATGAATTTCAACAAAAACGTCGGTGAGTCATAGACATTGCAGTAATGTAATTTCTCTGTTTGTTTGAGCTCATAGTTTGAGCCAGTTGACAGATTTTCAGTCAGACGACGCGGCGTATACCTACCTGCAGGGTACCGGTACCATAAAAAGGCATTTCGTTGTTTGTATATTACGTACGTTAATTATCACATTATTTCAAAAATGATTATCATTTTCAATATTCATAAGTACAAAGTGAAAATCTTTCAAAAACACGTCTTGGCTTTTTGTCTGAAATTAACTGCCACGAATAAATAATTTCCGACTTTTAAAAAAGGAATTTTTTAAAAAATTTCGTTATTATATTTTTTTTTACGAGAGAATCAAAGAACGTAAAATGATAGATATTTATTTGCAAACATTGAATTTTTATATCTATACTAATATATAAAGCTGAAGAGTTTGTTTGTTTGTTTGTATGTTTGTTTGAACGCTCGAATCTCAGGAACTACTGGTTCGAATTGAAAAAAATATTTTTTGTTGGATAACTCATTCATCGAGGAATATAATATCACGCCACGACCAATAGGAGCGGAGCATCAATGAAAAATGTTGCAAAATGAAACTCAAAATTTGTCCGTCCGACAAAAACTTTTGAACGGTAACCCCGATCATCATGAAATTTGGACACAACATTCATCTCAGTAAACTAAGATGAATGTGCGTACTCATGTAGGTACCTCCCACCCCATTCGTTCTTTTGCACCCGTGTGAAACCGGGCGGGACCGCTTGTTACCTATATATCTATAATATTAAAAACATTTGGGACGATTTTAGAGAAATTAAAAATATTTTGTTTTAACGCTTAACGGTGGGAGTGTATTTAGGCAGGTATATAGGTAATATTTAAACAAAAATTGTATAATAGTTCGCCTTCAGTTCACGTACTTAGTATAAAAGTCAAAGAATAAAGGCATTAGGTGATGTCTAAAGTACCTACCTACATTGCATGTATATGTATATGTAGGTATGTAGAAATACTGTTAAAAAGCTTTTCTTGTACAAAGCTCTAGTGCAAACACAAAGCTCCCAGCATTGAACAATTTAATTTTAAAACTTTACCAATTTACTTCAACGTTTTTTAGGTGGGTTTATTTTTAAAAATCGTTTAACAGTTAATACTTTTAACGGTCTGTTATTTTTTAACCTCAACGACCGAACAAAGTGGAGAATTAAACATTCTTCGTGCGTCCGAACCTCTGAGATCAAAAAAGAAACATTTTCAGACATTGCAAACGTGCAAAAGAAACGATTTTATCAGCTGGAATTTTCATAATATACATAATATCTGATGAACTTGATGTAAAATGAAATAAATTCAAAAAATAAATGTAGGTACGTACTACGTAACTTGGCAATTGGTGCAGCTGTGAAATTTCAATCAACTTTTGCAGCAGAGCTGTGTCACAATAATACTGTGAAAATGAAATGAAAGTGAAAATCGGTATTGTATTGAAAATTACTGCAAAATAATTCGAGTTATGACTCGTAAATATGCTCGGGATTATTTGATTTTATAGCGACGTTTTCAAGAAAAATGTACATCTCAAACCCAAAATATTATTGATTTAATGGCCCTATATCTTTATATATAAAAATTACGTGTCACATGTTTGTCCGCGATGAACTCCTAAACTACTGAACCGATTTTTAATTTGATTTGCACACCGTGTGCAATTCGACCCAACTTGAAAAATAGGACAGCTTACCTACATTTCAATTTATAGTCGCAAAATTATTTTATTGCAAATTATTTGTCTATTCCTTGACAGTCATAATTATCTGTTAGCTCCAAAGGATTCTAACAGATGGCAATACCTGTTGACTGGATTGAGTGAATATTCAATAGATGGCGCAACGTTTCATCGAGCACGACGGCGCAGCCGGAGTGAACCCTCGAAATAGAGCAAGTGTTTTAAAGACCAGTTATCCACGAATACTTTACGCTATTTTTTTTCGAGCACAACGGCGCAGCCGGAGTGCTCGATATACACACATATACGCCCATGTATATTTTAAAATAGCTAGCAATTAATAAAATAGATAGATAGATAGATAGATGTTCCAATTAAATTGTTTTATTATTTCACTTTATACGTAGCGAAGCACGTACAGGGCCGCTAGTATGTATATAGATAATAACTCGCGCAATTGAATTCGACATCGCCGCCACGCTACTTAACTATTATCAACTGATGCATTAAACTATTATCTCAAAAATTCTAAACAGAAGACAAAATATTACTTAACTTTTACTTCGAACCGTAGTTTGCACAGTAGTGTACGCATTCCAGTCGAGTATAGCTCTATATTTTATGGAGAAAGATCTAGCTATCTATGATTTCCTCTTTATATATCGTTTCATGCACGAATTCATTCGTTTGCAAAGTTCGCTTTGATATTAGCCTCGACTCCTTTTATATTCTATCATTTGTATTCTTTTTTTTTATACCAAGTATTGTCTCTATATTTACGAGCAGTTGCAGTTTCACGTACAACTTCTATTTTCGTAGTGTGTTCACTGTTAAAATCAATTAGAGAGACGTTCGTGATTTTAGATAACATAATAATGTAAGAAATGCACGTCTATTAGAAGCTCCGTCTTTAATAGGAAGTCGTTCCTTTGGACATAAATCAAACAAGAAAAATGAGTGAAATTTCTATAGCGATGAAATTTTCTTAAACATTAAAAGGAGAATGATTCAACGGCGGGAAGAGAATCCTTTGGTAATGAAAAATGGATAACGCATCAATGAAACGAGTTCATAACTATAAAGAAGTTTCACTTCGTGAGCTTATATGGGTGAGATTCAGACTTTTTTTGTAATTTCAAGATTTTTTATCACCACTGTTTAATTGTTATATTTAAAAAAAATTGGTTGTCTGTAAAGTCGGTTTACGGACGATAGTTTTACGTGATAACGTATTCCGCTCGAGTATCATATTTAATAATACATTACTGCGCTCTCGCTTGCACGCACAGGGTCAGGCGGAACGTTACGGAACGTTACACTTTTTCGTGCGTGCAGCTGGTGTTTCATCAATTTATAAGACGTTTTCACGTCAAAAACTCAGTCCGCCATCTTTAGAAGTCCGCCATAATGGATTTAGAGTGACGTCACTTTATTTTTCGAGTTATTCTCAGCAAGCCCTTTCATTTGATACCCATATTGTAGGAAAGCATAATAAAATTAGTCCGCCATCTTTAGTAGTCCGCCATATTGGATTTAGAGTGACGTCACACAGCTAACCATGCATTGTCATTCAAACTAAACGTGTATACAAATTTTCATCTCAATCGGTTGATGATATCTGTTTCAAAATTACCGAAGGCATTCTAGTCGCTCACTTAGTAACGTTACACTTTTTCGTGCATGCAGCCGGTGTTTCATCTTTTTATTTTGACGTGATTCATCAATTTATAAGACGTTATCACGTCAAAAAATTGTTTTATTATTTATGTAATATAAAACGATAGATTAAAATTCTGATTTCGATTGATTGCCTGTTTGCTACTTTCAATTACTTTAAAAATGAATTTTCAAACGATTCTAGCTCCGAAAATTGACATAAATTCGCACAAATTACCAAAGTAAATAAATTTCTACGCGTTTCAATATTCACATTTATCAAAGGAACGGCGAGGCTTTGGAAAATATTTTTTGTAAATAAGTTATTGATTCTACCAAAAGGAATGTTTTGTTTTGTTTATCGATGGAAAAATCTCATTCACACCAAAATTTAGCATTTGAGAAGTATTGTTAATTTATTATTATCATCGACTGCCGGACAATTTATTATGTGATTTAAATTGTCTTCAGCCGATAAACGAAACGTTATAAATTTAATAGAGCTTTTATTAATTAATTATGTTGTACTGACACTGATTATAATGAAAATAATAATTACGCTTCGTCGGTATACTGTATAATAATTGACTTTGAATTCAATCAATTAATAATAATTGTATGTTATCTATTTGCCGACGCCACAGCAACTTGAAACTGAATGACCTTGGAAAGCCGCAAGGATCACTTCCCTTCTTTTCATGAAAGAAATATAATGTTCGCTGTTGGGTGCGTGCCTAATTATTTTTTACACATTTTATAAATATTTAACTGAGACCTGTAATTAAAAAAGACGGATTGCACTCCGGGAGTGCCGGCAAAAGTGAAAACTTGAATATTAACGTCTTACGAATTTTCGATCAAAATGGTTTGTATCATAGATTGCATTTTTATGTAGGTACGATATTTCAACGCTAGATGTCTAACGTTGTATAAATAAAAGTTTTCGTCTTACGAATTTTCGATCAGGTCACGTGTCCCTGACGCGAGTTTAACATTTTTTACCCATTACAAAAAAAGTGTACAACGCCGCTAAAGAAGTTTTCACTTCAAAAAATTGGTTGTCTGTAATGTCGGTTTACGGACGATAGTTTTACGTGATAACGTATTCCGCTCGACTATCATATTTAGGGTCAGGCGGAACGTTACAGGCGGAACGTGACACTTTTTCGTGCGTGCAGCTGGTGTTTCATCAATTTATAAGACGTTATCACGTCAAAAAAAAACATCGATGGAACCAGGAAAATGCCGGACCCATACCGAGTGTTTTTCCGGCTACGGCCGTGTGTTCAACTGAAAAAGACACGGGTAAAATAAATGCGTTTTGTTTTATACACCTTACTGAAAAGAAAATAAGATAAATAAATATAATGCAGAGAGAATGCGATATCAAATAAGCCGGCAGATAAGATATCTCAGGAACCAGCTCTTCCGAGAGAAAATCCGGACGTCAGCGGATCTATTTCCTGTACCGGAGACGAGATAGTTGCGTCCTCTTCAAAACGTGTGTGTGTGTGTGTGTCGATACGGTTAGCTGTTTTCCTTTGGACGCAAAGCATCACCTTGTCTGAATTTTTTAAGATGTTTTTCATCGTAATTCATTTTATGTGCCTCGAAAAATATCTATTGGCACATTCAATTTTTTTTTTTGGCTCGGTTGCTTATTTTCGATAATATATTAGTTTCGCAAAAAGCGTATTGTATTTTCATTTAATCTCAACCCGACTATAAACTTACCGCATCGAAACGACAATATTCCGCGCGTCGGTAATTCGCCGCGACACCAGTTGATCCGAGGGGATCCCTGTCCTGTTCTCGTGACGTATTATGCCAGTTAAAATGGATCACTCGGAAAGTTTTCACATAAAAATAATGTTTCAGTTGGTCTTACTCTACTTTTTTTTCGTCCTGTTGGCTACCCAGAATTTTGTTCTCCTACTAATAGATACTTAATAGATTGTCCTCAATAATATCTGAGAAAAGAATTTTATCGAATTGATTTTTATTTAAATGTTTTCCGTTCGGCGCTCCTCCACATAAAAAAGTCTTTAATCTTTAAAATTTTTTGAAGAAGAATTCGAAATATGCGCGAAGTGAAAATAATAGAAAAAATCGACATAGGCGCTTTTTTCTTGCGACCGCCGATTCAACAGTGTAGTTAGTGTATACTGTATATATGTTACCGGCCAAACCCGATTTCAGGACAAACTAGTTCAGCCTAGGCCAAACTAGTTTGGTCTAAGCTCGATAGGACAAACTAGTTTAGCCTAGGCCAAACTAGTCTGGCCTAAGCTCGATAGGACAAACTAGATTAGCCTAGGCTAAACTAGTTTAGGAAAATAATCATGATTTTTTAAAATAATAATAATAATAAAGTTTACTGTTTATTATTCGTACAATAATTAATGTACATATTGACAGTCAAAGAATTCTTTTATGCTGGAGAAACAATTTTCTAATAAAAATGTCTTTACCTTTCTTTTAAAATTTCTTGATTCTAAAATTCTTGTTTCGAGTGGTAATTTATTAAAACATTGTAGGTATACCATAAAAATTTGATATGTATGTAGTCTTAGCATATTAATTGTGTAATGGTAGGCAGAGATTAAACTTTTTTCTAGTATCATGACTATGAATCACAGTATGATCATTAAAATTGTTCATATTATTTTTAACAATTATTAAACAGATATATATGTATTGACATGGCAAATTTGACATATACCATAAAGTTTTGATTTTAGCAGTATATTTAATTAAACCCAATGTACATGAAAGATTTTATCTTACGGTTTTGTTTTTAAAAACCTTTGAACCGTTAGACGTATAGTTTAATTCAAATCTAGAAAATAGAGATTTTGTGAGTTGTTTCGAAAATTTTTAATTAATATTTCTCCAAAACTGCACGGGAAAGTTTAGTTTTTTTAATTTTTACGTTATCTAAAAGAGTCAAACTTTCGAATAAACATTTTTTTTTTAATTTTTCTATATCTAATTTGGTTTAATCTTATTTTTATATACACTTCCGGTCGATCTTCTCATTTATCATTGTGTTACAAATCTCATTTTTAATATTTAATTACTTGAAAACTAGACGGCCAATGTTTTTAAATAAAATGCAGTTTAATGTATGAGATATCCATAATTACATATTAAAATTTCAGCGTATACTTTATACATTGCTCTATCGGGTGTATAACCTTAAAACTTTCTTTTGTTGCAAAAACACTTCCTATCTTTGTCTTTCTATACCTATTCGATTCGGCAACATTAGTCCGGAGTAGGCCATACTAGTTTATCCTAGGACAAACTAGTTCAGCCTAGGCTAAACTAGTTAGTCCTATCGAGCTTAGGCCAAACTAGTTTGGCCTAGGCTGAACTAGTTTGTCCTGAAATTGGGTTTGGCCGGTGACATATATAATAGAACCTGAGTAGGTCGTGTCGTGTGTGCGTTCAGATAGAGAATTCAGGATCCAATATGCCGGCCTTAGACTGCCTAAGCCACGAACTGTTCCCTTGTTTCAATATTCCGCATCTCGGCGTTATTCAATTTCACGGAACGCCGCACGATCCGCGTCACACCTGACAAACGCTGTATTTTGAAGGGGATTTCCCCGTTTTAAACCAATCATAATGTTAGACGTCGCGTTTAATCCGACTTGCTGCGCGCTCGCCGCTTAGATATTACAATATATAATTACTGGGAGCGCATTCTAAATATTTCATTGTAATTTCTGAACGCCGTAATTGTAACATTTCACGGGGGGGGGGCGGCCGTTTTGAATTTCATTTCACACAAAGTCCACCGTCAGTGTGTAGCCGGTGTTATTCGTAAAAGGCGGTCTGATTTATTTATGCAGTATGCAAATTCTGTCGGGCATCGTTCAGGCCGCAATCTATACATATTTTTTTCGTCGGAAATAGAAAGAATAGAAAGATAACAGATTCGCTTAATTAAACGGACCGCATCGATTAATATTTTGTATTCATTATAATTCTTAAAAAGAATAATTAATAAACTAAATACAGTATGTAAACACGTAAGGTGCACATAGGGAAATAAGCATTGGGAAAAAATGACTGGATCAGAGTGAGCCTTGAAATCTTGTTTTTCAATTTGACAGATAATATTCTTTTGCAAAATGAATGTGTATACTACCGAAGAAAATATTCAAATGATTACAACATAATCGGACTTTTTTTATTGATGGGACATTAAATTCCCAGAAATACTTAAATATGGTGCGAGATCAAATATCTCCGCCTATTCGTGTTAAACCTAAAGACATTGGGTCACTGATTTACCAACGCGCATACGTCATACCAGTCAGACAATTTTTGAATTAAATGTTTCCAAACAGATGGAGTTGTTTTTTTGTTTTATTTTTCTACAAAAAAAAATAAAATAATGATTTATAAGAGCTCTTTATTATTAAAAAACCCAAGTAAAATAAAAGTAAATCAAAATAAAATAAAAATCCTCACGGTTACCACGATAATTCCATAGAAATAACAATTAATGCAGTCATGGCTAACTCTGATCCAAGTATTTTTTTTTCCCAATGATAATTTCCCTATGTGCACCTTACGCGTTTACATCATATCATATTCATATTATAAATGCGAATGTAAGTTTGTTTGTTACGCTTTCACGCAAAAACTACTTAACCGATCATCATGAAACTTTGCACATACACTCTTGAAGGTATTAGAAGTAACATAGGATACTTTTTATTAAAAAAAAATAAAAATTTTTTACGAAAAATAAGAAAGGGTTGAAAACATTTTTTGGGCCCAAAAATACCGAAAAATTTCTCCGAATCGTTTCAAAATTGAAATTTAACCCTTTAGTAATGATTAAAATGTGCTATTAAAATTTCATTAAAATCGGCCCGACAGGACCGGACTTACAAATTTTATGAAAACGAAATATTATAAATGCGAATGTAAGTTTGTTTGTTACGCTTTCACGCAAAAACTATTTAACCGATCATCATGAAACTTTGCACATACACTCTTGAAGGTATTAGAAGTAACATAGGATACTTTTTATTAAAAAAAAATAAAAATTTTTTACGAAAAATAAGAAAGGGTTGAAAACATTTTTTGGGCCCAAAAATACCGAAAAATTTCTCCGAATCGTTTCAAAATTGAAATTTAACCCTTTAGTAATGATTAAAATGTGCTATTAAAATTTCATTAAAATCGGCCCGACAGGACCGGACTTACATATTTTATGAAAACGAAATATTATAAATGCGAATGTAAGTTTGTTTGTTACGCTTTCACGCAAAAACTACTTAACCGATCATCATGAAACTTTGCACATACACTCTTGAAGGTATTAGAAGTAACATAGGATACTTTTTATTAAAAAAAAATAAAAATTTTTTACGAAAAATAAGAAAATTGTTTGTCAAAATATGTGCAATACCTCAACCCCTGATATGCATGTCAAAAGTCGATTTCCATCTCAATCGCGGGCGTAGCCGCGGGTAGCGGCTAGTACTGTATATAATTTATGAATTATGATGAGTTGACAAACACTCAGTTGTCACCTTCTAAAAGATGACAGCCGAGTGTTTGTAGTCGACAAGCCACGAAAACTTCACACATAAACAACGGCATCCTTATATAATAATTCCGATAATTGTAATAATAATATAAAGTGAGAACTTTCTAGGTACGGCGAATCCGCGTTACGGGGAAGTCCCCTGTGCCTCTGCTTATAGACGCCGGCCGCAAACAGCTGTCATGCGATACGTTCTTGTTCGTTTCTCTGACTTCGTGCCCTATACGACGCAACGCAGAGAGCGTGAACAGTTCAAACCGCGCATTTAACTTCCTGCCAACTCGACTCAACGTCTTCCGGCTCAAATGGCTGCGGTCGTTTCAGTTGCACCCGTGAATTGAACAAATTATTATCGTTTCCAATATTTAGAAAAAATATTGGAAAAAAAAAATAAACATATTTTCCAATATAAAGAATTTAAAAAACAATTTGTCGGAACATTTCTGTCGACTGTACATCAAACTTTAAGTATTTTTGTATTCAGATGCTTTCAAAAATTACATTTTGAAAAACGGATGCTATGACGTCGAACGCACTGCTTTTATGCGCTGGGAATATTTCCAGGCGAAAACAAAAGAACTGCAGTATACATTGAAACGTCGCAGCAACAATATTATGATCTAATATCACGACAGCCAGCAACAAAAGAAATAAAACAAACGATATCAGGTCATTGGAAGGATACTACGACCGGTGTACTCAATAACATTTTTCTTTTTATTTATGTCGACCCCGATTCATTACGAGAACAACTTTGTTTTGTCGACGGCTACTTAGCTGCTGATGTTTGACGCAAAAACAAAAGGGATAAAGTCGAATTTTCTCAATTATTCTATTGAATCAAAACTTTAACTAAGTATTATAGAATACACAGATTTATTTTAAAACATGTTATTTTGTAAGAGCACGCGGTGGAAGGACGGGTATTTACAATCGCATACGGTGGAGGGCAAGGGTCGAAAATCAGTTTCAATATTGTCCGATAAAAATTAACAATACTGAAAACGAAAAGATTTTCAACAAGCACACGAGCAAAACTGAAAAAAAGCTGTCGATATAATTTCAGTGCGCTACTGTTTTACGTCTGTAGTGGACATGCAATAACAACGTCTTTCCTGCGCTGCAAAAAAGTCTCGTAAAAAAGACAAGAAATGAAAAAAGTAATAATGCCAAAGGTGCTGTCGTTATCGTAAATATCGTATCGTCTGTTGACTCGGTAAGATTATGTTTTATGATTTTTATAGCATTATTTCTCTCGGCGTTAAAATTTAATAAAAGATTATAAAAGCAACATTCGCTCTTTCTGTTTCAGCGTAAAATAAATCCACCGAAAGGTTTATTACACTTCATTATATTATGTAAAAGAGACAAAATCACTTGTGTCGAATGTTTAATAACTTATTCAATATCATTTCTTTTTTCCTGTTCGCCGTCATATTTCGCATGCCTCAACACTCAAGGCGCGCAATGGACAGCGATCCGGAAAATTCGTTGAATTGACATGAGCGATTTTGCACTGCGGTCACATCTTAAATTATTAGTTGTTGTTGTTGTTGTTATTGTGGCAATATTATGTTACTATTTTGTGTAAGTCGACGGGCTTCGTTCTCCTCGGGGCTTTTCCCGTTCTGATGTCAACAAATATTTGTGCGCCAAAGATAATAATAAATTCCTTAAAAATAACTCTCGTCATAAAATTTCAGTCGCTGAAGGCATTAATTTTCCTTTTCAGGACGCTTCAGGATAGCTTGACCGTTCATTATAATAATAATAAATATTAGACACGGAAAACGCATCTGACAATAAAAAAAATGATTTCAATTGAATTGAATTTTGATGTGATAACGTCTTATAAATTGATGAAACACCGGCTGCACGCACGAAAAAGTGTCACGTTCCGCCTGAGCCTGAGCGTGCAAGCGAGAACGCGGTATAAGCGATAGAGAGGCACGATCGGCCCAAGCGTCGGCTTGTACGCATTTCTCTCTCTTCTCGCGTGACGTCAGAGAGTTCATCAATGTTTCTTTATGACGTTATCACGTAAAACTATCGTCCGTAAACCGACTTTACAGACAACCAATTTTTTTTTAACTAAAAAATCAAAACTTAGTGAAATAGAAAAAAAACTATGTAACGGTACTACGTCATTTCTCAAGTAATATTTCGTTTGGCGCGTTATGAAAAAATTACGGGTGAGAATTTTTACGATGTGCTCAGCGCAGACTTTAGTGCATCAATATTGACAGAATGAAGTCGGTCGTTAATTAAGTCTGAGACATGTTTTTGTTAAATGTTTTTATTTCAAGCACGTTTACCAAAAAGTCGACTGATTGCGCAGCGATCGAAAATATAAAATAGTGAATATGATAAATGACAGGTGATGTTTTATTTCAATACGAATAAGAATTATATAACATGTGCTTATAAATTATATACAGTAGTGATTGATGGTGAATTATTGATGAATAATATTGACAGTACTTTTATATTATTTTTTTTTTTAATAAATCATTGGCATGCAAATTAAAAATTCGTTTTTAATCGTACTTTGAACGCGCTAATACATGGTTACACGCACTCACTTTTTCTTAATTTTCCGGACTGTAACCAGTCTACATTGAAAATATATAGTACCTATTATACTTTTTACTCGACTACTAGATACCCACTACATGTTTAAATTCAAAGCTCTAGCGTCCAAATAATAATAATAATAATAATTTATTCCATTTTTCCATATACATAATAATATAGGACCTATAGGGGGCTATGTTGCCTTACAAACTAAGTAAATAATTAAATTTATTTAATAGGTATATCATTTTACTTCGTCCTTTTTATACTTTTTGTATTTAGGTATTGAAGTGAAAACTTCTTTTGCGGCGTTGTACACTTTTTTTTGTAATGGGTAAAAAATGTTAAACTCGCATTAGAGTAAAGTAAGAACTGGGTGAGCGAGATACCTACTATGAGAGTAGGTACTCACTTTTTTTATACAACGTTAGACATCTAGCGTTGAAAAATCGTACATAAAAATGCAATCTATGATACAAACCATTTTGATCGAAAATTTTTATACAACGTTAGACATCTAGCGTTGAAATATCGTACATAAAAATGCAATCTATGATACAAGCCATTTTGATCAAAAATTCGTAAGACGTTAATATTCAAGTTTTCACTTCCGCCGGCACTCCCGGAGTGCAACCCGTTTTTTTTTTTATTCTCTTTTCACATTTTTGTTTCAATTATGTCTTTAGTTTTTTTTATCACAAAAACATCATTCCTGCATTTCATTAATTTACTAATCAACTTTTATTTGTCTTATCACCTTTAAACATTATATTTAATTTTTGCGAAACTTTATTGAAACAGGCGTGTTTATTTCCACGAGCACTCCCATTTTAATTGGAATATACGTGAATATACGTTAAAAAATGCATTTTCTTGAAAGGAATATGCCTTAAAAAAATTGGTTGTCTGTAAAGTCGGTTTACGGACGATAGTTTTACGCGATAACGTATTCCGCTCGAATATCATAATATTTAATAATCACGCACAGGGTCAGGCGGAACGTTAGGAACGTTACACTTTTTCGTGCATGCAGCCGGTGTTTCATCTTTTTATATTGACGTGATTCATCAATTTATAAGACGTTATCACGTCAAAAACACACACAAGATTCGATCCATTTTCCCAATCAGCGTTGACGAACTGAACTTTCTACAAGTTCGAGAAGGTATATGATTCGCTCATTCATTAACATAACAAAAAGCGAGAATCGTATTTGTCACAGTCGATTGTTTCGACTGGCCATTGTTTCAGACGGCTGTTTGTTTTTTCTCCAGTGAACTGTGCACGAATGCGGATAAAACAATAATATAGATGTCTGCACAATGCGAAGTTCGGAATCGTGTTGGCGTTGGATCGTTTGAACCCGAACCGTCGACACGAAATAGGAGTATCGCATTTATTACGCTGTCGTTTTTGAATTGAAAACCTTTCAGTCGGACGTGAAACAGAGCGACTCTTGCTCGCCTCCCATTTATAATCTATATATATTATACATCACGCACGCAAACTTTCTCGCTGATTATATTATACATATTATGCGGCAATCTGCTAAATTCCAACAACTTAATGCATAGCTATACTATTATACACGGGATATTATACGCTTCACAGTATTCTCGATGACCAAATTAAGAATGCCAGTTTATGTGAAGTAAATGAAAAATCGATCGCAAGTTTTGATACAATTACAAACAAGCAAAATGTACGGAACGCAAAGTTAAATAAAACCGTTTGAAAAAAACAGCAATATAACTTATTATGGTAGAATTTCAAAAAATGTTCTACATGGACTAGAATATATAACTTTATTCAACACGCGTGAGTAATATGTAATTTCGGGGCCCTGCTAAATTCGGGAGAAATTATAGATTATTTCATGTTGACGCGTAGAGTGCTAATAATGAGCCGTACGGTGTGATAATGAATTTTCTGGACCAATAGAAACGCAGTAGCAGGCCCGAGCGTGCAATAATGAAAAAAAACTGCACGCAGCTTCTGGACCAATAGGAACGTGGTAGGCGGTATTGTATATATGAAAACAGCATCGCAATTCAGCGAAAGTCATGGCTATCTTGTGTGCATCGAGGGCGCTGGGTACGTCAATCAATGAAGTGATTTATTATTTTTCCCTCTTTTATCAGGGCCCCGATTACATATTACTCGTGCCAGTTGAATAAAATATTATGTGCGACCATTGATCGAAGGAGAATATTCCACTCGCGTGCGTTTTACCGCACTCGCTACGCTCGTGCGGCAAATTTCATGCTCATGGAATCTTCTCCTTCTCTCACTAGTCGCACAATATACTATTATTTCGACAAAAAAATAAAGAAGAAAAACCATTCCAAGGTCGATCGGTGAAATGAAAGCACATTGCATCAGCTATATGCAGAGACCCGAGCCTCCCACCATCGGCTACCCGTAACGTCCACCGTTTCAGAGTCGACAGCGTTTATACATTAACGAGCCAATCGTTTCGTTTTGTACGTCGTTTGCATTAGATTTAACCCCGATCTTGCAACGCTTTAATTGGCGAAAATTATCAGAAAACGATGAAAATAATTACGCTTTGCAGTCGACATTATCCTTGCCGGTGTCTCGTCAGGCGAGCCCAACGCCAAAATTCAGTCTGTTGGCGTGCCGTCGAAGTAAAGAAAAATCCTATCGCGATATTCTTAATAACTCACCATGTTGGGTTACTCACAACAAATACCTGACAAATTCGTAAGGTTTTTTTTTCAAAGGCATTTTAGTAATTGTGAAAATATTTATTTAAAAAAATCCTTTTCGCAGTTTGAGAAATACTGATTCCTGATCTAATAGACACTTTTACATTTTGAAAATGTTGTTGTTCTTGAAATTATTCGTTTGGAAACTATCGCAGTGTCGCATCGTGTATTTGGACGCTACAGCAAACTCGAACAAGATGGCGCGCATTTACATAAACAGCGAACGAAACACATTACGAAACAAAACACAACGTACCTATAACGTATATTAAATATATTATTCTATGACAATTTATAACGTTTGAAATAATAACAGAGCTAGTACTTCGACGATAATTCTCTCACAATATATAAAGTATTACATTATACATGAATAATATTAATTCATTCACTATACAGCGTATCCGCCAGAATTAGTTCTATGTACAGTCTGCAAACAGTTTTGTATACCTAAACAGTGTGTGGAATTGAACGTTGAAATTACTAACAAATTTGTTTTTCATTTCACTGTTCATGTTTCCATATTTATTAAACTGGGATGTGGATATTAAACATTAATTTGTTAAACAATTTATCAAAAATTTTTCTTTGTTTTCACATTGCTTCGCTTGCCGCCGTTTAAAATTTTTGAGTGCTGTTAAAAGGTAGCGAAAAAGGATCGACTGCTAAATTGCTTTTAAAATTTGCGAATAAAATTTCGTTCACAAATAACTGAATCAGTTTTGAAATTACAAATGGACATTTTAGTTTTCGGCGTGCATTTCTATCATAATGTGAACATTATAGATGCTTGTGTCCATTAAATATAATTTAAAAGAGTCGAGAGATTTTCTAAAAAATGCATTGCTACTCTTTTTGCAAATCAGAGGTTAAAACGTGTAATATATTTTTAAATCTGCATTGCCTGAAAAGTATTAAAAGAAATATATTCAGTTGAATCATTTTATTTTCTAATTAAAAAATCTATTTTAAAGATACTTTAATTCTAGCATTTTTCTTGATTCAGTTAATTAAATAGTAATTTTAAAAAATATTCTGCACGATCTGATAGATGCCGCATTCGATGACACAATAATATAAAATGAAATATTCCTTATTTCAGAATGTACAGCATATAATTATCGAATTATATTTTATAGTGAATATTATATTATTGTACAACATAGATCAATACTGATATTCAATTGGTCGACATCAAACAAAACGTCTATAATAATCTATGTTCTATACATAATAGCAAGACAACCGGTTTTTCCACCACCATAAACCCGTCATCTATGCCGTGTAACAACGGCGTCAAATCTCATATTTATAGACTCGATAAAATCTTAATTTCAGTGACGTTTGACAATTCCTTTGTGGTATACAAGATATTTTCAAAATGTCTGCTCACAATTACATCAATGGAAACAAAAACCTCCAACTCCAACGAGGCCGGGCCGCTTTCTAGTTTTCGAAAAGTCACAAACGTATCCAAGGAGCCTATATAATATCAGTTCAGTGGAGCGGAACATTGACTTCTTTGTGAGACTGCGATGTTCAGTTTCGGACGAGGCTTTCGGCTTTGAATCTAGATTTGATAATGCTTTTTAGTATTTTCAAATAAATGCAGGTTTAAATACTAAAGTACGTTTGCGACGGATGCTATAAGATCGCGGGCAGAGTTCGATTTCCGCTGAAACAAACGAATTGAAATATGTCTTCTAATCGATTTGTCGTCTATTGAAAGACGAGACGGGACAATTATTATTATTCCGAAGACAATAATCACGAACCGCAGTTTTGTCAGAGCGGCAAGGCGATTATCGCGGACAGCGTAAAGCGAAACGACGACGACGACGACGCAAATTCACCGCGGGAAGTTGTTTAATCGACGGAATGGAATCCAATTTCAAGTCGTAATTAATTTGTCAGGTCTTTACAAAGAGAGAAAGAGTGCGAGAGTCGAACCGGCGGGCGCTCTTGCCTTCTTGCAAATGCCGCGGCCCTCGCGCGGAATGTCATGTCTGAGGAAATCGTCTCTTGCTCTTTATATTCAACACTTTTTGACCGTCTCCGCATTTAATTCATCTTTTGTTTGCAGTTCTGATATCAATAATTGCAATTTTTACTGTCCGTTGCAAAATATCATAAAGCTAGGTATATTATGTAAACAATCTATAAAAAATAGTATATTATGTAGTATGAAAGAGTACTCCGTCTGTAATTTCGATTTCTTGTGGGATTTTAAGGTATTTTGTATGACGTCTAACCGCGGGATAAATGAGATTTGTGAAAGTTTTAATTTAACGTCGTATTTGTTGTTTACCGAACTGTTATTGAATTTTGTTTAACGCCGATGTGAGCTCTATTTTTTACACGCTTTATATTAACTTCACTTGTAAGTTTGTATGTATGTATGTTTGTAACTTTCATTTGGACTAACAGCAAGTGGTTTATATAGCGGTATAATATGCCAGCACAGTAAGTACACTGGCAGCCGTGCGGTTTAAGGCACGGATCTTCGCTGACGTCAACTCTCGGCATCACGGGTCGTGGGTTCTAATCCCGTCCACGCCGAAAAAAAATTGTTTTTTTTTTCGGCAAATTTTTGACAATAAATCGAACTAAAAAGTGGAAAATAAGTATAGTTTAAAAAAAACTAAAAAACACGCTTTATATCAAACTAAAAAGTGAAAACTAAATATAGTTTAAAAAAAACTAAAAAACACGCTTTATATCGAACTAAAAAGAAAAAATAATTTTTTTAAAATAAGCTTAAAAAGCTTGGGGCGCCCGATGTACGAAAATGTGGAACAAAGCGCCCCACGCTTTTTAAGCTTATTTAAAAAAAAATATTTTTTACTTTTTAGTTCGATATAAAGCGTGTTTTTTAGTTTTTTTTAAACTATATTTATTATTTGATAATAAATAATAACGGGAAATGGAACTTTATTCTGTACAATATTTTTATTTTTATTGCCAACGTTTCGTCTTAACTTAAGACTTCCTCAGGGCTCTATAATTGACAGATAAAATACATGATTGATATAATAAGGAATTAAAATCTAAAATTAATAACATGATATTAAAAATCTGTATATTACCTACCACATAAGAGGAACGATAACAACATAAAATATATATATTATATTTATAATTGTCACTCGATATTGTCTTTTAAAAGAAGAAAACAGATTAACAATAAAACTAACATTAACGCAAAAAAACTCGTGGATGAATGTTATTTTGAAATAAATCATGAATGCTTACAAACTTCCCTAAATACCGAAAGGCATTTATGCACAGACAACATATTTTCACAAAAAACCGTCTCTACGTCATTTCATCTCCCTTCTCTATGTTCGTGAAATACTCAATTTATACAAATAATAATGTTTGGTTTGCCTATTTTATTACTTTGTTTCGTCCGCGAGTAAAAATCAATTCTCGTCTGACCGTATCTGCACAGTATCGTAAATATAGTACAGCAACTAGTTTCTTATTGACCCGCAACCTCAGTCCGAATGACCTTGACCTTTCTTTATCTCTTAATAATATCATTGTGCCTCTTGTATTATGTTCGATGTTTTTATTGATCCATTATACAGTGTGTCCAAACATATTCGGTTTTTTTTATCCCTTTTATATCTACCTTTGTTGAAGTAAAACTTCTTTTGCGGCACCTCGCCGATTTGAGAGGGTAAAATGAATGAATTGAGAAAAACACTGACATAACTTGGTGGCGAGATAGTCATAGAAACGTAATGTAAACAACGGCATTTTATTATCTACCATCACAAATCAATTTTAACGTAAGTGAGTTCATATATTATTCATATATAAGAAACTTTACGACGGTCGTGTATTTGTCGCAACATATTATGCCTTTATTTATTTTTATTGTATATCCAGCTTTATGTTATATTAGTTATAGTTTAAGAATTGTATAATTTATCAATTGATGACATAATTTGTTAAAAACCTCAATCATTGAACTTAAAATACAATATTGGCGACGAGGAATTTAAAAGAATTCACGTTTAAAATAATTTAAAATGGCTACAGTAGGCAAGATACAAGAGTTTGATTCAGCGATTGAAAACTGGGAATAGTATCTGGAAAGGTTCGAGTTCTACATTGAAGCAAATGCAATCACTGATGTTAACCTGAAACGATGTACTCTACTTACGGCAGTTGGAGCAAAAACATATGCAGTAATTAAATCGTTGTTATCTCCACAAGCTCCCAAAGATGTGACTTATGTGGATATTGTCAAAAAATGTACCGCACACTTCAAGAAACCTGTAAATCAATTATTGGCACGTGTAAAATTTTAAAACAGAGACCAGCAACAGAGCAAAGGATTAAAGGATTCTGCTCACAGCTCTATAATGAATCATTATTATTTTCGGAAGCCAATTATTTGGCATTCTTATCCATTATATTTGCAAAGAAATGGCCGATCGTATAAATTCTTTTTGGCGATTGTCTGCTATTTCTCTGGTTTTGTTTCATTGTCGGAACTTTCTGAAGTTCGGCAGTTTATATTATCCGATAATATTTGAACGTATACAAAATAAAGAGTGTTTTCGGAAAAGTTGTAGGCAGCAATAACTTTCTTTAAATAACTACAATTGTTGTCCATTGGCGCCGTTTTATGTCCACATCCGACGTGTCGCAGCTGTCGCTGCAACGCCTTTCTCACTGTCACTGTTGTGAAAATAAAAAAGACAGCCGTCTTGTTTTGAAAGATTCAAGTCGCTGATATCTCAAAATAGGACTGCTGCGCGTTGCATTTGTGTATTTTTCTCTGAATCTAGAAAGTACTACAGCTGCAAAAGCCTCGAAATCAATTCAAAACATCTCTCGTAGCTTTCTATTGTTTGTGTGAGGTTAAACAAGCTGTTCTTTTGTTTTATACATTTTTATTATACTCTAGCTTTTCGAGCACAAAAACCGTCGTGAAAAATAGGAAACAGTAAACGCTCATGTAGTTTTTTATGCAAATAATAAAAGTGTGTCTAACAGAATAGAAGGGTGTTTAAACAACTGAATGAAAGAGTATATACGAACAAAAAAGCATCGTGTACAAACTCTCCGCGTCTAATTGAATCTCGGTTGAGCGGCGCACAATGCGCGAACGCAAATAGCGCGAGGCGAGCGTCAGAAGGCAAATAATAAATTCTGTGCCTCAGCCGCGATGTGTATTTGTTTACTGAACGCATAAACAATTGACTGTTGGCCAGAAACAAAACAATGCTGCAGAAAAAGGTTTTTCATTTTACCTTCCCAACTCGCCAAGTGGACGAACGAATATTATTTTAGGTTATAACTGTACTCACTTTTCATAATTTTATAATACTTTCCCCAGTGGAGATCGCCAAAATGTAAAAAAACGTGTTTTTGAACAAAGTCCATTCTATTGTTTGTCTGTCAAAGGCCTGGCCGGATCATATAAATGAATTTTTCACAATGAAAACAGCTCACTAAATAGTCGTTTAATGCGAAGTTTTGTTATTTCCTGAAAATATTGTACACTTTTCATCGACATTTTTGAAGCTACAGTTCTTTTGTAACAATAAAATTAACAAGATGACGTTGTTAACAGGTTGAAGCTGCACATTTTGTTGGACATTTTGTTAAATATTTTAATTATGATTATATTATTATGTTGGCACATTCGTTCTTGAGTCCATAAATCATTTTCGGTTGGTAATTCAGATTGAAAATTAAAAACAAAAGTAATCGTTCGTCGTACGCGATATAATCAAAAGGATATTTTACAACAGTCACGGGAAAAGATAATATAAAATGAACATTAAGCAAAAATTTTAAATCTGCTTAAAATCGTGTTAAGACGCCTCGAAAGGACTGCAGTTAGTGTTAATTAAAACATATGGTGAACCGCCGCCATTTATTATAGTATAGCTCTGTAACTGCACGAAGAATATTCATTTACGGATACAATAAAACCTGAAAACAATAAATTCTCAGCGTCGCTTCCATTTGCCTGATTGTAAAAACAAATTAAAATCTCGAACAAGTTAATGGACGTGGTCAGAGCTCAGAAGACTGTGTAATTCAACTAAAGGGTTGTTTTGTGAAAGGGGCGCCCGATGATTCATCCTCTTTCTTTATTCCGTTCCAACAACGAGTCAAAAGTGCCGAGGAGACGAGCGAACGCGGCAGGCGAACACAACTAATAAAAGTGCCTATCTATAGAGGCTCAATTTGTAAATTGAGTTCAACCGTCTCAAAAACTTCTATAATTATTATTGTACATAAGTACTTACTACATACGAATGTGTCTCACTCCAATTTCATCCTCGTTTAATAAAAAAATGGAAATTTTTCAAAACTTAAATGTAAGTAGCGTAGAACGCTGTTCAAGACCTGAATAGCATCAGTATTGGAATAATAATAACTAGTGTGACCTGTGCGAACTATTCGCACTAAATAAGTATAATAATTATCACTTTACAAAATTATTTTTTAAATAAAATTAAAGCCGTTAGATGGCAGACGTTGTTCAGCGTTGCTGTATTTTAATTAATTTACAAAAACAAAAGCAATAATAAATTTCTTAGTTGTCGATGTCAGTAGAGCAAGCAATTATCTGTAAAATGGTATATAATTTATGTGGAGAAATTGTGAGGTTTTTTCTAAAAAGGGAGGCAAACATCTTTAACCTTAGCGTATTGATATATATGATAATAATTGTAAATATCGGTCTTTATTAAGAAAAATTTATGTAGGTAAAATTTCTTTTATTTAATAAAAGAAACGCGTCCTTATGGCAATTAATTACTGCGGATAGTAAATATCAAATTGTTATTCTTTATTGGATACAATAAATTTTCCTTTTTCGCGTCTTTTGTCACTAGAATCCGAACTGCCAGAAAAACTTGCACGTGAAAATTTAATTCTGATAAACTCATTTTCACCTCCAGTTGAGAATTACTCGACACCGGGAAATTCTTTCTTTTTTTTAATTCAGTGGCGAGAAATATCAAGACAGCTGGCATTAAAGACATTGATACACAGTACTGTGCTCCGCGCCGAAATTGTTCTCCTAATGATTTTTTTACGTTCTCTCATTTTCTCTTTATTCTTACGGTTGGCAACAGTGATATTATCAGTGATAATTTATTTGCCGCCTTTATGAGTTGGTATACGCATTACGTCTCAAATCGCTAATACTTGCTCTTCACAATCGACTGTAAATAAACAAAAAAAATTGGTTATCTGTAAAGTCGGTTTACAGACGATAGTTTTACGTGATAACGTCATAAAGAAACATTGATGAACTCTCTGACGTCACGCGAGAAGAGAGAGAAATGCGTACAAGCCGACGCTTGGGCCGATCCTGCCTCTCTATCTATTTCTTTAAATTCAGCTAAACTTTCCAAGCTTTATGTCAACTTCGCTTGTAGTTGGAGCCAAATATTGTGGTCAAATTATGACCGAGTTGAAATTTTGCATAGATAGGTACGTAGTTTCGACGAAAATACAATATTGTTTGTAATGATCCAATTTACATAAGCAGAAGTATTTTCTCTGCGAATTTTCAAAACTATCACGTCACCTCCACCATATAAATGTCCCGTTTCTTCCGCCGTAAGAAATATAATATTTTCAAGTGGAAGAAAAAGGCTAAAAACCGGTTCAAAATTATTACTTTTTCCACTAAAATAAAACCCGTGCTATGTCCAAATACCTATTATCGTAAGCCAATATATTTTTTTATGAAACAATGTATTTTCGACTATAATTTATGCCTAGAATGAGTTATTTTAATGTTGTTTTGTATATTCTTCCTTAATTGATAAAGTTAATTTACCTGCGTAATTGAATCTCCCCTTCAGACATTATTTTATGCTCTTCCGTTTAACCTCCTTTCAACGTCCTTTTTACAAGGCCCCGCGCATTGAACTTTGTTGTGTCGTAGGCCCAATAACAGACGCTCTTGCGATAAAACAATCGAAGTGAAACAAGCAAATGAGACAGATGACTGCCGGTCGATACAATACATAAATATATTATATGAACGCGAGTGCAGTGTTTTGTTTCCGTCAACAACGACAAACAAAAGCAGTCCGCGATCCAACTTCTGCCGAACTGTCATACTCCGAAGTTTTTGATATATTCTAAACTATCGTCAGAGTTAAACAGAGCTGATAAATTCCTTCAGTCGTCCAACAATTCAGTAAGCGCTCAGACCACAGCTGGGCGATTCGGTTGTTCGTCTTTCGTCGACGCAAAAAAAAAAATTATAGAAGGAAACGCTTCCAGAAATCTGGTTAGTTTGTTCACAACATACTCGTACGTAAAACATATTTATACCCGCAAGCATACTGGAAACCCGGTCTTCTTTGAGCACCCTGTACAGACAGTAGCCTTGTAAGACGCCTTGTGAACATAATATTGTAATAATAATATTTTAAATAATGGAACGTGTAAGACTTCGCTCAAGTCATACGCGTAAAAATCCGGTTGGCTAGACTTGAGGTCTTACCAAGCAGCCATATATAAGCTGCGCTTAGCAAAATGCCCCGTCTCTTCATTCGGCGAATTTGATTTCAATGAATATCGCGTCACATTTATATTATCTTGTTAACACGTCGATGAACCCTTATAAACAGTATTATTTTCATTAAAAGGTTTTGGTTCCTCTATAGGTACATATAAGAGAAGAATTAATATAATACTTCTATGGATTCTTTTTCTAATTGTTCGCAATAATTAGATCATATGTCTAAAGTAAAATAAAGGCTATTATTTGTTTCGTTTCGAGTTTTTCGCGGCGTCATTTCAAATCTCATAATATCACAGTTTCTTCTGTGAAAAAAAAATTCCAGCCAATTGGGCGACGGGACCATTCCAACTTCAAAAATGTTGACATTTGATTATAATAAAGAAAATAAAATTTCTGATATCGCGTGAGGTGACGCGGGTAATGGCTAGTATTCAATATGATATTAACTATTCGTTGCCATGGTTACCTACATAGTATGTTCCACGTCATGTAAAAATTAATCAAAGCATGCCTAACTAGTTTATTTCTGACAGATCCATAAAACAAAAGAGCGGATGATTTTTTTTAATTTTCAAAATATTTCCGAAACTATAAAGTTTAGAAAAAAAATTTAAACAAAACTTTCTTGAAAAAATAAATAGAATAATAAGCCGTTATGAAAAGTATACCATTATTATATAAAAAAACCGTTTTAGCATATATCTCTTCTGCGCATGCGCCGATTTTCCCTAAAAACAATAGGGCTCTTCATATTTGCATACCAAACATCCTCCCAAAATTTGGTTTCAATCCGCTCATCCGGTTGACTTGTATCGTGTTCACAGACTAACAGACGCACAGAGATTTTCCAAAAGTATGTTTTTTGGATTCGGGGGACCTCAAAACGGAAAGATATTGTAAAATTTTTGAAAAGTGATTTTTGACTTAAACTAGTACTATTCCCCACTTGTGGGTTGGAATGGTAATACCTACCAGCAAAAAACTCCCCGCTAAAAGAAAATGTCAGAGAGAGCTCCCGTTATATTGTTTTATTGATGAGCATATAATTTATACTAGTAAATGTAGATAGTAAAATGCAAGAATTGTACAAATCAGCGACTGCTCTATGCAAAATCTATTTTCGGATTATCGTCAATCCCACTGTTGACTGTATATAGATACCGCTGCCGGCAGAAACAATGATGGAAGAGACGGAAGGCGGGAGGGAGGGGGTGCAAGGCGACCTTCAGTATAAGTGAAATGGAAATGCGAAGAACCGTTCGACACAAAAGCAGTCGACTAATTTCCGGTTTTTGAGCAGAACATATAAACGCATCTATTAAACGGAAAGCGTTCCATGCACTTCCTGAATCGCGCGACGTGTACAAAAGGTCGTCGGTCATTCGCCGGCGGCGTCGCGCTAGAACAATGGGTTATTGCAAACATTTTTCCGAAGCGATCGCGACCTCGTCGTTGTGAAAAGTTTTTATTTTTCGTGGATTAATTAATTATTAATTTGTAGTGCCTTTCGAGTGAAGCTTCACAGCATCGAATTTCGAAAAGACCGTGCAAACAACGCCATATAATATAATGATATGATATAATTATGTATGTTCGTGTCATCGAATCGTGCGTCCAGTCGCTTTTAACCGGCGCATATTGTGCCCGCCTATATCTTTGACAATTAAATTATGACGGCTGATTGTATGCAAGACACTTGGAAAATAATTTGTGTGAAGACTTTGACGGCCGTAAAAGTATATTTTAATTGGCAATTAGAATGTCGCAACAGGCGACGCCGCGGCCGCCGAATGTTCATGATTTTGTTAATATAGGGACGCGGCGATGCTCGCTTGTTTATTTGCAAAACGGTCGCCGTCTTTCAAAATATTGTCGATAAAATAATGTTACAACAAAATATATTTAAAGTGAAACTTCTTTATCTAGTGGATGAGGCTCACGCGTCTTTATTATTTTTTTTATTATTATATCATTTGCACACTTTGAAATAATTGGAATTTATTTTAATTTATTTGGAATTCGTTTCAACAATTTTGTAATTCAAATTTCTACCCTTGCAAGTAGAGAGATTTTACAGGAACACTATTTCTCTTCTCGATTCCGTTGGTCCAGCGTTGTACCCATATAAGTACTTATTGATTTTATAATATGTCAAAAAAAAAATGCTTGCAACAATTTTGATGAAGTAGGTACGTATTCCACATCCTTGGACCATTATATTATAGGCCCTGCGGTTTCTTTTCGACTTGCGACTGGATATCAAGGCTATATAATATGTTTATAAATAAAATTTAAATGCTGTTCGTTGGTATGAGCGCATCACTTGAGAAAGGCCGGACCTGTTTGGCTAATTTTTTTAAAAAATGTTTGTGATAGTCCGAATAAGGTTTTTTAAACAAAGAAATATTGGAAAAGTTGCTGGGAGCCGAAGACTCCACTACTGCTGTCGGTACCGTGTTTCGTCTCGATCGCGTGCGAATCCGCGGATATCGGCTGTTATTTATAAATATACCACAACGTCCTGCAAATGCGGCTCTTTATTCTATGAGAAAGTCCGATGCAACATAATATTATGTCTATCTTTAATAGGCAAACTACAAATCCGGACAACCGACAAAGTCGGAACGGGCCGCTGGTACTTAATTACTTATAATATAATTAAGCACGATTGCCATCGCATAAATGAATCCTTGACCACTACAGTTTAAAAGAAATTAATCGACTTCAGAATTTTATATAAAGTTCGATCAGAGTCGCGGTTCTCAAATTTGCGAAACTCTTTTCGATTTGTCATATTTATGGCGCTACACACATACTGTAGCATTTCCAAATGAGGGTTCTAATTTTTAAGACGACAAAATATATCAATCTCGATTAGAAGTCATCGACTGGCGGTCCGCATTCGAACCACAAACACACATTTTTAAGACCTCATTATAGTCATTTCATATATAAGTATAGGTAAGTTTATTTTGCTTTCATACGCAGATAACGCACGCCAGTTGTATTAAGTATTATAGAGATTTTTTGGATCGAGTGTCTAGCAGATAGTCGACCGAGCAATAAATCAGTGCCGATCAGTTTTGAAAGAATTAAATTCTAAAATGTTTAGAGCGCTCAATAATCTCTACCTACTAATATATATAGCTGAAGAGTTCGTTTGTTTGTTTGTTTGTTTGGTTGAACGTGCTAAACTTAGGAACTTCTGGTTCGAATTGAAAAACATTTTATTTTTTTGGATATAGCCCATGTATCGAGAAAGGCTATTGGCTATATAATATCACGCTACGACCAATAAGAGCGGAGCATCAATGAAAAATGTTGCAAAATGTAACTCAAAATTTGTCCATCCGACAAAAACTTTTAGAATGATAACTCCGATCATCATGAAATTTGGACACAACATTCATCTCGGTAAACTAAGATGAATGTGCGTACTCATATCCCTCCCCCCCATTCGTTCTTTGCGCCCGGGTGAAATCAAATATATACGTATATATAAACACATTGGATACAACATTTGGATATATTATTTGATGAATAGCACAGATTACTGTTCTGTGGATGAATAGGTACCTACTTACTACATTTTTCTATTCCAACTGAAATTTATTATAAAATTTGATTTTTTTGTTTTTCTGTCGACTAATATTGTTTGCTCACCAAACATTGTAATCACTATACTATTTTCTAAATGATCTCAAACTTTCTCTTTCAGGAATATTTCTTTAGAAGAAATAGGTAGTTAGGTAGGTACCCTCTGCGGACAATTTATTTTTAAAATTATCAACATAATGTTTTAACAAGCTATTTGAAAATAAGACTAATAAAAATAAAAATGGCGAGTTAAGCACCAGCATTTAATTAATCGATTGATCGCGACTTACCTGTTGATGCATTGTTACCGGAATTGTTGTTTATTGCGTTGAAAAATTGTACTGCGCTCGTAAGCCGAGTTCGTCTCAAAATCCAAAACATTGCTGTTTTTCTAGTTACTCGGTCAATAAAATATATTATTTATTTGGGAATTCATCGTAATTCAACAAAATATATGCCATCCACATGGATTCAAATTTTCAATTTAGCCTCCAAATTGAAATCGAATTTCTTCTTTTGTTTGTGAAGTCAGCACACCACTTATAGTTATAATTCTACTGTTCAAGCGACGCGTGATTGTTTTTATATTTATTTCGTTATGAAACGCACGGCGCGCGGAAGTCTGAAATTCCGCGAGCGGCCGATTAAACGAAACGTACGACGAACAAACGCGACGGACGCACACTGAGCACAGAACATGTGGTCAGGCGACGTTGTGAAGGCGACGTCGGCGCGCTAAAGCGACGCCCGCAGACGTCCCATAAACTGTTTGGATGCCGCTATGTCTCTTGCGCGCAAATATCGCGGTTCACCGAAATATAGTAACATCACGTCGAGAAAGTAAAATCGCAGACTACTTTCATTTTATTATTTTTCAGATACATAAAATACGGATTTCAAGACAATCAGGATTTCTATATTAAAATATTTTCATAGTTTGATTACAAGCGAAATGTTATCTTTGCGCATCATTTTTGTAATGTTAATGCGCGCAATTCAGAAGATTTTTGTACACAAATTGATTAGCTGTAGCATTATTAGACGTTAAAAAAAAATTGGTTGTCTGTAAAGTCGGTTTACGAACGATAATTTTACGTGATAACGTCATAAAGAAACATTGATGAACTCTCTGACGTCACGCGAGAAGAGAGAGAAATGCGTACAAGCCGACGCTTGGGCCGATCGTGCCTCTCTATCGCTTATACCGCGCTCTCGCTTGCACGCACAGAGTCAGGCGGAACGTTACACTTTTTCGTGCGTGCAGCCGGTATTTCATCAATTTATAAGACGTTATCACGTCAAAAATATGAATTTTGTTACATCATATTCATATTATATTATATTATTATTATCATATTATAATATTATAAATGCGAATGTAAGTTTGTTTGTTACGCTTTCACGCAAAAACTACTTAACCGATCATCATGAAACTTTGCACATACACTCTTGAAGGTATTAGAAGTAACATAGGATACTTTTTATTAAAAAAAAATAAAAATTTTTTACGAAAAATAAGAAAGGGTTGAAAACATTTTTTGGGCCCAAAAATACCGAAAAATTTCTCCGAATCGTTTCAAAATTGAAATTTAAGCCTTTAGTAATGATTAAAATGTGCTATTAAAATTTCATTAAAATCGGCCCGACAGGACCGGACTTACAAATTTTATGAAAACGAAATATTATAAATGCGAATGTAAGTTTGTTTGTTACGCTTTCACGCAAAAACTACTTAACCGATCATCATGAAACTTTGCACATACACTCTTGAAGGTATTAGAAGTAACATAGGATACTTTTTATTAAAAAAAAATAAAATTGTTTGTCAAAATATGTGCAATACCTCAACCCCTGATATGCATGTCAAAAGTCGATTTCCATCTCAATCGCGGGCGTAGCCGCGGGTAGCGGCTAGTTAATTAATAATCGCTCGATAATAAAGAAATTTTGCGTATTTCTGAATTAGGTAAGTATAGAAAATGGCACCGTTCATTCGTTTCGAAATTACGCACACTTATATAGAAAACGACTCGCAGATTTCACAGTCAGTGATAACGTTATTGACATTTTTCGTTTATTATTACACTAGCCGCTACCCGCGGCTCCGCACAAGAATGAGATGAGATACGGCAGCGACAACAGTAGTGGAGTCACCACTCTATTATACAGTCTTGCCTCACGGGACTGTGTTCCGCTCAGCAGCTGAGCAGCGACAACAGTAATGGAGTACCACTTTAAAACACAATGTTTATACCCTTCCTCAGGATGCAGTCTATCTCCTTGCCAAATTTTATCGAAATCTGTTCAGCGGTTTAGGAGTGAAAAGGTAACAGACAGACAGACAGAGTTACTTTCGCATAAGTGTTTTGTAATATTAGTATGGAATATTAGACAGCGACATCACACGAAGTTTTATCAAAGCTTTTAGTTCAAACATTTTAGTTCTGCTCAGAATGGCTCTGCTTGTATTTTATTAAATGTCAGACTGACGTATAACATAACCAAAATTTATTACGTGTATATTTTTAATAAAAAAAATAGTTTAGGTATTTTTTGATAGCAATTATTATAAAAATATGACAAAAGAATAATGTTTTATAAGATTGTACAGCGATACTCATATAGTTTGCTTGTTTTTTCGGCGCAGTATGGCCTCCAATAATTTATTAATTCCGAAATTAATTGTTGGATGTTCAGTGGTTGCAAGTGTTTCTTTTATTCTTTGTTATAAATCTAAATATATAAGAAAACTAACTGATATTTTTAAAATGTGGTTAAATCCACTCGAGAATCAAGATATTAATCTAATTTCGGACAACAATGGTAATTTCAAAGAAATATTTGCAGTCGTAAAAAGGTTTGTAAAGAGATATTTTTGACTTGAAACAATCTACTAGAGTACAGAATATAGTACTTTCAATCCTCTATAATATGTGGCTGTATATTTTACATCTATTCAATCAAAGTTTTTTCTTAAAAAAAAACAAATTTCACTTTTTAATATTGTATGCTGAAGGTACGCGACGTGTTATTGTGTAATTATTATTTTACAAAACGTTTCTAGCTCGTTTTTTACACTCTGACGCATTAACGCGCATCTAATAAACTATTGTCTCCCGCAGACATCTCGACGAATGTCCGTATCTCGGATTTGATTGTGAATGGGTGTCCGTCAAAGGCAAACGGAGGCCGGTGGCACTCTTACAGTTGGCGACTCATCGCAATTTTTGTATCTTGGTTCAGCTGTGTCATCTAGACGAATTGCCTGCGGAATGCAAGGTACCTACAGGACGCAAGTGATTTTTGTTTTTTTATTTTATTAGAAAAAATATTCAAAACGTTTGTTGTAAATATTGTAGAGAATTTTAGCAGATCCACTTATATTCAAAGTCGGCGTATCACCAATTCAAGATGCTAATTATCTGACCAAAGATTATGGAATTATAGTGAGAGGATGTTTCGATTTGAGACATTTAACAAGGTAGAAAGTATTTTGCAAAGGCGTTTGCTCGTATTATAATAAAAAATAGGTCTGTCTGCAATTTCAGTTTCGTGTTATTGTTTGTTCACATCGTGACAGACGGGTACTAAAAAAAAATTAGTTTCTTTTAAAAGGATTCTGTTTCTCTTTCAGAACAGCATACGGTCTTGCTCATATGTCTAAAAAGTATTTCAATTTTGAAATGACAAAAAACTGGAAAATTCGATGCAGCGACTGGGAAACAAAACATTTGTCTGAGAAGCAAATATCGTACGCCGCGTACGACGCAGTTGTCGCCGTACAGCTGTTTAAACAGTTAACGAAAAGAAATTCGTACGGGTCAGTTAAATGAACGGTTGCGGTTGTGAAACAAAACAATACGATAAATTCACGAGAAAGCGCTCGTCTATAAAATATGAATATTAATTATTGTATTTTGTAGTGCCGATGTGATACCTTTCTTGGATATTGGATATTCGTGTAAAAATAGTGATAAAGTCGCGAATTCCAAGTTTTCTGCATTCACGCGGGACTCAAGAAAAGTGTCGAAAGTCTGTCTTCGTAAAAAACCTTTGTACAACAACTGTTACATGGAAGCGCCGGACGGGGAGTTGCTGTGCACTTGCGACGAGGGCAAAGCCAAATGGTAAATAGTTAAAAATCTACAAAGAACGACTGCCGTTACAGAGTTTCTCTCAAACAGGATATTTGGCGATTTTTAATAATAAAAAACTCCGGGTCGCAGTGCGAAACCCTGCCGACAATATAGTGTATTTGCTTTTATTAGCAGTGTGGCTCTATTATATGAACAAAATAAAAAAAATTACCCCTTAATATAACCCTTAAAACAACATTTTTTTACTTAATTTCAATACTACATATCAATTCAACATCTGTACCAAATTATATACACTCTTCAGTATGTAAAATCCATATCAGAAACTTGTGTTTTCATAAAATTTGTAAGTCCGGTCCTGTCGGGCCGATTTTATTAAAATTTTAGCAGCACATTTTAATAATTACTAAAGGGTTAAATTTCAAATTTGAAACGGTTCCGAAAATTTTTTCGGTATTTTTGGGCCCGAAAACTTTTTTCAACCCCTAAATACCACCCTTAACATGGCCCGATTGGGCCCATTTTAAATAGGCTTCGTGCGGTGATGGATTTCAACATGTGGTCCAAATTTCATTAAAATCAATTAACTCCTTCGAAAGTTATAGCCCGCACATATATATATATAAATATATATATATATATATATATATATACATATATATATAAACATTTCCAAAAATGGTGCCAAACTTCTTAGAAAGTTATGAAACGTCGAGAAATTTTGGTCCGACTCCTAGGTCCCGCCATCCGACCGACGCCAATAGTGTAAGTGCCTTATGGCAAATACACTAATAATTGCTTACCTAGTAGTGAATTTTTTTTCCCGACAACATTCTTACAAGCGCTCTGTTATTTAAAACGCTCCTTCTCCGGACACTCGATTTAATGCCGCGACAATAATTTATAGGTACGTTTCAAAGCAATTGGCCGATATTGTTTGCGAAAGTCCGTTCACAATACGACTCCGTTTCGAACCCGCAGGCAGAGCTGTCGGTGACGCGGGACGCTACTATACGATCGTCAAAGAGAACCGATGCGTGGTTTGCGGTCGAAAGGATTCCTACATAAGAAAGAATGTTGTGCCGAGAGAATATCGCAAGCTGTTCCCGTGTACGCAGGAAACGATCTGATTTTTATCTTGCACTTTTGAGTACTTACGTCTTTTTAATATATTTTCTGAATTGTTTTTTTTTTTCAGTTATAATGAAAGAGCACATATCTCACGATGTGTTGTTGCTTTGCGTTTCGTGCCACCAAAGAAGCAATATGGCCGACTTGGGACTGCGACAGAAATTGGCTGAATTGTGCAACGCGCCGATCGGAACGGACACCGATGTCAAAGTGTACGACTGTCCCGAAGCTAGACGGTTGAGGTCTGCGGCCAGAGCTTTGTTGAAGAACGCCGAAGTGATACCGGAAAATCGCAGGAACGAACTTGAGAAAATTATATTGAAACATTTTCCAGATCAAACGGAACTTAAAAAGGAACTTTTAGAGAAAGTGCAAAATACTTCAACCACGTAAGCATTATTATAATATGTGTTAAAAAAGCAAAACTGGTGGAATTCTTGTACCATAAGATTAAATTTATTAGGCATTAATAATTGTTGTTTAGTAAGTGTAGTATATTTTTCAAAAATGTCATAAAAATACGAAATTTACAATACTCTCGTGCCGTCTGTCTCGCTCTGTAAGACGCGTCATTGTGTAGGGACGGGCGGTACTCTTATTCCTTTGCTGTGTTTACACTCTAATTAAACGCTAATGTAGTTTTTGTGGGGGTAAATTTATGAGACAACACTACGCAGTATTAATATTATAGCATAATATGATATTTGCCTGAAAAAAAGACCCAACGTAAATCAGTTTGAAAATGAAACATTTGAACCTTTTTTAGCATTGAAAATAATGCATACAACTCGCATGCCAATAAAGTGGTGGAATACTTTAAACAAAAAGGCAAAGACATTCATGATTCAGACGACGGCGGAGCGGGAGGATTGGTTGAATTGGAGAGGATGTGGCGCGAACATTTTCTCGACACGATGAGGCCGGACTACATGCCCGAATTGTGGTCAGTCTCGCACAACAAACTCCGACTGGAGATACGGGCGAAAGAAGGACGCGTCGAAACGGACGACTTAATACTGGCCGGTGTAAAAACACCGCAGCAAATTAATGTTTCATAAAAATACGATTATTATCTGTATTCTGGCGTGCACTCAAATCCATATATATTTTTCTATAATAAAAGTGTTCGAATTGTTTCTTTTTTTGCCTTATTTATTTTCCATCAATAAACTGTGAAGAAAATACAATCATTTCACATTACAACTGTCCATGCTTAGGTATCCTGTTAATATGTAAAAGGGCTTAAATATAGGCATTTATTTTGAAATTACAGACACTTCTATTTTATTTTTACTTGTATAGATAAAGTCGCTGGCTTGTTGCAGCTGTACATACTCGCGTGCATTTTTTTCAGAATGACGCGTAATTAATTTTTTTTTATTATAAACAATTATTATTTTTCATAAAACTCATACTGTTTTATGTCAGTAAATATTATAATTAATCAACTTTCGTAAAATAATATGTATACAATTTATTAACCATTGACTAAAATATTAATAATAATACCTTAGTCAATGGTATAACCCTTAATCCATATCTTGTCAATTTTGAAAATTTCCCGGTTTTCAAACGTATTATCTACAGCAGTGGCTCCCAAACTTATTTGGCCTACCGCCCCCTTTCCAGAAAAAATATTACTCAGCGCCCCCTGGAAAATATTTTTTTTTTTAATTAAAAATTAAACAGAAAAATATATGTATATGTTTCTACCTTTTCCGTAAATTATAGTAAAGAAAGGTCTAAATTAAAAACATTGAAGTTTGAAATTATGAAACTATTTAATCGCCCCCAAATGCATCTGTGGCCATCACCCCACCGCCCCCCTGGATCGCTGCAGCGACCACTTTGGGAATCACTGATCTACGGTAACTGGCGCTATCTGCAATAAGGAACTGTTATGTGTTCATCCCGCTTTCTGAAGTGAAGTTTCACACCGCATCAGCCATTTCACGATGTCTTGAAAATGGAGATAAATCGTTGTGTGTTTAGCTCTTGTCAAAAATAGTCCAGTCTTGTACAAAAACATTTTGAATTGTGAAGCGGTACGTAAAATAGCATTTCTTTGTATAGAATATAGTTTGGCGGGATGACTATCAATAGATATGCCAATTTTGTGTCAGATTTGTTTTGAGGCCCACTAAAACGGGAAGCTGTGTAATAATTTATTATTGCTTTTTGTTTATACTTTCATCTTTCGTAATATGTAAAAAACCAATAATTAATTATTTATGGATGAAGCAGGCATATGTCTATTGGGTTGAAGCTTTTACTACAGATTTTGCCTTTGGAAATGTTTTCTTTAGTTTCCTTTTTTATTAAAACTGAATTATCAATCAGTACAGCGAGGTTAATTTTAAACTTTTAGAATAAAGCTGTAAAAATGGTCAAGATAAATCAATTTGTTTTTATAGGTTAAATACATACTCATCGAGATGTCTAATTTTAATGAAGAGCCAAAGAAGACAGAAATAAATGAACCAGTATCAATGAATGAAACACGGATAACAAATGACAAACTAGTTGCCGGCAATGAGTTAGAAAAAAAAATGACTGGTGAAAAAACAAATATATCCCTCGGAACAAATGAGCGTACATTTGCCGACGCCGCGGAGTCAACAAGTACTGAAATAATGACCGCCTCCGACATTGAAAAAATGATAACTAATAATGATGATTCGATGACAGTCGATAAATCGGAAAGTGTTGACAAAGGACCGATAAACAGCTCGGCCGTATCTTGCAACGAAACACTTGATTTCGTCACAGCCAAAATCGCTGACGATAGACTTATGCCTACCGACGAAACTGACGGATCGGATAATTGTAAAGGAGCGTGCACAACAGAAGAAACAGACGAGACACCAAACAACGCCGCCGGATCAGTGGATGAGTATGACTCTGCCACTCCTTGTTTTACTAATGAAACGATCGAACAGTTAAACAATAAAACAGTTGAAGTGAACGTTAGTGAACAGACGAATGTGAGCGAAACAAATGAATACTCTAGTGTTAATAATGAATATGACTACAGTGCTGCACCAGTGTCGACCGACGCAAACGATCAATCGACTGATAATGAATTGGTGAACGACGAGCCTAGTTTCTATGCCGCAGACAGACCTATAAAAGTCGAGAGAATCTCAACTCCCACAGTATACCGACCGATAAAGCTTGCGGACAGGCCTATAAAAGTCGAGAGAATCTCCGCTTTCACACCGAACAGTCCGATAAAGTCTGAAATCATAACATCTATCGCAGCAAATCGATCGATAAAAAAAGAACTGATCAGCACCGTCCCTACGAGTCGATTGGTGAAGAGAGAACTTTTGACGGAGGATTCAGTCAATAGTGAATTCATAATAAACGAGTCCATGGACAGTGAAATTTTATCCGGCGATACGATAATTGGAAGAACGGAAGAAGATTTACCTAGGCCGGACGAACGGCCCGTTGAACCGCCGGTGCCGGAGCCCGTGACGTCGAGAGACGTGATTAACAAATTGCCTGATTCGATCACGAGGAGATTTAAACTGTCGAGTCTGAACGATTCGGTCAGTGAAAAAAGTAGTAAATTTTCGTCGAGAAAAACCAAAGCCGAAACTAACCGATCTTCCAAATCTTCCGTGACAAAAACTGAGTCGGGAAAAAGTATACGCGTAAAAGCCAATCTCGAACTAGAAATGCCGAGACTCGAACGAGAAACGCCGAGATTTGTCATAAAACCCGATCCGGGAAGATCATCCAACAGACCGATCGTAAAACAAGAGCCCGGCAGACAGGACGAGGAGCCCGAATACGAGTTATTCCGAGGCTTTAATGAATGTGAACAATTAGGCCTAGTTATCAAAGACGTGACTTCGCAGACCAATCAGGCCAGTAATAGTTACCGAAACGAAAGTCATCAGTTTGGTACTGATGAAGAAATACGCCGATTCGAGGCGATCGCTAAAATTCGACCTCGAATGAGAAAGCAGAATTTATCAGTGCGCAGGCTGAAGGGAGTGAGCACTACTTTAATGCCTGCCACCCTCGAATTGCCCGATCCAGACGATATATTTGTTGGGGTAAGAACTTTTTTTTTATATTAGAACATGTACAGATGCAGTTTGGATCCATTTTCAGGTTAATTCAATTATGTAGATCAGAAAATTATAATTTTATTTGCTTACTAGCGGCCCGGTTCGGCTTCGCCCGAATTTGTAGCTTGTCGGCGTTTTTTCGTCGACTTGCGTTGCAAAATTGGTCTCCACGAAAAGCGCTTTTATTTAAACGCGATAATATATAGCCTGTATCAATTCTGAAGGTCCATTCTAAATATTGGTGAGAAAAATTTTGAAATCGGATGAGTAGTTTCGGAGATTGCCTCCTATATCCAAATTGTTACTTAAACAGTTGTGTGTTTGCTTCTGTGTTTATTGTTTGTCTATGAAACACATGCGACGTAGAATTAATAATACCATTGAGCAAATTGCGAGTTCTAACAGATATATGACGCTATGTGGCTCAAAAGCAAACAAAAAGGTTTTTTTGAGAAAATACCGTAATTTTGTACAAAAAATTTAATAAAAACTATCCTATAGCCCAAATTGCACCAAGCCAGACACATTTACAAAATTTCATTAAAATCTGTTCAGTAGTTTCGGAGATTCCGCGGCCAAAATTGTGACACGGGAATTTTATATGTGTAGATTTATTAGTGTATTTGCCATAAGGCACTTACACTATTGGCGTCGGTCGGATGGCGGGACCTAGGGGTCGGACCAAAATTTCTCGACGTTTCATAACTTTCTAAGAAGTTTGGCACCATTTTTGGAAAAGTATGTTTATATATGTATATATATATATATATTTATATATATATATATGTGTTAGCACGATAACTCTCGACAGACTTAATCGATTTAAACGAAATTTGGGCCACATGTTGGAATCCATCACCGCACGAAGCCTATTTAAAATGGGCCCAATAGAGCCACGTTAAGGGTGGTATTTAGGGGTTGAAAAAATTTTTCGGGCCCAAAAATACCGAAAAAATTTTCGGAATCGTTTCAAATTTGAAATTTAACCCTTTAGTAATTATTAAAATATGCTGCCAAAATTTTAAAAAAATCGGCCCGACAGTACCGAACTTACAAATTTTATGAAAACACAAATTTACTGATATAGATTTACATACTGAAGGGCGTATACAATTTGATACAGATGTTGAATTGATATTATGTAGTATTGAAATTAAGTAAAAAATGTTGTTTTAAGAGGTGTATTAAGTGGTAATTTTTTTTATTTTGTCCAAAAACAAAGTTAAGTTCATACAATAGAGCCACACTGCCTATAAAAGCAAATACACTATATTGTCGGCAGGGTTTGGCACTGCGACCCGGAGTTTTTTGTAGTCGGAGCTAAAGCATCATTTTTAATCGATTGCCGGTTTATCGTTTTCTTGATGAGATGCTTTTGAAACGTACGAATATGCCGTTCTTAGTTGATTCCGTTGATTAATAGGGTTTTATTGTTTAACGCAGAACTACACCAGTCAAAAGGTGTTCAACAGGCCGCCTGAACCGGGAGATTTGTTGATTGAAAAAAAACGACCCGGAAGACCGAGGACAACCAATTATCTTTCGAGCGTGTCGCAAACGAACGCTCTGCGTCAAAATAAGCTCAACCAAAAAGCAGCCAGGAAGCCCGGCCGACCTGTCGTCAACAAATCCGCTCAAAATAAATCTTCTTCGGCGACAAATTCAGTCCTCAATAAATCGGTAACGTCGGGCGCTCGAAAGCAGAAGCCTTTGCCTGCTTCTCTGAATTCACGCAAACAGAATTCAGTTTTGAACCAGTCTTGTCCGTCGACTTTAACGCAACAGAAAAAGACGTCTTTGAAAAAACCCGCTCCCGCCGTAGCGCGCCGAAGTGTACCGAACAACATAGCGAAGCAGAAGAAATCCGAAGCGTCGGATTCGGAATCGAGCAGCACAGGAGCCGCTTCGTCGAAATCCGGTGCGTCGGCGAAAAGAAAAGCTGTTGAGAAGAAATCGACGGCACAGCCTGTCGCCGCAAAACCGCCGCCCCCGACATCCGTCTGGAGCGGTATGCAGAAGCCCGGTCCGCATTCGAAAACTCGAAAGTCGGTGCTTAAAAGTTTCAGAGCCATTTCAAAGAAATACGGAGTTTTTACTGCAAAACAGGCGTCGTATTCGTTTCAACATTATCTTATAAAAAATAAACCGGTCGCTCTTGTAGAAAATTTGAAATTCAACGACGTAAATTCAAAGTTTAGAGTTTGGCTGGAAAATGACAGATCTAAGTCATTAAGAAAACTGGACGCCAGAGGAGCTGGCCATGCGTCGGAAAACACCGTTCAGAAATATTGTTCCAAAGAAATATCAAACAAAGAAAGATCCAACGTCTGTAAAGACGATAAGAAATCGTCACAAAAAAAGACGGATTCCGGTCGCAGATCTTCAAAAGTCGATCCGAGCAAAACGCGAGATGAGATTAAATCACCTTCCGAAAGCGGCAGCGGCGGTAACGAGGAAACAAATAATTGGCCGTATTTGAATGCGGTGTTTGTGAACGCGGGGCCGGACCCCCTCGCCGATTCGATTTCGGAACAGAGAAGCGAAATTCCAATGCAGGTCGGTGATCGAAAATGTAGCTATTTTTTAAATTTGAAGTGTAAAAAAATTCACCGTTTCAAAACAGTTTATAAACACACGCGCGTAGAAAGAAAAATATTTAACGCCCGATAAATGTGATATAATATATGGATTAGTTTGGCGACCCAGTCCAACCGCTAACTTGTTCCAAACTTGGCTTCTTTTATTATTAAATTGACCGATGAGCGCAAGTTTTCTAGTGTATTTTAAGACAGGAAATTCTAATATCTTTTTTTTTGTAGGGCAATTTTTTGATGTCACCGTCGTTGCCTAAAGAAACGATACAGAGTATACAAGACATGAGAGAAACACAGGTTTCAGTAAGTATGCCAAAACATACGACTGCGGCAGGCTTAAGACTTTGTCATTAATATGAATCTATGGTAAATTTCAGAAGCCGTCTTTGGCCGTCTGTCGTCTCTGCGGCGAGAAGGGAGACAATAGGATTTCTTTGCTCGGCAAGGAGGCCTACAGGATGCATTTGCTGCAATTCTTGTCGACGTATCTCAATGTGACGGTACGTGTAATAATTTCTAATTTGTTTTATTTTAAACTAGCGGTCCCGCCCGGTTTCACCCGAGTGCAAAAGAACGAATGGGGAAGGAAGGGACATGAGTACGCACATTCATCTTAGTTTGCCGAGATGAATGTTGTGTTCAAACTTCATAATGATCGACGTTACCGTTTAAAAGTTTTTGTCGTTAAAAAGCAGTATTTATACTTTTTTAAAGTAATAAATTTGTTTTAATATAATAAATATTTAATTGAAAACACTGTAGGAAAATTATTTTTATATAGGTGCCTATAGTTGTAACAGTTTTCAAATGAGCTATTAATTAAATTATTTAATTTTAATTAGACGTAATAAAATTTTAAAAAAATTAAATGTAAGCCTTAGAAAAAATCAAGGTAGAAAATAAAAAAATAAAAATAAAATTAATATATTCGCCGACGTGGGGCTTGAACCCTAGACCCTGGTATTAAAAGTCTTACGCTCTACCAACTGAGCTATTCAGGCTTGTAAAGTTCACGCGCTAATATTGCAATATTTAGTTAAGATATTTCACCTGATAATATTTGTCGGACGGACTAATTTTGAGATACATCTTGCAACATTTTTCATTGATGTTCCGCTCCAATTGGTCGTAGCGTAATATTATAGAGCCTATAGCCTTCCTCGATAAATGGGCTATCCAACAAAAAAACATTTTTTAAATTCGAACCAGTTGTTTCTGAGATTAGCGCGTTCAACCAAACAAACAAACAAACTCGCCAGCTTTATATATTAGTATATTATTCAATGATTATAGGAATTATAATGATTTATAAATTTTGTATAAACTTAAATATTGCAATCTAAGGCTTACGTAATAATATTTGAACATTATTCAACATTCTAAATAAAGGCTGATACACATCACAGTACGCTGTTTAAGAATACGCCGCCGCGCTCTTTTTCTCGTTCCGTTGTGTCATTCGTTTTGACGTGTTTTCAGGTCAAGCTGGACGACTTTTTGCCTTTGCACATTTGCACTGTCTGTTCGAGCGTGTTGACGTCATTCGACGAGTTCGCCAATCGTGTAAAAGTGACAGAGCAGCGCCTCTCTTGTCTGGTGAACGACCTGTCTCAGCGAACGGGCTCGTTCGGCTGGGAAGTGATTCCCTGGTATTCGGACAACTTGCTCGCCAAAGTGTCCGCCGTACCGCAACAGATTCCGAGCTCGACCTCTTCGTCCAACGCTCCGCAGTCTGCCGCGATGTCCCCGATGGCCATGCAGACCGCGAACGCGGTGACTCCTCCTCCTCCGACGGCGATCGCGCCCCCGTCGGCCCCTCTCGCTCGAGCGCCGCCGTCGACTCCGGAAAAACAGAAAACAGCGACGTCGAGCAAGCAGCACAAGCAGAGCGTCGGTCAGCCGCGCACTTCCAAAAGAAAAGCGGCCGAAGAAACTGCGTCTCCGTCGTCTTCTAAGAGCGAGCAGAAGACGGCCGAACAATCCTCCGGTAATTATTTTCGTACGATTCGGTTCCGGCGCCGAGAAAACGGCAGCAGCTGCGGCGCGATGTGAAACTGATTTTATGTTACAGATGCAAATTCGACTTCGCGCAATCTGAGGAAGAGAACTTACTTTCCGATAATCGATTTGGACGACGACGAAATAGATCCGCCCGATTCTGTTGCGACGCCCAAGTCTCCGCCGTCGAAAGTCAGAAAGCTGTCGTCCGAAGACGAAGCGTACCGGCCGATTACGAAGAAAAAGTCGCCGCCTCAGAAAAGACGAAAGAGCGAACAGAAAAGCGATAACGAACCGGTGTTTGAAGACGTGAGGCATCTAAAAAAATTGAAAATAAAACCTCTGATTCCGCCGAACAAAGACGACGACGTTCAGATATTGGGAAGCGTTCCGGCGTCGTCGATAGCGACGCCCGCGCTGCTCAGAAAGAACAAATCGAAAAAAATTTCAAAAACAAGCACCAGCATAACGGCCGACACAAATCCAAACGACAAATACACGTACGTTTTGAAAATCTCGTCGGATATCAAAAAAACTTCGCCGTACTACATTTTGACGAACGCGCCCAACACTGTGGAAAATGCCAATTTGGTCGCCGACAGAATAGGAATTCTCTCGAAAGTGTCTCTGAACCAGAGCAAGCTTTCCGAAGGCGAGAAAATTATATCGTCGCACTGGTCGAAAAACGTCAAATGGTTGTCGCAGTTCAACGTGAGCGGAAAAATCGAGGATCTCGTCTCCCAGAGTCCCGACGCGCTGATAGCTCAACTCACGAAACAGGAGAATACGCAGAAAATGACGGACACGATTCTGGAACGTTTCAGCCACCTGACGAGCCGGCCGACTCCGCAGGGCGCGGTCCCCGTGTCCGCCCCGACGCCGACGCATCTGTTCACGCCGGGCGGCAAGGCGATAAGCGTGGCGAGCATTTCGGCGATTCCGCAGGGCGACCCCAGACTCGCCGTCGTGATCGGAACGCCGACGAAAATACCGACGTCCTCCTCCTCCACCGACGCCGGCAACTTTGAGTATTTCGACAGCGAAGTCACGTGCGAACCCGAGAGCCGCGACGAGCAGGCCGAGGACAGAGGCGGCGGTCCGACGAGCCGGCGGCCCGTAGACGTGATAGATTTAGATAGTGACAATGAGAACGACGTAAGTTGAGCGGACGACCGTGCAGATATTTTTTACAAACGTAACCGTTGTGTTACAGGTTTTTTGTGCGAAGGAACGGAGCGACGACGCCGCGTCCGACCGAACTAATGATTGTACGACAGTACCAAATTCGAATGTTCAGATCAGTGAAAATTCTGGTATTTTGAACAGATCTGTCAATGATCAGCCAAGTAAGGGAGCATTAATTGTGTGGTGTTTTGAAAACCATTTTTCATGATCTCCGTTGTAATTTTGCGTCAGCCTCGTTGTCCGAGAAAGAATTTGAAAAGTGATGTTCAAAATACGAAAACGAAAAGAATTGCTGAAATTTGAACATTCGATTTTGAAATATAAAGACCGGAACGATGATTTTTCTTTTACAGGCATCGAGCAATGTGATAATTCTATGAAGAACGCCGAAGTTACCGAAGAGGCGAACGCTGTAAATATTATAATAGAGGACGAACGTTGTCGCCGTTCGAATTTTGTACATATTATTGAAAATATCGACAGTCCCGAGGCTGCCGATAGTAATTATTCTAGTAATAGGCATCGTGGGAGACATAGTGACGTAAACTTGTGTATTAATAATAATAATAATAATAGTTCCCTTAAACTTAACGATCTCGCCGTGACCGTTTCAAACGAAGAAAAAGAACAAAAAGAATTCGAAAATGCGAGCGATCCGTCGTCGGGAGTCGCCGGGATCGAAATCGAAATTTCAGAGTCCAACGCCGATTCGCTTTTTCACCCGGACGACCCCGACGACATGATATCGCTGTCTTCGCCGAGCGACACGCTGTCTGCGTGCGATCTGAGCGACATCGGTTTGACCGTGAGCGATTTGTCGGGAGCCGACGACGACGACGACGGCGAATCGGAGCCGGCGAAACTCGACGGCGACTTGCATTTCGACTTGCCGAACGACGCACTGTCTTCGTCGAGCGACGTATTGTCTACGGGCGATTTGAGCGACATCAGCGACAGTGATATGTCGGCTATTTCGGCCGCGATTAGCAGAAGTAAAAAACAAAATGCAAACAGAACATCGCCTTGTGAAGATGACAGAAAACAAAATCGTAACGATGAAGGCAGCTCGTTAAAGAGTGGCGAAAACGATACGCGCCTACCGTTGGCGATGGCTCTGCCTACGTCCGATAGAAAAGTTGAGACGACGGATTCGGACCGTGTCGGAAATCTGAACCCGATTAAAATTAAAAGTACAGAAGAAACGAGCGGACGAGAACTTTTGGACGAATTTCTTGTGTTCGGCAACGGAGCTAAAGGTGAGTCATTTTAGTCGGCGGAAACGGTCCATCGACCGAGAGAAAATACGTATTTATCGATGAAATTTACAGGCAAGGAAGATATTCAAGAGGGCTGTGCGTTTTGCGGAGAGCCGTACGGCGATGCGAAAGAAGTGGAAGCCCACATCGACCGGCACGCCAAAGATAATCCTGAGCTTTTCGGTTCAAAAATACTAGGTTTGAACAATCCGGTCTGGATTGAAAAGTACAGCTGTGTTCTCGCAGTGAGTGATTTTTTTTCTTTTTTTCATTCTTACAATAGTTTATAATATGAAAATATGCATTTTATTAACACTGGTCTGGCGACTATTTGCTTTAGATTGCTATCCCTACTTTTTCTTCTCGTCTCACCGTATCCTTAAAATTCGTTTTTTTTTCCCCCTTAGCATTTGGATCTATTTTCGTTTTCCAAAGCATTTTTGTATTCGAATATTTGTTACAGGAATGGTACAGCAATCATTTATTTGACGAAAAACATAGCCAACATTTCTCTGAATGTGTTTTATGTAAAATTAGGAGGCATATACCGAACAGACCCGAAAAGCAATCGTTGCAAAATGATTGTCGCGTAAGAGATAGTAAATCGGAAAATGATTCGACGCGACAAAAGCCATGGGAAAATTTTTTTGTAACAAAAAAATACATATACTGTACGTTTTGCAAGAGTTTTGTTTGGGATTTATTTGCGCCGCAGCACTACAAAGTGAGTATCTTCAAGATTGTCGCTTTTCAGTTTTAAACAGTCCGTCGATATGTTTGTTAAAAATTCGCAGGAAATCCACAACAAAATCGCGCTCGTCTGCGTTCCTTGCAGCTGTGTATATCTGACGGAAACAGGCAAAGAGAAAAATCAGTTGATAAAGGATCATATTTTGAAACACGGCGGGCACACGCACTCGGATTCGTCCAATTTTATACAAGAAAAATCAATCGTACGTATTCGGAGGCGGCTCGTTGATTTTTGCTGGCTTTGTACTTTCGCGTCGTAACGCCCTCGTATTTTATCTCTTACAGACGCGGTGCGAACTGTACAAAACGTCGAAGTATGCGGTCGCGAAGTGGAACCTCAAGCCGTCACTCGTCGTCGACGACGTTCCGGCGAATTGCGTAGACGAAATTAGGACGGTGAAAGCTTCGGAGTTTTACTACGACTTTATTTGTTTTGAAAAGATCAACTGCTATTCGCGTTGCGGCATGTTGATTTCGTGCGACGACTATTTGCACTGTCGAGAGTGCGACGCTTTCGGCATATGGAGAGGCGATATCGTCGAACACTATAAATCGATTCATTCTTCCGCCGTTGTTTATTGCGACTTTTGCCGGTGAGTTTTTGAACGCTTACTGTTGCATGAATTTTATTTAATGATTTTTGTTCTCTTTGTCCAGTTTGATATTTCCTTACGAAACGAGCGCAATAAAAAAATTGGTCGATGAGCATTTGGCATTGCACAAACTGATTGTGGGACCGGCAGACTTGGACATTCTGACAAACGTTTGCCATTTGTACCAGTTGTGGTGGAATTCGGACGGCGAAACGAAAGATTCGACCGCTTCGGGATTCGTCGTGAGCGAAAGAATACCGCCGACCATTCGAGAACGGTTGAAGCTCGTTCCGCACGTCTCTTACACGGGCAGGCCGGACTTCGTAATAGAAGCGATGCCGACCGAAACTAAGAAGTGGTTTGTCAGACTCCAACCTTTAGATTATTTGAAAAGAGGACACGCTCCGGTATTGTATAAAACTAAACTCGCGAACTACGGTGCCCAGAAGAAATATACCGTATATTATGTGGTAAGAGAAATCGATCGTATTTTCTCTTCTCTTTTTTTTTTTTTTCTTATTTTATAATGTATTGAGATAAAACAATTGAACGCCTTTTTAACAATAATGTTTCTTTCTTAAAGTTAAAGAATCAAGTGATTAAAGTATAATTAATAGTTTAATACAATTCTGACAGTAAATCTTGGTGTCAGTTACTATTACATAAATAAATACAATTCTAAAACATATTTGCATGTAATTTCTCACTTTCGGTACAAGGCTAAAAGCTATTAGCAAAGAAACGAAACGCTAATCTGTCGACAGGCAGTGCATTGTGCGTACTCGGAGAGAGAAGACCATTTTCTCTTCCGACCTGTTTTCAATCTAACATTTTTTAATTCTTTTTATTTCTACTGCAGAAGAATGGCGTGAGTGAAATTGTAAAAAACACTCCGGGCTATCGTAAAAGTATAGGCATTCCGGCCTATTTTCCGAAATGGGCCGTCTTATCTGGTCCTCGAAATGCAGAAGATTTAATCGCCTCTCGAATTGCGACTTCCACGACCCGCGCCGCTCGGGTTGTGACTCGTTTGCCACCGGATTCAAAAGCTCGTTTATTTTTATCGTCGCACATTGCACTGGACCACGACTATTTAGGCTCGGCTGTATTCTGTTCCGCGTGCAAGAAGTTCTTGAGAAACAGGTGAAGTATTATGCGCACCGCTTGTCGAAATGAAAATTATTAAACGCTCTTCTAACGTGCACGTTTTTTCCCCACAGAGAAATGTACGAGCTGCATAAAGTCTCTTGTTCCGTCGACGAGTCCTCTGAATGTACGCCGACGAACGACGGGGAATCGACATTCTTAAAATGCCGTGAAACAAGACGTCGCGAGAAATTAAAAAAAGTGCAAAAACCGTCGAAATTGAAAAGAAAACGAAAACCGCCAGAAAAGAAACCGAAACCGTTGAAATTAGAAAGGAAAAAATATATACCGCCGAAATATATGTGCGAATTTTGCGGCAAAATGGTCAACCGGGAGAGCTGCAAATGGCATCAGCAATCGAAGCATGGCGTCGAATACGACTTGACTCTCAAATGCACGACGACGGGCTGCGACAAATGGCGAGTTTTGTTTGTTTTTGTGAAACCGTCTTTTTTTTCTTCCCACTTCGCGAAAGAATTTAATTTCTGTTTCAAACACGATTCATTGTTATAAAAGTTAATCGTAGTTAATAAGAAAAAATTCGCAGGTTTGTGGACAATAGTTGTATTTATAAATGTACGACGTTTCGTCTATAAATTTAGACTTTTTCAACTACAAATTGAAAATTATTTAAATTAATGATTATTTTCATAATTATTGTTTTAAATAATTTTCAATTTGTACTTGAAAAAGTCTAAATTTACAGACGAAACGTCGTACATTTATAAATACAACTATTGTCCACAAACCTGTGAATTTTTTCTTATTAATTATTATCGATGGACACGATATCTAATATATAGTTAATCGTAGTTTTTTGCGTTTTGAATTTTTGCAAAGATGACGTAATTTTTTTTCGTAGGTTTATCGATCACAGCCAACTGAATCACCATAAAAGGACAAAACATGAAACGAGCATGTGCGACATGTGCGGCGCGATTGTCAAGGCCGGCTATTTATACGGTCACAAAAGAAGGCACCTTAAAAAACGCGTGAGAGAGAAGGCGCGCCAAACAGCAACCGTGAAGGAAGAGAAGAACGGGAATAGAAATCGAGATGGCGAACTCAAAATCAAAGACACAAATGACGTCCGAAATGATGATGACGGCGCGTTCGACGTGCTCGAAAATAAAGTCGACGCCGGCGCTGACGAAGCGGGCGCTTCGGCGAGTCGAGTGTCGACGTTTTTATGCGACAGTCAGTCCGTAGCGAACGTCGAATTTCAACATCGAACGAACGGGGCCGAGTGTAATTCCGGTCGCGACGTGATTATTTTGGAAAACAAAGTGCTTCTGTTGCCGTTGAATATCGACCGAAACGCAGAGATGGTCGCGTCTGATCTAAGTGAAGTGTCGATTGGAAATATCTCTCGCGATACAAATGACGCGAGACAATATCGAAAATTGGACACCGCCGTTTTCTCGGGAAATACCCGCAAAAGCGTCGCCGCTCGTCCGGATGCGGAAAGAAAACGCGCGTTAAAGAAACGCACGCCCGCTTCGATTGAAAATCAAAGCGGTAACGTTTCAGTTCTGCAACTCGAAAGCATGGAACCGATAAAATTGGTCAGGTCTATGGCCATCATCGACGGACAGCCTTATTTAGTAGACGGCGACGTTTGCAAAACTGTCGCTCCGGCGGACTGTGTTTCGGACGCTGGTAATAAATCAATGCCGGAATTATGAGAACTTTGGGTTAATTAACTTCATAGTATTTTGTTTGCCTTATTCTAAGCAATTAATGTATATAGTTAAATTAATGAGGAAATGCATATTTTGTGAGAAAAAGCAGAGTTCAAAGAACATTACAGAGAGTGTGAGCTTGACAAATTAAACCGGGCACTTTCTATGCTGAACCCCGAATTTACGGTTCAAAATTATGAAAAACAATCTTTCTACAGTTGAATATGTTTTAGTTTTGACGACGTGCCATTTTTTTTTTCAAATCTGAATGCAGGTCACTCTTCTGATCCAATTGCGCAAAAAGAAAATTTCGTTTTTTTTTTTCATTCGTTAAATACCCAATATGGTTCACGTGCAAATAAAAAAAAAAAAACACAATTGGGTGGTAATAACTCTGTTATTAATTGTACGAAAGTCACTGATGAATCTCAAAAGTGTAAATAAAAAACGTGTTTTTAACGTGAATACAAGACTGCAAGAAATAAAATAATTTGAAAACAAAATCAAGAAATCGAAAACGACCTTGACTTTATTCTCATTTTAGATTATTTGATACGGAGTGTGAATCGTTTCTGACTTTTGTGTAAATAAATGGCATTAGGTAGATGCTTCATGTTACAAAATAAAACACGAATATTATCTATTTTAAGTTTTGAAAGAATGCTTTAAATTAAAAAAGTGTTGATATTTTTGTTATGTATATATTTATATTTTTTTACCGTTGTTAGGCGTTTCATTAAATTCGTTTTTTTCATTAATTTGTTATTTTAAATTTTTTAATCGATGCAACTTATACGTTTTCTTTTTTTTTGTCGTTTCTCTCTTTTTAAATAAGTGTACAAAATAATAATATACTGTAAATAAATAGCCATTTTCAAGGTAAACATTCTGGTATTTAACAAATGACCCATGTCACAGTGTCTAACGTCCAAAATGTTGGCAAAAAAGACGGGTTGCACTCCGGGAGTGCCGGCAGAAGTGAAAACTTGAATATTAACGTCTTACGAATTTTCGATCAGGTCACGTGTCCTGACGCGAGTTTAACATTTTTTACCCATTACAAAAAAAGTGTACAACGCCGCTAAAGAAGTTTTTACTTCAAAAAATGAGATAATCAAACAATTTTAATCTTTTCTTTATTCAAAAATTGCGTTTTGTTAATTATTACATGCTTTTATTGGTTATGTTTTTAATTTTGTAAGTTAATAAATTGCTGTAAGAAATACAGCCGTTAAATAAATTCGCGGCTTTAGTATGACCGAAATACATTCCACATAGCGAAAACGATAACCGACGTCAGATGATGCGGCGTCGCGCTGGAAGTTCCGGAAGTGCCTGCGTACGGTCCGATTTTTGCCGCATACGCTATGACTCTCGCGATGTACGGTTGTTCGTGCAGCGAGTGAAACAGATGAGCCATCGGACCTGCAAGACAAATGACAATTGTTCCGTAAATTAAATTGCGCAGCGAATTCAATCTTTGAAAATTTACCCGTGGCGTAAACGGCGACGTCCGTTCCGCTATGGTGCGCTTCGTCTGTGTAAATCAGAGCTTGTTGACTGTAGCTATAGTCGTCTGTTTTGTAGGCACTCGGATCGGCACGAACCACTTTTCCGTCGACGATTGCAAACTGAAAGTTGTCCGGTCCGCCGGTTCCGTACGTTAAGGTGGTGAACGGTGTCTTGTCCATCTTGGAAATTTCCGCGATACCTACAATTCAAAAATTAGTATCGTTTGCAGATGTTTCCAACGACGGCCATCGATGCTTATCCGCAACGAACGAATGTTAAAAAAAGCCTACCGAGGACGCCCGTCCCTCTGTCGGGATAGCCGCTCATGGTCAGGGCGTGAGCGTGATCTGCCGTAACGATAATCAACGTTTCGTCGGCCTCGTCTGACGTCAACTCCATCACGAGTTTTACGGCGTCGCTCATTTCGCTCGCTTCGTTTAACGCGACTCGCGCATGCCCTCTGTGATGCGCAAAATCTATTAAGCCTCCTTCCACCTGAAACAGATTTTCATTTCTTTGATAGATACACTGTCGATGGGCATTGTCGTCAGAATTTTTAAAACGCCCCACGATTTCATTTTAGTCTGATCTGTAATTATTTTTGAAGTGAAAACTTCTTTAGCGGCGTTGTACACTTTTTTTGTAATGGGTAAAAAATGTTAAACTCGCGTCAGGCGTCAGGACACGTGACCCTGATCGAATTTTATACAACGTTAGACATCTAGCGTTGAAATATCGTACATAAAAATGCAATCTATGATACAAACCATTTTGATCGAAAATTCGTAAGACGTTAATATTCAAGTTTTCACTTTTGCCGGCACTCCCGGAGTGCAACCCGTCTTTTTTTTATCTATTAGTTCACTTTTGATTATACTAGAAAACCGTTTTAAAGTTCCTTTTATCTATTTTATTTCGAGATTTTCAGTACGCTTTATTAAAAGTGCGATTTGGACCCGGATGAAAGCCGGATCGGTCGGCTAGCTACCATAATATTGTGTAGAAAATTTCAGTTCAATCGGATAATGTGAAAAGTTGATAAATAAGCGGTTGCAAGATTTGAAACAAACAAAATTTAGTGTTGGGCGATTATGAATGATATAATCGAAATATTTCGATTATGGCCGAATAATCGATCATTCGATTATGGCAACCGAGATATCATTCGCTTGAATCGATTATGAAATATGAAATGAATATTAATCCCAACACAGTACTATTGCTATGTCCACTGTTGATATTAATGTGATATATCGATATATCATTCGGTTTCTGCATCTACATGCACTGGGATGGGAAGTCTTTGCTAGCACTGGAGAGTGGGGATGTTTCGATTGTACATACTTTGTAGTTTGTTGTTCTTAGTGTAAACTTATAGTTGAATAATGAAGTGACGCGGTGCTTGTATTAATTTAAATGATATAATCATGACATAAGAAACAATCAAGATATTAGACTAAAGAAATGCAGTTTGAAAATGTCTCAGAAAAATCCATCCTACTTTGGCAGTGTTTTATTTAATAAACTACCAAATAGCTTAACTGAAATTCAGTGTGGTAAAGAATTTAAGTTCAAACTTAAATCAAATTCCTAAAAAATTGTTTTTCTGACATTAAGGATTTTTTAAATTTCAATTTTAATGTTTAACTCATTATTGACGATGCATCCATCTAGATTCTAGGGCATAACAAATATATTTCTATTTCTATTCATACCAGTGATAATATTAACAAATCGAAATTGCAAAGTTAGAACATAATTCATAATCGATATTTTGAATGATCATTCGCTTATACTGTAAAAGTAAATAAAACGAAATTAATAATTGCCAAGTTTGCGCATCATTCATAATCGATAATTCGAATGATCATTCGATTATAAAAACCGATTATTTCGATTCATTCGATTATTGAAATATATCGATTATGTCCAACACTAAAACAAATGCATCGTTTATTATAGAAAAATTACCCATACTTATGTGCCGCAGTCGAGAGTCTATAACGAAAAACTTTGTGAAGTAAATATTAGCAGAACTCGGTTTGTTTTCCATACGGGAATCAATTCTCACGCCTTGTTATAACGCGCCCTCTCCGTGACGAAAGAAATCGCGCAGTGTCTCGTTGCAGAGAGTTTTCAGCGTGCATTGAACTGTTCGGTCAGTGCCGAATGCAATCGATGTATATTTACCATTAACAAATATCCATTTGGACATTTCTTTAAAATTTTCACAGCCGTTTCCGTCATGTTGCGTAGCGAAGGCGTGCCCGATGGGCCTTTGTTTCTCGCGTGTTCGTACGGCATGTGACTGTTCCCGAATATTCCGAGTAGAAAGTCCGTTTTTTCGGTATTTACAGCGGCCAACTCTTGATTGTTTGTCGCGACTGTATACGTGACATTTTTATTTTTCTTATCCGCCGTCCACTCGTTTATCAGATTTTTTCCATCTTTTCGATAACAACACCACGTATCTATCGGATCGCCTGTAGTGTTGGGAGAATAGGACACCATGACTTGACGACCTCCGCCCATGATGACCTGTAACATTTTGTGAAATCTCTCATGAATATGGAATTTTTTTATATTTTCCTCTCCTTTTCAGAAATTGGAGACGGGCAAGAGATATTCATTCACATGGAATAAGTTTTGGGTGAGTGTTAACTGTTTTTCAATATTTACTCGGATATTTTTGCCCGGTTCGTCTTCGACAAGTTGTCTCGCGATGTCTTTGCAATTATCCCTGTCTTCTGACGGAATGCTAGCCTCGCATTCCCAATTCCTTTCGGCAGTGTGAGCATACAGAGACATCGGGGTGGCGTGCGTTACTCGAGTCGTTGTCACAAAACCTGTTCGAAAGAAATTTAAACATATTTTTTAAGAAAACACTTCATTTTACGTACACTACCATTTCCACCATCACTCAGTCTAGGAAATTGTTATTACTTACGGAAAGATATTTTTTACAGACCTTTTTGAAACAGCAAATATTTCTTCCGGTTTCCCGCGTGGTTGTTTGAAATTATAGTATCTTGAATCTCGAGTGGATTTAGCCACATTTTGAAAGTATCAATCGGTTTTCTTATATATTTTAATTTAAAAGAAATTCTTTCGGCCACTGAACACTCAACAATTAATTTTGTAATTGAAAAATTACCAGAAGTTATACGGCATCAAAAATGTACGCAAATTATGTGCCATCACTCTTCAAGATATTCACTGATAAACAGTGGCGGATCCACGGGGGGGGGGTTCGGGTTCAACCCCCCCCTTCCAGAGAATCAAAAATCCCAAATTAAAATCTTACTGCGCGATAAAAAAAAGCTTTTCATGTTTTTCATGAATTCTCCGCAAAAGGAGTAAAAATCTTTCAAGACCCCCCCCCTTGCCGTAATCCTGGATCCGCCACTGCTGATAAAAATTTATCACAATTTTATGATTGTAGCTGTTGAATTGAACAGGTCGTCTAACAGGGTCGTTTCAAATTATTTTTATGTGGAATAAAAACATTGTTTATCGGGAGACGTGTTTACGGTTTACCTGTGTATTTTCCAGCCTCCTGAGCCCAGTGTAAAATCCCTTTTAAGTGCGAACGCTCATCCATCGATGCCTTGCAGGCTTTTTGCTTAACTGTGGCGTCGACTCCGCCCGTCCGTTGATTGACTTTGACGCCGGTGAATATTGCGGTCGCTGTGCTTGCAGAATCAGGCACAATTTTATCGGCAGAATACGTCTGAAGAAAAACGCGATCAGATTGATTATTTCGTTAAGGAAAATACCCAACGTGCCTTTTTATTTTTGGGTATAATTTACAAACCTTGATCATTCCAAAATGAGGGAAATCTTCATAACTCAGCTTTCCATTTTCGCTTTTGTGATAGATTCTTGTAGCTGTGACCGTAGTGGGACCCATTCCGTCGCCGATAAACAGAATCACGTTTTTGGCACGCCCCGTATTCCATTTAAGTTTCAGTGCTGCCTCAAGCTCCGCTTTGGTGACGTCTTCCCAATATTTCGTATCTAAAATTTAATAACAATGTAACATGCGACGACAAATTATTCAAGTACCACGTAACTAGACTGACTCGGTCGAAATAAAAGAAATAATTTTGTAATTGTTTACATATTATATTATAAAGAAACGATTCTGAACGTTCTTTTTTGACATGTTTAGCTATTTGCTTTGGACGAAACCAGATTCTTTTAATATGTATGTTCGGTTGCTCACTGTGAATTGCTTCGAGAAGTTGTGACGTAATCTGATTCTTACACACACACACATGCTAAAAAGAAGCGTCCAATTGAAAAATTGAGAAACGAAAAAAATTACGCAAATCTATTGAATATGGGAACAATCGAAAGAAAACAGCTTGTGAGTTTTGAATACTATTGAAGATTGTATATTGGATAAACATAATATTATAAGCTCGACTGTGCCACTGGCCTATTATTAATTTTTCTTGCTATAATTATTTGAGTGACGAGTAATTACAAAATTACCAGTTTGTTATTACTAAATTGTTCTTTGCAAGGAAACTTCGAATATTATAATATCGCAGGCTTCGCAGCCGAAATGCTTCTTCTTCTGTTGAAGTAAAAGAAAAATTGAAAAACGTACTGTCAGCTGGTGTTCTTACCTACTATAAGTGTGATAATTAGTATAGTTATAATTTTTGTGACGGAAAGAAAATAAGTGCAAGCTGGTCTGTCTAACACCAATTTATGATTATCAGCAGTCTATCAAAAGTAATACATTAATATTTGCATAATAAAATTCTCAAATAACAACTAAATATCATTCTATTTGTTCAGCTCGATGTGAATATTTTGCATAATTATGTAACAGTAAACAAACATCGCGGTAATTTGTAATTATTTACAAATGCCAATCGGTTGAGTTTATTCATTTTTACTAACACATTTCGATTGTAGATCGTAAACTTCTTTGACGTTGATTTATTTCATCTTGTCATCCATTGATGTTTAATGATGCACAAGTTCGATAATTAAATTCTAATTTTGTATTTCTTACAATAATCTCACATTTTCGAAATGTTTACATTATACAAATATAACAATCTTCGAATTTCTAACCGATAAATTGTTTTCGTGCGATTTCAGTTTTAAAGTTTTTAATTTGCCTGATACAGCCCAGCCCTTGGATATATTTAATTTTTCTATCACAAAAGTCCCTTCAAACGAGTTCTTTAATTGCGGAATCCAATCGCTTAATTCGTAAAATCGACTTTAATACGTTAACATACTCGCCTAGCTCCCCATTCGTTCAAATTCAAGATGCATTACTCACTCACTTCGCTCGCTCGTTCAAATTCAATCATTACACACTCACTTGGCTTGCTCGGTCTCTAATTTGAAATTACATAATATCTACTTCTGTTTGCAAGCAGGTGAAGTCGGACCTGATAGACCTAACTTTTCCTCAAGAAATAAGCTATCACATGCTGATTGCTGAAGGATTCAAATCTGTTCAATAGAGCGAAATAAATCTGATTTCTATCCGGACGTGGTCGAGCCGACCGGTTTTTATTATAGCCTATGCCCCATTCCCTAAACTCTAAAGTAAAGTATAACATATCGAACGGTGATTATCGCCGGCTAACAAGGTCATAAAGTAGGGTATTCCTCTTTATAATTTTAGTATGGAAGTGGGTAGGCACATATAGACTAAGTGTATTCGAGTATAATAAAGTAAATTTAAGTAATTTAATAAATAGACATTGTTAAATGAACTGATAAAATTTAATGATAACCTTCTTTTATTCCGTTAACAAATGCCAATGTAGAAATTGAGCCAATTAAACACCATTTGAAAAGTATCCAATGCATTGTCCGTTCTCCAGCGATGACCGATGGGATTTTAGTGCGTCTGTCCTCGTTCACTTTTTTTCTTCTTTTTAATCACTTTGTCACATTCGATTATTTTAAAAAGAACACAACTTTACGATCTTAAATTGTGATTGTTTACAATTAATCCTTTAAAACTCTATTATGATAAGAGTTTATAATGTTTCATAAAAAGAGACTGGTATTTTTTACCCGACTGCCAGAAGCAAAAGGGTTATTTTTAAATTTAATTTCAGATATAACTACAATATAGATAAGTTATATCTGTATTTTATATATTTATAATATTGTATTGTTTAATTAATAAGAGGTATAATATAATATATTATATTGATCTACAGTATAATAATTTATTCTTCAAAGCTAAGAGGTGCTATTCGCGGAATTGCCAATGTATAATTATTATTATATATAATAGTTTCTATATTCGACGGAATTTTATAAAAAGTGCAATCATTAGCTGATAATAATTATTTTAAATACGCAGTCGTAACGGATTTTTAGTATCATTAATGTATTAAACAACTGATTTGATTGACTTAATGCCAATTTCACATGATCTTATGCAAGTCATTGACACAGTGTAACAATTATTTTCAACATTCGACACACCTGTAATATCCGGTCAAGTCCCTAGTATTATAATGGTACTATAATAATATTGTGTCCAGAGACAGACCGCACGCTTATCACAACCTGAGCTCTAAATAGGCAAACGAGACAAAGCGATCGGCTTTATAACGGGCTCTAAGACTCAAGTCACACTGAGCGCCGTCTGCGTCAGTCGGCCGTGTAGTGTAAATGGTGACATTTATTATGTAATGTTCTATTTTTGAATCGTTAAAAGTGCAGATACGACTCGTTTGAAATTAAAACATTTTCCAAATTATGAGAAATCGTTGATAAACTAGTGGTAAAATAATTGACAATGTTATATGGCGGGCTTGTAATCATCTTAGAACAAAATTTCAGATGCGTTCTTTCACTGCAAAGTAAACGAAATCTTCATCACTATAATAATTATGAGAGTCGTCAGGTGTACCTTTAGCCTTGTTGTTGGACATTATTCTTTGGTGGATCGTAAAAGTAACATTCACACTAGAAATTACCGAACGCATTAATTGAAACATATTAAATTTTGTTATTGCTTTACTATTTATAAGTTTTATAGTATAACTTGTAAAAAATCCCGGCCTTATACCGAAAAGTTAAATAATTAGCATATAAAAAATTCAAATAGTTTTTTGTGTGAAAAAAAAAATAATCTCGTTGATAAATTCACTTAATTTTAGTTGGCAGGATTAATTAAATAGAACTTCCAAGAATTTTAAGTCATCATCGCTATACTAGGTACCTATCATCCGTAAAATATGAGACATGCGACAAAATCGATTTGGAATATTTTTATTTAATTATCCTTCTGTCGTTTTTTCCGACGCACCCATGACATGTACCTATAATTTATTTTCAAAAATTATCGGAATATAATATTATGCAAAATGTGATTTTTAAAACTGATATAATTTATTCACATAATGATTAGAACCATTGTTATGCTAAATATGACTCGATATCTCATAATACTCGCATAGTATTTGAACCAAAAATGTTATGAATTTGAAAATGTATATTAATATAAATCATATTATTTTTAATTGACCGATCTTCAAATAATTATTTGTTCAAATTGCGTAGTATAGACTATAGAGTATACATTGTAGGTACGGAATTGCACTTTACAGAATATAAAATTAATATTAGCTTATTAGACAAATTTTATTTTCTACTAGCTGTACCCGCGAACTGTATGGAGAAAAACGTGAGAATCTTTGTTTTCCTCATCTAGGTTTGGCCCATGTCGATTTCATTAATGACTTTTCGAAAACATTAAATTCGCATATCTTCTGATTGAACTACTGCTATTCGATTGCGATGAAACTAAATGCTGTTGAGTCCGATGTTTTTCTCTAAAAATTCAGTCTGAATTGGAGCAGTAGTTTTTACGTGATGCGTTCACAAGTAAACACACAACAGACCAAACATTCCAAGAGTGATCTTAGTGGCTGGTTATACAATATTATGCAACTAATTTACGTACGATCTGTGTTAGGCATCTTAGAAACAACACAAAAGTTGTGGTGGTTGCCTATATCAGAAGATTTTAAAACGAGATAGTAGTTCTACGAATGACCGTGAGATGTCCGTAGGTATGTACCACAATCGAGTTGTTTAGTTATTCGATAAAATATGTCTGCCTGCGTGAAGATTGTGAACTTGTTGGCTCTGCACTGACAGATATTTTGCCACATTTTACTGTCGTTAAAAACTCGATTCTTAAAAAAAATCCAGTTTTCATAAAGAATAGTGAACTTTGCGCCACTTTCGTGTTATTATTGCAATTAACGTAGTTTTTGTGCTAGCAATTTGCAAGATTTTATATTGTTCTCGATTGTAATTCAAGGTAAATATAGACGTGAATACTTTTATATAAGCATGTAATACTTAGATATTAGATTCGGAGGAAGTCAGTTTGGATGAAAGTTGTAAATACGTACATGCATTAATCTATGAATAAAAATAACCTGTTCTGTTTGTAATATCAGATTGATCAATAATTTACAGTAAATTATTGAAATTAACAGTTACAGAATTAGTTGTCAGATATCTTGTCATATTTTTTATTCAGTGTGTTTAATTAACTGATTAAGGTTTATATATGTCGATAATCGTTAAAATCAGCAATTCTTGCCCAAGGTAAAGTAAATAAAAGTTATTAGACATTTTTATACTCATGTCAGTCAGTCGAGTAAGTATTATTAAATTTTATTTGATCTAAAAAAACCTTGTTTTGAAAATAATTTTATTTTAAATTCGTTTGCCTAAATCAATCTGTTCACTTTAAATTTTATATTATTATTTTTTCTGAGTGTCTGGTTTACATGTTGTTACATTTTTAAAACGCCACCAAATCTATAAGGAAATTTTTATTGGTTTTTGAAAAAAAGCTTATTACTGTACTTCGCTGTCCTGGGCACTTTTTTTGGGCAACTCCCCACTACACATCATCTCTTCACCTTAAAAAAAAACATCTCTCACCAAATTAATTGTCCAAGCGATAACTCACTTGTCGGCAGTAAAATTATTTTGAGTCTGTTTTATGAACGATCAACTTTTCAACGATATAGGTAATGCGTTTCCGGAGAACATTTTTGTATTCCGTAACATAAACACTAATTAAAACAGATATTTTAACATTTTATGCGATCGTCAAATTCCCATTTGGAGTGAGTTACACTTGGGTGGTTTTGTGATCGTATTATTTTCACAAAACAGCATCTGATAAACTTAGATATTGTTATACCTACAATGAGGAAATTGGATAATAGTATCCGAATTGTTTATTTTAATAATTAAACTAAATAACAAGTTAAAAAAAATCATATCAATTACATACAATTGTTTTAACATTTAAAAGCACATAAAATAACTAATAAATATTAATTTAAATTTAAATTGTGTAACTAATAATTAATGCAAAGTAATGTAAAAAAAATTATCAGGTATCGAGTTGCATTTATATACAATAATTGATTGGCCCTTCGAGTAGGTAATAGAAATCTCAAACGGCGAGAAATCTAAAAAATAAATTTGACACAAGTTGAAACTTACAAATCTACAACGAATCGAAGTATATAATAATAGCCATGTATTAAAGCTGAATGGAAAATAACAGAAGTACATTATTTAAATTTTATACACAATATTGATTGTGGAAAAAAATAACACATGACACTTTTTGAGTGAGGCAATGTTGAATGTGTCGCGCTGTGTGTAATGCATATTAAATGAAATTAATAACTACAGTCCGTTTAATGAAAGATGCCAGCGCCTTTTACAGTGTTTGTTTAAAATTGGAGTTAAATATATCAAAACATAGAAAATTATAAACTGTTTTTCGCGTCTTGTATAAAGTGTTACTTTTTATGACCGCGACTTTTAAACTTTATCCTTTATGTTTGGCAACATAGGCAAGACTGTTTCGTTCTGTTACGAATATTACATAAGTAGTATGAAAGAGTCTTATTGAAGGACAGAAAAACAAAAACAAATAGTGATAAAATAATCACTTGATTTTTTTTAATTTTATCGGGCACGACCGCATGATAAATACGAACACTGAGACGGAAAACGACGCCCTTCTCGACTTTGCTGTAAGTAGTCGGGCAATAGAAGAAATAAAAGAAAAAACAAAAAGTAAGACTGCAGTTAGCATAATATGAATGCCTAGCATAATGTGATTACTATTTAAATAAAATAATATGGAATCGGTCAGTTTTCATGATTGCGACTCTGATGACAAGTAAAAATAAGTACTCGACGTTATTAAACGGCAAAGGCAAACCGTAGTACTTAGTTCAGTTGACGGGGATTGAATGCCTGCGGCTATATCTAAATGCAAACAAACTGTTGACGTCACATCGTCAATACCCAATGCAAGGTCGTCGATAAATGAAGGGATGAAGGAAGGATCCCCCCGCGCCGTCTGAGCCCACAATCATTTTTATTATATCCATGATGAATTGTGGTTTGTGTATTCTTTGTTGAAACTGACGTCTGTCATCGAAATTTGAAACACCTAAGTCGGATGCGTTGAGTCATTAATATATTTCTATATGATATGGTTTATGATAATAATTATAGATATCTTTGTAGAAAAGTAAATGTTCCGATGCGATATTAGATTTGTTTTGCAGAATTTATTATTTTTTTTTTGTAGTTGAAACTCGTATAAAGTCCTGGAAAGTGGAAAATAATAAAATTTAATATCAAAAAAGAGACCACAGAACCACATTGTCTAGTATTGTAGTTCTACAAAACTAGTTTGTATTGCGTTTCAAAATACGTCAATTATATATCTTAACAAAAAAAAATTAGTTGATTTGCATAAAGGTGAGGAGGTTAATTTCCATAATATTTAAATTAAAAACAATATCATTTTTGCGTCCACTTTCCAGTTTAAAAGAAATTCTGAATCAGAATAATGTAACGAAAATACTATGTTGAAATGTGTAGAAAATAAGAATTTAACAAATTAACAGCAGTTGAACAGACATGCTTTACTATTTTGCAAAAACGCCGCCAGAACACGTTCAGTACATCTATACCTATCTACATATTATATTGTGCCTCAGAAGTCAAGACCAAAATGGTGTTTGGAAATTCGATAAAAATTAGTCTTGTAAAAACTTACGAAACAAATCACTCTTCGTTAGTTGCTGGCGTATGGGTTAAGCCCTGAAGCCATTGGTGGTGGTTTTAAAAAAAAATCACTCTTCGTCATTAAACAAGACGGAAAAAAAAACATTCGTCTCTTATACAGACAATATCCATACAGACATCTGCCCGGGTGTCGCTTTAATCATTAATATGGTCGATTGGGTACATTAATTTTTTTTATTACAATACTTATTCATAATAAAATTTTTTCTGTGCCTATGATTCGAATTGTACTTATAATCAGTGTTTCTTAGATTACAAACTTTTTTTTTTTGGGGGGGGGGGAGATTATAAAAAGGAAATTTACCAATCACGAAAAAAACTAATAATTTGTTGTTTCTTTTTTTTGACAGGGGCGCGACATTTCAGAAAGGGTCCTGGGCTGTGTAAAATTTGAGAAACGCTGATTTAAGCAATTTAATTGTTACTGAAATATATGCAAAATATTTAAAAGTTCGTGGCGTTATATAAATAAATATAATATTTAATACCTGATCTTTAGTAAGGGAAGACCGTGTTGAATGATTTTGAAAAATGTTAAGATTTTTAACGAATTAGAAGAATAATAGTTTGTTTATAATAGAGGAAAAAATGAATCAGTCGAAAAGAATTAAACTCGATACGATCCCGAGTATAAAAAATGAAACGACGCGTTCGGAAACTTGGACGGTAGAAAATCCAACCTTGACGCCCGTACTCGCCGACGAACTGACGGCCGACGTCGAGTTAATCGAAGTCTTCGTCGACACAATATCCGATCGGAAATCCATTTCGAGACTGGTGACGTCGCTCAACGAAGCGTTTCCCGTTCCTGAATTGCAGCACCTGAAGCGCGTTAAAAATCCAGACGTTATTCTCTGCCGTGTTGAAAATCTGACCGTAAACGATCTTAGATCTCGGTTTGTTGCAAAAAATTTCGATACGACGTGTTTCAAAGGCGACATCAGAGTCGCCAAAGTACCGAAGTCCGCTCCGAAAGTAAGAAAGCAGTACAGTGTCGCCAACAAGATATGGCCCTGCAATTTTCATCCGAATGCATATTTTGAAAAATTAGTTACCAATACGGTGTTCGACGCGTCCGAATTGGAAAAACACCGGCTTTACATGCGAACGGCAATCGAAGTGTCGAGATATATGCGTAGTTTCGATCGGTCGCGTTGCAGCCGGGGCGCAGTCGTCGTCGATCCGAGCATAGATTCGATAGTCGCGATCGGCTACGACAACAGGCACAAACGGAGAACGCAGCACGCCTCGCTCGTCGCGGTCGACAACGTGGCCAGATCGCAAGGCGGGGGCGCCTGGGACTTGGGTGAGGACTTTGTTGTCGCGAACGCCGAAGGAGAAGGCGCGCTCGCCGACGGCGACGCTCCTGCGAAAGATTCAAGCGGCGGCCGCTGCGCTCTAGACGCGCGCGGCACGCCGGACGAAGTGAGAACGGCACTGACGGACAAATTCGACCGATTGAAGTTCGGCGCAAGACCCGCCGCCGGACGTTCGTCGAACGAACGAACGCCGCCGCCGGTCGGACCTTATCTGTGCACCGGCTACGACTTTTACGTGACGCACGAGCCGTGCTTCGTGTGCGCCATGGCCCTGGTCCACAGCAGGATCAGGAGAGTGTTTTACGGACTTCGCACCGACAACGGGGCACTCGGCACCGTCGTGAAGCTGAACGCTGTCAGGGACTTGAATCATCGCTACGAAGCGTTCGGCGGTTTGCTCGAGCAAGAGTGCGCCGAATTGTGACGCGTGAGGTGCGCTGATTTTGTTACGTTTGAAAATTGTAAATAAAGCTGTATTTAATAATAAAGTCGTCAAATTGCCGATATATAGTACCTACTTGTCCCGTTCAAAACTATTCTTTATCCGATGTCGATTTTGATAGAAATTTTGAGTTTGGACACCGTTCGAGACGCTGTACAAAATTTCATCAGACTCGATCCAGTCTTTCTTGAGTGATACCGGCGGTACAGGCAGACGAGAATTCTCGAATTACAGGGGCGGCGTTTCCGTAACCGTGTTTTGTATTTTATTTGCGTCATTGATAGCGTGGCAAAATTAATTTAACGTGTTTGCGGAGGACATAATGTCTGTGAAGGCGCAGGTGATGTTTATCTTCAACTTAACGTTACTGGAGGCATTCTGTGATAATGATTTATTTATTTAACATTTGAAACTAGGATATTTATGTAGTTCATGCATAGTAAGTGCCTCTTTTTTTATTTGAAAAGTAACAATGTCTCGCTTTTCGTAATACAATCTTAACTAATCAGATAAAATACAAATATTTGCTAGAGATTTTCTTAATGTGAAACGTCACTTAAATTATTGTTCTCTATGCCATTCTATCTTCTGTACGTATCTACTTAGGATTTTTTTTTAAATCTAAATATTATTCAGAACTTCTTGTTTAAATGACTTGATTTTTTCTTTTAATTTATAGCACAATACGCTGCGACAATGAAATTGAAATTCCGTCGTTAAACCGCAATAATTTACATAAATGTACGATTCAAAAATGTTACAATAGTTATTTGTAAGCATTTTTTTTTAATACTTAATTTAAAGATAAATACAACGAATTAATAACTGGTAACAAAATGGAAAATTTCAGAAAGGGCGTCTTCTGATTAAACCGGCTCTCCAAAGAGTTCTTTGGGGTTTTATGAAATTATACAATTTTCTTTCGAGTAAACGGCGAGCGTCTATAATCTGCAAATCTTTATTTAGAACATAGTTAGCCTCAGTGATGTAACGAATGTCAATTTTTAGACGTTCGAGAATGCGTTTTCGAGTCCGAATATCTGTCACAAATGCGAATATTCGTTGCATCACTAGTTGACCTAAATCGGAGATTCCAAAACCTATTCACTCTTTTCAGAAAAAAAATACTCGCCTTAGAAATCTATTGTCTTCGAGCGAACAAACAAAAAGATGCTGTGACAAATTTGCGCTCAGTATTTTCCACCTACAGCATATTGTAAGGAAAGATGATGCTGTAGATACATATAACGTCATGATACTCGAATGATACAAAATTATTTCTTGATCGGTAGTGATTTGCATTTTGCGTGTCTATTTGGGAAATAAAGTTACAGATAAAACATGCAGTGCGGAGGGTTTTTCAAAATATTCTTCTTTCTTAATCATTCCCGGCCCCCGTATTTTTCTTTTATTGCTTTCGTCCCCGGAACGCTCGAGTCCCCTTAGGGCGTGGACAGAATCCTTTCTTTTCGATAACACTGCGATCTATGTGAGCAATGAAATTATAAAATAATCTTTTTTGTAATTTTTGAACACACTGTAAAATCTAACGATTTAAAAGTTGTTGGAATATGAATTAAAATGCTACCTAACTTTGACACTGTTATTATAAAGTTTTATTTTATCAATGTCTGTCTGAAAAAAGAAAACTATTAGAATTTGATCGGTACTAAAACGTTATTATACAACTCATTCCGTGTTTTTGATAATGTTATATTTAGTATCGATTAATTATTTATGCCTGATAATTGTTATCCTGTCTGTACTTTTTGATTTTGACATGTTTTTATTTGGTGAAGCATTAATTATTATTTTGTCCGCCGCTACGCGCTGCCAGAACACTCTACAGATGAGGATGTCCACAGTTTTGATTGGCGTGCTGCAGTTGTATTTTACCGAAAAACACAATCACTCATTAATTACAAATAGGCAGTGTTTTTTAATTTGTTTAATTTCAGAAGTGCGGATGAAGTTTAATTTGAATTTGTTTTTCCGATGTTGCAAGTTGTTATCCTATCACACGTAGAATAGACGAAATTCAGAAAAAGGAGGGGAAAAAAATTAACCGGTTAATTAATTTTGCGAAGGATTTAAATAATAAATTGCAACATTTACTGGAACATTTAGTGGAATTGTTAAGGATGAATTTAGAGGGTCGTGTTTTTAAATCGAGTAAAATAAACCGAGAGACCGGCTATTAATAAAATTGTAGGTTTTGTAACGCATAAATAATATCCGAGTTTGTTCTGGACTTTTTCTGTAAACAAAATATTGAGCACGGCGAAGACGAGGGCCGAACTTACTTATACAGCGTCTATTTTCTGTGTAATTTTAATTGCCACTAATTAGGTATAATATTATTGTGCGTGTATTATTCAGTTGTTCTTTTTCTCGTCATCATTCTGTGACTAATAAATAACAAAATCATACAATTCTTGACCTATGATTGACACTGGCAAACAATTGCTACACTTAATAATCAATTAACGAGAACTCTGTTCTGGTACGTTGCTCTGCCGCATGGCGCTGCTATGAGAAATTCATACTCTTAAATTCTTCGATTAGTTATTATTATCACTTTGAAAATATCGTTATATTATGTCTTGTATTTTTTTGTTTTACGTAACAAACCAAAAATAAATTTCTGCTAATACAGATGTGAAAATGATTTACAACTTTGCATCCAGGGTCGTCACCGTGCAATTTATACTGATTTTTAAATTTATATAAGTAACGATCAATTCTCGACTATTAGGATAAATTTATTTACATTTTCAATCGTCTACAATATTACTGTACAAACGTACATTCATTATGTACATAATCATTAAATAGATAAAATGCCATTACGTTAGAATTGGAATTTCGTTATCTTAACGATAAAAAAATAAGAATGCATAGATATTAATTTGTAAGTGGCGACTGGTATTAAAATTTTTGATTAATTAAGTATAGCGACAAAGACAAAAAATAATATTCAATACCTACAAAATCCAATTTTTTTCTCTACAAAATTCAGTTCCAAAGCGAACGGTCGGCAGACTGCAGTCTTTCGGGAAACGAAGAATAAGTACTTCAGTTAAATGAAACTTAATATCTCCGGGAAGTAGGAATGTCTATTTTTCTTGCGACGTCAAATTGATGATTCGCGCATGCGATGACTTGAACACATAAATAAAGATCGTGTCGAGAACAATTAATTAATTATTATTAGTCACAGGATCCAAGAAAAATATTTTTAAACAGATCATCAATTTACAGATCGTATTTCTTTTATTGCCGATTGTTGACCGTCGGAAATTCACAACAATTAAAGTCGTCACGCTCGTGGCTACAAAATAAAGTGAACGACATTCGACTGTGTCGAAACGCAATTAATGCGATTGAAATGCGTTTGAGAAGTCAATGTGGTCGAGCCTAATAATTAATTAATTATTATATTATGTATTTTGAAAATGATAAATGTTTTGTGCGTTTTCTTTCAGAATCTGGATGTCTTTACAACTGAAACCTAACATCAGCCATAGTTGTTCTACTATTCCGACGCAGCTAAAACCGCCCGGTGTCAGTGAAATCGATCTCCCCGGAAGATTCGGTTTCTGGATACCGAAAAGAGAGAAAAAGAGGACCTGCGTTGCCGATCTCTCATAAGGAGATATCATAGAGATTAAAGCGCTCTGTCTGTAGTCGTAAAGTAGTACAATTTTAACTTTTTTATTTATCAACTCGTTGTTTATTTGTGGCTTAGATTTTACGTTCTTCTTGGAGAAATTTTTCTCGGCTAGATAACGGAGTAAGTAATTCAGTTCGATTCGTAGAACACCTCGACTCAGTACGTCGTTTGGAAAATCGTTGTCGTCGGAAAAAGAAAGAACAGTTTAAATAGTCAATAGAAACGAAACGGAGCACTTTTTAAGGAATTCAATATTCGCGTGGCGTTTTACGATACGTACAAAACAACGAAATAAATTATTGTTGTCGGGTAAATATTGAAATAGACGAACGCCGTCGTATATAATATGTAAAAGTCGCAACAAATCCCAAACAAAACATACATAATAATATCGTCTGTTTCGACTTGAAGAAAGAAGGAAAAAAAAAATAAGAAAAGAATAAGCAAAATTGCAACGTCCACAAGATCGCGCTTAGCGGCGACTGCGGCCGCTACAGACGTCGCGGGTCCCTCTCGCACATTCCACATACAATTACTAGAATTAATTAAGGAGCCCGTCGTACACAGTGCCACTCATAACAATGCATGATATGTAATATAATGTCAATTAGGCATATCCCAGATGATATTGTCGTCGTTACTTTATGTAATGTTGTGATATTGGCTCGGCGTTCCCAGTTTAAATAATTGTAATTATTTGTTGACCAGTTCGAGTCGTAGCGCTTTTCCTACAGTTTGCTCCGTCGAGTGTCTCTGAATAGAGATATTCTCAGTGACCGGAAAAAATCGTGCTCTGTGTAAAGTTCTCGTTCGCTTGTTGATTTGTTTTTAGGCAGTATTTTTGTCGTTTTGTTTGAATTTTTAAATTTTATCGTCCGTTGACCGATTTTGAATTTTATCGAGAACATCAATCGCGTTTTGAGAAAGTCGAAGAGTTTTTGTTTTCTTCGAAAGCGCATAACTATTCGTAATTAACGGCATGTATTATATTTTGCAATTCTACGAGTGACCAAAGACATAATCGAACCAGTGGCCTTTTTTAATCAGTCGTTGTTTTTAGAGTAGTCTTGTGAAAACGATTTCTTACTTCTGTTGCGTCGAGTGTTGTTTCTCTCCGTGTTATTTGTACAGTGTTCAAGACAGGACGACTGTGTGTTCAGTTTTCGGAAGTACGACTTGAGACAAATTTGATCTCTAATGGATACTAGATACTTTGCTTTCTATTTTATTCAAGATAAAATGAACACAATTGAAAACGTTCTATTGCAAAGTCATCGTCAGCGCGAGACAACGGGCATCAAGAAGTTGTACAATTCGTTTTTCGTTCTGTTTTAAACTTTGCCGCCGCGAACGCGTTCAGGGCTCGACTTCGAAGCGTCGCCAACGAAAGGCATCGTATTTTGCTTTAATTCTAATAGAGTAGAATCTTCGATTAATTATTTTATTGCTTTTAACGATAATGTTGTGTCTTCGATTATCGAACGTATTTTTTTCCTGCTGAACTAAAGTGACCTTAAATTGGACGCCTTTTTAAAAAACGCCTTGTTGCCGCGCTTCTTCTTCTCGCGTAAACCGCAAGATTAGGCAGTAGGTATTGTTTGTGTTTCCGTATCTTTTAAGCGGACGATCGAAGATCGGATAGTTCGGCGTTGAATTTTTTTTTTTTTGTAAACACGATAAATCAGTGTCTTGTCGGATAGTAATAAGAATATCGAATATTTTTTTTGTGAACTCATGGAATGGAATGGAAGGAGATGACGACGTTCCGAAACACCTGTTGAACTTGGTTTCCGATATAATTAGTATGGATTTCGATACCCTGTACGAGCGTAGCGATAGTTTTTCAGAGCAGATATTCATAACGAACGAACTCGGTCAGAGCAGCGAATCGGGTAGTTCTTGGTCGAGTAAGATTTACAAAATGGACGTGAACAATATCGATAATAATCGTTCTTCGTCCGACGACTATTTGAACTGGTCGAACGATTTGAAATTCACGTTCGACAACGTGAAAAGTTTCTCCAATTTGAACGAGCCGCAGTCTAACGTCGACGAGTCCAAATTCGACGCGCTAGAGCCGCAAGGCATTTCCGAAAACGGTACTACTTTACTCAACATATCGAACGGATATCGGGGCGGCGACGCCGGCGAAAGTGTCGCCGTGACAGGCGTCAGCATTCTGCAGAATTGCGCCTTGGGCGGAGCGCGCCGCGCGGAGTCGCCGAACCGAAACGACGACGCAGAAATCGGCGCGCCGCACTCGAACGACGTCAAAACGAGCGGCGGCGACGGCTTCGTCGACGATTCCGAACGCGACGACGGTAGAGTCCGCCAACGGAGCGTCTACGAAACCGGCGCGAGGCCGACTCTCAAGCGCAAGTTGGCGCCGAACGATGCGTGCGCCGACGCTTTGAACGGCGACGACGCCAAAAGAGTTCTGACGATAAAAGATCCGACGAAACTGACATCGGACGGGCTGTGCGGCGACCGTAGACGACGGAACGGCAACGAGAACAAAAACCAAACCGAATCCGGTGAGTCTTACGAATAGTATATTTTGCTTTTTACGAGGGTTCGTTTCCGGGAAAAAATCACACGGCGCCGTCCAGTTTTTCCCGTGCGCGCGCCGAATTGACCTTTCGAGATCCTATAATATTTATGTATTGTTATATTGAAGACTTTCGACTTTTAACGCAACTAAAAAAGAAAAAAAAAACTAACCGAAAGGTGCGTATTTTATTTCGTGTTTTTGTCGAAAGTCTTTTTTCTTATCACTTAATTCACCTGTAAATGTGAAACGTAACGCTATTTACTATTTTATAAGATAAAATACAACGCAATAAAGTATTATTTTCTCTCTAGTATTAGTGTTGCTCGAATTTTGATTACTTTTATCTTAAATAAATTATCAAACCTTTTATCATACACAGTTTTAGATGTGTATTAATTTTTGACTCCTTCCAAATTAGTTTCGCGGACTTATTTATAAAATAATATACCTATATTTCTTTTCTATATCTCAAACGACCGCTTGTATTTGCTGAGAAGATGTTCGTAATTAAATAATAATAGCGCGTGTTTATAACAATATCGTCGAAGCGATCGTTTAATATTGTGTCGTTTTGATTTCATTGTGAAATATTTATTTGCCAAATACTAAGAGTGACGGCTGTTGTAGACATTATAATAATATGTATTCTGTTAGGTACCTCAAGAAGAAAATCGGCTCTTTTTGAAAAGATACCACTTCTAAACTTTACACCTCTGACAGAATAAGAGAATTAAATTAAACGCTTCGATTCAGAAAGATCAAAAACGCCTCGTTTTTATACAATAATAAAGTAAGAATAATTTATTGTGTTGGCCGATTTGGTCTCGATTATTATGACTTCTTCGTTAACGATTTTCGTTTTTGCTTTTGCAGCATAGTTTCGATTTAAACTCAGTGTCGCGTTTGAAATAATTTTGTGACTTTTTTTATTCAGAAACACTACAGCTAATAAGTGAGTCTTTTTCCTAAAGACTTCTGTAGTTAAAATGATATATTTTATCGTTTGAAAACTGCATATTGCTACTAAATTTATTAGGAAAAAAAATTAAATAAAATAGATCAATTCTGTCAAAACTCGACAGAGTGTGGATAATTATGAATGTATTATAGAAATAATTGAAATTATTGTAATATCAACGCAAAGAAACAATTCGGAACGTCTGTTTTTAATACGCTTTGAACTTCGACGTTAAGTGTTTCTGTGTAATAATACGAACAACAAATAGTAAAAACCAGTAAATAATTATGGCATCTGTGTGCTAAAAGTTTCCCTTAAAAAGAAAAAAAAAATAATAAATCGACTGCGTAGATATACGTGCGAATTTTGTTTTGATCTATTTGGCCCAAATCTCTTGATGAGAGAGAAGTTTGAATGTGGACTGACATCGCTTGATCAAAATTAACGATCCGTTTTTTTGCTACTCATTGCGAATCTGATACATTCCGGTGTCTGTGATTTGTTTTGCGTTCGATAAAACGATTTGACGACATTTCAAAATACCAACAGCGCTAGTCAAACACCTGAACACTGAACCGCTATAGTTTATAACAAAAAAGTTCCCGGTTGAATAAACATTATTAAAACCGTTTGGGGGCGTTACTTGCGGGAAAAAAATAACAGACTACGCGCTCTGGGCAAATAATGTTTTATTATTTACTTTGTTTCACTGACACCTTTAAACGAGTTGAGAGAAAAAAAAAAAGAAGCAATTGCTTTCGATGATTTCACATATTATTCTTTCGGTTAAACATCATTATATTTTGTTGCCACCTTGCACCGAAGTGAAAAAGAAAATCAGTAAAAATCTGATTTAACGCGCGTGTTATTGAGCGACTAGATTATTTTTTGTTTTTGTTTTTAAACTTTCGAAAATCTGTATAATGACGTAATGCAATTAAATCGATTTCAAAAAAACGTATTGATTACGAATAAACTGTTTATTTGTTTTGTTATTTTTTAATCTATAACGATAGAAGTGATTTGCAATGCCGTTTTCCTGTACAATAATTTCGGGTCATTGCGTACGTATAAAAATCAACAGTCTCTCGGAAAGAATAATATGAAGGCTTGGAATATTGTTAGATTGTGCATTTGTCACCGAGTTACGATGAGCCAGTGAAACAGAAACAAGTTTAGAAAAATGTAAATCGTAAGTTCTAGTGGAAATATTCAACGTGCAGATAAGTCAATCATTTTAGATAGGACGTTTTACCCGCGTATTAAAATGGTATCTATAAAAATTTCCGTTCTAAAAATATTGGCGTGTCAAAACTCTCCTCGTCATCGGAGATCGATACTGTATCGATGATTTGTACCCTTATCGTAATAATTGTAATCGGTGAACGAAATCTCGATACATTTTGGAGTGATTTAATGAGAAAGCCTAGTCTACCGGTCAATACTGGTTTTAGAACTCACAAATATCAAGAAAGAAAACTGTAGCCACTTTTGCTGTAGCTCTAGTATTGATTTGTTTGAATTTATTTATCTCTTTTATAATTGTATGACATCAATGTTTTTGGAAGAGTGGATGTTTTTGTGATAACACCGTGAACTTATTGAATTAAAAGTTATCAGTTTTCGTAGCTGTCTTTGTCGCACTCTACACGTCATCTTACCATTCTGGATTATTATTTTTTTCTTTTTTTCTTTGGGTTATTTATCATTCAGCTAGAAAAAAAAAACAAATCTAAAAAGAAAACGTTTACGTAACGCCGCCGACGCTGCGCGATGTCCGTTCAGTTTTTTGTTAATTAAATTTGTAAATGACAGAAAAATGCATCGTCGTGATAAACTTGTGCCAGCCTACAGTTCGACTTTGTTGTGTCTTAATTGAAAGTCGACAGAATCGAGTTCGGTTTTGCTTAAAAAGGAAATTTGAAAATGGTGTCTTCTTCAGTGCGTTGATTGTAGGTAACTCGGTCGAATTTAAAATACGGTTAATATTATGATGTTTAATTGGTTGAAGTGTACTGATTTTTGATGATTGCGAAACTGTTTGTGACTTTGAAACCTAACAAACATAGATTTGTTATTCATAGAAAGAGGAAGTTTTATTTTCTATGGACGAAAAATCCCACCGGACAGTGCGACTGTTTTGTGAAAACGGAAATGTCGAATCGGGTGCCGAGAAACCGAAGAAATGCATCCTACAAGAACATCAGCGACCTGAAGCACAAATCTTGTCACAAAAGCTACATTTGAACCGTTTTCTAAACGACAACATACTCTGTTTAATATTTCATTAATTATATTGTTTCGGTGTTTTGTGTGTGTTTTTTTTTTCTTACAAACAAGCCGTGCGCTAGAAACAAAGAAACGAAAGTAAATCACCAACTTGCTTGAACATTTTTCATGAGTGTTATCAAAAAAAGGATTATAGCAATGCCATATTTCGGTAAGAATGTTGTTTTGTAAAAGTGTAAAATAACGATAATGGGACGTTCCAGTCATAATACATATTTTCTTTGGCAATAATTCCCGAACCATGCTGTAATTTATGTCGTCTCGTGATTTTTCCGTTCAGGATAGTTCGAGACGAATTAATTACAGGGCTTATCTTGGCATGAAAATGGGGCAAATGGTGAAAATTTACGAGACGAACTCCGCAGATCGAAATTGAAAAAATTGTGCCGTAACAGATCTGCACAACTGTAAATGTGGAATTTCTTTCTTTTTTATGCGTGTCTCGAAAACTAGACCAATAAAAAAACGAAATTAAAATAATTGTATTTATGTACGCCGATTTTTACCCTGCGAATAAAGCGTCTTTTAATTAAGGTAAAGAAAGAGAAGAAACGAAAATCGATAAAATAAATTCTCGTAAGATAACAATATAAATGAAGAGCAGCTTTTGGCAGTTTACCCTATGTACTTGAAGTCGACAGCAATTATCAAGACTGCTTGCTTAAAAAGTTCTTGAGTGACCCTGTCAATTTGTTTAATTGGGAGGTCAATGAGAAATGATGCGTTATTATTAATTTTTTGTGAAGCAATATTATTAAAGTCATGCGCACAGGTCAAATGGAAATTTATAAGTTAACGTAAAAATCTTTTGTAAATCATATTGAAGAAAGCATCCGAGCAAAATAATATTGTATTATCATTGTGACATTATTTCTTTACTTACTCACCTCCTGTTGTCACGAATTCATGATTGAAATATTATATTATGTAGCATTTCGCGACGTGTTGAGTCGCTTGGACTTCTTGTATACTCAAAGACTAGACCCGATAACTGACTCGTCGAAGAAACAACGCATCATAATATAACTCGAGTTGCAAAGCATTCACACTCGAGTCGATCGAGTACCCGGCACATCGGCGGCACTATTACATAATATCGACGAGATCGGTAGTACGTGTAATTATTGTTTAAACGGGGTTTTCCTCTCCTATTTTTACTTACAAATTTATTTTGTCGGCCGTACCTTCTAGATGTCAAAGTAACAATAATTGGTCTTTTGCTTTGTTGTTGCATTTTACAAGTCTACAGTAGTGACTAGTGATTAATTATTATCGGCGAGACGGTACCCGTCAATAATGTTGTTTACTTTACTAAACTCTATATCGGCGAGCTATTCGAACCCCCCCGACGGAAACATGAATAATTTACGAAAGTGATCGAGTTACGTTCGCGCTCGACTGCGGCAAAATTACCTTTTCTTGAAGATCGGATAATTTAAGCGCCCGTTGAACTGTTAAAATTCCAGACGGTGTCGTCTGCGATTTTGATTTTTTTTTATCGCGACAACTTTTACGATTAATTATTATTATCAAAGCAAAAATTGTGATCGTATTCTTCCAGGATGCACGAGTCGCATGCCTGCTTGGCAGGTCGATGACATAACCGACAATTTGGCGGCCGATTTGGACGGATCGCTGTCGGGTCTTGGAGCCGATTCCTACAATGTCAAGTGAGTTTTCGAAGTCATTTCAATTCAATCAATAGCCGACCGTTTGTTGGGTTTTGGCCGACGGTCGTTTTAATAAGAAAGAAAAAAATGTTTAATTGAAAAAAAAAGTAATCTTTGCGTTCATTTTATTTTACATAGTGAAGCGTTATTATCGTTGCCGAGTCTGCAAGTGTTTAAACAAGAAGCGCCGTCCCCGACCAATCATGATGGCGGCGCGATGTCAGTGCCGACCGCCATGCAGCAGATCCACCACCAGAGGGCCCGTCAGAGTCCGACCTCTTCGACCCAGGTCGGCGTCGGGCCGATGCAGACCGTCGAGCCGGACTCGAACAGCAACGGAGTCAACGCCAGCCTGCACCATTTGTTGGGAACGTTCAGTCCGGGCCTCAACGGCGGTAGGTGGAAGTCCGCTGAAAAATTTAATCGATCCAAATGCATTTTAATAGGTTCGTTCCGGGCAGCCAGCAAACGGTAACGAAACCGTCACCCGCATGCGCAGTAGCTAAAACGTGTTCTAAAATCGCCGACGGTTCATCCAAGAAAGAGGATAGAGTTTTGGTATTATCGGTATTGTTTGGACTCAGGCGACAAGAATTTGAATAGCAGATGTAGTTAAAAGCCTAATAAGGCGGCGTGATTGAATTTTAAATTTTTAAAACGCATTTTATAAAAAAAGTGACCGAAATTAATTAATTTATTATGCGAGCCGCCGGAACTTCGAATGTAATATTTAGACATTTTTGCAAACGATTCATCAGACATTGATTTATTTATTGATAGGTGAAAAAAAAGAAGAAAAAACGTACATACTATGCATGCGTCAAGACTGTCAAGCATGCCGTACATACCGTACATACTGCACATCAAAGATCAGCCTGGGGATTACGTACACAAAATATATTGGAGAGATAGATATTATATATCCATCTATTTTCAGAAATGTAATTTTAATGTTGTTAGAAAAAGAGGTCTGTAGTATCTATCTATCTCTCCAGGTACATAATACGGCCTCTCAATTGTGCCGGAAACGGCAGCCATATGTGCGCGCGAAATTCAAATCACTGTCAAACTCGTGTCTGGTGTTTGCCCTGTCCTCTGACGTGCCGGAAACGGCAAGCAATATGCGCGCGTGAAATTCAAATCACTGTCAAAATAATTTTAAATATTCAATTAATAAATTTGAAATAAAATAATCTAAAAAAATGTTTTAGAAATACAAATGAGTATAAAATTATACAAATGAGTACTTTCAGAGTACAGGATTTGAAAAGAGTACGGTTTGCGAAAAAAGAGTACAAAACTCAGTATAGTTGATCACCTTAACATATTGTATCGATATTTTCAACAGAATTGATATCTATTTTTAAAAATTATTTTAAATTTTGAAATAGGCGTATCGTTAAGGACATTACAAAAGGAAATGCCGAGATCAGAGAACTTATTTTTCTTGTTTTCTTGCCACAGGCGCCGGAATGGTGAGCAGCTCGGCGCTCGAGCCGGTGCACCAAGACCCGTATATTCGCAACGGCGTGTCGTCGTCGTGCGGCGGCGTCGCGCCTGGCGAGTACCGATTTCAATACGTGTTGGGAGCCGCCACCAGCATTGCGACCAAAGTGAACGAAGACACGCTCACCTATCTGAATCAGGGACAGAGCTACGAAATTAAATTGAAGAAACTGGGAGATTTGTCGGCGTGCAAAGGAAAAACTCTGACGGTAGGCAATGCGAAATCAGTCGGGGATTTTATTTTACCGGTTTTTGAGATCGCAAATAGAGGAATTTTATTTTCCTCATCTGAAAATACTGCATAATGTCCCGATCGTTATTCAATGTTCTATTAACTCGACCGGGTAAATAAGTAAATTAATTTACAATCTACATTCTATGTAGGTCCTTCGTAGTCCAGTTGAATTTGTACGATATATTTCGTGCGACGGATCGTCGTCTGACGTCTCTCTTGTATTTTCAGAGCGTTATAGGCATCTGTTTTCACGAGAGAAGAATGCAGTACAGCGGACGGGAGCGTTTGAGTCAGTGGCAGAGCGGCAGACCTGGAGATCGGGTGCTCGAAGTCGACGTTCCTCTGTCGTACGGCCTGTCTCATCTTCAGCAGCCCTCGCTGAACACGGTCACGTTCAACTGGGATCCGACCGTGCCCGTCGGCGTTTACATCAAGGTAAAGTCTGCCGGCGAGCTATAATAGTGCCGAAAAATTTCCGATAAGGAGCGGTGTTTCATTTGAAAAATTAACGACGCTTTTGCGGTTTTTTTTTTTTCGTTATCTGCAACGATCCTCGTAGCTTCTGCCGTGAAACTCGGTCGTAAATAAACCGAACGGTGATTAATTATAGCCGTTCTGGTTTTCGTGCAGAATTTAAACTGGCGGCGCATAATTCATTTTTTTTTTCACACTCCCCCATAAAATGGTTTTCGTGCCCGCGTAGCGGCCTTAAAATGACAAATTTAAAGTTCCGTAAAGCAATAGAAAAGCGGCCGTGCTACCGTTTCCACGATGTGACCGACAGCATGCGAATACAACGCCGTCTACTGTTAGAGGTGTACATTGCTCAAAAGTGATTCGTCGTATATTGAATAGAAACAAACCCAATACACATACGTCTATTTTTCAATTTCAGGTGAACTGTATAAGCACCGAGTTCACGCCAAAGAAACACGGCGGCGAGAAAGGCGTGCCGTTTCGCATTCAAATAGAGACGTATTTGTACGAGCCGGAGGACGTTCCGAATCCGAACAACACGGGCAAACAGCCGCAGTCGGTGACGCAGATATTGGGCAAACGCCTGCACGCCGGAGCGTGTCAGATCAAGGTGTTCAAGCTGAAAGGCGCCGATCGAAAACACAAACAGGACAGAGAGAAGATCATGAAGCGGCCGCCGTGCGAACAGGAAAAGTATCAGCCGAGCTACGAGTGCACGGTTCTCAACGATGTAAGTTTAGGAGAAGAGAAAGGCGCAGATTTTCATTTCTGATTTTTGTACGCTCGTCGAGGTCAATGACAAAAAACCGGTCGAGTGCGAGCCGAACTCGCGCGGAGAGGGTTACGTATCGTTCCGTTTTCGCTTAAATTTTCCTGTAAACTATGTACGAGCTCCTTTATTCTCTATTTTTTTCAAAATTTTAAGTTCACTGATTTCGTGTGGGGTGGGGGTAGGTGAATACTCGATTCTAGTATATTCTCTTTAGAATCTTTTACACTGTGCATTTTTGTGAAATTATAATACTATCTTCGTTTTTTGATCGTACAAACCAATAATCACATCTCATTATAAATACGTATTGGCTTAAAATCTAATTATTTTTTCCGATTTTTTTTAACATAAGTACCTAATTAAATTTCAGATAACCTTAGATAAGATCACTTGCGTAAATAAGAATACTTATTTGATGTAAAATAATGCAAATATGTTTTTTGAAGTTATATTTTTATTGTTAATATCAAAATGCAAAAGTAGACGAGGGCATTAAATGCAACATTTTAAACATACTTCAATGTTTATAATATTTTGAATCGATCCTATTTGTATTAAAAAAATAACAAATTAAGACTTTATGAACAAAAGGGCCGTTTTGTATGGTTAATTTGTCTGTTTATGCGATTTTCTGTAATAAGTAATAAATAAATAAGTAATAAAACAAACGACAGCGGTAACAACAGAAAAAATAATAACGAAACAATACATTTCTGCCAATACTCTGGTTGACGGACCGGAAAGAACTGAAAAAGTGAACACAGACTGTGTGTGGCTTCAAAGCGACACGATTCTTTTTTGTTTGTTTTTGAAGTGAAAACTTCTTTAGCGGCGTTGTACACTTTTTTTGTAATGGGTAAAAAATGTTAAACTCGCGTCAGGGACACGTGACCTGATCGAAAATTCGTAAGACGAAAACTTTTGTGACATCCTAAATGAAATCCATTGTATTAATGTGCAAGGTATATATTTTTTTTTGGGACTTGTCTATGCAATCGAATGGTTTTTAACTACACTTTAAGTTGTGTTTTGGCGACATCAGACGGAATTTCTTGGAAGTTATTAGTTCAAACTTCTCTGCGCTTAACATAGACGTTAATATTCAAGTTTTCACTTATGCCGGCACTCCCGGAGTGCATTTGCGTTTTTTTTTTTTTTTAATTTAACTTTTTAAGATCACCGGCACATAGCAGCTGTGATCAGTTATTCACAGCGCAGGTAATAATCGACATAGTTCTATTATATGTGCTAAAGTTCAATGTTAGATGCATTGACTTTAAAAAACAAATTATCACGAAATTTTCACATCTGTTGCAGATTTCATGCGACGACTCCATCTACCCTTCAATAGACAGCACCCTGTCTCCGAGCATCGCTGCACCGTTGACAATTCAAAGGTAAGCCCCGCCAAAATTGTTCCGTTGACCCCGAAGTGCGCGCTGGATTTTTCTTTTCGCTTCAACGCAAAGAGACAGCGCCCAGACGGTGGTCGCACATGTTGTGAGGTGTTTTCTAGATTCTAAAACATCGTCGCGACTCGTCGATGAGAATCGTTTGCCTCAAAGACTTAATCGAAATGCAGTCGAAAAGGTACGTCCGCCGGCCGAGCGAGCTCGCAATTTTCAGAAGTCCGTGCACCAACGGCTAGAAAAACGTACTAGGTGCACTCTAATAATGCGCTATTCAAAGGCTCTATTTGATCTTTTCAACGGCCAATTATTGTATCCGTTGAAGGGTTGATAAATTAGTTGATAAATTCAAAAATGCTTAGTTTTTAAAAATAAATTGTCGGTTAGGATAAGATTAGTTATTTTGATTAATCAGAACAAAATGCAAAACGGCCGCTCCCTCCTGCGCTTTATAAAATTTTTTTTCTTACAGCTGATAAAATTTGTTTGTTTTTTTTTTTCGCCACCAATAGCTTCAGGGTTTGACTCATGTGCCAAATAAAATTTGTTAATATAATTTCCTGTTTATTATCGTGGCATTAGAGTATTTTCAATAAAATCTATTTTCGATATTTTAAGGTCATCTGTTAAAGTCTGGTCAAATCCGGCTTATTCTAGAAATAATTTGAGATATTTTACGAAACAATAGTGAACAATACCTGAAGTCGTTTTTGTTATTATATTTTAAAATTATCTTGTCGATCTAGGAATGTGCGTACGATCAAAGAAAATCCTTAAACGTCGATGTGTTTTAATCTTAATAGGGATCACATTTATCAGCTGTCTATTTTTACAAGTCGGCTAAAAATAGTAGTTTGTGTATCTAGAGCGCAAATAATGTTATACGAATCTGCAGTGACGCGCTACATAGAAAACAGTCACACGAGTCATAATGTCATTACTTTCGAGAGATATATTATATTTACCTACAATATGTTTTTACTCGTAAGAACGTAAATAGAAAATATCGCTGTACTCGCAGTGCCCTTTGAACTAGAATATTTCGAGACATGCGGCGAAGAAATTGCGTGATCGTATGCTCCGGTTATCGTCTCACGAAACGATTTTTTTTAGTCTGCGGGCCTATTTGTATGCAAGTATGCGATTCGAATTCATGTTCAGTCAGTCTCAATGGCTCAATTATCCATGTTACGCGACACAAGACTGTCGGATACCGTGAACAGCTGTTGGTCAGTTATTTGTAAGAAAATCGAAGACGCCGGTTGGTGATTAAAATAATTTATTATTAATAATTTTTATTATCATCTCGTGTGGTTGTCACTATAATTAACTTATTGCAATTCGTCAGTCCAGTTTGTTTGTTTTGTTTTTTTTTTTTGTTTTTATATTATTTTTTTTTGTTTTTATATTATTTTGTCACTGATTTTGCGCAGGTTTGTTTTGTTGCCAGTGTGATAATATTATGACAGAAACAACTATTAGACGACTCTACGGTAAATTCTATTTATAGCATTAATCTAATTCGCATTGTTGTTGATGCAAAACTCTCAAGTAGATGTACCTACTTCGTGATTTTTTAGCTATAGGTATAGCCGGTCATAAAGTAGTCGTTTGTTTTGTCCGTTGCGTATTTTTTTTTTCTTTTGTAAACATTACAGAGCCTGACTTTGAGATGAAAGAACAGCTCTATTATCATTGAGTGACCTTTAGTGAGGGTATTAGCGATTGAAGCAACACAAAATAATTTATTAAAGAGATACTTTTCAGCATGTTATGCGTGACAACGCTGGTATTTACTAAAAGAGTGGAACTTTGTAATACTTTTCTGTATTTCGGAAAATTTTAGTTCACTGTGCTTTAATTGAGTACCTATATAAATTTAAGAGCGTAACGAGAACAATACAGTCGGTGCGGACACTCGGCGTTGCACGGTCCGTCGATTTATTGACGGAGCATCGAAGGAAAATGCGAGACTTTGTATGTCGAACGGAATCGTCCCTCGCTGATTTCGGTTCGGGGCCGTTCGAATTTTCAATTGTGCCGTCACGTTATGACGTTTGAAGCGGGCCCGCCAATTTTGTTACGCAAGAACCTCGATCGTGATCTCGTATTACATTGCGAATTAATTCGTACAAAAACGACATGTAATTTGTTTTGATTGGATGTTGTTTTCATATCTTGCCTTTTTCGAGACAAAATTAATTATTTATAAACGCGTGTTTGGCTCCCAGAATTTTTTTTGCATCATGTAGGTAACTTATATTGCTACGGCGTGAAAAAAACTTCATTAATATAATTAGAATATAATAACTTATAACATGCAGACGAGTGTAGCTAGTTAAATCCGCTTTTGGTAAAGTTTATGCGGAACAATTCGTCTGTTATTTTGTATAAGTAAACTTAGCTCTATTTTTTATTACTGTTTCTTTGTTATTGTGTCAATAATAAACCACAGACGCTGCAATGTTTACCTAATCTCAACAAATAAGTTAATTTAATATTCACTATAATATACCTAAAGCGATAGTATTTTCCGTGCGCTGTTATAGGTTCGCGTACAGTTAAATAACTAAGATTTTTTTACAATCAGGACCTACCGTTTGTTGAACTGTTGACTAAATTATCCCACATACTATTATTTAATCTCCGTAATCATTAATTATAATTGTGTATGTTCGAGTTGTCGTCCCATCATCTTTGCGCCAAATGGCAAGATGCGAACCCCGCACTAGCACAAGACAGATTGTTTTTTTTTTCTTCTCAGCTATAATATCGTCGGCGACTTTCAAGGGTTTTTAAGTGTGTTTTTATTAGTTGTGTGAGTCGATGGTCTCAAATCTCAATCATCCGCTTGCCCTTGTGGTGTAAAAAGTGTCACTTGGCAATGAATGCGTTGTCAGTCTCGTATCCATCTCGGAATAGTAGATACAAACAGACCGCGATCATAGTGCATCGATTTCACTCACTTGAATCCGAAGGCACTTTTGCTATAGTATAAGTCGGTGGTCTCTTGATGAGGATGAACACTGCCAAACTCGACCGCTAGGGGTGCCAGCTATATTATATAACCACCTCGATCTGCGGGCAAGGTCATATATAGTAGTAGTGTGTACAGAACCGAGTTACTTAATAATGTCGATGCGCTGTTTTTACCAATGTTCAGATAATTGAGGCTTTGTGTTTTCAAAGAATCCGGTACTGAAAAAGAAGTGGGGCCGCATCCAATATTATCGGAAGAGAAAAAAAAGATCAGCTCGCGCGTTTTTCTATATGAAAACAAGTCATAATTTATCAGTATTGTGTTTCTCGTGTGTCGGCGTCTCCGTTTGCGCGATTGAGAATTTAAACGGTTATAATACGGTTGTTTGTTGTTGGAAATGCGCGGGGACTTTGGGATCGTGCGTATAATATGTACGCGACTCGCTGTGTGTTTGTGTGTGTGTGTGTGCGCTGTTGTGATCGCGGCTGTGCGCCGTGACTCAACAATACCGGAATAAACCGGTTAACGGTTGTACGAACCAACGCTGGGCAAACGACGCTACACTCGTTCTGCATTTAACTGGATAATATTATAATACTTCTCTGCTTGTGTACGACTTACAACTTCGAATTTTTACGTGCTGCTCACACTCCGTGCCTTGTTATGTTTCAATGATCAGTTTCGTTTATTTATTCACAAAAACTATTGGAACGCGTCTAGAAAAAAATAATTCTTTCGCCGAGTTCATTTTGGTTCACGTCGTCTTATTATTATTATTATTATTATAATTATAAAGTGCATGTCTGCAGTTCGCGAACGACTAAGTACTTAGTTATTCTTTTCACCTATAAAAAATTAAAAAAATGAATTAAACGTTGCACCAGAGAACAACGACGACGATAATCGTGCAGAAAACTGGTGTTTATGATATACCGTGGATTGTTAGTTTCGTGCATCAAAAATATTACACTAACATGCTACGAGTGTTCGTTATGAAACATGTGAAATAGTGCGTGTATAAAAAATGCACCGAATACTACTTATTTTAAAAATTTCAAAAATGTTACGTCGTTAGTTGTGCTGCCGAACATTCTGTCGTTCTTTATTTCGATTTGCAGTGCCGCTTATCAGTTTGCTTTATTATTTAAAATACACTGTTAAATTAATAGTTTTATACGTCAGAATTTTATTTTTGAAACTTTATTAAAACGCGCACAGATGCGTTCCTTGTAACTGTTTGTTAAAGTGCCCGTCACTAATTGTAATCAATCCTACCCGAGTAGCTTTTTCTTTTCGACACCGTATCAGGAATGGTTGATTCGTTCAGTGGTGAAAATTGTACACATAAAAAATTGTACATTAATGATTTATTATACAAACAATACTATTCGACAAAAGCGGAAATGTCAAACTATGTTCCTGTTGATTTCAAGAACTACTTCATTAGCTGACAATACGAAAAATCTTCATCAACGTTGGAAAACGACAAAACAGGCAATAAAGAGAAGAGAGTAAACTGTTTCCGAAGATAAAATATTTCCAGTCGATTTGTTTCATCTTTACACATTCGGAAGAGAGAAAATATACCAGAGCACAAGATTAAATAATTGACAGATCACCATTTTAATGTCCATTGTCAGTCATATTGTTGTCGAAGAATTTTAATTGTTGCTTTCTTCCTAAAAAAAAATTCCTAACGTTTAAGACTGAGTCCATTATACTGCGTAGTTAAAAGTTACCAGAGAATTACTGTTATTTTATAAACAACTTTAGTCCTAAATAATAATAATAGACGTTTGTTACTGCAAAGAATTAATAGTCTATGGTAAACGACAGATTGAAATGCAAAAAGATTGTCGGACTCTGCTCAGTTTTTGACAGTGTTAAACAACGACCGAATGTAGTAACATTAATGACGTTTAACATTTGGGGGGAGAAAAAACAGACTGCCACCTCTCCGTTTGATAAAAAAAACGAAAAATAATTTCTGTCATTATCGAGTCTTACCGGATTTCACCGGAAAGAAACCGATACATTTTCGGAGACTCGATAAGCGCTACCTATAAGCAATATTTATATTGGTAGGTATTAAATAATCAATTGATTAATTGTCGGAAAGGCGACACGATCTTTGCACCCTCCTCGAATATAAACAAATTAGACAGAATGAAAAGGAAAAAGGGGAAGCAAAATTGTCCTTGAGCCATTGTCGGGAACTAAGGAATTGGAGAGGAAACTCGTTGACGAAAGTGAAATCAATAAATTTTGATCGACATAAATTCCCCGACACCCCTATGATTTCGCAACAATTATAATTAATCGTTTGAATCGACCGGTTTACGTCAAATTTACAAAAAAAATATCGTCGATAGATCGATCGTGTCGCACAATAGTACTTCGAGAAACGTTCAGCTACACATTATCGCAAGGCATATTCTTTTTTGTGGATTCGTTATTCGATTCAAACCGAAGATGCTAGTTCTGGTCCATACGGTGATGCTAGCGAACGCCGAATGCGAAGTGTCGGCGCAATTTTTCCACGGAATATCTCCGAACGGTCAAAGTGCAAGTCGAGGCAACGGAAATCAGCTGCGGTTTATCTTGTTAGGAAAACGCGTCGCCGTCAGAATACGAAACAATGGAGATCGGTCGCAGCGGACTAAGATGCGCCTGCATATTTTCGATCGGCGGAGTTTGAAAACGTTGATGAAAAGAAAGCACACCAACATCAGACACCATTTGCGCGCCGTTCAAATGTAAGACGTGAGATGAAACTCGCCGAGATCAATAATTGATATTCGCTCGACGAGTTTCTGTACTATCTTTATATATATATATTTCTTCTGTCTGTGTGTATATGTAACTGAAATCGAATTTATAAACGGATTTTCAATTCAAATCTCTCAGGTGGCATTTTTTCCTACAGAAATTGTTTAGTTGAGTCGCATTTTATATAATATGGTAAGAAGTAGTCAGTTTTTCGGTTTTTGAATAACGTTTTTCTCTCGTTTCAGCGCTCCGCCGCCACCGAGCAATGTTTACAGCATGTCAAATTGTTTGGTACCAGCGTCGCCCCGTGTCAAAGGCGAAGATCCGGCGGTCAATAGCACGGCTCCGGAAAGCCTCGCTTTGACGTGTTCCACTACTAACATAGTGTCTGAATCAAAAACCCAAATTGCTAGCATCGACAGTCAGGTGAGATAAATTATTATCGTGGTGCTTAACGCATTCCGCACCGAACAATGCGGCATTTACTATTGAATAAAGGTTCATTTCATTTGTACTCAATAATATGCTAACGGGAAAATGGAACCTTCAGCCGGTGCAATATGTTTATTTCTATTGCCAACGTTGCGTCTACAATTATTATTGTAGACATTGTTATTTTACGCCCTGCAGAAGGCTAAAATTGTGGACGAAACGTTGGCAATAAAAATAAACATATTGTACAGATTTAAGGTTCTCATTAGTATATTATAATATTAAATTCATTTAATTATTATTTTTATCAAAAAAAAAAAAAAAAAAGCAAAGAGCGTTCAGGGGTTTTGTCTTATCCAACGTCAAATGGTATCTCTTCCAAATTATATAAATAAAACGGAAAAAAAAGCAGTACTACTGACGATTGTTAATTATTACCTATGTATATAAAATTTCTTGTTATGTAGATTTGTTTTAACTGCAGCAAGACATAAAAAGAAAATGTAAAAAATATTATCAAATGTCAACTTCGCATTATAGGAAACAGTAAACGTGAAAGGAAAGTAAATAAATGACGAGAGATGAGATAAAATATCATAAAAGTTATAAAACTTGCAAATAACAAAGACGCAACGGCATAATCGGTAGCTGTACATTTATAATTATTGTGTTTTCCTCGTTCCAGACGTATCAAAATGCGGCGTTGTCGCCGGAGGCGAGCTCCGAACAGACGGTCGCGTGGCTGAACGCCAACCGGTTCGCCGCGTACATCGCCACGTTCGCCAGCTTTTCCGGTGCGGACGTATTGCGTTTATCGCGCGACGACCTGATTCAAATTTGCGGTCTGGCCGACGGAATTCGTCTATACAACGCTCTGCACGCCAAGTGAGTGAATATTATAAAATGAATGTTAAATTTGTCTGAATTTTAAGCGCCGCCGCCGGCAGTGAATTGTTAAACGACCTCTATTTCGATGCTTTTAGGTCCATAACTCCGAAATTGACACTGTATATTTGCACGGAACAGTCTTCGGTGTTCAATGCGATGTACTTGAATTCTTACAATAGCGTCGAATTCTCGTCAAAGCTGTCGATACTGATGGGCATTTCAAGGGACCGCGTGCAGGACTATTTTGTCCAGGGACCGAACGGGATACATATTCTCATCAACGAAGATGTCATTAGAAATTTCAAAAACGAGACCATGTTCACAGTCGACATAGTGCAAGATGTCGGCAAGTATCGGGTGCTGTTGAAGCCCTACGTCACTCGTTGACGGCGGCTTTCGTTTCGATTTCGAGCGAAAACACCTCTTTCGAACGGAGACGTAACGGCACGGCCGTTAAAATTTCATCGTCGGCCGACACGAAACATATAAAATTAGTTTCAGTGTGAGTTTGAATTCAGACGATCACGACAAAAGAATGCTACAATATAAGATTTCGTTTGCATATTTAATTAACATTAATGATAAATAATTAAGAGATTCTAGTTTAAAAACGTCGATTGAGCAAAAGGTCAACTTCTCTACCTAACAGATTAATTTCCGTATTGGTTTTTGGGTGGTGTCTGCGATGGCGGTTTATCTTTTAAAATCGATTGCGTATATTTTTTCTCCTTTGCCATAAGTGATCGACATAGTGTAATTGTATCCTAGTCTGTCTGTTCGTGGAAATATAGGATCTAAATTATAGCAATTAACCGATAAATTGAGTGCCATAATATTAACGATGACTGAATGCAAGCGTGATAAATAAACAAAAACAATGAAATAATCGCAATTTTGATTCCACTCATCTTGGCAGAGTTTTCCCGGCTCGACTTGTGTCGCGGCGCGTCGACGACACGCCGCGACGGAAATAAAAGAATCGCACTTTCAGCGACGCGAGCGGGACCTTCAACAACGTTGCCGCGACGCGTTTTGATGTTTTCTTCCTCGGTTTCGGAATTCCAGAACTCGTTCCAAATCGCGAGTAAAGTGTCCGGATATGCTTAATGTGGTTAATAAAATAATACATTTTAACGTCAACAATTCGGTGAACACATTAAGCAAAAAAATTGTTTTTTTGTAATCGTTTAATTAATTCCAAAATTTCAATATTAATTTTTTCAGTTCCGTAATTGATATGTAAAAAATTTTTATTAGAAAAATCGATACGGAAGCCCAAAGTCAAATGGATTCATATGAGATTTAGATAAGAAATACCTACCTATTGACAGTTTAGCGAACAGAGGAATCAAATAATGCAAATAGGAAAAAATAGAGTAGAATGTAATTTAAGTGCGTTGTGGTTTGTTTTTTATCAGAGCTTTTATTAGAAGCACATTGTAATTTGTTGTGTTGGCAAATGTTTTGTGTATAGTAGTGTTCAATAAAAATCTTACTGTTAACAATAAAAAATATATATTATTAATTATCATGTAATGTATGTATGGAAAAGTACATCAATAAAGCTTTGATAATATACATATTGATTTATATTAAACGGTTATATTTAGCTTCACCCCATATATTTATATTATGTTTATAACTTTGTTTCAAATCTTGCGACAACTTTTTCAATTTTAAAGTGTGTGTACTCCTACACTACTATATCCTCTATATGAATACACAAACACTATGACATTTATTATTATTTTGTGTAGAAATCTGACATCACCGCATATTTCCATAGTTTCCAAATCGAGGAAACATATAAACTCTTAGTATTTTTTGTATACGTCATAAAGGAAGATTTATAAAAAAAAATTGGTTGTCTGTAAAGTCGGTTTACGGACGATAGTTTTACGTGATAACGTATTCCGTAATACATAACCTAAACCTCCCAAAATTTGGTTTCAATCCGCTTATCCTTGGTGTCGGAATGATAAGAAATGTCAAAAGTGACGTTTGCAACTTACAAAGTATTATGTTCTAATAATAATTAGTTATTCCAATACTTAACTTAGAAGGCTTTGCATTTCACAATATACTAATGTCAAAACATTGAATTAAACATTAGAAATGCAGCTGTTTTCATGTTAAGACAAGACATACGTTTGCTTCTAATTTCCATGTACGGCAAACAAAGACAACCGACCGCGTCGCGCCATGCATTACACAACATTGCATTTATACAGCTATTTTTCTATATAAATTTGTATAAAAAAACTGTTTAGGCAAATTCTGTTATACGAAATCTATGTAAAATGTTCTCCTCTTTCGTTTAAGACTGGTTTCAAACCGATCTGATTTAAATTGAGCGAGAAATTAGCAAAAAGCACGCACAGGGTCAGGCGGAACGTTACGCGTTATGCGTTACACTTTTTCGTACATGCAGCCGGTGTTTTATCAATTTATAATATTGGTGATTCATCAATTTATAAGACGTTATCACGTCAACAAAAAAAAAATATCCTTTTCTCACGCTTTCCCTATGCTATATGTATAAAAAATGTCATTTTTAATTGCAATTATTTCATGTTCCGGTACGGTAAATCGTTTTCAAATTTTAACAGAGTGTGTATTATGCATTTAATTACTTATATACCAAATTTCAAAGACTTCCTAAAATATTGAATTTGTGGAGGTACTACCTTAATATAACTAACTGACCGGTCCGGTTTTCGAGAGATTTCATTTTGACGTGATAACGTCTTATAAATTGATGAATCACCAATATTATAAATTGATAAAACACCGGCTGCATGTACGAAAAAGTGTAACGCATAACGCGTAACGTTCCGCCTGACCCTGTGCGTGCTTTTTGCTAATTTCTCGCTCAATTTAAATCAGATCGGTTTGAAACCAGTCTTAAACGAAAGAGGAGAACATTTTACATAGATTTCGTATAACAGAATTTGCCTAAACAGTTTTTTTATACAAATTTATATAGAAAAATATTTTATACAAATTTATATAGAAAAATAGCTGTATAAAATTATAAATGCAATGTTGTCTAATGCATGGCGCGACGCGGTCGGTTGTCTTTGTTTGCCGTACATGGAAATTAGAAGCAAACGTATGTCTTGTCTTAACATGAAAACAGCTGCATTTCTAATGTTTAATTCAATTTTTTGACATTAGTATATTGTGAAATGCAAAGCCTGCTAAGTTAAGTATTGGAATAACTAATTATTATTAGAACATATACTTTGTAAGTTGCAAACGTCACTTTTGACATTTCTTATCATTCCGACACCAAGGATAAGCGGATTGAAACCAAATTTTGGGAGGTTTAGGTTATGTATTACGGAATACGTTATCACGTAAAACTATCGTCCGTAAACCGACTTTACAGACAACCAATTTTTTTGACGTGATAACGTCTTATAAATTGATGAATCACGTCAAAATAAAAAGATGAATGACCGAGCTGTAGACCCACCTATATAAATAAAAAAAAAAAAAAGATGAAACACCGGCTGCATTCACGAAAAAGTGTAACGCGTAACGCCTAACGTTCCTAGCGTTCCTAACGTTACTAAGTGAGCGACTAGAATGCCTTCGGTAATTTTGAAGCAGATATCATCAACCGATTGAGATGAAAATTTGTATACACGTTTAGCTTGAATGACAATGCATGGTTAGCTGTGTGACGTCTCTCTAAATGCAATATGGCGGACTTCTAAAGATGGCGGAAATGCCTTCGGTAATTTTGAAGCAGTTAGCGGATATCATCAACCGATTGAGATGAAAATTTGTATACACGTTTAGTTTGAATGACAATGCATGGTTAGCTGTGTGACGTCACTCTAAATCCAATATGGCGGACTTCTGAAGATGGCAGACTAATTTTATTATGCTTTCCTACAATATGGGTATCAAATGAAAGGGCTTGCTGAAAATAACTCGAAAAATAAAGTGACGTCACTCTAAATTCAATATGGCGGACTTATAAAGATGGCGGACTAATTTTATTATGCTTTCCTACAATATGGGTATCAAATGAAAGGGCTTGCTGAGAATAACTCAAAAAATAAAGTGACGTCACTCTAAATCCAAAATGACGGACTTCTAAAGATAGCTGACTAATTTTATTATGCTTTCCTACAATATGGGTATCAAATGAAAGGACTTGCTGAGAATAACTTGAAAAATAAAGTGACGTCAGTCTGAAACCAATATGGCGGACTTCTAAAGATGGCGGACTAATTTTATTATGCTTTCCTACAATATGGGTATCAAATGAAAGGACTTGCTGAGAATAACTCGAAAAATAAAGTGACGTCAGTCTAAAACCAATATGGCGGACTTTAAAAGATGGCTGACTAAGTTTTTGACGTGATAACGTCTTATAAATTGATGAAACACCAGCTGCACGCACGAAAAAGTGTAACGTTCCGTAACGTTCCGCCTGACCCTGTGCGTGCAAGCGAGTGCGCAGTAATGTATTATTAAATATAATATTCGAGCGGAATACGTTATCACGTAAAACTATCTTCCGTAAACCGACTTTACAGACAACCAATTTTTTTTTGAAAATTTTTGCGATTTCTTTACGGGGGGTTCCGTAAAAGTGCAGTATCCCACAGAAATTTATAAAATACGTCGTTGAAAGTAACACAGTCCTATGCAAAAAATCATGCTGAATCAAATGAGCGCACCTAGAAGTCTGTAGCTATTGTATTTTTAAACGCTTTATATTAGTTTGGGTTGTAAATATGTATGTTGTATGTATGTTGTATGTATCTAACTATGTATGTAACTATGTGTAACGGAATCTTTGAGCATAATTTTCACCAATTTCCCGAAGTCTGATTAATTTGAAACTTTGCATACGTATCAAGGACCGATGACAATGCAATAATTTGATAACAGTTTCCCATTATCCTTATTAGGACCCCCAGGATTAATAAATTCTTTTATAGATCCTCTGTAGTAAACGCTTTATTTTCACCAATTTCCCGAAGTCTGATTAATTTGAAACTTTGCATACGTATCAAGGACCGATGACAATGCAATAATTTGATAACAGTTTCCCATTATCCTTATTAGGACCCCCAGGATTAATAAATTCTTTTATAGATCCTCAGATTAATTTGAAACTTTGCATACGTATCAAGGACCGATGACAATGCAATAATTTGATAACAGTTTCCCATTATCCTTATTAGGACCCCCAGGATTAATAAATTCTTTTATAGATCCTCAAACTAAAAAGTGAAAAATAAAATATAGTTTAAAAAAAACTAAAAAACACGCTTTATATCGCACTAAAAAGTAAAAAATAATTGTTTTAAAATAAGCTTAAAAAGCGTTGGGCGCTTTGTTCCACATTTTCGTACATCGAGCGCCCAACGCTTTTTAAGCTTATTTTAAAACAATTATTTTTTACTTTTTAGTGCGATATAAAGCGTGTTTTTTAGTTTTTTTTAAACTATATTTTTTCATGTTATAACAATTTTAATAAAAATGTAAAAACGCGTCCAACTTCTAAAACAATGGAGATAAGGAGTTGCGGGTGGTCTCACTGGATTCAGCGTGATTTTTTCCATAAGTACACATAATATTAACCGCATCGGAAGGCTCTTAGTGCCTCAAAAAGCCGCCGATTTGCGAAAACATCGAAAAACTTCAATTTTTTCAATTTTTTGGAAAATATAAGTGTCACGGATATGCCTGCATTTACTTGGCCTTATAGAAAAAAGTGCGCTGAATCGAATGAGCACAAGCGCAGAGCTGTATCTCTTCTGGTTTCGAAGTTATGAGCATTTAAAGTTTGAAAATTTCAAACTCGATTATCTCCGAAACTAGACAAGATACAGAGCTGCGCCTGTGCTCATTGGATTCAGCGAGTAAATATCTACCGGGTAACCTTAATATCGACCCGTTCTGGAATAAAATCTAAAAGTGTCACGGATATGCCTGTATTTACTTGACGTTATAGAAAAAAGTGCGCTGTATCGAATGAGCACAAGCGCAGAGCTGTATCTCTTCTGGTTTCGAAGTTATGAGCATTTAAAGTTTGAAAATTTCAAACTCGAATATCTCCGAAACTAGAAAAGATACAGAGCTGCGCCTGTGCTCATTTGATTCAGCGTGTCAAAATCTACCGGGTAACTTTAATATCGACCCGTTCTGGAAGAAAATATAAAAGTGTCACGGATATGCCTGTATTTACTTGACGTTATAGAAAAAAGTGCCCTGAATCGAATGAGCACAAGCGCAGAGCTGTATCTCTTCTGGTTTCGAAGTTATGAGCATTTATAGTTTGAAAATTTCAAAATCGAATATCTCCGAAACTAGACAAGATACAGAGCTGCGCCTGTGCTCATTGGATTCAGCGAGTGTATATCTAGGGGGTAACCTTAATATCGACCCGTTCTGGGAGATTTCGATTTTGAAAAGTTTTACAGGGGGGGGGCCGACGATTATTTTTTCATTTGAATATATTGCAGTATCGACCGAAATTTATATAATATATAGTTGAAATCACTTGCTCCTATGAAAAAAATCATGCTGAAAAACGGCGCCAACGGGTGTCAAAACGGCGCCAAGTGCGGCAAATACTGCGCCAGATACGATTAAAACGGCGGCAAGTGCGGTAAAAACAGCGTCAAGTGCGGTAAAAACCGCGCCAAGTGCGGTATAAACCGCGCCAAGTGCGGTAAAAACCGCGCCAACGCGATAAAAAACCGCGTCAAAAGTGTGTAGACGGAGTCTAAAATGGGAAAAAACGGCCCAAAAAAGGGAAAAAACGGCCCCAAAAAAGGGAAAAAACGGACCACATAAAGTGAAAAAACGGCCCCAAAAAAGGGAAAAAACGGCCCAAAAAAGGGAAAAAACGGCCCAAAAAAGGGAAAAAACGGCCCAAAAAAGGGAAAAAACGGCCCAAAAAAGGGAAAAAACGGCTCAAAAAAGGGAAAAAACGGCCCTCAAAAAAGGGAAAAAACGGCCCAAAAAAGGGAAAAAACGGCCCAAAAAAGGGAAAAAACGGCCCAAAAAAGGGAAAAAACGGCCCAAAAAAGGGAAAAAACGGCCCAAAAAAGGGAAAAAACGGCCCAAAAAAGGGAAAAAACGGCCCAAAAAAGGGAAAAAACGGCCCAAAAAAGGGAAAAAACGGCCCAAAAAAGGAAAAAACGGCCCAAAAAAGGGAAAAAAACGGCCCCAAAAAAGGGAAAAAAACGGCCCAAAAAAGGGAAAAAACGGCCCAAAAAAGGGAAAAAACGGCCCAAAAAAGGGAAAAAACGGCCCAAAAAAGGGAAAAAAAACGGCCCAAAAAAGGGAAAAAACGGCCCAAAAAAGGGAAAAAACGGCCCAAAAAAGGGAAAAAACGGCCACAAAAAAAGGGAAAAAACGGCCCAAAAAAGGGAAAAAACGGCCCAAAAAAGGGAAAAAACGGCCCAAAAAAGGGAAAAAACGGCCCAAAAAAAGGGAAAAAACGGCCCACAAAAAGGGAAAAAACGGCCCAAAAAAGGGAAAAAACGGCCAAAAAAGGGAAAAAACGGCCCAAAAAAGGGAAAAAACGGCCCAAAAAAAGGGAAAAAACGGCCCAAAAAAGGGAAAAAACGGCCCAAAAAAGGGAAAAAACGGCCCAAAAAAGGGAAAAAACGGCCCAAAAAAGGGAAAAAACGGCCCAAAAAAGGGAAAAAACGGCCCAAAAAAGGGAAAGAACGGCCCAAAAAAGGGAAAGAACGGCCCAAAAAAGGGAAAGAACGGCCCAAAAAAGGGAAAGAACGGCCCAAAAAAGGGAAAGAACGGCCCAAAAAAGGGAAAGAACGGCCCAAAAAAGGGAAAGAACGGCCCAAAAAAGGAAAGAACGGCCCAAAAAAGGGAAAGAACGGCCCAAAAAAGGGAGACAAGAAACGGCCCAAAAAAGGGAAAGAACGGCCCAAAAAAGGGAAAGAACGGCCCAAAAAAGGGAAAGAACGGCCCAAAAAAGGGAAAGAACGGCCCAAAAAAGGGAAAGAACGGCCCAAAAAAGGGAAAGAACGGCCCAAAAAAGGGAAAGAACGGCCCAAAAAAAGGGAAAGAACGGCCCAAAAAAGGGAAAGAACGGCCCAAAAAAGGGAAAGAACGGCCCAAAAAAGGGAAAGAACGGCCCAAAAAAGGGAAAGAACGGCCCAAAAAAGGGAAAGAACGGCCCAAAAAAGGGAAAGAACGGCCCAAAAAAGGGAAAGAACGGCCCAAAAAAGGGAAAGAACGGCCCAAAAAAGGGAAAGAACGGCCCAAAAAAGGGAAAGAACGGCCCAAAAAAGGGAAAGAACGGCCCAAAAAAGGGAAAGAACGGCCCAAAAAAGGGAAAGAACGGCCCAAAAAAGGGAAAGAACGGCCCAAAAAAGGGAAAGAACGGCCCAAAAAAGGGAAAGAACGGCCCAAAAAAAGGGAAAGAACGGCCCAAAAAAGGGAAAGAACGGCCCAAAAAAGGGGAAAGAACGGCCCAAAAAAGGGAAAGAACGGCCCAAAAAAGGGAAAGAACGGCCCAAAAAAGGGAAAGAACGGCCCAAAAAAAGGGAAAGAACGGCCCAAAAAAGGGAAAGAACGGCCCAAAAAAGGGAAAGAACGGCCCAAAAAAGGGAAAGAACGGCCCAAAAAAGGGAAAGAACGGCCCAAAAAAGGGAAAGAACGGCCCAAAAAAGGGAAAGAACGGCCCAAAAAAGGGAAAGAACGGCCCAAAAAAGGGAAAGAACGGCCCAAAAAAGGGAAAGAACGGCCCAAAAAAGGGAAAGAACGGCCCAAAAAAGGGAAAGAACGGCCCAAAAAAGGGAAAGAACGGCCCAAAAAAGGGAAAGAACGGCCCAAAAAAGGGAAAGAACGGCCCAAAAAAGGGAAAGAACGGCCCAAAAAAGGGAAAGAACGGCCCAAAAAAAGGGAAAGAACGGCCCAAAAAAGGGAAAGAACGGCCCAAAAAAGGGAAAGAACGGCCCAAAAAAGGGAAAGAACGGCCCAAAAAAGGGAAAGAACGGCCCAAAAAAGGGAAAGAACGGCCCAAAAAAGGGAAAGAACGGCCAAAAAAGGGAAAGAACGGCCCAAAAAAGGGAAAGAACGGCCCAAAAAAGGGAAAGAACGGCCCAAAAAAGGGAAAGAACGGCCCAAAAAAGGAAAGAACGGCCCAAAAAAGGGAAAGAACGGCCCAAAAAAAGGGAAAGAACGGCCCAAAAAAGGGAAAGAACGGCCCAAAAAAGGGAAAGAACGGCCCAAAAAAGGGAAAGAACGGCCCAAAAAAGGAAAGAACGGCCCAAAAAAGGGAAAGAACGGCCCAAAAAAGGGAAAGAACGGCCCAAAAAAGGGAAAGAACGGCCCAAAAAAGGGAAAGAACGGCCCAAAAAAGGGAAAGAACGGCCCAAAAAAGGGAAAGAACGGCCCAAAAAAGGGAAAGAACGGCCCAAAAAAGGGAAAGACGGCCCAAAAAGGGAAAGAACGGCCCAAAAAAGGGAAAGAACGGCCCAAAAAAGGAAAGAACGGCCCAAAAAAGGGAAAGAACGGCCCAAAAAAGGGAAAGAACGGCCCAAAAAAGGGAAAGAACGGCCAAAAAAGGGAAAGAACGGCCCAAAAAAGGGAAAGAACGGCCCAAAAAAGGGAAAGAACGGCCCAAAAAAGGGAAAGAACGGCCCAAAAAGGGAAAGAACGGCCCAAAAAAGGGAAAGAACGCCCAAAAAAGGGAAAGAACGGCCCCAAAAAAGGGAAAGAACGGCCCAAAAAAGGGAAAGAACGGCCCAAAAAAGGGAAAGAACGGCCCAAAAAAGGGAAAGAACGGCCCAAAAAAAGGGAAAGAACGGCCCAAAAAAGGGAAAGAACGGCCCAAAAAAGGGAAAGAACGGCCCAAAAAAGGGAAAGAACGGCCCAAAAAAGGAAAGAACGGCCAAAAAAGGAAAGAACGGCCCAAAAAAGGGAAAGAAACGGCCCAAAAAAGGGAAAGAACGGCCCAAAAAAAGGGAAAGAACGGCCCAAAAAAGGGAAAGAACGGCCCAAAAAAGGGAAAGAACGGCCCAAAAAAGGGAAAGAACGGCCCAAAAAAAGGGAAAGAACGGCCCAAAAAAGGGGAAAGAACGGCCCAAAAAAGGGAAAGAACGGCCCAAAAAAGGGAAAGAACGGCCCAAAAAAGGGAAAGAACGGCCCAAAAAAGGGAAAGAACGGCCCAAAAAAGGGAAAGAACGGCCCAAAAAAGGGAAAGAACGGCCCAAAAAAGGGAAAGAACGGCCCAAAAAAGGGAAAGAACGGCCCAAAAAAGGGAAAGAACGGCCCAAAAAAAGGGAAAAGAAACGGCCCAAAAAAGGGAAAGAACGGCCCAAAAAGGGAAAGAACGGCCCAAAAAAGGGAAAAGAACGGCCAAAAAAGGGAAAGAACGGCCCAAAGAAA